>LR994574.1:32344769-32944769 GCA_905187475.1 Syritta pipiens | reverse complement strand
CCGACCTTTAGTGGGTCATTTGACGAATGGCTGAACTTCAAAGATATGTTCACCACGTGCGTAATTGAAGATACCTCGCTGTCCAACGTGCAACGCCTTCATTTTTTGAACTGCAGTCTTCGTGGCAGTGCAGCAAACCTTTTAAAAAATATTCGTCTCAGTGGCAACAATTTCCAAATCGCATGGGACATTTTAAAAGCTCGCTACGATAATAAACGCAAGCTGATTAAGCAGTACCTTCGCGACATTTTAACGCTACCGAATATGACAGGTGAATCGCCACATGTTCTTCGTCAAATTCTTGACCGAACTACGGAAGCAATCCGTGCACTTGAGCAATTGGGCCGACCAACCGACCAGTGGGACGACTGGCTCATTCTTCTGGTCAGCGAAAAACTGGACCCCATCACCATTAAGGACTGGGAAACATCACTCGAGAGTCCAAACACCATCCCTACGTACAGTGATCTGGAAAAATTCATGGAAAGTCGTCTGCAGGGACTTGATGCTATGGCTGCATGCCCCAGACCGAAGTTGAAAGAGCACGGCCAAAAGACATCCAGCGTACAACCAATTCGCAGCCACCAAGCTAACATCAAGCACTGTCCAAGTTGTTCTGGTAAGCACGTTCTTATGTTTTGCCCTGATTTCAGAAATCAAACACCACAGCAGAGGATGACATTCGTGACGAAAGCAAAACTGTGCACCAACTGTCTTAAAGCGGAGCATTCTCAACAACAATGTGTATCCAACTACACCTGTTTAAGATGTCATCAAAAACACCATACCATGCTTCACGACGCACTGCTGTCGACCAAATCTTTCGAAGTTAATGCAAATCACACTCGTACAAAAAACACTACTGTAACCTCTCTCCGTCGCAACCCACGTGCTGACGAGGCCAAACACAAGGCAATAATCAAATTAGATCCCGTTTTGCTGGCCACAGCTGAAATTAAAGTGCAGTCTGCCACTGGTCACTATCTAAAACTGCGTTGTCTCTTAGATAACGGGTCTCAAGCGTCTTTTATCAGCGAGTACGCGGTGCAACAGCTGCGTCTTCGGAGACACCGACTGACCGTCCCCGTCACTGGAGTAGGGGGGTCAAGCGTTGGTAAGGCGACGGGGCTGGTTGAGATTTCTGTGTGTTCGCTTAGAGAACCAGACTTTCATATCGATTGCAACGCATTGATATTGCCGCGCTTGGGCCACCTAAGTCCCTCTCTGCGCATTGACACAACACCGTTCGATGAGTTCTTTAATTTGGACCTCGCTGATACAAGATTTCATGAGCCTGGGTCCATTGATCTAATTTTGGGAGCTGATTTATACGGGTCGCTGGTCTGTGGCGAAATTATGCAATCAGCTGTTGGGGCGCCTGTGGCTCAGCACACACACTTAGGATGGGTTATATACGGTCGGCTGCCTAACGCAACAACAAGGGAGTTAACGGTTAACTTTTGTTCGCTGTCAACCAACCTCGATGATTTGGTTCAACACATGTGGAAGTTCTATGAGCATGAGGACGTCGAATCTGCCAGTAAGCTAACAACAGACGAGTTGTATTGCGAAGAATTCTTTAAGCGTACTGTTCGCCGGACAAGTTCTGGACGCTATATCGTCAAGTATCCGTTTAAAGATTCCATCGATCGTTGTGTACTGGTAAATTCAAAATCAGATGCATCTAAGCTTCTCCAACATCTTCTACGCCGGCTCGACAAAGATCCGAAGATGAAAACGATGTACCATGAGTTTCTGTCCGAATATTGGCGTCTTGGACATATGGAACCTGTTCATGAAGACAAGGACTCTGGGCCTGTGTGCTACTTACCACATCATGGAGTTTATAAAGAATCGAGCTCAACGACTAAGCTTAGGACTGTCTTCAACGCATCCCGGAAGTATCACGCAGGTAAATCGCTTAATGATTGCCTACACGCTGGTCCGAAACTGCAAAACGACTTAGCCGGAACTATTTTGAAATGGCGAACTCACCGGATCGCATTTATCGCAGACATAGAAAAGTGCTATAGACAAATACTTGTAGATGAAGAAGATGCTGATATGCAGCGTATTATGTGGATCGACGAAGAGGGCAAGCCTACAACATTCCGGTTGCTAACCGTAACGTATGGATTGAACTGCTCTCCATATCTAACAATCAAAGTTCTCCATACATTAGCGGATGATGAAGGAGCGAACTTTCCTGAAGCCGCCGAAGTTCTAAAAAGGGCGTTTTATATGGATGATTGTCTGCACGGCAGTAGCACGGTGGAGGCGGCTCAAAAGTTGCAACGCGAACTACAAGAGTTGCTGAAGCGAGGAGGGTTTATTTTAAGGAAGTGGACATCCAATTCTATGGAGTTTTTGCAGCAAATTAATGTGCGTGAGAAACTGGATAGCAGCTGTTGCGATCTTAACTTGGATCGTGAGACTAAGGCGCTTGGCATTTATTGGTTTTGTCAACCCGACTGCATTGGTTACAAGGTCAACGTAACGAGTCTATCCGCGCCAATTACTAAGCGCCAACAGCTGTCTGACGTTGCGAAGATTTATGATCCGCCATGCTTGTTAGCTCCTATCGTTATCACAGGCAAAATAATTACACAACAACTATGGCTAGCGGGAATTTCCTGGGATGATCCAATTCCCGAACCTCACCTGCAAAACTGGATTAAATTTAGAGAACAACTGCCAATGATTGAAGGGATTAAAATTCCTCGGTGGATCTTCACATCCCCAGAAGCAACTAACCTCCAATTGCATGTTTTCTCGGACGCATCTAAATGTGCATATGCCGCTGTCTCGTACTTGCGAGTACAGATCGGTGATACATATAAAGTTTCTATATTGATGGCCAAATCTAAAGTGGCTCCATTAAAAAGGATCACTATACCTTGTCTGGAGCTGAACGGCGCACTTCTCGCATCAAAAGTGGCTGCGAAAGTTCTCGACACATTACGGCTACCGGCAGTAGAAATTTACTGCTGGACGGACTCTAAAACTACTCTGAGCTGGATTCGGTCAAACCCCGGACAACACAAACAGTACGTTTCCAACCGGCTTGCAAAAATTCAAGAACTAACGTCGATAGACTCTTGGAGATATGTTCCAACTAAGAGTAACCCGGCGGATGTGGCTTCTCGTGGGATATATCCATGCCAGCTCGCGGAGCTCTCAATCTGGTGGTCTGGTCCAACGTGGCTGCAGAGGGATGAAAGCGAGTGGCCGGTACAAACTAACATAGTTCATGAGGAGCCCGAAATCAATGCCCTATTCACTGTTCAAGGAGCATCGAGTGTTGCCAAAAGGGAAATGCTGCAAGATCTGTTGCACAAGTACTCTAACATCAACACCTTAGTTGGAGTTACTTGCTGGTGTCGTCGTTACATTGATGTAATGTTGAAGCGTCCACACGCCACCACCACCTGGTGTACCGCTTCGGAGCGACGATCTGCATTACAATTTTGGATCAGGTATGCTCAACAAATACATTTTTCTAACGAATATTTTTGTCTCGTTAAAGGTACCCCAATTAGTACCAAAAGCAAGCTTCTAAAGCTCAACCCGATGATCGACGACTACGGTATTATTCGCTTGAATGGTCGGTTGAAGAACGCTTGGTTATCCACATCTGAACGCTTTCCAATTATCTTGCCAAAAGAAGGTCACTTGTCCAGTTTACTGATTGCTTCAGCACATGCATCTACGATGCATGGCGGGAAACAAACAACACTTAACTTTCTGCGAAGACAGTACTGGGTTATTGATGCTCGGTCTTCCATCAAGAGATATATACAACGATGTTTAATATGCTTTCGTCAGAGGTCTCAAGCTACTACTTAAATTATGGGACCTCTACCAACTAGTCGCTGCACTCCTGCCGTTGCATTTAAACATTGCGGTTTAGACTACGGTGGTCCATACGCAGTTCGAACGACAAAAGGCCGAGGCTATCGATGCTACAAAGGATGGGTTGCGCTCTTCGTGTGTCTTAGCACAAGAGCTGTACACCTTGAACTTGTCAGTGACATGTCAGCCGATACATTCCTGGCTGCATTGAGGCGCTTCTTTTCTCAACGTGGCTACAGTTCTGACATGTACAGTGACTGTGCAACGACATTTGTTGGCGCCAACGCGATTCTGAAGGAAGACCTTGCAGCGTATCGCCGACAGGTGGAAGAGGGTGCTCGAATCGTGGCTCGTCATGGCGTTTCATGGCACTTCATACCTCCAGGCTCGCCGAACTTCGGAGGCATCTGGGAGGCCGGCATAAAGAGTATGAAGCACCATCTTAGACGGACTATTGGGGAAGCAGCACTGACCTTCGAAGAATTCTACACCTTGCTGAAGCAAATTGAAGCAGTGCTAAATTCAAGGCCTATCTCTGCGCTATCAGATGACCCTACTGACATTGCCGCGCTCACCCCCGGACACTTCTTGGTGGGCGGTGCCATTACAGCTGTTCCAGAATCCAACTTGCTTGACACCAAGACTGGGAGACTCACCCGGTGGCGGCAGCTCCAGCAAATGCAACAGGATTTCTGGAAGAGGTGGAGTTGTGAGTACCTGCATGAGCTGCAAACTAGAAGTAAGTGGAACCGGACGAAAAGCAACATCAAAGTTGGGGATCTCGTCCTAGTAAAGGACGAACGCGCACCACCTACGCACTGGCCACTAGGGCGCGTGTGGGAAGTACACGCGGGAGAAGATAAGCTAGTGCGAGTTGCTACTATTCGGACGCAAACGTCAACATTGAAGCGAGCGATCTCCAAGCTAGCTGTGCTTCCAATTGAAGTCGACTCCGAACGTGAAGACGGTGGGCGGCTTGATATATCGTCGCAGTAACTGGACGAGGTGGGCGGAATGTTGTGAAGTCTCATCACTAAAGTCTCATCAGTAACGAACGCGTCAAAGTGAACATTACCAAAAAGGAACTGAACTACAGCAAGAAACCTGTCAGAGTGTAGAAAAACGTGGTCTCAATAAAAGGTACCTGTTTCGATCGCTCCGTCTTTTCTTTTAAGTCTAAGTTTCTTCTTGCTTGTTTTTCTCGCGGCGTGAATACCTTTTCCCGGGCTCCCTACTACCTCTAACACTTTCTTTTGCATTTTGTATTAAAGATCCCTTCAGACCTAGTCCTTTTATTCAAAAGAATATACAGTTCGGAATTTGATTTTACCTACCATCTTCATCGTTTCTAGAGGAAGAAAGTAGGTCAACTATTTTATTTGATAGTCATGAAATGCCATTCGCACTTTAAATTAATAATTTAACATACGAAAATTCAGCTAAAGCAGACTATCTTAAAATTTATTTAAAAAAAAAATTATTCAGATTTTCATAAACAATCAATTTTATCTTACTCGACTACCAGCCAAGCAACATTTTGCCCACGACTCGAAATAATATTTACCCGTTCGAGGCTCGATAAACAGAATAACGATCTGAGGAAAGGAATCTTCGAATTTGTTATAAATTTCGACATCGACTATACGAATAGGGGTTGTTATCGAGTCGATCGATTTGCTGTCGAGTAGAGCTATTACAAACAAGTTTCAAATTTTCAAACATAAAAATACATTTTCTTTCTATTTCGACAACCTAGTTGTCTTCGTGGTTTGCACATTAGTTAAATCAAAAGCTTAATTGTAAGCTAAATGATATGTAGAACTCGCGAACAACTAAGTTAACAGATTCTATAGTTGGAAAATACAGTGAAACTTCTTTATAGCGGAAACGCTCGGGACCATCAGAATTGTCCGTTATAAAGGGGTGTCTGTTGTAGCAAGGTTATGCATTTAATTTATGAAAATAAAAAAGAACACATTACTCACATTCATTGTTTATAGATGTAGACGTTAGAATTCTAACAATTTAGGCCTTTTGTGATATATTGTAGACAAATACATTTGTATAACCAGAGAACGTACACCTATACAAACGCTGCAAATATTTAGTAGTATGTATGTAGATGAAGGGAATGCATCGTGTCCGTTACAAGAGCAAAAATTGCTCAGTAGACGTTGACATTCATGTCCGTATCCGGTATAAAGGGGGCCCTTTGTGAAGTGGTCGAAATTTACACAAAACCCTATCTTTATGCCGAGGACCAGAGAAATTGTCCGTTATGAGAGGTGGCCCTTATAGAGGGGTGTCTAAGGAGAAGTTTCACTGCATTACAGTTGGTTCAATACAAATATTTTAATTTATTAATTTGGGCGCCGGGCGCCGTGGCTTAGTCGTTAGTGCGTCGGACTGTTAAGCAAGAGTACACCACAAACATTTTTCACGGCCCCACCTCCAGCGAACGACTGACAACCCTCCTGGAGTACTTCTGTCATGAAAAGCTTTCGCGATTCGCCGTTCGGAACCGGCATTAAACAGTAGGTCCCCTTCACATGTGTCAAAATTATAACGCGCACAACACAGTGGAGGTGCGAAAAAGCTAGGCTCTGGCTCTCAACGGGCTGTTACGCTGCCTAATACAATACAATTTATTTAATTTAAACAGAAGTCATGGATTTAATACATGCGATGGTTGGAAGAGTAGTTTTTAAATTCCTCCCGCCACAATACTTTGTTCTTTGTACTTTTAACTCACCTCCAAACTGTCAAGCCCTTGAGCCATCTTAAGTACTCTCGCTCCATGCGTACCATCGAACAAATTGCCATCGGGATACATTTCTTTGTTAGGATGTGGCATACCAGCTGGATCTCGTCCAACGATATAGAAGTTTGCTCCAGCATTCATACCTAAACATCGATACACACGGTCAACTAGCGATTAAAAAGACAAATTTGAAAAAAAAAAAAAACCTACGTGCTTTAGCATGCCACTGCACCTCAGTGGGGCCCGCATACATCATCGGGGACGGGAATATTGCGAGAACAGTATCTTCTCGCTTCAATGCACCAGAATCAAGCACAGCTTGATGCTGAGCCATTCTCACGGGCAAAGGAACGTCATCATCTTTTGTCCAACCGCCCAGCGGATGTAACAGCAAAACGGGTTTCTTAAAACCCCTCGCAAGTAGTTGCCTCTTAGTGTCTTGCATGAGCAATGCGTGTCCGTTGTGAATCGGATTACGAAGCTGTAAGTTGAAAATAATTTTTTACCTTCAAGTAAATTCTGTTTCACATTTTAAAACCAACTTGGAATGCAAAAATTGCATCTGCTTTGAGCTCTTTGAACTTTTGCCTCAGTTCATTTGGTGTCAAACGGTACTGATCCAGGCCGTCATCCCATTTTATTCTTTCATACACCTCCACGTCGCCTCCGGCTAAGTACTCGCCGGATTCATACACCAACTACGAAAAAAAATCATTAAGTCATGAATGAAATGCATATTGTCGGACATTACTTTGCTATATGGGTGTTGAGGGTGGCTTGTTCCAAACTGCCTACAGAGGCGCTCCTCTTTTCGTTGAAAATAGAATTCTGGCTTCCTTAAGATTGCTATTGGCTTATCGTTGAAAGTCAACGCTAAGGCGCTCACACCTGTCATACAAGATGAAAAAGATTTGTCATTTGTTTGATGACAAACACAAAGCGGCATCACCTTCTAACTTCTGCTTTTCATCCGCACTGACCGACAACACAATCGGTACTGATTGATTATCTCGGAATGCACCATCTTCACTCAATATTGTGTTAAAATGTAACGTTTGCAAATACTCTTCTTCCCTCATAAAGCCCTTTAATGGGAAGGCCCATCCCTCAGAAAGCACTTGGATCCACTGCAACTCAACAGTGGTAATAGGAATCGATGGCAATGATTTAACTTCATGCAGGAAAGCCTGCTTTAAGCTTGGATCTACGAATAATTCTGGAAGCTGCGAAACAAATTTATATAAGTACACATTATTTTTTCACAGATCTTCAAAAAACTAACCTGCTCGATATCCCTTAGAGCTTTGGGTATTATTCCCTCCTCTTCCAACAGTTTAATGACTTTCTGCGTTGACTCTTGAATAGTGAAACCATCGGTATTTACTACTAGGTCCGGTGAATCAGGCGTCTCATACTTTTGTGTGACACCAGTAAAACTTTTAATGACACCCTCTCGGGCTTTCTTGTACAAACCCTTCACGTCCCGTGACTCACAGACTGACAACGGGGTATCCACAAATATTTCGTAAAACCTTACATTACATTTAAGAATAATAAATAGAATTTGGCAATCGACAATTTTTTTTTAAGCACTTACTTCAAATCAACATCTTTATGAATTTTCCTTGCCATAGCTCGGTCGTCAGAGAAGGGCGATACGAAGCTGCAAATTGCAACTACTCCACTGTCAGCAAAGAGTTTCGCCACTTCACTGACACGACGAATATTTTCCTCTCGATCGGATGGAGTGAAGTCGAGATTTTTGTTAAGGCCTGTGCGAATGTTATCTCCATCTAATCCGTATGCTGGAATACCACGTGATACCAAATATGCTTCTAGTTCGAACGCAATCGATGTCTTTCCGGCCCCACTTAGCCCAGTCAGCCAGACAGTGCATCCTCGGAAACCACGGCAAAATCCCAAGTTCTTCCCTCGTGTTTCTCTAGTGACTTGATGTTTTTGTTCTGTGACATTTGTAGCCACTTGCATACACTGAAAAGAATAAAAAAAATTAAACGTGAGTGTATATTTGGGGAGCACTTGACCGTTTGATGGCCATTCATTTAATGAATCGGCACTCTAAATTAGCTCTGCAAACTAATTGGTAATTTCGCCGTTCGGAGCCGGCAATAAATAGTTCGTTCCACATGTGTCAAAAATTAAAATCGTACAACACAGTGGTTACACGAGAGGTAGACTCCTACACGAGTTGTCACGCTAATGGTTGAAACTAATTGGCAAAACTAATTGAGGAATTGAGGAAAGCAATTGAGGAAAGCAATTGAGGAATGTTTTGAAGTAAAAGTTGTAATTATTTGCTACAATATTTCGTCCGTGTTTATAAATGGTGCTCAAATATGTCGGGATAACTCTCGATGTAAAGCTGAAGTGAAAAGAACACTTCAAAAAGAAACGTGAAAAGCATCAAATAAAATATAAACACATGTATTGGTTTATTGGAAAATATTCCAAACTAAAGATTGACGACAAATTGCTAATTTTAAACAAGAGTTAAAACCTGTCGAGACATATGACATACAACTATGGGGTTGTACCAAAGAAAGTATACAAACAAGTACAAGTTATACACGTCACAAGTTATACAACGTCAATATCCACAGATATCTTGGAACTCTATCAATCCAAAATAAAACTGAGAACATTGCTCGTAAGCATAGGCGTCGCCTAGAAGACCACATGAACCCTGCTGTTCTCCCAATTCTTGACGAAAATAATAATTATTATACTTCCTTGACAGCTTGTCCGATCTAAGCTGTGTCAGCATCGGGCGGCTTCACAACATCGTACCAAACTCCAACAGGCTTTAATGGATAACGCGGGGTTTCACCCGCATTGTAGCATTACAATGGAAATAAAGTAGCCGAAGTGCGGCTGTGTTTTCTTCTGCAACCAGCCACATCAACCTGTCTACCTAGGCGTTGCTAATTACGTTAGCATAAAATAAATAGCTCTGATACGGCTCAGTAAGGTGTAATTAATGAACTAATACTAAAACCAACTAATCGCTTAAAGGAAACGCAAAGCACTTATTTAATATCTCGTTCCTCTTAGCTTTTAAAAAAAATCATTTTACTTTGCTGATTTATGCACTCAAAATCGCCACACGGTACGCTAGGTGTTTCTATGTAATGTTGGTTTTTTATAATGTTTTACTACTTTTTGCTCTTCGTTTGTTTGCCATTGGTATCAAATATTGTTTTTTTTTTTTTTGTGGTACCAAAAGATTCAGAACTTAAATCGTAAATTCCAAACAGTATTTAGTAAGTCAACCTTTATTTGTAATAACCAGTTGAACTAAGCAAAAAAGAAGTTGAAAAAACAAAAGGCTGAATCTGACTTTCGCTGGGCTGTTATGCAAACATAAGTAGATTTCAACTTAACAAACACCATAATCTTACAACACACATTTTAATGCAGTCGCCATAAAGCCCAAATCAAATACAAATTTAAAACAACTGCAAGGTTAGCTTTAAATGATCTAATCGATCTCACACGTAAGACAATGGAAGATCACACATCTTACATTCATTTGATAAGTAACACAAATCTCTTTCAACTATTATTTTGGAAGTGGTTCACACAAATTGAAATATTGACGTGTTAAAAGACCTTTAAATCGAAAACACATTTTCTGCTGGCACCAACTGAGATAACACACAAATATTTACCCGCCTAAAACCGTTGTTGAACATTTCTAAACTCTACGTTCTAGTTATTCCCGATAGAATTCACGTTGCGTCTATCTTGTGAGTGAACCCAGAGCAAGTCTAGAACTGACTGATTCGTTTATGGTAATTTTCACACGGAAATATATTATCAGAGTTCTGTTTGTAGACAGCTGATAGACGTTCTCAATTTCATCTGCGCAGCAGTGTATGAAAAAATAATATCTGCAAATTCGACTAGAAAGATTAAAACATCATTGCATTGCTTTACATCTTCTCGAGTACATTTTAGCTGATTAAGAATACTAGGTCTGCGAAAAATGTGGAGCAACCACGTTTATGAGCTGTTCGTTTGGCTTAAAAGAACAATAAATAATGCCGTTTAATGTGGCTAAATTCATGATAAGGAGTTATAACTAAGAGCTTTATCTTTGAGGTGGCTAATCTTGCTTTTAATTTCGTTGGCAATCACTTGTGGTTCAGAAAGTCCTCGTTGAGATGACAATATTTGTGTATTTACTGATGTACTTAATTTATTTGCAGTTCTCAAAGACTCAATTAGCGAGCTAATTTAATAAATGAAATGCGACCTATTAAACGCTATTTTTTTTTTTTTTTTTTTATTAATTAGTTGTTGCAGGTTGTGTTAGTAAAACTGAAAAGGAACGCAAAAGTGCTGCAATGTCCCAAGGGCAGCAAAAACTTTTGGTCATTTGTAAAAAACATTAAGAATGCAGCTTCGTCGTCGATTCCTACGCTCATTTACAATGACAATCCAGCTGTCAGCTCTTCAGACAAAGCCAATCTGCTTGCTGCGCATTTTGCAGCTAGCTCAACCCTACCTGATTGCACTTTGTCTCCGCCTGTAATGGAGCGCGTGAACTGCTCCATGGGACAAATCCACTTTCGCACTCGTAAGAGTTCTCAACGATCTCAACATACACAAATCCGCTGGCCCGGATGGTATTTCCTCTATACTTTTGAAGAGGTGTTCTTCCTCGTTGGCAAAACCATTGCGTAAGCTTTTCCATCTGTCCTACTCTTCTGGACTCTTTCCGAGCAGGTGGAAAACAGCATTTGTCCAACCGGTCCCTAAAAAGGGCGAACCCTAATCACCCTTCAGCACTTACTTCACTTCTTTCCAAGGTCATGGAAACGCTGATAAATAGTCAGCTTAAGAAATATCTTGAATCACATAAGCTTCTTAATGACCGGCAGTATGGCTTCCGTGGCAACCGGTCCACTGGTGATTTGATTGCATATCTAACCGAAAAGTGGAACCATGCTTTGCACAATTCAGGTGAAAGAAAAATCGTTGCACTTGATATTTCTAAAGCATTTGACAGAGTTTGGCATCAAGCTCTTTTGTCGAAAATGCGTGCTTTCGGTATCGATGAATCTCTTCTTCTATGGATTAGAAATTTCCTTTCGGACCGTTCAATCCGAGTTGTTTTGGACGGATTCCAGTCTGACATCCACCACATTAACGCTGGTGTTCCCCAAGGCTCTGTTCTGTCTCCGACACTCTTTCTCATTTTTATAAATGATCTCTTGTCTGCTACTTCTAGTCCAATCCATTCCTTCGCTGATGACAGTATACTCTGCTTCTCATATTCATTTCAAGACTCACGGCCTAGTTCTTCGGCTGTAGAATTGGAACGGTAGCGTATGTTGAGCACATTAAATTCCGATCTTGACAGCATAATCAATTGGGGTAGAACCAATAGAGTGGAATTTAATGCTTCCAAAACCCAATGCTGTCCACTGTCACTTAAGCGAACACCCAACAACCAGCCATTATCCATGAATGGCACTTGTATCAAAGAAACCGAAAGACTTTCCATCCTCGGCATCTGCGTCAATTCAACACTCAGTTGGAATGATCACATATTCGAGGTCGCTAAAAATTCTGCGAAATGCCTAGGTTTCCTTAAACGATGCAAGAAATATTTCACCCCTTCTGATCTGGCTTCCATCTATAAGGCATATATCCGCCCCAAACTCGAGTACAACGCTCATATCTGGTCTGGTGCATCTAAGACCTCCTTGCACCTGCTGGATAGAATACAAAAGCGAGCGATTAAACTGATAGGAGACAGTGATATTGCGAAGTCGATAGACTCGCTCGAACATCGTCGTAATGTTTCCTGTCTGTCTTTGTTTTATCGCTATTTTAATAAACAGTGCTCGAATGAGTTAGCCAACTGCATTCCCCCCCTTCAAACATTCACCCGCAATACTCGCCACGCTAGGAATGCTCATTAGTACGCCCTCAAGCCTGCTTTCGGACGTACGGTAAAGTTCAGAGACTCATTTTTTAGCCGCACCACACGATTATGGAATGCTCTCCCAAACTCAGTTTTCCCATCTGAGTATAACATGACGACATTTAAAACCAACGCACACCGGTACCTTCTTTCTATCTCTCCCTCGGTACCTTCGGTCCGTGCTGTGTCCTAAACAGGATAGTTAAGGGTAGCCCCAACCCCTTTAGCACGCACCAAATATAAAAAAAAAACACTGCATATGTTATTATTACTTGTTTGTGTTTTAAGCTTCATTAAGTATACATTAACTGAACTTGTCTTATCTACATTACACAGTTATTAACCCAACGTACCCATTTCCACATGTTACGAGGGGCGTTCAATATATTCTCGGTATCGGGGTGATGCTGTGGTTGTATATATAAATTGACTTATTTATCAAGTAATACTATTATTTTAGTGCATTCATGTAAAATTTCATATAAATGTGATTATTAATTCGCGTGCGAAAAGCATGCGATTCTCACTTTTTTCTGAGGCGATGTGAGCATTCGTGGCACCCACCTTGCACTGACCTTTGAAAGGTTAAGATGGTCATGAAGAATGGTGTGAATGGTACCAATTGAAAGCTTGGTGATCTCTGCCATCATTTTCACCTGTATTCGGGCGGGCATCCTCAAGAACAAGTTATTCGACTTCTTTGATGCTTTCTCCCGTACAAGCAGTAGCCGGGGCGCCGGAGCGGGGGTCGTCTTCAATGCTCTCTCTGCCTCTCTTAAACTCACTTGACCACTTTTGCACAGTTGATAATGAAGGTGATCATCGTCTCAGTTGCCATTATGATTCTGTTTAACTAGACATAACACGCGACTTAATAAGCACATTTATATGAAATTTTACATGAATGCACTAAAATAATAGTACTTGATAAATAAGTCAATTTATATATAAAACCACAGCTTCACCCCGATACCGAGAATATATTGAACGCCCCTCGTAGAACATTGAAATTTAGTTTTTATTTGAAAAGAAAACGAGTTTTGACAGCAGCTATTTCGTTACAAGTGCAAAAAAACAAAACAATTGCCTACAAAATGTTAATTATTTTTTCTTCTTAATTAAACCGCTGAATTAAATTTAGACCGAAAGTTTTTCAACTGTTTCTTTTATTGCAAAATAATATAGAATGAATACAGTGCCTCCATAAACTATTCGCTTACCAACCCATTTGAAGGAAAAAATGGTCATAGAAAAGAACGCCACACCACTTCACCGGAGAGACGTAAAAGACATATGCCAGTGTTACTCCCGCGAGACTATTCGCCTTGACGTGGTGCGGGGCTTATCGAGAGTCGATGAGTTTTTTAGGCAACTTTCCTTCAGGGGATCGAGCTAAGGATGAGGCCTGAAGCTATGCCATAGTCAACCCCTACCTTCCTCCCTTAATTTCCTCTCTCTCCGATGGGCCGGATCAAGGTGTCATAAGACCCGTGCCGAGGATCAGCCTGGCTGGGGGCCCATTTCAAAAATAGCCCAGTCGCAAACGAAGCATCCAGAGCGCCTCTCGACACTCCGGTTTAACTAGCCTTGCCTGTGTACTGCGGATCTCTGCACAGGTGGACCGTCCCCTTGTTCACCACTCGTGTGACCTTATTATGTCTATACCACGAAAAACCACCACGTCAAGAGCCGCGTGGTGCGCCTTACCGCCTTAACCCCATCTTCTGCTTTGCTGACAGCTATTGCTCTGGCTCCCGAACCTAGCACTTGCAACGTCAACAGCCGCGAAGAGCGGCCTATCTCTTCAACCCCATCTCTTGCTGTGCTGACAGCTAGTGCTCTGGCGCCCGTACCGGGTACTAGCAGAAGCCGCGTGGAGCGCCCTAAGACTTCGACCCCGGATTCTGCTATGCTTACAGCTAGTGCTTCGGCGCCAGTACCTGGCACTAGCAAAGCATCTTCCAAGAACTCACGCTTGCCATTGCGAGGTGCTGTCAAAGCTACTCGAAGTATTGGCCCCTCAAACTCCGCCTACAAAGAGCGTAGAGCAGCCGCGCGCATCCTGGAGCAATTCAAGGGTATCAACGCTGATCAGCTCTCGAATAAAAGGAAGAAATCGCTCGCCTAGGCAACTGAAGTTGCCAGCGCAGTTCCTGCGGACCCTAGGTCTAGTGACTTCACGTCCAAGCGACAAAGGTCTGCAGCGGTAGTTCCGTTCCAGCTGAAACATCCTACAGCGAGGTGCTAAGGGGTGACATCGTCTTGGCTGTCATCGACCGTAATTACGTCGACGGTAGCATCTCCCCTGCGAACTGGAGGAAGGTGGAGTCTGCCGTTACGGAGCTCTACTGGACTCTCGTTCTCGTCTGTGGTCTTCATATCCAAAGCGGGCAAGTGCTCGCTCGTCAGTCCCAAGGATCTCAGACCCATCAGTCTGTCGTCTTTTCTCCTCAAAACATTTGAAAAGTTACTCGACGCCCACATTCGGGATATCATCAACCCTTCAATGATATCGTCCTCACAACACGCTACAGCAAGGATAGGTCGGTAGAAACGACCCTCTACTCGCTAGTAAGCCCTATTGAGAGATCGCTAGAGTGTAAGGAATTCACGCTCGCAGCGTTCATCGACATTGAAGGCGCCTTTAACAACATTAAGCCTAGCGCCATCACAGGCGCGCTCCCTAGACTGGGTGTGGCCCCATACGTTTGTGCACTAGTTGACAGACTGCTGCTAAGCAGGGTCATGAACTCCAAATTGGGTGGAGCCACTATCCGGCGTCATCTGAGTAGAGGCACCCCTCAAGGTGGGGTACTCTCCCCTTTACTATGGAACATTGCGGCAAATGAGCTGCTTTGTATCCTTGAAAGGGAGGGCTGTACTGTTGTCGCCTACGCAGACGATGTTGCAATAGCCACCTCCGGAAAATACCCTAATACGCTCAGTGAGCTTATTCGGAATGCCTTCTCCAAGTTGGAACATGGGCCTTAGAGTCCGGTCTTGGAGTAAACCCCTAAAAAACTGAGCTCGTACTCTTCACCAGGAAGTACAAAATTCCTCGCTTCGACCTCCCCCGTTTCTTCGAGACTAGCCTCTCGCTAAGTACTTAGGTCTCATTATTGATCATAGGCTAAGCTGGAAACCCAACATCCTGGAACGGGTCAAAAAGGCCACAGCGGCTCTCTACTGCTGTAAGAGAGCAATCGGATGTAAATGGGGTCTAAAGCCGCGTACTGCCTATTGGCTACATACCTCTGTTGTACGACCTATACTACTGTACAGAGTGGTAGTATGGTGGAATGCCCTGGAAAAGGGTGTTAACCTTATACTTCTCAGCCGTGTGCTGCCTGCATCTGTATCAGTAGCGCAATCAGGACCAAACCCACAGCTGCCCTAGAAATCATCTTTCACCTGCCACCCCTAGACATCTTCGGCAAGCAGGTCGCAGCCTTGCAGCAGTAAGGATTAGAGCAGCGCAATTGTGGCTTTCTAGTTGCGTGGGTCACTCTACCGTTCTTGAGTCTATCGATCTCCCCTTCAGGGAGTTAGATTATACTCGCCCCAGAACTCCTTTCAAAAGAAACTTATCCTTCAGCCTGCCCTCCAGATCTGACTGGAAAGAAGGCATACCTATAAGAAATAAATCTCTGGTGATCTACACCGACGGATCAAAAACTGAATCAGGAGTCGGTGGAGGGGTCTTCTCCGAAGACTTAGGAATCCAGATCTCATTTCGCTTTCCCAACCATTGCAGCGTGTTTCAAGCGGAGGTAATGGCGCTCAAGGAATCCTTGCCGTGGTTAGGGTACAACGTGATATCGCGCACCTCTATCACGATATGTACAGATAATCAAGCTGCGATAAAATCCCTAAAGTCTGTCACTTTTAACTCAAAAACAGCTTTTAACTGCCGCAAATCTCTTGACGAGATGACAGAGCAGTTTAACCTTCACCTCATGTGGGTGCTGGGACACTGTGACATCTCGGGAAACTGGCCGATGATCTTGCCAAACGCGGAACCAGTGAGACCATCCAATTGGATAAGCTCGGTCTCTGCGCACCTCTTGCTACCGCGCTCCTTTACATCAAATCCAAGACCATTGCGGCTACCAATCTTAGGTGGTCGAATGGTGCTACTTGCCGCGTCACCAAAGAAATCTGGCCTAAGCTAGATCCTGAACGCTCTCTCTTTAGTCTCCTAAGACTCAATAGAATTCAAGTTAGGAACCTAATCAGTATCATAACCGGGCACTCCACTTTTGGCAAGCATGCCACCCGACTGGACCTCCCGGCCAACGACTTCTGCAGAAGCTGCAGAGACGAAGAAGAGGAAGAAACCTCGCTCCACCTTTTAGGGGCCTGTAGCGCTCTCGCGAACGTAGAAAGAGGCATCTTGGTCACTACTTTCTGAATAATCTCGGCGAACTAGCTGACACTAGCATACGCCGTATCCTCAGCTATATTAATAGCTCCAACTGGTTTCTGGAGGAGTGGGATGTTTGTGCATCCGCTGCATGTGGTATCACAATGGGCCCCATCTGGCCTAAGTGCTTGGCTGCCTTGCGCAGCCTACCACACAACCTACCTACCTACTTACCTTCTCATTTTTATTGCTTATTATTTCAATTTATATCATTTTATTTTTCATTTTTATTTCTAATTTTAATCCTTCACTTTTCTCCTAAAAAACTCTGAATGATCAATGGCCATATATATGTATATCACATATCCATATATATGTATATCTCCTTGCCGTATCAGCTCTATTTGTTTTGAATCGCGCTCTCCATGCTGAGCGCTATGCATAACAGTACAGAATGCTAATCGCGGAGGTAGCTTAGTTAACACATTACGCGTTCTGAAGGCTCAAAATAATGGACTGCATATTATACACATCAATGCACAAAGTGTGAGACCAAAGCTTAACGAGTTTCGTTATCTGTTTGCTGATTCCAAAATTGAAAAAATTTGCATTTCAGAAACTTGGTTTTCCCCAGATGTACCAGATCAACGTATTTCAGTCCCAGGTTATAAACTATATCGCTGTGCCCGAGTCGGTCGCGTTGGTAGGGGTGTTGCGATATACATTCGTACAGAACTCGTCTCTAGAATTGTTTACAAGTCTGAATTCTCTGGCCCCTTTTCGTAAACGTTTTATGCTGTACTGATCAAATTTTAGTAGGCGTTGTGTACCGGCCAAACTAACAGATTGTTTTCGATGATCTTGTCCAATGCATTCAACAATATTCATGTTATACTCCACACATTGCTGTTTTCGGTGACCCCAATTGTAATCTCTTAGATGCCAATGAAGCATCGTTATTAAATAGCTGCTTTAGAGCCAATCTTTTTCCTGTAAATACAACAATGCTTTTACTTTCACTTGTATTTATACAACCACTCTCTTGTATTTATACATTTAAAGTATTAAGTAAAAAAATGTTTTTATTCCAATGACTGAAATGTAATTAAGTAATTAAGTAATTTCAGTTATTTTTTTATTTCAGCTTAATGAAAGCCCCACCAAGTTCCATGTATATTTTTTTTTTGCTGCACAGATTTTATATTTTGTTAAAGTACAGGTCTCGAATTATTCTACATTATTAGGTTGGAATAAAACTATTAAAAACATTTAGAACAGCTGCTTAGATGGGTCTTACGGTTTCGGAGATGTTTATATATACAAACATCTGTCTCGTACTTCAAACATACCCAACAATATATTTCAGATTCAAACTTCTAAAGGCAAAGTGCAAAGGCAGGCGTAGTAACAGGCTCTGCTCTATGGGCCACTTTCACCTATTTCGATTTAACGATCTATTATCTTAGCTGAGTTTGGCTGATATGCATATAAAAATAAATGGATCGGCAAGAAATTTTAACTTTGACCTCGACTATTTTGCTTTTTCATTTGTTATTATCACCAAATTGATTATTTACTGAGAATGATCGAAAGCTGTATTCAAACGTCAATTGTGTGAACACAACTATTGCCCCTTCTTCACTACACCAAAATCCAAAAGTCGCTATGCGATTTTTATCTTTTACTCCCCCATGCACTGTTGAGATAAAAATAACTTTCCCCGAAGTTTCTATCTAAAATGCTAGCGGAAATCGCATCTTTAAAAACCGTTAACATTTCACAGTCGCGTTCCACTATTTTTGTTTCTTATTAACACATTAACACAGCTTATCTTCCGAAATGTCTTTTTTGCAAAAGAAAAAAACAACAACACATATATCGACTCACTCTTCGCTTTACAGTCGGATAAAAAAGATTTGGGCTGTTAGGCATTTTCACTCGTATTATTTTTTTTTTTTAAAGATCAGTCTTAAAACGTGATTTCTTATTTTTTGCGAATATGTTTTCCCCGAAATATTCAGTCGAATTTTATTGCCCGACAGACGATAATCAACTGAGCATGTTGGACATGAAGCAGTTCTATTTAAAGGCAGACGCCATATCGATGGGAGATGGCTTTGACCTGCCTGCCTTTTTATGTGTTTTCTGTTTATGTGTTGAATTAGCATAAACAGAAAGATGCCTTAAGCAGAGTACACTTCTATTTCAATATTTTATTCCATTGCGTAATGTACGTAAGAAGAAAATGCAATACATATGCCCATTTTTTAATCATGACTAAGAGGTTCTAATCGCACTATTGCATCATTTGGAAAGTAATATAAATTATTAATTGTATCTAATATACGCAGACGCTGGTATCATCTTGAAGACTGTAAAAAATAGTTCTAGTTCAAGGGAATACCCTAAAATTTGGCGTTAAATCAACCGGCAAAGATAGGAACGTGGAATTTGGTATAGTTATTTCTAGTACCATTGTGAATTCATTGTCAAAGTTACATGTGGCCACGCCCACTATACAGCTTGGAGTATAATGTCGTATAAATGACGTCTAGCTCAGGAGTAAAAAAATAATATTTTAATATAAAGAAAAAATTATTAAAACACAATAGCAACACCAGTTTTGAAAGCCAAAAACCTGTTCTTTAATCGTAGATTTAAGTCTAACTAGCTGCTGCCCGCGACTTCGACCGCATAAATATTAGTTATTGCGGTTGAATAAATAATATTAACATGTCCTTTCTTGAGGTAACTCTCGAATCGAAATCGGTAGATTGACGTTAGACATAGACAGATAGACAGAGTTACTTCAAAAACTATTATAACATAGCTGTGCACCGCGATTTCACCGCGTTTTTTGGTAAAATATCACACGAATAATAAAGGTACACGGGAAGTTTAATTAAAACTATGTCGCTAGTTTCGTCAACACTAATATATATTACGCCAATATAATATAATAAGTCCTCAATGCTGGTTACTTTTTCACCTAAATCGCGATCCATTTTGTTTTAAAAATAATGTACTTTTGCATCACATATTCAAATTAACTTTAATTAATTTTAACTCTCATATTAATAGATAAAACTGTGGTATGACGAAATTTCCATAATGGGGAAGCATTTAAGCAAGACTTCACAATGTCTGCTCTAGATTTCAGCAAACATGGCAGTGATTCCATCCATGAATTTATTAATGCTTCTAGTATCCCTAGGAGTCCTATCTGGAGGTTCTATATGAAGCACAAACGCGCGAATACAGATATCCAACTTCCTCTTTTCTTGCCCCTTGATTTTATTTGACAGCGTTTTTATAACATTCTGTGTCTGTGAATACGTGTGAGAGCTTTGAAAAACAAATTAAACGAATGTGTATATGATTTTTGTAGGACTTTTAGTTTCTTTTCTATGGCCATTTTTGCCTTCAAATGGGTCGGTGAGCGAATAGTTTCTGGAGGCACTGTATATGAACTGGATGTTACAACGCAGCCGGGTGAGGAATATTTCACACTGGGAGAGCTAACAGTAAGTTATCTGCTTTTTGCAGATGGCTTAGACAAGAAAATTTAAAAAAGAACATTTTTTTTGGAGCCTGTAGATCTCCTCTGCGTGCATTACGACCCACGACCCAATAAGTGGAACACGCTGCGGACGAAAATTCAAGAAGCGTGGTATTCCGTCGAAACATGCCAAAAACGAATCGACTTCATACCAGGACGATGTGAGGCGATCCTCAAAAACAAATGTCACACAACAAAATATAAATTCTTTAATCTTTAATCTTTACACATATTCACACATAGATTGCTGATTTTACTCTCTTTTTAGGGGCATTTTTATTTAATTTTTTGCTAGCAAAATTTAAATAAGAAATAATAATTTATTAAATTATATATTTTCGATTTTTTTTTTTTGTGCAAGAATAATTTTAGTTTTTGAGAAAAAATTGGGATAATACCTGATTAAGGTTCAGCTGTAATATCCAAAGTAATTTTGCTTCAAAATTTGCATTACACGCCTTGGTCGACTTTCGGACAATCGATAACAATAACTGCTTCAAACGTAAGTTCATTGTTTTAAGACTCTGTCTCAAAAGCCAGTTAAGAATGATTGTTGCGAATCATATTCGATAGAAAGGGCAATTTTTAAATAGTCTCAAAGAATTTCAATTACGTTAAGGTGTGAGCTTTGTACTGCTCAGTCTAAGCCATCAATCCGCTACATTTGAAGCCAATCCTGAACCTTATCGGCTATGTATTATGCGCCTTTATCATCTTGAAACACAACTATAGGGCATATCACTGATTGATGCTGTGAGGCCAGTCTTCAAAATATACAAATACATATGTTGGTCCATTACGCTCTTTGTGGGGGGTAAGTTCCCAACACCAAAAGCATTACTGCAACCGTACTTTTATTTATTCACGAACGTAACGTGGTTTGAGCGACTCATCTTGTATTTTCTAGCCCATGATCTCCCGCTAGTGCAGTAGTGGTTAATTTTGGTCGAATACATGTTAAGCCGGGCTTCGAAAAAAAAAACAAGGTGGATTCTCCATGATGTGAGGTTGCGTCTGCGGTTTCGAAGTTTGGAAATTATTCCTTATGGAAAGTATAAAGGACTAGCATAAAGTTGTAATAAGCCCCATTCTTCAAGTAAAGCTTCATTTCAATTTGATAGACAAAATACAAGGCGAAACAGGATTAGGGTTGGCTTCAAATGCAGTGGCTTAAACTGGCCAGCATAAAGCCCAGATCTTAAGCCCAATGATAATTTCTATGCCTACTTGAAAAGTGCTTTTGTTCAAGAAAAAAGCTTTTCAAGTTAGAGCTCTAGAACTATGGGTTGCAGTTTCAGATGACTGTCGTTGTCTATTTGGAGGCTTAGCAAAGCTCATTACACGAATGAAAAAGGCAAAAGGACCTTTTTGTTTTAAAAATCCTTTATCCTAAGATTTCACCTGTATGAA
Source organism: Syritta pipiens (assembly GCA_905187475.1). Taxonomy (NCBI): domain Eukaryota; kingdom Metazoa; phylum Arthropoda; class Insecta; order Diptera; family Syrphidae; genus Syritta; species Syritta pipiens. The sequence continues at coordinate 32,922,871 of LR994574.1, read as the reverse complement.
AAACTGGTGCCAAACTGAGTCAGGAAAATTGAACAGTACTCTTACGAAATAAGCTTATTTTAATTATTGTTTATGCCAAATAATTAATAAGGTCTTTGGGATAAATTATGCAATAGTTTGCTTATTTCGTACGCTGTTTGTTTTCAAGTTTTGGCTTATAGACCGATTTTTTTCACTTTGAGTGACTCAATTTTGCACCTAACTGTAGTTACAATAATAGATTCGTTTTACACTATAATCCCCAGATATTAGATATTTTTATATCGACTTCAACGTTGAAACATTAGAAAAATTGCCAATGACTTAGTTTACAATGTACAGTAAACTCACGTTAAGTCTAGTTTCTCTCTAACTAGATTTTTTCCAAATTTTATTTTAAGTCATGGTATCCCATAGAAATTCGACTTAGGGGCAGTCCACTTTTATGCATACTGATTTCATCCAAGTAAAAATTACACTTTCAAATAATATTTGAAAAAAAACAAAGTTTGATCTGTGTCTTTTTCCTAATGACAAACACACAAAAATTAGCAATTTTTTATAGAACTCAAAACGAGCTACGGTAATATCGCACAATTTACCTAGCAAATGACACGTATAAAAACCTAGAATAACGGTTCTAAAATTCTAATTGCTCATCAATTTGTTTGATATATCTAACTTAAAGATGCAATAAAAAATTTTCTATCTTTTCCTAGCCCACTCTGAGTGGATCGTGACACTCACCATTTCCATATTCCGCATGTTGCCCGTTCTTAGTCGACAGTCACCGTTGTTGTTGTTAATTGAAACTATTCTTTGTCTCATAAACATATTACACAATGCTTCATGCAATTTAATTTATTTAATAACTGTTTTCGTTTTATTTTTGTTTGTGGAATTTACGTTGATTTGTGAAAACTTTCTTTTTATATAAAATTCACAATGAAATGTAACCCGGTTTGATATAAAAAACGAAAATCAAATCAAAACAAAAAAGAAGAAAATAAAGCTCCAAAAAAGAAAGTACTTTCCCGTAAGAGATCTGCAGTGCAACTACTAACCCACAGCGAGATTGAGCTGCGGTTACTGCGGCTTTCTGGCACAAGTTTCGCCTGCAATGAAGTGAAATTATAAAATCTACGGTTGCTCCAGTGCAGGGCAAATGCAGTTTAATTTTGGAATTTCTTCATCTTTATCACACCACCGGACGTTTTAGCTTGTAGAGTAAAAAGCGGGTCTATAAGAGCAGCAGCTGGCCATTAACCTGTGAAGTGTTAGCAATCAAATGGAAAATATCAATAGAGACGAATGGAAAGAGTGAAACAGGTTTCATCATAACTAATTCTTGCATCAGCTGGCCTGCGGATATCTCTGCGACGATGATTTATTTCGCCGAAGAATAAAGAAAATGTTGGCTTTTTTGAAAAAAAAAAAAAAAAAGCTTACTGCTGTAGGCACTTTTTATAAAGGTTATTCACTTGGAAGCGGAGTTCATTAGTATGACCTCAAGTGGTTTAAAGATATTTCTGTTTTTGAATGGATGATATATGGATATCTAAATCGATAGTTGTATGATTGTAGACAAATCTGTTGTCACGAATCTTAGCAGCATGTAAATAGGTCGAAAAGATCATTATCAGCAATTATATCGTGGAATAAGCAAAAAAACATAACTTAGAACAATTGACAATATGTGCCATCATACAACTGATTTCGACTAACAAATGTTAAGACTTGATTGATTGTGGTAGTAAACTAACAAATTTTAATACTAGTAATATTATACGTAGGCAGGTTTGTATTATTATTTCTGTAATTCGTGTACATATTTGCATACGCCGGTGGTGTAAACCTTTAAACAAACATATATTTTTTTACGGGATGATAGATATGCTAGATAGTTATTATTATTAATATCCTTCTTTTATGTCTAATGACTACATCAAAAGCGTAAAAGCGTTAATGACCACACCTTATTACAGCCGCAGGAAAAATATTGTTTACTAAAATCTAACTTATTAGGTCTTAACTAAGCCAAAAAATAAACCAAAAAACAAATGTCCCAGCAAATGACGAAAGCATAACGAATGTTGTTCCTATACGTCGACTAGTGTTTCAGAATATGCATTTTGTTTTAATTTCGTTTCATATTGTTTATTGTTAATTGATTACTTTCAAGTTCTATTTGTTGTTTTTTTGAAACATTGCATATTTACCCTATTATGCGTCTCGCACGCATGTGTTATCTTTTGCGTGGGCGTACAAAGTTGCAGATTCAAGGTCGTGCATTCGATGCAGTTTCAAATTGCCAAAAAATTATTGTCTCAGCCACTTTGACGTCAACCACCACCGGGATTAATTCAAATAAATTGTAATAAAATTTAAACCTCGTTTTTCTTTCAATCTCGTGTCTTATCATCGGAGGAAAATTCTATGAGCTTTATCGCTTCCCATCCTCGCCATCCGATCTCGTAATCCCTTAGTTTGTTTTCGTAACTTTTTCCCACATTTGCTAGCAAATCCAAATATCCAATTTTCGTTTTTCATTCATTTGATTTGCTAGTAAAACTCGTAACAACTAGAGTGCTTAAAATTGCATCATATTTGAAACCATGCATTTCAATTTAAAGAATTATGAAATAAGATCATTTCGAAAAAAAAAAAAATATATGGTGGTTCTAAAAATGTCATTAAGTATTTGATCTTCAAAAGTAACGACTTCCTCGTGACTTTTCACCATTTGATCGATTAGTTCGATTTTATCGCTCTTCCCAACTGAACCTGATTTTTACAGCCTTGCTCAAAGACTTGGCCTTTTTCGGGTTATAGCTATCGCCATCAGCTTTGCCCTTGTGGTCAGACATATCCCATTTCGATGTGAATGTGAAAAATGGCATTCGATCAGTTTTGCGAGTTGCGAGTGAATTGTATACCGAAAATACTTTATTAAATAGTTTATATAGCCTCCTTTTGTAGTTAAAAAAAACTTTTATTTGGTTTGGGACAATGTAGGTTAGCTTTTGGTATTAATTTTTTTGCAACTCAGTCTTCAGTTTATCCTATATTTCCTTCCAGTCATTAATGGTACAATTTTTGTATTTCTTATATTTCTTGCAACCGATGTTTACTATATAAATTAGGAGCAGTTCAATTTTGCATTATTGCTTTTCCAACATGGCTTAGTTTCGAGACGGTACAATAATGATATGGGGATGATTTAAATACAAGTTATGAGATTTGCCAAAGTGAGCGTTATTTCAATTGCACTTCATCAAAGTAAAGGATCCGGTCCAGAAAATAGCACCAACAACGTATAAGTGAAACCACATCGATTGGGCAATTTAAAAATGGAGGAACATTTTCTGGGCAGATGAAAGTAAAATCCTTCTTTTTGGTAGTGTTAGATTCGGTTGTTTTATTCAAAGAACATAGCTTATAACTCTTTGAAAGCCTACATTGTTGTTTTGGGTTGTTCTTTCGGTGCTGTTCCTTTTCTTTTTAAATAAAAACAGCAGACACGAGTTTAGATAGATAGACAAATAAACCAGTTCAAAAATGGGAAATGCATAAGGATAAATTCGATCTATGTTAAAAGCGCTTACAGACACCTAAGCTACTTATGCAACCGCGTGTAAGACGTCTGGCACCCACATTTTTGTAATCGTGGCAGTTTAATCTTTCATTTGATGCTACTTTCAAGTGGTTACATAAAAAATTCAGATTTCGGAAAAATTGACGTTTTCAGCAGACCAATATAACCATTGGCCCCGACAGATCGCTGCCAGACTTGCGGTTTTGATATCGTCTGTCGAAGACCTTCACGTTGGTATATGCCATTTTTGGTTATCATTCCACGCCCAAAATTTGCTGTGGGCTCTTGGTGTATTAGTGATGCGAAGAATAAAACCCGTGCACGTTGCTTAAGAACAACTGAAAACATTGCTGCTGTAGCCCAAAGTATATAGGAAAGCCCAGGTTTGCCCATTCCTCGTCGTTCTTGGAATTGGGCACTTTTTTTGAAAATGAGGCTGGAGCAGACCTGTAAAGTAATGAAGTACATTTGGACTACATTCCAAGTAGAGTACCAAAGTAATTGAAAAACAGTTTCCAAGTACTTTTGGTATTGCAAAAAGGAATTGCAAGTACATTTCAATTACTTGTACTGGTAATTGATTTCTTTAAGTATAAGTACCAAGGAATTGTACTTGTACTTATAAAAATGAAAGTACTTAGATTTAACAGGTCTGGGCTGGAGTAACCGTTACGGTGAATGGATTGCGCTATCGAGAGATGATTAATGATTTTTTATGGCCGGAGTTGGATGGTATTGATCTGGACAATACCATGCATACCGTTTACTTGCAACAAGACGGCGCTACGTGCCACACTAGCAACGAAACCATCGATCTTTTACGGGAAAAGTTTTCAGACCGTGTTAACTCACGAAGGGGTGATTACAATTGGCCACTGAGATCTTGTGACTTAACACCTTGCTACTTCTTCCTTTGGGGCTACGTGAATACGTGAGATAAGGTCTACACCAACAGCCCAGCGTCGATTGAAGACTTCAAAGATGGAATTCGTGAAGCTATTGAGGGCATGCAGCAGCCACTTTGCCATTTGGTGATAGGAAATTTCATGAAAAGGATACGGTTCTGTAAGCGTAACCGAGGCGGCCATTCAACTGATATTGTCTTCCTTTATTAATGGCATGCCTTCCTCTTTACATTTATCCCAAAAAAACCTCAAAACGGGCATTTTTCTTTGAATATCAGAATAACACCTCTTTTAGGAAAACCCTGTGTATGAAAGGAAAGAGCAGGAAAAATTCGGTGCTTGGCGTTCTAAAACTATATATTGCGAAGTTCATTGTATTTTGTAGAAATGCCTTATTTTCCGATTAGTAAATATATAGCTTTTTTGGATCCGATGGAATATGATTTGTGCGGACAACATCAAAGTATAAATTAAAACCTACAGTGAAACATGGTGGTAGGCATGTTAAGGTATCGGGCCACATGGCTTACAAAGGAGCTGGCAGCATTGTAAGGTTTACGGAACGAATGTATATTGTGCACTTATAATTTGGGACGTCTCCCTGATTAGAAGACGTAAGGCTTAAACAAAATTCTTGCACTAGAAAAAGAAAAAAAGAAAAGTAGTGCACAGTCCTCGTTTGAAATTTGCTTACACATTAATTCTTATTTGTAGAATGAACGTGATTGAAATTAGTTTTTTTTAATCATAATCAATCTTAATGATTACTTTTAATCATGATTAAGATTACCTTTTTAATCATGACTATGATTACTTTTTTAATCAGTGCAATGTTTCAAAGTAGAGTAAGAGAGATTTTAATTCAATAATTTGGGAGGAGGCTTCAATGCCCCATAAAACATCTAGCATGACGCCCTAGAGCAAAGTCAATGCTTCACTGAAAAGGTTATACTTATGGCTGTTCATAAAAAACTAATTAAACTAATATAAGTTCTGCAAATGGACGAGACAACACATCATTTTCCAATAATATACTTAAAATAAGAGCAGAAAATTTTGAAGTAAGAAATGGGAAGGTAAATCTCAGAAATATCTTTGTTTTGGGGCCGCACATTTTAGAAATGATTGAGAAGGCATATCCGGATATTGCAAACTTATGTACTAATTCATTTGGTTGGAGGGAAAGACTATTTTATCGCACACAAATAAGCAAATTAATTAAGTTAATGATTCTTGCCAATGTGAGGCATCATCAAAAGTCTATCATTCGGTTGACAGCGTTTGAGATGTAGAAGAAGCAGTGCATTGCCCCAAGTTATTTCTAAATTCATTAATACTTTCTGGTAATCTATTGCTGGAGTCTCACTCTGTATTGCTATTCGGATGTGAGAAATATGCGAAAATGCTTTTCGATTCTACTCTCAATCGGTAATCTGTATGAAAATAGAATCGAGTGCTCCTGTTGCAACTGTTTCTGAAGGATTTGCGAATATCGAATTTAAGTTCGAAAAATTTAACTGTCATTTGACATTACAAAAGTAAACAATAAAGGAGTGGAATTGCGGTTGTGTTTTAATTTCGTTTGTTATTTTGAGAAAAACAGTGAATTTATTAAGAATTATGGACCTAGATAGTGCGGATTGTAAAATGTTAGTGCGAACGTCAGCCAGTTTGACAGCACCGGCAAGACTCTGTTCCGATTCCATGCGGCGATCATCTGCCGGCCTGTCAAATTTGCTCTCCTTTGGATATAGTATAAATAAGATCGAGTAAGTGTCCGCAGATCTCTTCAGTTGACTTCAGCTCTTCAGTTGACTTCAGCTCTTCAGTTGACTTCAGCACTTGAGTTGACTTCGACTTTCAGTTCAGTTAATTTTAGTAAAGTTGTAACTAGTGTAATATTTTAATTGTTTAATAAAACCGAAGCTTTTACAATTTAGAGGAATTGAAAATAGACCAAGAGTCGAAAAAATGTATTCGATAGAGGGCTTTTCGACTTAGAGGGCGTTCGACTTAGTTGATGGATTTTGTATGGAAAATTGAAAGGAATGCCAAAATATGGCGAAAAAATTCTAGTTAGAGGGCGTTTGACTTAGGGGGCTTGGACTGTATATATGCATTTATTCAAATAAAAATATTATTCATATTAAATTATCAGAATTTTTTTAAACATGAAAATGAAAACCTAAACTAAATGTAAAAAGAAATAATGGCAGACATTGGCGTTCAATAAACTACTATGAACTACAAACTAAAGTTTTCCATAAACAGGACCATCTCTTTCTAGCATCCCCAGTTTGTAAGTACCCATTTGCGAGATTCGGGTGAGCGGACAAATAATCCACAAGTATTTCGTACTGAGCGGGACGTGTATGTGCGTTTTTTTGAATTGGATTCCCTGTACAAGATTTTCCTTACATGCAACCACATTTTTAATTTTTTTCCTAACAAAATACTTACATGTTTACTCAAAACGGTTTAATAAAACTCAACGCTCGTAAAACAAAACACTATCAAACACAAAAATGCGAATTTGACCACTTCTGACAGTCGCATACGCAATGCAGGGTAGCGTAAATGCGATAACGAAATGGGCAACGCAATAACATCACGATATTCGAAAATGTGACATTGCTATTAGCGTTGTAGAGTGCCGATTTTGCGAATGCGAACGATTTTATATTAGAATAGCAACACAGAGTGAGGCCCCTGGAATAATAAAAAAAAAACTTTAGATATATAGTGCTACCTGCGCGAATCCAGGACGGGTTACTAGTAATCTAATCAAAAAAATGGAAGGGTGAGTTTAGACAGTAGAAATCTGAAACTACTATGAGAACATGTGTCCCATATCTTCTTCTTTTGAAGATTCTGACCAACCCACGAAAAAAAAAGTAACATCTGTTAGAAAGAAAAAGAAGCACAATGACATACAATGTTCAAAAGAGTTGTCTGAATTAAATTCAATCCACTTACTTTTGCAGAAAGGTAAACGAACTGTCGATACAAGCCAGCAGGCTCTAAGCTTTGTATCATGAACTTACCTAATTCTACGCTACAAACAAAAGGCAGACGTACTGATAACAGCGCGAAACTAACAGCATGCTAATAGGGGCTAATAACGTTTTATCTATGTCGGTAAGAACAAAAATTACCTAATAGGTGTTAACACAAATAGACTAAGCGGCTCAATGTCTGTGGCAATCGTTGGGAACAGCAACAAAGTCGATTCATGTGCCCCATAAAAATGCACAGATTTTCACACAAAACAAGCAAGGCACATAGCTCTGCAGGAACATATTGATTCTTTCTAATTCAATGTCTAAAATATTCCGACTTTATGCGTCGCCTGGGCATTCAATTTAGCTGATAAATCATAAATGAAATGTAGTAGATAATTGCACACTCATCATAATAACGAATATTCGAAGTAACTCACCGTTTTCAATTTTTTCGTACTAGTGGCTTCAACACTCATGGTTTTTTGGGCTTATATCTTCTGGTGGACGAACTTGCCTGATTAATAAAAGATGTAGGGTAATGGTAGGATGTGGTGACTAGTAAGAGAGCACTTGTAATGAGACGTTATTCACTTATCGGGAACTTTATGCCGGATTCATTTACTACCTAATTTAGAAAACAATTAGGAAAACATCCGCTCGGAAGTGCACAACGAAACCATAAGCAGATATGTCAAAATTCCACCCTTGATCTTGATAAAAATTCTACGTTTGCACTGGACTATGTTTTGATGGTTTCTGACATTTCTGAGGGTGCTGCTGATGTAAGTAGATTTATGTACTTTTCGGCATGTTTTATAGGGTAACATAGAGTAATTAAAATAAACTAAAAAAACGTCTTATTCACAGTTTTTTTCTTTTAAATGGATAGAAGTTTTTAAGTAATCTTTTAAACAGAAAAATCTCGGACACACTCATAATAAGGTCAAAGAATTTGTTCTCTGTTGACACGGAGACATGAATTTAAACTTTTTTTCATTTATTTAACCCGAAATATCTGAACTTCTACATGTAGGTTGGTTAAAACAAGCACCGACAAGAAAAACCATTTAGCATGTGCGGTTTGTTTATTAGTTGGTTGCATTGAGAAATAGCCATTCTTCACGAAAAGTCGTGTTTTTTAATGAGTTCAATCAAACTCAAAAAAAAAATGATTTATTATCAACACATTATTATTAATATACAAAAAAAAATATTGTTTTTCCGTTTCAGTAAGTTTTAGACATAACAACATACTTATGTTTATTGTGCGTCAAAACTACGTGTGAAACTACAAAATGCACAAGAGTTCTATCACGTTTTGTGATCCAATACCTAGAAAACATACAAATTCATTCAAAGCACAGTTCCTTTGTGCAGTAAAATATACTACAAAACTCTAGATGGCAGCACTTTTACGAAATGTAGGTGCAACCTTATGAAAAATAAACAAATTAGGGTTTGTTTAGCAATCAGCTGATGTAAACAAAGTGCATTTCTGAGAGCTGAGCAATACTCTGTCCTGGTCTACCCTGTTGACAAATTTAACAATTGAATTATCTCTGTCGCACTACGTTAACTACCTGGCCTTTTGACAGCTGCATCAACTTTTTCAATTCTAAATGGCTGACAGTGGTCGAATTTGCTTTTTGATGTTTCGATAATACTACATAAATAAAGAAGTTTATTTGCGAATGCATTTTACAATTTAAAAAGTGAAGTATAATTTTCTGCAAAATGTTATCACTTTTGCAAGAGAAAAGACCGCTAAAACGGCCCCGGTTAGGTCCACCAGATGTTTATCCACAAGAAGCTAGACAAAGAGAGGACGAGCTAACTCCGACAAATGTTAAACATGGATTCTCCACAATACCACAATTGAATTCAGAAGAATTTGGGACAGCTCACAACAGCAATGTGAACGCAAGTAAAGTTGGTGCGTTTTTCAATTCAATCCTCGCCAAAAAGGAGGAGTTGATGACGCTACCAGACAGTGGCCGGAAAAAGCAGCAAGTGAATTGTAAAGACAATTTTTGGCCAGTGTCGCCACGTACGAAGGGTGCTCTGGATGCCTGGTTTAAGGACTTGGCCGGCAATAAGCCTCTTATGGCTTTGGCGAAGAAAGCACCATCGTTTAATAAAAAGGAAGAGATTTTTTTCACTCTATGTGATTATCAAGTTAGTATGCAGAGAGCTATGTGGTTCATTAAGCTTAGTGCGGCGTACACAGTTTCGTTTACGGAATCAAAAAATAAGAAGAGGAGTATTTATGATCCAGCTGTTGAGTGGACAGGAAATTTAATAAAATTCATGAAAGAATTGCTGCCAAAGCTGCCGGAGTACTTTCATCAAGGTGAGTCTTAGGAATGTTTTCGATGGCTTACAATTGTTAAAGCTTGCAGTCTTAAAAAAATATTAGACTGACATTTTTTTTTTAGTAGTTCGAGACTGTCCGATAATTGCCAATAGTATAACCCTAATCCACCCACCCGATCGCGATCTTTCACAAGCTTTGGAAAGCAATCACTAGTTGAATTTGTTACCCTAAACACTTGGTAGAAATAAAAAATTAGGGAAGTTGAAAATATGTTTAGCGAACTTATACCTCCATCATTATTAACTACCTAATTTACCTGTGCAGATTAGGCATACAAAATTGTATGTATGTATGTATGTTTATTTATTTTCTTAATTACAATTTGATAAAAAAAGATAAAGATAAAAATATTTGTGACAAAGTAGCATAAGAAAGCATTTTTTTTATTAAAATTAAAGCAGTCACTGTATGATGGCAGCACAGAGTAAAGTCAGTCATATACAATTCTATATTTTTCTTGAATAGTACCTACTCGAACACTGCACATTTTGAAAGTTTTTCCTTAGTTTTTAAACAATCTTCTTTTGTGTTGCTTCGGTTTCTTTCTTTACTTTACAGGCTTGTCTGGTTGGTCTGTGTCTTAACCAATGTTGCCTTTCATTCTTAGCGCTCCCGCACGCTGCTTTCAGTCAGAAATGCCAAGCCGTCTTATGTCAGCTATAACCCGGTTTTTGGTCTCCCTTTTTTTATAGACATAACCGAATATCTGCCGCAGAATTCTTCTTTTGAATGACTATCGCGACATTGGACTGGCAACTAGGATTTTATCTGTTTCGCTGAGTCTGAAGGCGTAATAGCCCAGTAAGCAGCAGGCTTCAATTGACCCTAGGAAGCTTCGAAATTTGCTCTGTTCCACTACGGCTGTATTTCATCCAAAAGATCGTTCAATTCCTTGATGTCCCAGTACCCAAAATAAGGTAACCGAGTACCCGCTAATAAGCTGCTGGAATGCTTTTTACCTTCCATAATTTTTTTATATCATAATAGTGTATAAAAAAATAACTTATCCGCCATTTTTGAGAGTGCGCCATATTGGATTCAAAATGGCGTATTCGTATTCGTATTCTACCCAAAAAACCATTTCATTTGATATCCATATCATGGTAGTGCATTTTTGGAAAACCTAGTTAACAATGCGTTGTCTCGGACACCAATCGTGTGTGCGAAATTTCAGCTTGATCGGAAACCGGGAAGTGGATCAAATTTAACTTCCAAGATTTGTTTACTTATGTGGGAAAATGTCGCCTGTGTCACTGCGGCCTATTGCGAGTGGGCCTATTGTGTATTGTGCCCCCACTTAGAGCACACGCAAAAAGCCGTGATTCGTGATGAATCATACGATACTTTTGGGTGAGCTGACAGCGATGTTGTCTGCCTCTAGGTAATTCCTGCCTAGGTGTCGATGACGTGTTCCGCTGTTTCTTCGTTCTCGTTGCACATTCGACAGGTATCATCCTACGTTAAGCCCATCGCTTTTAGGTGTTTGTTTGCTGGGCAGTGCCCAGCTAGAAAGTTTTGTGTTCAGTAGTAAATAGCCATGTTTCTCAGCTAGCTATTTTTGTAGCATTTAGTGATGGTAGTGGGTATGCCGCAGAATGGTCGTGGCATCATGAAAGGTGATGCGGAGCCTTTCCTGGCTAGTAGGTCCTCTCTTTCGTTTCCAACGTGAGCCCTGTGCCCGGGTATCCAGATGGAACCGACCCTGTTTGAGCCAGTTTAGTCATTTCTATTTAGATTTTCTCTGAGGCAGAGTTCGATTGCGAAAACTTCTGCTTGAAATACGGAGTTATACTGTGATAAGTATGGGTTCCAGTATTGGCTCCGTATACTCCAGCCCCAACGCCCTCGCTTGTTTTGGAGCCATCTGTGTACCAAACACAAGACCCAGAGTTGAAGGACGGTATATCTTGTTCCCAGGTATGTCGGGAGGAAATATTACCTTAAAATTTTGGCTCGCCAGCTGTCAGTGACTACGTCATTTTGTCTGGCGATGCGAGCGAGGATAGTGTTCCTGTTGAGCCCCTCGGCATCAGGAACAAAAGGGACGCAAGTGTATGACTTGGGCACTTCATCTCCCTCAGTTATACGTAGGCTTGCGTCCTTCCATGGCGATATCTTTTTTATAGCCGACATGAGCCAATTTTTGGTCCCTATGTCATTGCAGGTGATAGATAGCCAGCCATCTCTGGCTGAGGTGGCTACGAAACGGATGCGTGGACTGTTTTTGTCAGCATTGTCCATCTCCTCTAGTAGACTCTTCCTCACCAGTTTTATTTCCTGCTCCTGATTGCGACCTTGCATTGGGCTGTGGCATCCCGATAGTCGTTCAAGTGCGCTCGCGGGTGGCTTTGCAGCCGGCCCTGGCCCCCTTGCTGCTTTGTTGGAGTGTGAGCTGGGTTTAACTTGGTACGCCGGGCAACTATTGCTTCCTCCGACATAAGAGCTTCTAGGAGCATCTATGTGCGGCCGCTGCTTCTTTGATGGCTTTTCCACGGGGGAGTTTTTGCCAGATCTGCAGCGCTTTGTTGACTGTGGAGCTGTCGCCTTACCACTTGCTCTCTATGTTAGTACTAGAGCGTATCTAGCTCTTTCTTTTTGTCTTGCTTTCTCGGGCTCCATTCCGGCCCGAATCGTGGCAGCAATTGGATGCCTTTGAGCCCCAGTGAGGTGTTCCCTCTTCTGGGGTTTGCTTGCAGATGGATGCCTTAGTGGCCGAGGTGTCACAGTTTTTGTCTGGAAGTGCAGTTGCAGTTTGTGGATATGGATCTGTCGATTCTCTCTCCTTCTCAGTTACGGGTGACCGGAGAAGAGAGTCCTCGTCTAACTCCGTCAGTGTAACGTTGTTATTGTTTTTATTTTTGTTTTTGTTGTTTGTCACGTTGTTGTCCATGTGCGGTCCCACGAGTAACGCGAGAAGGGGTGGTTAACCGTCTACAGAGCTCCTATTTTCTCAAAAGTATATTAGCAAAGGTACAGCTTTTGCAGATGATATGGCTTGTGTTTTTTCAACTGATTCCGCCTAGCTCAGAATAAACGAAAAAAATTGTGTGCATGGACCTCACCACCGTCTGCAGATCTATTCTCAATTAATTGTTACCGCTCCACGTTTGTTTAATAAGTTACCGTGTTCCTTGAGGTGTGTTCGCATTAAATCCATATTTCTAAAAAATGAGATTATGGCTCTTTAATCAGGAACATGAAAAAATCCTCGATTTACTGTGTTTTTTGGTGTAATAATCTCATCTTAATTTACATTATTTTTCTAACAAAGATTCGTTATTATGTATAATTGACCCCACTCATGCATTTATAGCGATCTTTTGTTATAGTTCTTAATGCAGCTGCTTTCGCTTCTAGTTTCTTATGAACTATCGATTGCAGTCTTTTTTTTTTAATTTTGTCTACCATATAGTCATGTACTTTTTCTCATTTATTTAAAAATAATATACGTAAGGCTGGTTACTGTGCGAGGGACAGTACGTTAGCGATGCACATTTTGTTGATTCCCTGCACCATTCAGTCCTCGGCACGTATTCCAACTATCTGGACTTGGGAATGAGTGTACTCTTCGTCAGAGGGGGTACAAAGACCCCTGCGCTGTGGTTTTCCCCTATCCGCCACCTAGAGACGCGCCGGGTCGCCTGAGAAGCTCGAATTTACCCCGAAGAGCTAAGAAAGCATATGAAAAACAAATCGCAGCCCTTGAATCCTACTGAAACTACATTTTTTAGGGTGGTTGTGTAGTTATGAGACGAAGTGTAATTATTTATTACTTTATTTCATGGCATTAATTTTTTATAAGTCCGCTCATTTTTGTATGCTTTTGCATCCAAAAATATTTAGTGTCACGCAATTCGCACGAATTGCTTGCTATATATTGTTGTTTTTTTTTTGCGATTGTGGTATTTCATCTAGATCCGGTGACTGAGCTGGTCACTACAATAGAGCCAGACGGTTATTGGCTTTGGTTCTTGTAGAAGCGACGTTTTACATTGTGTCTACTATTAAATTCGAATAAATTAAATTCGTCTCTCCAAGGATGTTAGATCACATTTTTTTTATACCCTGGTCGCCGGACCCCATTTTATACTCAGAGGCGAACATCGTTCTAAACTTTCAAACATGGGAGTGATGCTGGCATTGTAGCCGTCTCGTATGCATTCCTTCTCCCGAATTCCACAGATGACTTGATTCATTACCAATCGCCTCAAAGTTTGGAGAGCTGTGATGGCAATCTGTCCGAGTCCGTGCCTTGTTCTTCAGTTTTTTTTAATTACCCACTTCTTTAATACTGCTGTGAGAGACAACTTTGTCGACTAAAGGCGGGATCGTTTCGTTCACTGTCTTTTTCTTCATATTTGTTAACCAGCCACCAGATATACTGTTGAAAAAATGCATATATCTCTATGGGTCACTAAGAAGACTATCATCAACCTGGGTGCTATTCTTGTTTTTTTTTTTTATTAGTAAATTGATTAAATTTTTCAATTCAAGGTGGCCTGGACAAGAATTCCTCACAACATGGCTCTGGAATGGGACATACACCGAACTCCATGGCAATTTCATCAATGACAAGTCCAGTACCGATGCTAAGCCCCGCAAACAATAGTACATGCGGTATATCGAATTTGTCTGGTCAACAAGATGATGGAAAAAATGCTTTAAAATATTGGAACTACTCGACGCAGCTAAGCAAATACATGCACGAGGAATCGTTGCTTGATCGTCAAGAATTCCTCAACTGGATCCTAGATTTATTGGACAAGATGCGTTCCCAAAACTCCGATGATGGTTTAAAGAAGCTAATTCTAACCTTCGCTCTACAGTATATGAAAGACTTCGTACAAGCCGAGCGCCTTTGCAGAAAGCTTGCGTATATTGTAGCAAAGATGCTTACGAATTTGTTAAACTCCGTCGTAGATACACAGACCGCAAATGTAGCGATTGAAAAGAGCCAACTTGCATTCGACATAGACAAGTGCAAAAAGCCCATTATAGATCCATACGAGGGCGCCATCAAGGACTACATGGTATGTGCACATCACCGTGACATAGTTCTTTACCTCAGTTCGATTCTGCAAGTCATAACCATCGAATGTCCAACAGCAATGGTATGGTGTGGTATTGGAGAAAATAGAGCACCTTCTGCACTGAACGGCAGCCCGCTGGATAACCTACCAATAGCTCCATCATTGCTGCCGATGCCGAGCAAGTGTGAGTTGACCAATAACGAGATCCGAAAGCAATTGCGAGAGGCTGAAAGTGAGATTATTTTGAGATCAAAGCATGCTGAGAACCGTTGGTGCGCCGAGAAATGGCAAAATGCAAACAAAAACTCCTATTCAAAGGTATTGACTATTCTTGATCACTTGGACTCGCATTGTTTCATTAACATGGACCCCAGCAACTCTATCGAGTCCCTTTATTCTAAAATATTTATTCCCTTTAACATGATCAAAACAGAAGTAGGTACCAATGGCGAAACAAAAGAAATTAGGATTGAGTACGATCCCAAGGAAGGTGCCGACACCGTAAAGATTCTGTGTGAGTGGGCTGTCTCATGTCAGAGGTAAGTTAATTATAACTACAATTAGTGCGCACTTAGTTAATAACTATCTACTTCTAGATGGGGAGAACATCGTGCTATGGTTGTTGCTATATTGCTGGATAAACGGCAAATGGAAGTGACTACGCCGCCTGAAAGCGACTATGCGAATGGGAATAACAACAATGATGATAAGGATTCTATAGCATCTGGTGTTGGCTTGATTGGTGGATTACCAGTATTCCAATCGGTTTTAATGGATTTCCTCGACCATGATGCTCCAGTTTTAGACGAAAATGGATCACAACAGAATCGCACTCAGTTTACAAATCTTGTTCATCTGTTCAGTGAACTGTTTCGACACGATGTGTTTTCATACAATGCGTACCTCTGCACTTTAATTTCTCGCGGAGACCTTCAAATGGAAAGTGCGATTCCGAAGGCGTCGAATTCCATTACTGGCACTGGTCCGGTTTCGAACAAACCGTCATCTCCGAATTTCGAAGAGGGCTCTCAGGAATATGATGATGTCGACGATGATCTGGACAAATTGTTACAGAACATTAAGGAGAAAGACCAGCAGAGTGCCCTAGAAGCCCCAGACAGCCCAAAAGATCCCGAACACGTTGCACAAGGAATTGGAGCGAATGATCCACCCATCTCAAGGCATTTTATCTACACTAAACATTTTCCTATTCATCAGGATGACCACTACGCCTCGTACAGCAGCGAATCGAACCAGCGGTACATTCTTCTCTTCGGAGTGGGAAAGGAGCGTGACGAAAAGAAGCACGCTGTTAAGAAGATGTCCAAGGAAATCTGCAAACTATTTTCAAAGAAGTTCAGCATTGACGTGGCGGAAGGAGGCAAAGTAAAAAAACACTCACGCAGCGAGTTTAATTTCGAGGCAACCACTAGCAAATGCCAGAACATGGCTTACTTTGATCAACATGTGGTGACCTATCAGTGCGCAGCTACAGTTCTAGAACAGCTGAATAGTTTCGCCTCGGGAAGCAACAATTATCTACCTGTGCAGGAGCATGTTGCTTTTCTTTTCGATCTGATGGAAATGGCACTGAATATCTTCAGCCTCTTGGATCTTTGTAACCAAATCTTGAAAGAGCTCCCAGAGGTTGAAAGTCAGTTGGTGGCCAAAAAGTCGAATCTTGCGAAAAGTTACACAACTTCCCTGGGTTTGTATATCGTGGGAATCTTGAGGAGGTATCACAGCTGTCTCTTGTTATCTCCGGAACAGACATTTTCTGTATTTGACGGGCTCTGCAAAATTATCAAACACGTGAACACCCCAAATGAATGCAGTTCCGCCGAAAGGTGCATTATAGCTTATCTCTCTGATCTATACACTTCGTGCGCGATGTTAAAGGGAAAAACTCAGTCCGCTGAGCACTTTCACAGCGTAAATGCTAAGTTCAAGCAAATTTTTAATTCTCCGGTACAAGCAGCCATAATGTCGTCAGCTTACAATTCTCAGTTTATGAGCGATTTATTCTCTTCGCCGAAGAGAGGTGGTAAAATTGACGCCGTCTGGTCCCGGCAGTTGAATGAGTCTCCGTTAAATATGTACAGTTTCATCTGCAATGCAATCATTGCTATTTGCCGTGAAACCGACAACGATAGATTGAATGACATCGCCATCTCGTGTGCCGAATTGACTGCATGCTGTAATGCATTGTCACAAGAATGGGTAGCGGCGTTGGGCGCGCTGTGCAATTCAAATGGAGATCCCCGATACCAAGACCTTTTTAGCCAGATTGACATTCAAAACGTTAACATTCACAATTCATTGGCTGTTTTCACGTGTATTCTTATCGCACGTCACTGCTTTCCACTGGCAGATTTCGTAATGAAAATTGCAATTCCTGCGTTAGCGAACGCGTGTAACGGCGGTGGAGATATAACATCAGATGCGGAAGCGGGAGCGAGGCTGACATGCCACTTGGTTTTAAAGCTTTTTAAAACGATCGAAATCCCACAACCTGGGCTATATTCGGTAAGTACTTCTCCAAATCCCATAAACGTGGCCGGGCCAACATGCAACATTAAGTTAAGTTGTGATCGGCATTTGCTTGTTGGCGCCCATAAAAATATTCCGATTGAAGCTGTGCTCACCGTTTTAAAAGCAATTCTACTGGTGGTTGATACTACTGCCCAGAAAACACCAGCGACCGTGTTCAATAGTGGAAAGCGCAGTGGTTTGAACACACCCGTTCACCCTGGAAGCACACCTAAGAACTCGGATCATCCCGTGAACTTAAGCACTATTCTTGGGACGAGTGATTTCAGTGGCCTTGGTGAATCCGATGACGCCATGCACGGTTCGTCGACGAACGATCAGGTTTCTTTATCGGACTTTGCGCATCACGTTCTAAAGCAGATCTGCTCGCAAGAATACGTGTTAGAGAGGTGTCTAGAGAATTCTGAAAGACTCTGCGATCTTATAATAGACGATATGTTGACGTCGAAGCAAGTGCAGAGATTGCTACACATGATCTGTTACCAGGAGAATGAGTACAACTTGATTACGGAGATGGATCAGAAGGCGATCATTGTTCGCATATTGGAAAATCTGGAGCAGTGGACACTGCGAATATCTTGGTTGGATCTGCAGTTGATGTATCGTCAGACATCGTCAAACAACATTGAGCTAAACAATTGGTTAGACACCGTGGCAAGAGCTGCAATCGATGTCTTTCAAATCGACAAGACCGGAGGAAAGAATCAGAGAGCTAAACCGTCAACATGGCTGGTAGCTCCACTTGTGTCAAAGCTAACAAGTGCAGTGCAAGGACGTATACTAAGAGTTGCCGGTCAAGTTCTTGAAAGCATGAACTACTTTTCAAAGTCTAAGGACTGTGAAGAAAGAGACAAAATCGGTGGCATGAACAAAAAAAAGCTACCCATGAACAACCAGCCGTTTTTGGGATTAGTGTTGACGTGTTTAAAGGGGCAAGACGAACAAAAGGAGGGTCTATTGGTGTCGCTACATTCGCAACTATCGCAGTTCTTACAATCCATATCTGAGGTAAGATGCATCACCCGTAATTTAATTAAACACAGAAAAGTACATTGTATTTAATTTTACAGTTTGAAGAAGTTGGTGGTATTGACGATCCTCAGGGAAGAGAGGAGATGCTTGATGCATTACAGTTACGGTTCTCGTTGGTGGGGGGCATGTTTGAAGCAATACAGAAAAACGGAACATCAACAACGGATTGGGCCATTCTACTGGCACAACTCGTTTGCCAGGGAGTCATCGATCTAACGACTAATAGGTATGTTTGGAATCAATCACGCATTGACAATTCTTTACTCAAAAGGCAAAGTGGCTAAAATCAAATTAACCCTTATTGTGTCGTATGGTCACGCCCAGAAGAACTAGAATATCATTATTATTATTATTATAATTCGTTAACTTACAATTAAAATTATTAAGCTATCATTTATCTAGCACAAACTGCTAAGGTTTCGGCTTAAATATTAACTTAAGGACTTACTATAGAATAATGTCATATGACTTCCACAAATCCTGCTAAAATAAAAAACGAACCTATCAAAAAATGAAATATAGCACAGTTCGGGTCAAGCCGAAAAAGATTTTTCTGCATACTTACATGTGTTTAAAAATTATCTTTCTCTCTTTCTATCTTTTTTTTACCAACTTATTTCTATTGCATTTAGTAGCCGTTTTTCATAATCTTAAAAGGGTTTAATTCAGCAACCTTTAAATGATTTTTCAAAACATGAAATGATTCTCCTGAAAAATGTTTGAAATAGACCTAGACTGTCGGACATTAAGTACAAATCAATTTTAAATAGTACAAAGAACGCTATAATGACAATTTTGTAATTCAGTTTTACTGAAAATAGGATAGAAAAACTCAGTACGTTTTGGGTCCTCCTTTATCGTTAATTACTGCAGCAAGCCGCTTGGGCGTAGTAGGAATCAAGTTGACCAAAGTTTCGACTGTGATTTTCTCCCACTCAATTTTTCGATTTTCCCAAAACGATTGTAGGCTACGCCGGTCTTCTAATGGGATCTTCCAAAGGTGATCGATTGAGTTAAAGTCTGAGTTAAAGATGGCCACTCTAACACATACACATTTTCTAAAAAAAATTGTCCGAAGACATTTTTGAAACACTGCTAAACTTTCTCTAATAATGTTGACGTAAGCTGGGCCTGTCATTTTTGACGAGGCTTCCAACGCCATTGTACGTGCACTTTGTGTTTATTTAAGACAATTCTTAAAGCGAATCAACCGCTTTTGTATCTTATTTTGTCCGACAGTGTAAATCACTTTATTTTTTGAGTAAATAATTTTTTTTATTAATCAGTTATAATTTATATGTTAAGTTGTCTTGCAAAGCCTTAAGGGCTTATTTGCAGAAGACTAGATACATTAAGTGAAAAGGTTATACCAATACATACATATACATTTCACACACAGAATAGCGAGATTAAAAGTCATATAAAACAAAAAAGGAAAAACAATGAAAAATAAATCAGAAGACAAATGAGTTTTAATTCATTCAAACTCTTGGGGGTTATATTGAATCAATCAACAATCTAAACGGTCCATCACCGGTCCACTTAAATTAACTTTCAAACAATTAACAAACAATCGGTGTGGAAATAACAAAGAACAAAATAAGTGTAAAGTAATTTAAACGAGTGAAGTGTCTAAAACAAACAATAAAATTTAAAACAGAAAACAATTTACAATAAAACATCGAAAGTCAGTAAATTGCTGGAATCCCAAGAACTTATCCTTAGAGAGCTCACTACTCAACTTGAAGAGTATGAGAAGGATACAGTGTCGCGGAAATCAAAGGGATATGTTAACGCCTAATTGTGGAGATGGACTAAGCTTTTAAGCGCGCGAAAAAGGATCACTCAGCTGTCGTTCATAGTGCTGCGGACCCCATAAAAGAAAAAAATATCCGGCAGACGAAATATACGCGAAATTAAAAAGATCATATTTTCCTTTCGTCGGTGTCCTCCATGATGACATGGAAAAATTTGCGGACAACACAAATGTGAATTTCGACCAGTCGCGTCTAAATCAATCGAAATCCGCAGCATCGGACATACGATTTCCGCGCATACAAATCAAAACATTTACTGGGAAGTTCGAGGAGTGGTGCGAATTTTCTAATATCTTTGAAAGCGTGATAGATTCAAACATCAATCTATCTGATGTTCAGAAGCTGTAGTTTCTCAAAAGCTTCGTTGCCGGCGACGCTGCACGCTTAATTCAGTATCTCCCCATTGATGGGAGATCTTGAAGAACGCTTTCAAAATAAAAGTAAACTGGTGAACACCCGACCAACACATTCTATTCGAACAAACCAAACTGACCCACGAGTCCGCCGCGTCGCTGAAGGCACTGCATGACCTCAGCATCGAATGTGTCCACGCGCTTTCCAACCTAAAGGTACCAGTTGAAAACTGGGACTGCACCTTCATCTATGCCATCTACAACAAGTTGCCCCCGCAGACCCAGCGAGACTGGGAAAAGCATCTCGGCACATCCAAAACATTGCCAGATTGGAAGACTTTCCGTTTCTAAAAGCTAACAACGGATACGTGAAAGCCACTGCAAACCAACAGTTCTGCTGTCTTTGAAAGGGCAATCACAGCCTTCGAGTCTGCGAGAGGTTCCTGGCGATCCTTACACCAGAAACGAGACGGCCAAGAGAAAGTCTATCTGCGTCAACTGCCTGGGATCCGACCATCATGTGCCAACATGCAGAAGTCACCGGAGATGTCTTAAGTGCGGGGCAAAGCATCATACAGCTTTACATGCCGAGTCCGACAACACAAACAGATTGGACTCCAATGCGACAATCAACACGCATTTCAATCAAACGAACGCAAAGTTTCTACTTGCGACTGCACTGGTCAAAGTCACGGACGGTGACGGAACTGACCATACACTCCTCTCTCTCTAGTCGACCCAGGCTCAGAAGCTACATTCATCACAGAGAATGCAGCGCAATTGCTGAAACTAAGGAGGGACAGGATATTGGCAAATATCATCGGAATAGGTCAAACATCAACTAGTACATCACGATACCAAACTCGATTTTGCATCAAGTCCAACGTCCAGGCTTCATTCGCCCTCGACGTCAAGGCGTTCGTATTGCTACGTCTTACGGGCAGTACCACCCGACAATTAGCAGACCCAGTCTACTACCGTCCAAGAAAAATCGACTTACTCCTGGGAGCTGATGTCTACTCCTCGATTATTCTAGAAGGGCTGATCAAGAGCCGCCAGGGATCACCAGTTCCACAAAAAACCGAATCGGGATGGATTCTGACCGGAAGCACTTGTACAAATCAAATAAACAAGTACGTCAGGATCCAAAGCCATCACAATCCTCTCGACGTGCAACTTCGTCGATGCGTTGGGATCAAAACAAACAAGGCTTGGTGGCGCGGGTCCAAGCTTCTGCAGGGTATCATTACAACTCACCACCCTGCAGAAAGACAAATCGGAACAGATCGACAAATAAACAACGGCAGAACAACGCCTCATCAAATTGGTTCGGGCCGAATCATCCATAGAAAACATCAAAGCCCTCTTAATGCAGAAAAACAAAGGACAGAGAACACAATAAACAACAGGAGAGGAAGGGGCTCAATAAACAACAGAAGAAACATACAAAGCAGGGAGAAGATATCAAACATTAACAAGCAATCAATCAAGAGTTGGATTGACCAACTCCACACTCACCGCCAATCAACGGCACAAGCACGAAAGGGTTGGAGACCGAGTCCAACTAACCAAAGGGTTGAAACTTCATCTAGGTATCAAGGGTTCAACGCGCGTGACACCTATCAGTGCCAGTGCGTCAACGCTGAAACTATCGCGTCGCCACACCCTCTTGCCGATATTGCCGATATTGCCGATATCCTACCCAGACGAACAATACTGTTTGGTTTTAACTTTACACCACATAACTTAAAACTAAAAAATCTTAAGACTAAAATTAAACAAAACATTAAAACTAAACTGCATCTAAACAAACAATAAACTAAACAATACATAATCACAAAGTAAACAATCAACATAACCTCACTTTCACAATAAAATAAAATACACAACAATCAACTAAACTTATAAAAAACTTATAACCTCTTCACTTCTATTTTGCACTTTATTAACACCTTAACAAATCACTAATTTCACTTAAAAAATAAAAAACGAATTTTTATATGTTAAATGTTAAATGTGAAAACATTTTATTCAAAATTAACTTACGAGCAACAAGAAACGGTGCAATGATATCAACTTCAACATCAATCTTCTGTCCAATGCGTGGTCCGGGATCATGTTGCACATGCTCATCTGCAAAAGAAATTAATTCAAATTATTCAAAAAATTCAAAAATTAATCAAAAAATGTAGTCAATCAAAATATTGTACTTACCTTCGTTTGAAAACGAAATTTAAGTTGTTACCTTGTCACACGTAGTAGAGTTAGAGTTAGGGGGGAGGGGGTGGGAAAGTGTCACCTGTGTCACTGCGGCCACGAGTGGGCCTATTGTGACTGCTCACGCAGAAAGCCCGAGTTCGTGATGAATCTTAGGATGCTTTTGGGTGAGCTGGCAGCGATATTTCCTGCCTCTAGATAGTGCCTGTCAAGGTGTCGATGACGTGTACTGACTAAGCAGTTACAGTGACACAGTATGTGTTCCGCTGTTTCTTCGTCCTCGTTGCACATTCGACAGGTGTTATCCTGCGTTAAGCCCATCGCTTTTAGGTGCTTGTTTACTGGGCAGTGCCCAGTCAGAAAGCCTGTGACGGTTCGAATCTGACTCCTCGTAAGACTGAGGAGTTGTTTCGCTCTAGCGATGGAAGTAGTTGGCATGAACAGTTTAGCTTGCCTATTACCTTCCGTTTGTGTCCAGTAGTGATTGGCCATGTTTCTCAGCCAGCTATTTATGCAGCATTTAGTGGTGGTGGTGGGAATACCGCAGAATGGTCGTAGCATCATGAAGGGTGATGCGGAGCCTTTCCTGGCTAGTAGGTCCGCTCTTTCGTTTCTAACGTGACCACTGTGCCCGGGTATCCAAATGAGATAGACCCTGTTTGAGCTGGCCAGTTGGAGGCAGATCTTTGAAGGAGTTCCGAGATGGTGTCTTCGAATTTTCCTCTTATAAGGATCACAATGTCGTCAGCATAGCTTCGGACATAGAAACCATTGTTGCTCAGTATGACGATCAGTGCGTTTACCATGATAGACCATAGTAGCGGCGAAAGAACCCCGCCCTGAGGACATCCTTTCGCAGCTTTGACGCTGATTTTGTCATTGCCTACTGTGGCGTTGATCTTCCTGCTACGAAGCATGTGTTGGATCCATTTACATGTGGTGGTATCTACTCCTGTGTTGAGGATGCAACGCTGTATCTGGACGTGGTCAGTGTTGTCAAAGGCGCCCTCGATATCTAGGAAGCAGCCAACTACAACTTCTTTGTCGCTAATGGATTTGTTAATCCTAGTAGTTAGCTCTTGAAGCGTGTCTGTGGTAGATTTCCCAGGCTGGTAGGCATATTGGTTAGTATAAAGGGGTGATCTTTTCAAGGCCCCATCCCTAATGTGTCTATCCAGTATCTTTTCCATGCTTTTTAGGAAAAAGGAGGTAAGGCTTATCGGCCGAAAGGATTTAGGTATGTCGGTTGGTGTTTGACCTGCTTTGGGGATAAATTTGACTATTACCTTCCTCCTTGTCTGTAATACAGTACTCCGTATGTACCCCATATTGATCAGCCGTCGGGCGATGTGTACACTTTCCTTTTCCAGGAGGGCCGGAGACTTGAATGGCTCGAAGAGTTGATGGTCCATATAATAATACCCTCGTTGAAAGTCACCCTTGCTCTCTTCCAGTCATCCTTGTTGGGTTTAGTGAGCCTTAATTGGGGAGGAGTTCTGGGTGGAGAGGATGGCACGGCGATCGAGGCGGGAAAGTGAGTGCTGGTTAGGATACGTAGAGTATCTAGGCCGTCTTTTGCGTATGTGCCATCTACATCCTTTAACAGTTGTATTCGATTAGAGTGCTCTTTGGCGAGTATTCTATGGATGCGAGCGCTGCTTTGTGTCTGCACTGCTGAGACTGCTGCAGAACTTTTTCCATGAGTCTCTCTTGGCCCTTTCAAAGTCTTGGTTGTAGTTCGTTAAAGAGGCACGATACGGAGACCAGTCTCCATTTTGTTTGGCTCTATTGAACTGGTCAAAGATCTTAGCTTGGACAGCTTGCCGTTCCACCAGGGGGTAATGCGGTTGCCCGACTTGGTTTTTTCTGGATAAGCGTTATAGAAGGATGATAGTATCGCTGAGTTTAGGCTGTCGCAGCTAAGTTCGAGACTATCAGTTTCTCTGATACTTTTTGAATAGTTTGTAACCGATTGCTACAGCTCAAGACTGTAAGAGTCCCAGTCCGTTGCCCTCGGTTGCCTGTAAGTATTCGAGATCTTTGGACTGGTCCGAGTGTCAAAACGGCAGATCTGTTTGGTCTGTTTATGGTCTGACATGGATGTTTCTGTTGATACGTACCAGTTTTGGATGGAAATGCCTATGAATGGGGTGGACAAGGTGAGATCAAGTACTTCTTCCCTAATTCTATTCATGAAGGTAGGGCTATTCCCACGGTTTAGAATTTTTAAATTATTTTTAAGAATGAATTCTAAAAGGTACTCACCTCTTTTGTTTATATCAGAGCTTCCCCAAGCCGTGTGTTGAGCATTGGCGTCACAGCCTACGATGATTTGGAGGTCCCTTCTTCCACAGTAGTCCAGTAGATACTGCAGTGGTGTGAAGCCCAGGTCATTGGAGTCGCCCGCTAAGTAGGCTGAGCAGATAACTGCGCCATACCTGCCTCCTTCGTTGGGTAGCTGAATAATTGCAGCTGCCATGTCCGTGTTGGAAAATTCTGAAATCGGGATGGCATTTATATTATTGTTTAACATAATACAAGCTCTAGGTCTTCCTTCTTTTACGGAATCGTAGAGCAACTCACCAGGTAATTCCCATATCTGGTTTTTAAGCGCGTAAGGCTCTTGAATAAGGGTTACATCCTTGTTGAATCTCTAAGGCTAAGTACCGCCGAGGCGGCCTTTGCATGCTGTAGATTAACTTGGATGCACTTAAGGCCCATCATGGTCATTGTTGGGTGGGGGTGTCAGTGGGCTCTGCAGCCATGCGGCAGGTCGCCAAGGTCTTGGCTGTCTGTGCAGAAGCATCAGACGACTTTGACTTTGGTGGGGCATTTGTTGCCGTTATGGTTGCCCTTCTGACTTCAGATGCACTGGTAGTGGCTATCTGTTTGACCTTATGGGTGCTAACTTCCTCAGGTGTCCGCCTGATGAGTTTGTTCTGGACACCGCTCCTCGGCAGGGCCTAGGCTCTGTCCGTGGCAGTGGTGTTCCTGGAGGCGCTCGTCTCTTTGGGACATCCCTTGATCCTAATTTGGACCTGGGTGAAGTTGAGGAATAACTTAAACTTTTGTTTCAAGATGGCTTCCCTTGAGGACTCCTCTATTACAAAAGTGACATGCTCCCCTCCGCTTTTCCTTTTCCTTAGATATGTTAAGGACACGCCAGCTATCGGTGACTACGTCATTTTGTCTGGCGATGCGAGCGAGGATAGTGTTCCTGTTGAGCCCCTCGGCATCAGGAACAAAAGGGAAGCAAGTGTATGACTTGGGCACTTCATCTCCCTCAGTTATACGTAGGCTTGCGTCCTTCCATGGCACTCTTATCTTCCGCCGCTTATTCACTTCTTCTTCTTATTCACCGCCGATATGAGCCAATTTTTGGTCCCTATGTCATTGCAGGTGACAGATAGCCAGCCATCTCTGGCTGAGGTGGCTACGAAACGGATGCGTGGACTGTTTTTGTCAGCATTGTCCATCTCCTCTAGTAGACTCTTCCTCACCAGTTTTATTTCCTGCTTCGTAAGGGTCTGCTGTGGGTGCAGAGAGTGCATGATTGCGACCTTGCATTGGGCTGTGGCATCCCGATAGTCGTTCAAGTGCGCTCGCAGGTGGCTTTGCAGCCGGCCCTGGCCTCCTTGCTGCTTTGTTGGAGTGTGAGCTGGGTTTAACTTGGTACGCCGGGCGACTATTGCTTCCTCCGACATAAGAGCTTCTAGGAGCATCTATGTGCGGCCGCTGCTTCTTTGATGGCTTTTCCACGGGGGAGTTTTTGCCAGATCTGCAGCGCTTTTTTGACTGTGGAGCTGTCGCCTTACCACTAGCTCTCTATGTTAGTACTAGAGCGTATATAGCTCTTTCTTTTTGTCTTGCTTCCTCGGGCTCCATTCCGGCCCGGATCATGGCAGCAATGCGACGCCTTTGAGCCCCAGTGAGGCGTTCCCTCTTCTGGGGTTTGTTTGCGTCACTGACAACTGCGGCCGCGGTACTTGGACCAGACTAGTTACTTTGCGAGGGCGCCCGGTATCGCATAGAGACAGTACGTTAGCGATGCATATTTTTGATTCCCTGCACCATTCAGTTCTCGGCACGTATTCCAACTACCTTGACTTGGGAATGGTTGAACTCTTGGTCCGCGGGGGTACGAAGACCCCTACCACACTAAGTGGTTTTCCCCTATCCGCCACCTGGGGAAGCGCCGGGTCGCCTGAGAAGCTAGAATTTTCCCGGTGTCATACTTAGTAACAAAATAAACGGTAAAAGTAAAAATCATTCAATCGCCTATATTTTTTACACCTTACAACTTTACTTAATAATCGCGCCTTGAGTATTATATGATACATAAATTTTTATAATCAAGACAGTATTCTTATCTGTAGCATGTCTAATTGGCGTAGTTGAGCAGTGTTCCCCTATGTTAGAATACCATACCTTAAGTGAGATTCAACGAGCCCGTAGTAGCATGTAGTCATGTATTTTGGTTGTGATTTGGTGTTTTGGTATATATGGAGGTCGACTATGCATTGTTTTTCTCTTTTTGAATTAATTATAAGTCCATGATCATGAGACTATGATATGATGGTGTTTAACTCATTTTACATAATTTTTTCTTACTATAATATTGGGAGTACAACTTAAAAGACGCGTATTTTTTTTTGTAAAAAAAACCATTTATTTGAATATGAAAATGAAAATACATGTCATTCAAAGTATTGCCCATCGCTAGCCACAACTTTTTCCCATCTTTTTGGCAATTTGTGGATTCTGTCCCAAAAGAACTGCGCCGGCTTGGCGGTCAAGAATGAATCGAGCCAATTTTTGATACCGTCAACTAAAGTGAAGCGTATTCCAGCCAGGGCATTCTGCATGAACCTGAACAAATGGTAGTCGGAAAGGGCCAGGTCTGGGCCAACATCCAACATTTTCCACGTATTTTTTAACCCGTTGAGTGCGATGTGGCCGAGCATTGTCATCATGGAAAATTATCGATTCGTGTCTAGTCGCATATTCTGGCCGTTTTTCTTTGATTGCGCGGCTCAAACGAATCAGCTGAGTTCGATAGAGTTCACCAGTGATGGTTTCGCAAGCTCCTCTTGAGTTTGACATGAATCTTCTTCCAGTAATGCCTCCAATTCTGCATCTTCAAACTTTTTCACTTGGCCAGGACGTTCCTTGTCTTCAACGTCAAAATCACCACTTTTAAAGCGTGCAAACCATTCCTGACACTTACAGAATAATCAGGGTAAGCTTCAATGAGTAAACGTTGCGCATCTGTTGCACTTTTCTTCAAATGAAAGTAGTGAATTAAAACTTCCCGCAAATGTTGTTTTGAAGGCACAAAATTCGACATTTTAAACGCAAAACAAAACTTGTGTAAATTAACTTGTGTATACTTTGACAGATGAAATCGATTTTTCGACGCTCTTTATCATACAATAGCTGTCACTGTCAAAAAAATAGCGCGTGTGAATATATATGAAGTTAGTAACAATGCGCGTCTTTCAAGTTGTACTCCCAATATCTGTGTCGTCGGCATAAGCGTAACCTCTACCTTTTTTCAGAACTGATAGCAACTCGTTCACATAGGAGTATATTATGAAAATAAGAGGGCCCAACTTTGATCCCTGTGGAACTCCAAACATGGTCTTTCTATCTTTGCTGTAATTGTCTTTTATTTTTACTTTATAGGTTCTTTCTGAGAAGTAGCTTTCGAACCAGCTTAAAATAGAGCCTCGGACACCATTTTTTTCTAGCTGCTATAGGATGTCTCGCTTGTCAAACGCTTTTTTAAAGTCAATAAACAGGACGATAATGTTGTGATTTTTGTCGAGGGCTAACTCTGCTAGAAAAATCTCCGAGTAGTCGAGAGGCACTTGTTTCCTTTTGGAATCCGTATTGATTTTTTTTTAATATTTTATATTTACCTACATCATCATGTAGTTTGCGAGCTACTACTTCCCCTAAAACTTTGTCTATAACCGGAAGTATTGAAATAGGCTGATAGTTGGATATGTTATTTTTTTTACCGTCTTTATAAATAGGCCATACAATGGATGTTTTAAGTGTCTTAGGCACTATTAACTGTTCTATACTCAGGTTAACTAATTTTATTATTACGCTTTATAAAGCGGGAACATTATTTTAAAGATTGTTTGGTCTGATTCCGTCTATACCTGCTTTTTCTATCTCTCTTACGTTAACTTCGACTACGTACATAGATCGTTGCATGCTAAGTGTTGGGCCGGTGAACGCTTTATGCTGACAGCTATGCACGACGTTAACAATACCTAAAAAAGTTTTTTTCTGCAAATTTGTCTACTAAATCTGCTTGATCTTCATTTGCGAAATTTCTGGAAAAGACGTCATCAAGGTTAGTAGTCTTTTTGTCTAATATCTTCTGGATCTTTATTCGCCGTTTTAAATCTTTTTTTATAATATTTTGTCTTCTCTCTTTATATCTTTTTGTTTAGGTAGTTACGGAATTCTTTAAGCTGTCTTCCTTCTGAGGTCATTATTTATCCTATTTATTTTTGTTGTTCTGGCGTCTGCTGCTTTTTTAGTTAATGTGGTCATAATAGTGTTAAGTTTATCATATAAGTCGTTCATATTTATGCCAGTTAATTGACTCCAGTCAATTGTACTTTGTGCAAGACGTTGGCTGTAAATGTACTAAACGTGTCTATCCGTGGTTACTCAGTTTGGTTACTTATCATGATTGCGGTATATACATATACCATAGTGGTAAGATATATTTAACTCAACTACAGCAGATTTAATTTCGTCATTTCTATGACGGACCAAGCAATGGTCTATCAGTTTTCCTGATTTTATTGTATTTCTTAGTCCTTTTGAAGAAATCATAGAGAGATAGTTGGTCACCATGCAATCTTCATCGTTCTTTAAGTTAACGTTCATGTCACCTATTATAATTAATGTTTTCTTATTGTCAATTTTATTTATATTGTCACCGGGTTCATAAATGAAACGAGAAGCATTTAGGTTGGGAGGTCGAAAAACCGACATTATTGTAGCTGAAATAATGTTTATGGTAACACCTTCGTATGATGTATATTCATATTCTACTCTGTTGTATATTATGCCGTCTTTTAGGAATATAGCAATACCTCCTCCTTTTGTTCTTGATCTACAATATTATAGTATTCAGTGTTTAAACCCTTAATTTTGTATACATCATTCTCTTAAAACCTACCTTTGTCAAATTTAGAAATATACCAATTAAGGACGATGGTCCGACTTGCTCATTGTACATCTCACTCTCCGTAAAACCATTTAATTATTGTCATTCAGACCGACATTACATAAATTGGGATAATAAAAAAAAAATTAGACTGTAGAGTTACTTCGGGTATTGTGGAATATGCGGGTAATGTGGAATAATGCAGTTTCTTTAATTGTGCAAATTTAGTTGTAGTGGCACGTGTCAAGTTTAATTATTTCACTTTAAATCATTTTTCAATCTATTAACCTAGTAAATTATATTTAACAAACTTGCCTAAAGCACTGGCGGCTAGCGCATCTTGTGTATAATATTCTTTATTTAATTTACTTACTAAATAATAAATTGATTATAATATAAATAATAGCTCTATTCCAATTATTAAATTAATACCGTCTATTTTAGTGAATTGTTTACAACAGTTGTTGATATGTTAGCTACACTTGTTCATTCGACTTTGGCATCGGACAGTCAATCGGAACGAGATGAAAACAAAAAACTGTACCTAAATTTAATGAAGAAATTAAAAAAAGAGATAGGTGAAAAGAACAATGCTTCCATAAAGTTCATCCGACAGTTGCTGCCACTCTATAAACAGACTACTGAGGTCATCGCATGCGAATCTGCAGGAGTGGATACTAAAGATAAGAAACTTGTAAGTTTAAATTCCATAAAATAAGACCCCATTCATTTAACCACTTTTTTTTAAAGCTCCGTATCTCAGATAAGCAAAGAATCAGCGTTTGGGACATTCTGGAGGGACATAAGAATCCAGCACCCTTATCGTGGGCATGGTTTGGTGCAGTTAAACTTGAACGTAAGCCACTGGCTTATGAAGAAGCCCACCGACATCTGAAGTACCATACACATAGTTTAGTAAAGCCAAGCAGTTATTATTATGAACCTTTGCCTTTACCACCTGAAGATATTGAACCCATTCCAGAAAAAATCGTGGTAAGTGAAAGCATTTATATTTGGTTCATATCATGGTAAACCATTTTAGAAGGACGAAATGAAAGCTGACACACCATCATCTGTTGATCAATCTCCAAGTGCTCCAGTTACTGGACGTGGTAGGGGTAAGGGAAATCGAAAACCGCGAAAGCCAAAGAATGCCAAGACGCCACCAGTAAATGCACAGAACCAAGCACAATTACCACAGGCTCAGCAACAGCAAACGCAACAACAGCAGCAACAGCAGCAGCAACAACAACAACAACAGATGAACCCGAATCAAATGAATCCGATGCAAATGAATATGCAGGTAAGAAAGTTTTTTTCATAAACTTAATCTTACTATATTTCAGCAGGAGTAATTTTACGTATAGTCATTAAAACATGTTTTTACTCTTCCTTCGGTAATTTTTACCGAATTTATTGGTTGTTCTTGAGCGAGCGACGCACAGGACTTTATGTATGTACCTTCGGTGAACTCTGTTTTTTATAGGCAGTCTCCGGAAAGCTTTTCATACTGGCTCTTATTGTTGCGTGGTAGGGGCGTTTCAAAATGTATGCCCATTTTTCGTAAATAAACCGAATTAAACAGATGTAACCATTCAGGCTTAAGTTGTGGGTTTGATTGACCGTATTTTGTGTACGAGTACATTTTTGATTGAGTCAGATTGTTCAGAACGATGTGAAGGGCAATACGATTAAGATGTAATGATAGCAGAAATAGAGTTTTAAATCAATCAATCAGTCAATATGATAACTGACTTCAAATTCATAAGTGAAATCATTTGATTGCAAAAATTTTCTTGAAATAAAATATTGCTTTAAATGAATGCTATCATTTATGATTTCAATACATTCTTTGAAGTCATTTTTAATTTGAAATCATTGTCATTATGTTTGTTGTTATTACATCTTGCGTTTGTGTATTTACAATGAATAGCATAGTAAGTTGTTGAAATTCATTTTGTGCAACCGATGTATTGCAGACTTCAAAGCAGGTACAGTGGATTTCACCAAATCGTATCTAATACATTTGTTCACGAAAATAGAGTTCTCAGTTGCAGATGTTCAGTGAAAACATTTGTTTCATTTAGGTATTTCAGCGCCCCTAAGCAGAATGCAGCTAAGCGATGGCGACTGTGATTTTTGCTTGGGTCTTAGATTGAAAATGTCTTCAATGTCTTCAATATCAATGACTTCAAAGAATGAAGTGAAAATATAAATGATTCATTGAATGTAATCTTTGACTTGAAAAGAGTTGATTGAAATCAAACGACTTCAAATGGTCAATGGCTTCTAATCTTTCAGCGGAAACTACTAAAAATTCGCAATAATCATTCGATCAAATATAATTTTTATTATTGATTGTAGCCATACATATATGGTTACGTGAACCCATCCTGAGCAGCTCAAAGATAATTCTTGACCATCAGTTCGGATTCAGAAAATAGCACTCAACCATTCAACAAGTGCACAAACTAGAGAATCTCCTCCCAAAAGACCTCTTCCTATTAGTCAAAAGCTACTCAACCGATCGACAGTTCTCCCAGATTCAATGACGAAACCTCTGACCTATACGTATCAATAGCGGGAGTTCGTTAAAGCAGTGTCTTAGAACCCCTACTATATGCCCTCTTTGCAGCTGACATTCTTCTCCCTTAAAGACCATCTTCTATGATTGCAGCGTTTATTGATGGCATGATTCTCCTTAATTCGGACAAATGTCTTCATTGAGGAACAAGTTACCTACAACAATATCTTGAAGAAGTAATAGATTGGCTTAAAAGATGGAACATACAAATAAATGAAACCGAAACAAAGTACACACCAATACCGCTAAATATTAACAACCCCATCTTAATAAGACCAGTAGCAAACTATGTAGGAGTTTACTTGGACTCCAAATTAACGTGTAAACATTACAGTGAGCAGAAACGCAACCAAATGCAGGCAAAATTTAGACAGCACTACTCCAAGGCTCCAAGGGCTAAGGGCTCCAAACTATCAACTTGTAACAATTATAACAAGAGTATATTAAAACCCGTGGGCGCCGTTGGCTCGATTGGTTAGTGCGTCGGACTGTTGAGCGAGAGTACCCGGGTTCGGATCCAGCTCGGGGAAAAAAAAACACCACAAACATTTTTCACGGCCCCACCTCCAGCGAACGACTGACAACCTTCCTGGAGTACTTCTGTCATGAAATGCTTTTGCAATTCGCCGTTCGGAACCGGCATTAAACAGTAGGTCCCCTCCACATGTGACAAAATTATAACGCGCACAACACAGTATAGGCGCGAAAAAGCTAGGCTCTGGCTCTCAACGGGCTGTTACGCCGCCCAATACAATATTAAAACCTATATGGGGTACTTCTAAAACATCCAATATCAATATACTTCAAAGACAGCAATCGGAGATCCTACGGACGATAATAAATGCTGGATGGTACATCTGCAACAAGGATATTCATCGCGACCTACAAATACCAACAATCAACGAAGAGATAATTTAAATCAGGACGAAATATCTGACAAGAAATCTTTCGCACACTAATAACGACATCAATACATTATTGAATGACAAAACTACAAGAAGACGGCGGCTTAGAAGAAGACGACTAGAAGAAGTGACATAATTCTCTAAATTTTGAAATGCAAAAAAGCATATAGTTACCATTAGATTTTCATAAAAAAATACATTTGAAGTTAACACGTAATTAACATACAAAGTCTAGCAACAAATGACTGATGATGACAATGTTCACACAGTTTATCAATATTTCCTCCAAATCGTTGTAAATTAGATTGTAAATTGTAAATTGTAAATTAGCTGGCTGCAGCAAATAACCCACAGCCGCACTTAGGCCAAATTAGGCCCATGCGATGCCAAATCGCGGACAAGACTCCGCATTACTCATCGAACCAATTGGAGACTCTTACGAAGCTGTGGAGCCGTCAGATCGAACACAGTATCCTCTTCATCTCTGCAACTTCTACAAACATCATTACCAGGGACTCCTAGTCTGCTGGCATGTCTGCCGATAGTAAAGTGCCCTGTGATAACTCCTATCATGGCTCTAATCGCTGGCCTGCCTAGCCGCAAGGGCAAGTTGTCCATTTGACATCCAGTGATGGCCATAGTTGTTTCGTGTGCAGACACGTTGTAATGTTTTGCCACCTGAGATTGGCTATCTCAAGTGACCGAAGCCTAATAGCTAGTTTCGCTGTAGTGATGGGCATGGCCCGCAACTCCTGACGAGTTTGTCAGCGCGGCAAATACCTGGAATGTCACTATGCCCTGGCACCCATATAAGGTCAATATTGATGTGCTGGTCCATCTCCTCTAGAGATTGGCGGTGGTGGCTTTTTCCTCTATAATTTGAAATCAAATGTATTTGTTTTTTTTTTCCAATAAATTTCATTGCTAAAAATATCTTATTCTGACGTGCCCGCAACTCGAAAACCTCTGTAGTACGAAGGTTTTTTTTTTGGTCCAATGAAATTCAAATTACCGAGAGGTCTCTGTACTTTGAATTCGCACTACCATTGGAAAAGTGACATTTCATCGGCCGATTGACCCATTTTGTGAACTTCCCCGTACTGCAAAAGAAAAAAACGGTCAAGTGTGAGTGTTACATACCCGGCTAGGGTTTCGTTCGCAAACCGATTAATAGTTAGGACTTAAAATAAGTCAAATTAATTAAAAAATAAAAATAGCTTCAGTAAAATTCTTCTTTTCATTTCGAATAAAACTCAACAAAAGAAAATCCGTTCCCATTCGCCAGCCATCGCGCCAGCAGTGCAAAAATTGATTTGGTGCATTTAGGGTATGAAATGCCACAAGCGACACTGAGACTGCCGTCAGTTTATCATTTTTAGCAGGAAACTGATTCGATTTAAATCGTTAATATCCTGAAAATATTTGTTAATATATAATATTTATTTATGTTCTTTTGCCGAGATCTACAAAATGGCGTTTTTCGGATCTTCAAAATTCGAATGTTGTTGTATTTTGGTTTTTGGCCAATATCTCAAAAACTATTAAAGCCAAAGTGCTTAAACCAATTTTAACAGAAAGATTACATCAAGATTTTTAGACCAACAGGTGTGGCAATGAAATGAAGGAAGACGACTTTTTTTCGACTTCAAAGCTTAATATCGCGAAAACTTAACTTCCAAAAGAAAAGTTCAAAATCAAAACTCTATTTCATTTTACAAGACCTATCCGATGGTACCTCACTTAATAAATTCCCGTGAAATTTTTTTCAAAAAAAGTTAGTAGTTAATTTATTGTAGTATGAATAAAAAATCATACACGGTTTTTGGATTTTGCGCTATTGCGATGAGTTGCCCCATAACTCCAATTGCCAAATAGTCTAGAAAATAAGGTGGGTACACGGTACACAAGTCAGCTTTTTGCAGTTTGTTGGCTAATAACTTCTTACCAACCATATCAAAAAGGTAATAAAAGAAATTTCTTTTTCGAATTTAGTATTGGTACTAAGTTTTTGCTAATATGAAATTGTCTTAAAATGTTTTACCTGAACTTCCTTTGGGCAAGTGATGCACATCTTTTCACCATCATCATCGGCGCAACAATCGGTGTCCGATCAGGGCCTCCTACAGCAAGCACTTCCACCTATCCCGATCGCTTGCCGACGCCATCCAGTTGGGCACCCTAAGGCTTCGGGCGTCCTGGTCTACGCCATCCTTCCAGCGTAAGCGCGGTCTGCGTCGCTGTCTTGTACCATAAATTGTACAGCAAAGGACTTTCCGAGCAGGGTCCTCTTCGCTCATAGGAACTAGGTGCCCAGCCCACCGGAGTCTACCGAGGTAGCTATCATACAACTCATGGTTGTACCGTCTCCGGAATTACCATTCCTCACGTATGGGGCCTTCCTCCGTAAAACTTTCCTCACGAACGCGGCTAAGAAATCAGAGTGCCTTTGGCTAAGCACCCAAGTCTCAGATCCATATGTGAGTACTGGTAATACAAGTGTCTTGTATAAAAGCAGTTTTGAATTCATGGTAAGGTTCTTGGATTTGAAAAGCCTTGCAAGACTGTAGTAGGTTCTGTTGGCTTTAAGTAACCGCTCGCGTATTTCTCCGCGGCTACTACTGACCCTAAATAGCTTAAGGATTGAACGATTTCAAATTCGTGCTCCGCTACCTTGACTGTTTTTCCAACATTACTCGCAGACGATGCCACCATGTACTTTGTCTTTCCTTCATTTATGTGCAGCCACAGCTTTTTTGCCCCCTGCTCGATATGGATAAAGGAGTTTTGTACAGCTTGTTCACTTCGTCCGAAGATGTCTATGTAATCTGCGTAAGCCAGTAATTGAGTAGACTTGGTGACGATTGTCCCTCTTCTTGATGTCTCAGAGTACCGGATTGCTTTCTCCAACGCCAGGTTGAAGAGGAGGCAGGCCAGCTCATCCTCTTGTCGGAGTCCATTGAAGATCTTGACGGGCTTGGAAAGAAATCCAGCAACCTTAACTTGGCTGGAAATATTGGTCATGGTCAGCCTACATAGTCTTGTTAACTTGTTTGGGATGCCGAATTCTCTCATGGCTTTATATAGTTCTACCCTGGCTAAAGTCTATAAACGGGTGGTATCTTGGAATGTTAAATTCCAGACAGTATAAGGGTGAAGGTGCGACATTTTTGCATCGCCTGCCTAAGGTTGAAGATCTAATCAATTGTTGATTTGCTTGTTGTTGATCTGATCAATTGTTGATTTGCTTGTTGTTAATCTGATCAATTGTTGATCTGCCTACCACATTGATACTTTCCGATTCTGGTTTCCGCGTATGGGGCTATTCGATCTTGTAGGATAGAGAATATCTTATAGGCAGTACTCAACAATGTTGCCCTTGAGTCTTCTTATAGCCTTTTGCACTTCCCCAATGCTTGGTGGGCGCAGCACGAGGGTGTCGTCATGTAATGATGGAGCCGTCATTTCTTCGGTGAGCTGACCGTTGAGCAATTCATTGAAGTGCACTTCCCATTGCTCCAGAATGCCTTTAGGATCGGTGATCAGATTACCCTCTACGTCCTTACAGTATGTTCGGACGGATTGGTAGAACTTTCGCGCCTGGTGCGGACCTCGTACTCTATTACGCTATTACCAAGGATGACATTGAGGGTCTTTCCTACTAGCGCGTAGTATTCATCTTTTTCATATTCCGGGGACTCCTCGTATCCTCCTTTATACGGCTAATGTCCTTAAATTTGCCTTACACGCGAAGGGTGCATAGCCTTTCATTAACCGCGTTGAAACCGATGATGGCAGGTTTCAATTTTTGGCTGACTAGGAAATCTACCCCGAACAAATGGTGTCTTGGGTGACCGCTGTAGTAAATGTCGTATCTTTTCTTTTGCAAGACACTATTCCCTGGCCATTTTATTTCCTGTAGAGCTGTTATATTAGCCTTATATTTGGCCAGAGTATCCAATGACACCCATATCGACCGTCAAAGTTAATAAAAGTTTTTTCGGGCGTTAGTATTAGTACTAACGTTTCCTTTAATCTACGACTAGCTCCAAAAAAATTCATGATTTGTTTTCGGGTTGCCTGTATACGTCTTCAGTCCAAATTTCATCAATTACCTAGGAAAGGCTTATAAATTATAGTAAAATATGTAAAAGGCGACATCCAGACAGACACCGAAGTGATTCCATAAAGGTTTCGTTATTCCTTTGTTGTCAATACATTTTGGTATTTCTAGTCTATGTTTTAATGTTCGTGCAATTTTATTTGCAAAACAAATAATTCAAAAATTTAAAATAAGTCATTTAGAATCCGTATT
The DNA here is from genome assembly GCA_905187475.1 of Syritta pipiens. Classification (NCBI taxonomy): domain Eukaryota; kingdom Metazoa; phylum Arthropoda; class Insecta; order Diptera; family Syrphidae; genus Syritta; species Syritta pipiens. Next base: position 32,885,021 of record LR994574.1, on the reverse strand, counting down.
TGGGTTTCTAATAGTATAAATATTTCACTATGCCGGAACCAGTTAAATTTTTGACTGAGCTTTTTGTTGATTGCGGTGATCACCTGGGCCCAGTAAGCTAGATGACAATTACAATTTAATTACACCTAATTAAAAGAAAGGCACCGTGGCTTAATCGTTTGTTCGTCGGACTGTTAAGCGTGAGTACCCGGGTTCGAATTCAGCTCGGGGGAAAAAATACCACAAAGATTTTTCACGGTCCCACCTCCAGCGAACGACTGACAATCCTCCTGGAGTAACCTCTGCCATGGAAAGTTTTCGCAATGCTCATTACGAGTGGACCAGCATAAAACAGTAAGTCCTCTTCACTTGTGTCAAATTATATCGCGCACAACACAGTGGAGGTGCGAGCAAGCTATGCTCTGGCCGTGTATGGGCTGTTACGCAGATTAATCTTTTTAATTAAAAGATAGGTGGAATTAAATTGTCTTAAAAACCAATAAGTGCGATAGTTTAAAACAATTAAATTTGCTTATGATTTACCTTCAAAGAATAATTTGTTGTCCTAATTTTTCCTTGCTTAATAAGCAAACTGGAAATGTTTTCAAATCTCTTAATATTGTCGTCTAAGTGTGTATCACTGTAACGTTTTTCTTGCTATATCTAAGTATCAAATTAAAATTATAGAACTTGTGTTTAGTTTGTCCTAAATGTTGGTTAATATTAATTTTTATTTATTTATTTATTATATTACCAAGTCTATCAAGTTACAAAGTGTCTAGTTGAAAACATTTTGTGATACATATTACTACAATATTATGTATCACGTACTCTGCAAATCCAAAAAAGTCTATTTATAAAGGTCCAAATACAGAGCCGGTAAAAAAAACTACACTGATTTGCAACTTGGGTTACAATCTAGTTGCGGACTCAGCGGTGGCTTGACTCGACACACGAGAAAACTCATCACCAAACTCTCTAGTTTTAGTTCAAAATCTAGCAACAGGTTGGTCTGTTTTTCGCAATTTTTTGTTAACTAGAAATTGAAATGAATAGGCAACCTGACATACAAATCCTGCTTACACACTGTTTTTTTCGTGAATTGTAAATAAGTTTTCAACCAGTAGCTCCGTGTGCGACGTTCTATTTGATTAAACAAGATATGACTCAAGCAAACTAGTTCACAATTCGCATAGCTGATCAGTTTTTTTTTTTTAGTTCCCTCCGTGTATATTGCCTAAGGCTAAAACATACAATCAGACTTGACTTTCGTTGCTAATAATCTTATAGCCTATTGAAAGAATCTCGATTTAGATTTAGTCTAATCTTAATGCAAAGTGAATTGTTGCGTTTTCGACTATGGAAACAATAACCACATTTTAATATTTAATAACATGTCACCACGATGCCAGTTATTGGTATACATTCCATCTATGTAGTAGGTGCGTAACATCCAAGTTAGCAGTTAAGCCATCAGCTTACTGTTTTACAAATTGTTTCCATTTTTTTAGCCGAAGCAGATAAATGATTATGAAACGAACTTTTTGGAATAAAACCTTGTATTTTTTATGTAATTGGACATCCATTTACGTATAAGCTCAAACAATTCAAAGCATTCATGGCTTAGCAGTCATTTCGAGTATATGACATCGGTGTTTTTTATGGGTTGACAAGTCCGTAAGACATATGTACTTACCGTAAAAAAAACAAACTGTTTTCCAACTCTTTTGAAATCGATTTTCTAAATTCGAAAAGGTGTCTATCTTTCTATTTCAAAATTTTTGGTCAAAGTGATCAGGCGTAACGAATATAAAAAAATTATATTACTGTTTGGATTTAAAAAAAATAAAATTTGTTTTCTTTTTCGAAAATCACGCGTGTTTTTAAAAGTCCAGATAATCAAAATTCAATTTTAGGTCAATATTCAACAATTCGCTCCAAACCAAATGATGGCCAGTAATCCAACCCAGATTATGCAACAACAGATGCCAGTCCCGGGTAGTCTGCATCAGCAGCTTGGTGGAGGTAACCCACAACAAAATGCGCAGATGGGCTTTGTCGCTGGTGCGCCAGGAATGGGTCAAGGACAACAACAACCACAGCAGCAGCAATGGCCAAATTCTAGTTACCATAATATGCAGCAGCAGCAACAGCAGCAACAACAATTCTACAATCAACAAGGAATGCAGAGTAATTTCAATGTTTGAAGTTTTAATTTTTGTTTAACAAATACTTTGTCTTGTAGTGAATCGTTTTGAGAGACCACAAATGAACAACTCGAAAGCCGCTCTCGAGAAAATGTTACGTCAGCGTCAACCTTGCATAGGCGCGAATCAAGGCACTGGATCGAGTTTTAATATGCAGCAACAACAGCAACAACGTCAACCACAGGCGGTTATGCAACAACAACCCCAGCAACAGCAAATCCAGCAACAACAATTTATGCGAGGTACTTTAAGAGGAATCGCGCCTAATCAAATGGCTGGCGGCAGTCAAATGGGCACTCCAATGAATCAGGGAATGGGTCAAATGGGACAACCTAACATGGGGCAGAATATCAACCCCAGCTCTATCATGACACAACAAAATCAAATCCAACCAACCAACTTAAACCAGAATCCACAAAATCAACAAGCTATCGCCATGGCTCAGGGACTCAATATGATTGGAAACAACAACGCTGGCAATATGATAAATCAACAGGGCTCAGGCATGGTGAACCCTGGAATGAATCAGGCAGGCGGAATGATGCAACAGCAGAATGTGGGAATAGCGAACCAAGGACCCCAATTCCAAAATTTCTCGAACTATAACAACCAGGCGATGGGTCAACAGGGCAGCCAACAAAATATGATGGGAAGCTTCAATCAAATGGGAGGTCAGCGAAACGCTCCAACCGAGTACCTCGCTCAGCAGAGAGTTATGCCCGCTAATCGCGGTCAATACATGAATCAGGCACCAAATGTTACCATGAATAACATGATGGCTCAGGGACCAGCGCCGCCATATTCTCGGCAACAACCGACTGGCGGGAAACCCGCCGTTGTGTCAGCACAACAATTTCAACAACAGCAACATCGAATACATCACCAAATGATGATGCAAGGTATTTTTTGTTTATGTTTTTGTTTAGTTTTTGTGCATTTACTTATAATTTATCTTAGGCATGGGTCAGCAAAATTCGGGTCCAGGAATGGGACAACCACAAGCTCAAAGCATGGGTCAGCAACAGACACCGAATTTAGTTGCTCAACTTCAAAGACAAATGCCCAATCAACAGGGAATGATGGGCCAACAATTCTCACACCAACCCCCGCCGTACTAATTGTGAATTTCATAAGATATGTGTGTGTCCTCTATGTTGATAGGTTGCAAAATATTTGTATTTATATTGTAATGACTTTTATGTCTACTTGTTTATTGAGTGAATGAGTTACACAAATTCGCGATTTGGATAAACAACAGATACAAATAAAGTGGCGTTTAATAGTAAATTGTCGTTGAAAAACCTCAATATTTAGTTTAAATTCATATATGAAAGACCTTTGTACTCTATATGCATAAGTGAACAAAGCACATTTTACAATAAAGCTAAGCTAATTTAGTCCATAAAAATTAATTACTTTCTTCTAACGATCCGATGAGTTATACTTTTATTCGTAATCCTGTTATCTTTTCCCAACTTCGTTACCGCGTGGACGTCAGATCTCAAAAGGGATAATAAATTAACATGACTAACTCGCCGCGGCACTAGGGACATGCTGTCCCGTCCATTTTGCAAGCACGGTATCATCCCTCTGTCCACTTATATGCGTGTCTTCAAAAATGACGATATTGTCGACATCAAGGCACAAGAAGCCGTGCAAAAGGATATGTCCTACAAAGCTTATCACGGCAAGACCGGACGTGTATACAATGTTGATCCCCATGCAGTCGGTGTCATCATAAACAAACGTGTCCGTGGACGTATTAACGTTGGCATTGAACACGTACAACAATTCAAGTGCCTTGAGGATCTCTTGCGCCACGTTAAGAAAAACTAGGAAGCCAAGGAAAAGAAGGTGTGTTCATCTGAAACCAGCACCACCCAAAAAGTCACATTTCGTGAAGAAATTGTAAGAACCAATTGCCTTGGTGCCAACCCCACACGAGTTTATTGCCTAAGCGACATGAAGTGTATGTAACAACAAATAATTACCTTTGAAAACATTTCCAATGAACCCCAGCCACTGTAAAACATAAAAATTTAAATGAAAAACAAATATTTGATACAATAAATTATTACATTTTATTAGTTTAGGATTTGTGCTCATAATATAAATGGAATGTAATATAAAGCCCTTTAATGGCAACAGTTTCTTCGATTATTTGCGCGCCTCTCTCGCCCGCCGTCGGCAAATCATCCAAAGAGTTCAACTTAGATTGTGTTGGCTGGTAAATGAAATCACTGTATTTTGAAATAACATTCCGAAGACTATCCTCTTTTGTATCATAGAAAACAAAAACTTTATCGCTAGGATAAAGTTTCGCCTTTTTCTTAAGTTTTTGAATGCGATTGATGATTTCGCGTGCAGTACCTTCTTCATAAAACTCAACATCTTTATTCAGGTCCATGATAAGAAGTACATCATTATTACTGTTTGCAGTTAGACTGCCATCAAAATTTTTGTCAAATGTAAACGATATTTTAATTTCTTCCAACAGAATTTCGTGACCAAGGATTTCAAATTTCTCCGCTTTTAGACCTCGTTCGATTTCGTCGTCTGTTAGGTTCTTTATTTGTTTCATAACATCTTTTAACTCGTTTTTAAATCGCTGACCTAAAATTTGGTATTGTGGTTCGGCTTTGAACGATGCACCAAACTCCTGACGATTGGTGGTAAATCGGATCTTACGTACATTCAACTCCTTCAGCATGATTTCCTTTACACTTTCCAGGTCAGAGAGATACTCAGCATTGAGGTGGACTACAATGACCTCAGCTACTGGATACTTAACGGGGATTGCATGCCGCTCTCGGAGAACCCGCCCCAATTCGATGATTGTTTGCATTCGACTGACGGTAAGTTCTTCGACGGGATGCATGAAGTTCTCATCAACCATAGGAATGCGTTGGCTGTGCACTGAAATTTCCTTGCCTTCATCGAAGTTGTAGTAAAACACCAGTCGTTGGTAAATGTACTCAGAAATGAATGGCGCAAACGGTGCCATGATAATGGAGAGTTTACTTAGAACAGATATCAAGACGTTTAGAGAATCTAGGCAGTTGAGTTCTCCATCCTCACCTTTAATACGAGACCGGTTAAGACGGATGTACCAATTGGTTAGTTGTTCAATAAATTTTACCAGCTTTGGCACAACGGTGTAAAGTCGATAAGCCCGCATTTCTGATTCGCAAAACTGCACTAAACTCTGCGTATAGGAGAGTATCCAACGATCCATGACATGGCGTAGCCTCGATCTGTTCTCGATTGCAGAAAATTTAATTCTGCAGCCCTGTTCCTTGGTATGAATGTTAAGGATGCAAAAGCGAAATGCATTGTACCATGGTAAGAACACAGTTTTAACGATATTCTTTACGCCCTCTTCTTTAAAGCATAGATTCCCGCCTTTTACAAGCGGTGAATTCACAAGATACAAACGAAGTGCGTCAGCTCCAAATTTCTCCATGACGACGATCGGATCAAAGTAGTTTTTCTTTCGTTTTGATATCTTCGAACCATCGGCAGCGAGAACCAAGCCGTTGACTATGACATTCTTAAACGGCGGTTGTTGGAAAAGTGCTGTTGAGAGAACCAGGAGGGTGTAGAACCATCCTCGCGTCTGATCAATACCTTCTGCAATGAAATCAGCCGGAAAAACATCCTTAAACAACGTTTTGTTTTCGAAGGGATAATGATGTTGAGCATACGGCATAGCTCCCGACTCGAACCAACAATCAAATACCTCTGGAACTCGACGAAGTGGTGGATTTCCCGGCGTTTTCGATGGAATTTCAAGTTCATCTATAAACTCTCTGTGTATATCTTTAATATTAGAAACACCGGATAAATGTTTCAGTTCTTCGATGTCTCCAACACATTGAACTTCGTCCCCAGATACTGACGTCCAAAGCGGTATGGGAGTTCCCCAATAGCGATTGCGGCTCACAGCCCAATCACGGGCATTACGAAGCCAATTGGCGAATCGTTTCTCCTTCACCACTTCAGGTATCCAGATGGTTTTTGCATTATTTTCAATGAGTTGATCAGTGAGCGTTTCCACAGAAATAAACCACGAGGGAACTGCTTTGTAAATCAGAGGAGTATCCGATCGCCAACAGAACGGATAACTATGCTTTATTTGACTAGTCTGCAAAACATGTCCTCTTTCCTTTAGCTTTGAAATGATTATTGGATCTGCGTCTTTAATGTACATGCCTGATAAATCTGGAACATCATCTGTGAATCGCCCACAATCATCGACAGGACAAATAATTTCGCTAGATTTAGATATTATCCCATTTGCCAAACAAACACGATAATCATCTTCTCCAAAATATGGTGCTTGATGGACAATGCCTGTTCCGGCGTCATCAGTGACATATTCATCTAACAATACGCGGAAAGCCCCTTTTTTCTCACCCATTTCCCAAAAATACCGAAATAGAGGTTCATAGACAACATCTTTTAACGAATCTCCTAAAAATTCGCTTATGATCTCATAGTCGTTTTGATTTTTGAATACGAATGGTAACCTGCTGACGGAAAGAATGTAAATAGAGTCCTGCTGCTTATTAGTTAGCTTCACTCGTGCGTAAGTCATTTTGGGGTTAACACATACTGCTAAATTCGAAGGGAGTGTCCACGGAGTTGTCGTCCAAATCAAAAGCTTCTCATTGGAATCCAATAAATTCAGTGAAATAGTCACACTTGTATCCGTAACATCTTTGTAATTTTGGCTTGATTCAAAGTTTGAGATCGGAGTACAGCATGCTGTGGAAAATGGCATTACTTTGGTTCCTTTGTAAACCAAACTCTTGTCGAAGAGCTGCTTAAATACCCACCACACACTCTCCATGTACTGTGGGTACATTGTTTTGTAGTCATTATCGAAGTCAATCCATCGCCCGCTCCTCTCGATAGTATTTCTCCACTCAGCCGAATATCTTTGTACTATTTTTTTACACTCATTATTATACGCAGCGATTCCAATTTTTCGAACATCATCTGGTCCTTTGATTGATAGCATTTTATCAATTTCATGTTCCACTGGCAGACCATGGCAGTCCCAACCAAATCTACGTTCAACTAATAAATTCTTTTGCGTAACATACCTCCCAACTATATCCTTTATAGTACCAGCCAAAATGTGTCCATAATGTGGTAAGCCAGTTGCGAATGGTGGTCCATCGTAGAATGAAAAGCGTCCATCATTGTGTTGCCTACGCTTCTTTTGAATTTCCTCGAAGACATTATGCTTTTTCCAGAAATTCAAAATTTCATTCTCGGCCGTTGGGAATTCAATACTATCAGGGAATGTAAAATCATCCCGACTTTCAAACATTATGTTATTTGTTAAAAGATATTAGTTTATTAGAACTCGGTGCCGTATTTTCTCACCCTCTACAATTCAAATTTCAAGTTTGGACTGACTTCGTTATGACGAAATATGTGAAATCATTTATTAATTTTTCGAAGGCCTTATAAAATGTGCCAAATAAGAGTTTCTCTCCTAATGCCCTCTGTTGGAAAAAGTTGTGTTTCTTTGCTAGCAAATATATGAAGAAAATTGTGGTACAATTTCTTTCATTTCAAATGTGAATTTAACGTTGATACATATTAAGGCATTTCTGGTTCGAACACAGTTGGTACCAGAAATCAATTAATTGAGCCAAAAGAGTCCCACATTAAAGTGAATTCGATAGTATAGGTTAAGAAAACAGATTGATTGTAGGGTTTGTAGTTCAGTATTTTAATTTTAATGTAAACTTGTTTATATTGGAATCCATGATATAATATAATAATAAACATATTTTTTTGGCGCCTAGTTTCGCCATCTTTTTGCCTCAGTGTTTTATATTTCCACATATTGTGACATATTAAAATGTCTTACAATACAATAATTTATTTTACGAAACTCAATTAGGTAAATAAGAAACTGATAGTTTAACAAAACGTTTTCAATACAAATCTCAAACTGGATCTGTCCTGATTACTGGTTTGTTTCTTCAAATTGTAAAATTTACGAGTTATAACATACAAAAACAAAACAAAAAGGAGAGTATATAAAATATACTTAAGAAAAATAAATCCACTTTAGCTCAGTTAACTTGTTCAATTGACTATTTATTTTATAAAAGGAATGTATTTAAACATTAAGAAATTCTTAGTTTATATAGTTTGGCTTAGGGCCGAGAAATACCTGTTCATTGCATTTGAAACACAAAACAAATTCACTTAAATTAAATAGTTTCAAATCCTATAAATTATACTATTAAAAAATCATTCAATTAATATTCAGTGCTTAAAATTATTTTGAACCTTTACCTTTCCCTCGGATCATTTTGTCTCATATTTTGGAAGATATTTGAAGAAAACGATCTCTGATTCAAAAAGTAACGGCCGAGTGATTGTGAAGATTAAGTTTTTCTGCATTTTCTTTTTGGCTTTATTTTTGTTTTGATAGAACCGTCGTTTTGAATATGGGAGCCAATAGGAAAAGAATAAATAAAAGCAGGAACGGTAAATTTAAGTTCTTTTATGTGTGTGCAGCCTGAACAGCTGGATTTGGCAGCTCACACGTATTCACATTCATGGGTAGGACAGGGTTTGCTATATGTGAGAAACTCGCAACGGCGCGTTCGGTCGGTCTGACTTTGACAGGCGTTGGTTCGCGTTTTATCGACCTTACGAAAAAGAGCGTCAACGCGCGCCTCACTCAACTTTTCAAATCGAAATGGAGCTCACGCGTCAGATTACGCTAAATCAGCTTATCCTCGAAATTTTTCATCCCCTGAAACAAATGATTTTGAAATTAATATCAAAAGCAAGTCTTATTAACTCAAATAATCGCCTTTCCGTATTAAAACTTCGTTTGTAAATAAAAAAAAACACTATACACACATCTGTCAAACGCCCGAGCGAGTAGAAAGTAAACCCAGTCGGTCGGGCTTACGATATTACGATCTGCAAAGTTGCAACGCCCGACCGCGCTATTTCGATTTGTACATTCTACTATTTGTGTATTCTACTTCAAATGTCAAAGTCAGACCACCCGAATGCGTCGTTTCGATTTGGGCTTTGTATATATATCCATTATTAGCTACAAAACACATATTGCGCAAATTAATTCGAATATTCAAAAGCAGATAACATTTTTCTTTTTCTTTAAACCCCTTTGTTCGCCATCTACTGTGAAATCTATTAAACTAATAAAAGTCATCTTTTCAAAGTTGTCACTACTACGCGATTGTTGTTGAGGTTAGAATTTTGACACAATGGCTGTGGAAGGTGTTTCTCCTGCCCTTGCAAGTAAATAAAAAATAAAATAATTTTTATTTTTTAAACTCTTAAAACTTTAAACTACATGTAGATTTTCTGCGAAAAAACATAATTTATCATATTAAAAACTCCTTCAACACAATTTTCGTGTCTTTCCGTATGAGAATAAAATTTAGCAACGCATATTAGCAAACGCTGAACACATACTTAACCCTGGAAAAAAAAAGAAAAAATATGAAATTAAAAAAAAAAAAAAAAATTAAGACAACTTTCTCCAAAGACAATTAAACAAATATCTATTTTGTTCTCTTTACAGTTCGCTCTAGCGTTGGAATTGAACTTTGGGCTTCGACGGGAATTAAAGCCCCTTTCGAGCCGAAAGCACATCTTCCACGAGAGGAGACGAAAAACTCTCGGTCAATTACATTCAGCCCAGACGGTCGGTACTTAGCTTATACGAATGGCAATGAAATAAAAATCCTCAACACTTCCGATTGGCAAGTAAAATGTCTGGTACCAAGGCCAAAGGCATTTTACCTTAAATTCTCGCCTCGTGGCAACTATTTATCGACATGGGAAAGCTATGCCATTACCAAAGATAAACCCGAAGGAGCACCCAATTTATACGTGTATGAAGTGGAAACTTGCAATGAAGTTTTTTCGGTCGTTCAAAAGAAGCAAACCGACTGGGAACCGTCGTGGTCGGCAAATGAATCGCTATTTGCATTGGTTGTGGGCGGAGAGGCTCTTTTCTATGACCTGAGTAGTGAAGGTGCAGGTTTTAAGTCAACATCTAAGAAAATCGGTGGTGGTAGAGGTGGACTACTCTCTGTCGGGCCTGGTAATAGTCCACCGTTTTTGGCTTTCTATACGCCGGGCGCAAAGGGAGCTCCTTCCATGTGTAAATTGTATAAGTATCCCTCGGTGCAGCAAACCCAAGCGGTCGCGTGTAAAAGTTTCTTTCAGGTATTATGAATTTATACCGCAATTAGTCATAGTTATTGAATAACTCGTTTTTTTTGCGTCACTTTCACAGGCAGATCGAGTTGAAATGCTTTGGAATAAACGTGGCACTGGCTTATTGCTGTTAACTAGTACTGAGGTTGATAAAAGTGGTGCTTCCTACTATGGCAATCAGGCGGTCCATTTTATGTCAACCAAGGGAGACACCTGTTCTGTTCCTTTGGGTAAGAATTGTTGCTGATTAAACCACCAGTCAATTACCAATGAGTGGTTGATTTTATTTTCCTTATGTCACGAGGATTACAATGGTTGTCGTTTCTCGCTCGCTACAGCTGCATTCGCTTCGTTTAATATTGTTTGATATGTACGTGTGTTTTTAAAGGAAATTAAATGCGCCAGATCTCATTTCTTTTACAAATTCGCTTTTAGTGTACCTGTAACACATATTTTGTGGTGCATTGTGTCTGATTAGTATTTTTACAAGCGTTGTGCCATGTAGTCTTTTTTTTAAATGTGATGATACTTGCAGCCCCTTAACCATTGCATCAATAAGTGGAATAAGTTCTTGTCAATAAAACAAATTAATTCAATCAAATTATTTGTATATTTACAGCTAAAGAAGGACCAGTGCATGCTGTTAAATGGAGTCCAAAAGCTACAGAGTTTGTTGTTGTTTATGGTTACATGCCAGCTAAGGCTTCACTCTTCAACCTGAAATGTGATGTTATATTCAACTTTGATGATGCTCCCAGAAATTGTGCATATTTCAATGAATTCGGAAATCATATCCTTTTCAAGCGAGCAAATGAAGAACCAGTTTTTTTTGCTTTATCAGGAACCACTAATTACTAAAATAACTATTATTATTATACTTCATATTATTCTTTTTATAGGTATAGAACTAGGAAGCATTTAATTATATTTGCTTACCATACTCAGGTTGTATGTTTTTCTTAACTCGCAAAAAATACTTCTCATATTAGCTGGTTTCGGAAATTTGCGTGGTTACATCGAGATGTGGGACGTAAAAAAGAGAACAAAAATTTCTGATATGCAAGCGCCAGACTCAACACTATTGCAATGGAATCCGGATGGAGAAACATTCGTTACAGCAACCACAGCTCCAAGATTACGTATTGGGAATGGGTGAGTAACGAATTGTGCACAAGATGGTCGAATCATATTAATGGAACTGTCTCGATGTTAGGTTCAAAGTATGGCACTATTCTGGAGCACTCTTACATGAGACCATTTGGCCACAACGCCAGGAACTACTCGGCGTTGAGTGGCAAAGTTTTGCTGAAGGGGTATTCGCCGAGAAACCAATTTCGAGTGTTAAGGTTGAGGGCATCAAATCTAGTCAACCGGAAGCTAGTAAGCAAGTTTACCAACCTCCAAACGTCCGCCTTTTGAAAGAAGGAAAGAACCCGGATAAGTTAGTTCCACAGCCATCGACCACGACTTCGGATCAACCATCAGGTAAACGTTGGAACAATCGCTATAAACCATACTATAAAAGAAGGAAATTTTAATGCCACCAAAAGTATTCTTAAAAATAAATCTGTGTATATTGTAACAATACTAATTGTCTTTCTTTTTGTCTTTTTTTTTTCATTTGCAAAAGGAAACCAACAAAACCACAGAAAAGGAACACCGAATTCCACAAATCGTCCAAGGAAACAACAACAACTGAATCCCAGGACGAAGAAAGAGCCATCTGCCAACGGTCAAAATACCAATGGCGCCACTACTGCCATTACCTCTGACAATGACGCCAACAACGCCGCCGCCACTGCACCAACAAATGTCAACAACAAACGTTCCTTATCAGCCTTAACTAATAATGTAGACAAAGTACCAAATGCCGAAGTCGTCACCAGTGCCAGCACTACACCAACTGCTTCTGCAGGAGTAACAGCTACAGCTCAGGTTGATGAGAACAAGAAAAACGAAAAGCGTATTATCAACACGGAAAAGGAGAAGAAAATTCGACATGTGGCAAAGAAGTTGGCCGACATCAAGAAGCTTAAAGTGCGACAAGATCAGGGCAACATATTGGAACTGAATCAGTTGAATAAAATTTCCATGGAGGCCAAGTTCCTAGAAGAACTAAAGGCGCTTAAGCTCTCCAACTGATGAATGATAATGCATCTCGGCGTTATTTTGTTCAGCAGATCTTCTAATTCCAACGTGTTGTTGTTTCCCTGATTGTTTTTTTTAACACAAACACCGTTATATTTTTTACAAAAATGAAACGTGATCTATCATCCTTTTTTCGTTGCAAAATTTTTAAATTTTTGAAGCCATTGTTTTGTTTGCATTTCCATTTTTTAAACGTACGCGCAACTGAGAGAAGTAATAAAACGACCTTTACATCAAAACTACAAATTTAGTTACCAAATCGCTACTCGACGGAATTCGAACAACAAAAAAAACATTTTTGGTAGTGTCACTAAAGGATTTGGAAATAAATTTTATACTGAACCTCATCGAAACCAACTGCATTTTTTATTTACATATTTCTTATTGTTCATGAATCCCATTTGGAGGTTTTCTTAAGGAAGACTTCTTTCCCGTCGTCCTGAATTGCAGCGTAGTACCCAGCTTTTTGGTACTGATGACGCATGTATGCGATGTACCCAAGGACTCCAGTGAAGCAGGCTAAGCCAATACCCATGATTATCATGTTCTGTGAATGAAAGGTATCCAAAAATGATTTGATATTGGCTCAGGAAACTTTTCTTACAGGCTTAGCATACAATTCATAGTTAATTACTCGAAATACGTTTGTTGTTCGTATGGAACGTATGCCATCACCGGGCTGGCTTTTGGGTGTATTTTTGTCAGCAACTGACGGGTTTTCATTTGATGACATTGTGTTGGCGTCCTAGAGTTTTATTTTCCTTAATTGAACTTTTGAAAAATTTAAAACTATAGGAAATATATACATATATTTCTGTTATTATACAACACGGAAGAATTGTTTGGTTTGGAAGTTAAAGTGTCACATTTGTCATATATCGGCAGCGTTTAGAGCACAAATGAGCCAATACAGATACCCAACTTCTACTTCTCTTGCCCCTTGATTTTATTTGACAGCGTTTTTTATAACATTTTGTGTCTAAGAATACGTGTGAGAGAATGTGCGTGAAAATGATGAGTTAGTGTTCGGTGCTTCCTGAATTACTATCAAAATGCTTCCTGTATTTCAGCTACATTCGTGAATTACTGTCAAATTCATGGATGGACGAGGGGAAATAGCCGCTGTACAGTTGGGTGTCTATATTAGGTTGTCTGTGTTTCTGAATTACTGTCAAAATGCTCATTTGCGCTTACAATGATAACCACAAATAACCTATACAAGATACATTTATTTGGGCTTCTGAGCAAAATCACGCACATTGTTATATGCTTCCGAGCAACTCCCTTTTGTTTGAAGCATTTTGACAGTAATTCAGGAAGCACCGAACACTTGTCTGCTAAGACGTAATATACTATTAACAGATTGTTTGGTTAGGTTTTTTTTTGGAGAATTGACGTTTATTGAACGTTTATTGCATCAAAGGGGTGTCAAGAATGGGGCTACAGAGCCTAACATATGATATCTATGTCAACTGTGCGAGACGTAAGGCTGCAAGTACTCGATATTACTATCGTAATTTGAATGAAATTGTATACTCAAAGCCAGGTTTGAAACCAAAACACACCACTGAAGTAGAGAGTTTATAGTCACCAAATAATACTCTAAGTACCTTAAAACATAGCCTTAATCACGAGAGCTTAAATCCATATCTGTAAAATGTTGTTGTCAAACAGGTGCAGTAACGTCAAAATGGTACATTTTAAGCACTTGCTTCAGACAAAAGGTTGAAAAGGGTCAACCCCATTTAAAAATATTAGATCGTTCCATTCTTAATAATGTGCTTAAAATGTGTTTTGCCTGTTTAATTGTGTAGAAAATAATTTAAATCGCACCTCATTTTGTGTGTCTTCTTAGACTTTGAATTTTAGTAAGACCTGATTACGAATAATGTCCAGCACTGTATCCACGTATGTACACTCCGCGATAAAAATATAGCACATGGCATGATTTTCTAAGATTATGGAGAAGGGTGAGTTGAGATACTGTTTTCATCGTTCAAGTGTAATAATTTCTCCTTAAAAAATAAGGAGGATTAACGCTTTAGTAGTTTTTATTATCTGAAATAACGAAATTTTCTGCATTCAGCTTTTACATTTTTTTAAACAAAGTGTTATCTTTTTGTCGCATCACTTATGGTGCTTACACTATATATTGAATTATCTTATTTTGTTTTTATGCTCTAACTTGCATTTCATTGCTATTTTCAATAATTTTTATTGAATGATTAATGCACAAAGAGATGCTGTTTTAGTTAGCTTTAAGTAAACAAATACGAATAAAGGTACATGTGCTATCTTTTTGTCGCCCGATAATAATATTCGCTACGCAGCAGCCGGCTTTGTTCGTCGTTTCGTCTATTTACACGAATATGTTCCCGCCCCCCACTTCGGCATAGATTTGTTGAAGAACTTCGAAATACCAATGTTAATTTTACTTCGAGGCGGACCCCAAGCACCGTCATTTATTGAAAACTCTTTACTCTTTAGTTCAAATTTATTTAATTTTTAAGAAAAAAACGGAACAAAACAGGATTTCAAATAAATTTTTTCTTCAGCCAAAAAAACGACGCGCTTTTAAACAAAAGGTTTTTACCGCCTCTCTGCATTTCTCCTTAAACCGTCTCTTGCGCCCTCTCTCCACTCTGCCGCTCAACCATTTTGCCCAGGGAGGTTATTTAGTTTTAACATTCTCCCCCCCGGTGGGAAAACGGCTCTCCGCTGGATTCTCACCATCTTTTCGAACCTCCTGAACATCCAAGACCGCCAATTTCACCGCAGGCCGCAAGTGGTTCGGCGTCAACGCTTCATCTTCTTCGGCCTCCAATGGAACGTGCGTTAGAGGTCGGGAGTTTAAAATAGCTTCAACTTCAATTAGGTAGGCCCTCAACGTATCATCTTGTAGTCTGTGATTTGATGTTATTTCCGAGAGTACCTTCATCACCGACCTGATAAGCCGCTCCCAACTTCCTCCCATGTGGGGTGCCGCAGGAGGGTTGAAGATCCATTGAGTTTCCGACGAGTTGATGTTGTCTTCTAATGTACTTCTGTCAAGTTGTTTGAACGCCTCCCCAAGTTCTCGATACGTACCTCGGAAATTCGTACCATTATCAGAGTAAAACACTTTTGGTGTGCCACGTCGTGCTATGAAGCTCCTGATACACATAATACATGCATCGGTTGACAGGCTGCAAGCCACCTCTAGATGCACAGCCCTGATGGTTAAGCACGTAAACAATACGCCCCACCGCTTCTCGGATCTTCTCCCAATCATGACTGTCATCGGGCCAAAGTAGTCCACCCCCACATGGGTCAACTGCAATTCTTCCTGCTGGTAATGGAGCCATCTCTGGGCACTGTGGTTTCGCAAGTTTCTGTTGGCAATGAACACATTTCGTTCTAAGACTCCGCAACTCAGCACGCAAACCGGGAATCCAAAAGTGTAGCCTCATCTTATTCAGGACAGCCTCGTGGAAACAATGATGATGTTGTTGGTGATAATGGCGAATTAATAACCATGTTAAGCGATGACGTCTGGGTAGTAGCACAGGTCGCTGTGTATCGTAGTCCACATAATTTACGCCATCGATCCTTCCTCTCATCCTCAGCACCCCATCGGAGTCCACAAACGGAGAAAGCTTACGAAGCAAACTTGATTTTTTAATTCTTCCGCCACCTTTCAGCACTGCCAGATCGTCCGAGTAAGTTTGATCCTGTACCATCTTAACAATAAGCAGTTGCGCTGCTTTAAGTTCCACAGATGTAAGTGAACCAATGCGCTTTAATTGCCCTTTGACCTTCTCCTTTAAGTTGCTTATGAAACGCAGGACCCATGCCACTGTACGTCGTAGTCGTATCCACGATGAAAAACGTTCGATGTCTATCAGAGGCTGTTCCGCAGCATGGTGCAAAAGCAAGAACCTCGGTCTTAGCTCCTCTTCGGAATCAACCGTAGAAGACTTGATATCACCCGGCCAGCAATCCTCAGCATTGGTTAAAAATGATGGACCTGTAAACCACCTCTCTGTGGGTGAAAACAATGGCATCTTTTTCCACTTAGTGGCTTCGTCAGCCACGTTGTCCTTGCTGGGGACCCAACGCCATTCTTTTAGATTGGATCCTTCCAATACTTCGCCAATCCTGTACATTACGTACTGATTGTACTTTTTCGGATCTGCTCTAAGCCAGGCTAGCACTGTTCGAGAGTCGGACCAGAATGTTTTCCTCTGTATGTTTAAAAGATGATGACGTCTCACGATTGCCGCTGCTAGTTTCACTCCCATAGTAGCTGCTTGCAGTTCCATACGTGGAATAGAGATAGGTCGCTTTGGTGCCACTTTGGTTTTGGCCCCAAGTAGTGCGATGTCTACTGAATCACCTGAGCAGAAACGAAAATATGCAACTGCTGCCATTGATTTTTCGCTTGCATCCACGAAAATGTGCAATTGAATGGACACATCACTGTTCCCTGACAATGAACTATAGCATCTGGGTATTTTAACATATTGAACTTGTGGAAGACGATCCAGCCACTCCTCCCATTGAACATGGAGGCGATGAGGAAGTACATCATCCCACTCGATACCGGATTTCCACACCTCCTGCACGACGACCTTTAGAACCACCAGGTATGGCGCCAGAAAACCTAAGGGATCAAAAATTGACATTAAGATTCTTAAAAGCTCACGTTTGGTGGGTTTCCTCCGTCCTTTCAGAATTTCTTCATGAATCTTGACAAAACGTAGCGAGAAAGTAAAAATGTCTGGTTCGATCTTCCACCACATGCCAAGTACCTTCGCTGTCTCATTGTCGCTGCCGCTAACCAAAATCTGCTTGTCGGATTTAGGTCGTTCACCTAGCTCCTCCATCACCCGCCTTGAATTCGAAAGCCATCCCCTTATATGGAAGCCGCCTTTGGAGTGGATGAACTTTACTTCACTTGCTAACTGTATAGCCTCCTCTTCAGTGTTGACGCTGTCCATCAAGTCGTCCATGTAGTGATGTTTGGTTATGGCCATAGCCGCCCTCGGATAGTCATCGTTGAAATCTTCAGCATTAATATTTTTCACATATTGTGCGACGCTGGGAGAACATGAAGCACCGAAAGACAAAACTTGCATAACATACACATCTGACTCCCTATTTGATCCATGCTCTCGCCACAAGAACCTTTGGCTTTGTTGGTCCTCTGTACGCATCCGCACTTGGTGGAACATCTCGGTTATGTCTCCACAGATAGCAACTGACTTACTCCGGAACGAATAAAGCACGGCTGGCAAACTCACTAACAGATCTGGTCCTTTTAATAGCAGAGAATTTAGTGAGACACCCTTTGTTTTAGCTGCGGCGTCCCAAACTAATCGAACTTTCTCTGGCTTATTCTGGTTCTTTACCATGAAAGTCGGCAAACACCAAATTCTCGGGAAAGTTTGCCTCAGTTCTTCAGATGTCAGTTTCCGTGCACAGCCCTTTTCGAGAAGATTTTCGAGTTGTTGATCAAGCTTACCTCTCAGTTCACTATCTGTTGATGTTTTCCTCTCGATGCATTCCAGTCTCTTCAAAGCCATTGGATAACTGTCTGGCATCTTGAACCTCTCGTACCGCCAAAGGAGACCGCTCTCGAACCGATCACCAACACGTCTAGTAATGCTTCTTAAGATGTATATAGGTCGTGAACCTTTTCTGCAAACTCCTTATGTGTACCATGATGTTCTAACGACAAGAATTCTTGCACCTGGTTATGAAGAGACTGCTCATATTCGCATACCGAGTTGTGGTACACTTGATGACTATTCTTTTCTCCTGTTGCGCCGCCACAAACAATCCATCCCAAACGAGTTTTCATAGCGATTGGTTCCTTTTGACTGCCTTCACGAACGCTGAGCGCGACAGCGAGATATTCATCTGCAACACCAATCAACAACTTCGGTTGCACACAGCGGTATGTCTCCAGAGGAAGTCCTTTCAGGTGCGCAAATTTTTCTTGTGCATTCTGTGCGTCGAACGATACCTTCGGTAGACTTAGTTTCTTTACTGTTCTGACATCTTCCAAAAGATACTGTTTTGGTAGCACTGCTGATTTTTGCTGAGAGGATACCGATACGGCGATCCGCTTTGACGCATGTTCCACGCGCACTACGTCCGCAGTCCACCTCAAGCACAATGGCTGCTCCATTCCTTCTAGCCCTAGGCGCTGTGCAATGTCCTCTTCCAACAGTGACAGCGAAGATCCACTATCCAAAAGGGCAAAAATGTCCACTTGCTTTCCATTGGAGTGTAATGTTACTGGAGCGATTCGAAACAGCACTTCATCTTGTTGACCTTGTTGGGCATTGCATACGCGCTGAATTGGGGTTGGCGTAAACTCGTGGAGAAGGCTATGATGTCTTTGTCCACCATACATTTCTTTCGCGATGAATGACGCAAACAATTCTCGCAAATACCGTTCTTGCTGATAATTTGCTTTCGCTTGGAGATGGATAAACATTTAAACTCATCGCATTCGTATAGCCGATGATCCTTTTTGCATAGGTAACACTCCCTTGTTACTGTGGTGCTTTGAGGTTGTATCGCGCTGTGAGTGTTGACGTGGCCTCGTCGTCGTTCGGTTCTTCCTTGGTACTCACTCATTGTTGTCATCTTAAGAGCAGCTGTTTTCACGCCGTTTAGCCAATCGCTGAATTCGTCCAAATTTTCACACGAATCATGCTCTGTTTGCCTTCCCCAGTCCAAACGCAAATTAGGAGGTAGCCGATCAACCAGTTCTTCCAACAATACTGGATTCGTCAGATATCCTTTTAAATTTTGCGGCTCTCATTGTTGAAACTAATTGTTTTACCAAAACCGCATAGTGTACCAATGAGTCAAATCTTTCCATCTTTGGTAATGGGCTAGAACGAATCTTATTTATTATTGAATTTATAATAATTTTTGGTCTTCCAAATAGCGTTTCCAATGTTGCTATTGCTTCCGCAACTGTCTCAGGCATAACCAAACTATCTTCGACCACTTCGTACGCCTTACCTTGCAATGCTTCTTGCAATCGACTCAGATTTTCAGCATCAGAATAGCCACAAAGCTCAGTACTGTTCCGATAGCTACTGATGAATTTGGCCCACTCTTCTGATTTACCACTGAACTTTGGAAGCTCCTTCGGTAAAGCCTGCCTTGCTGCTAGCTGTTCCTGCGTCAGCGTTCTCCTTGGTGTCAATTTCGGTATATACCCATCATCATTAGCAGCATTTGTACTTGGCATTTGAACTGCCCGATGAACTACTTTCATACCTTTAATTTCCAGGGCTTTACACAAAATCCGATCCTCTTCTTCTTCACTGCTTGCTGCCAACGCCAAGAGCTCGTACTTTCTTTCCAAATATCTTTGAATCAATCGACGCTGTTCTTCCAAACGCTCCAATTCCAGCTTCATTCTTGCTCGTCCGCCGCTTCGGATGGATGATACTGATGGTGAACGTTCTCGTTGTAGGAGTGATGGTCCTGTCACTGGCACCCCTAGTGCCTGTGCAACTTGCTGCTGTCCCTCAACGACAGTACTATTTGCTGCACACCCTGTACAACTCCATGAACGATTTGCCACGGTAGCATCTACCGCAGCGCAAGAATAATGGAACCATTTGTCGCATTTGTCGCATTGGACCATGTCCATTATAGAATCAGGCTCATTGCAGCATGAGCAGGAACATGGCTGTGGATTCTGCGATTCCATTTATAGATTATTTCTTCGGAGAATTAACTTTTGTTTAAAAGAATTGTTAATTTTACTTCGAGGCGGACCCCAAGCACCTCATTCATCATTTATTGAAAACTCTTTACTCTTTAGTTCAAATTTATTTAATTTTTAAGAAAAAAACGGAACAAAACAGGATTTCAAATAAATTTTTTCTTCAGCCAAAAAAACGACGCGCTTTTAAACAAAAGGTTTTTACCGCCTCTCTGCATTTCTCCTTAAACCGTCTCTTGCGCCCTCTCTCCACTCTGCCGCTCAACCATTTTGCCCAGGGAGGTTATTTCGTTTTAACAACCAATCCTTGACATAGTTTTTCCAAAGCGTAAATCCATCTGGAATTTTCTTCTGCATATAGTTTTCCACAGCAGTTATAAACTGTAGATGATTTAGCTAGTGTAAAGGATATGACTAAAGAAGGCAGAAAAAGGCTAATTTATAAAAAAAGGCAAGGTCAAAAAAATCCGTTCCCTGGTAAATTCATCGTCTTCAAGACACAAAAAAAAAGTATTTAAACTTCGTAAATATTTGTTGACCAATCATTCGTGCTACAACTCAATTAAATAGTGCATAACAAGTCAATTGTTAAACAATCGACTTACTCTCAAATCAAAATATTTTATTTCACTTTGATCCATTAGTACTCAAATACGTTCACCCTCCTTTTAAACCCAAGGCGCATGATCTCTAAACACCGGACACTTCCTGCACTGATGATGATATGTATCAACAAACTGCTGTTCTGTTTCGTCATGTCGAAGCAAGCTTTTCATCCACACGCTATACGACGCACACTAGTATTTTTAGGAAACTTATTTATAGATCCAGTTTCGTCGAATCATTAGCCACTGGGATGAAAAAAACATTCGGCATGGTATAACAGACGAGTTGCAATCAAATCTAACCAATTACTTAGTATATTTTATTAATTAATCCATTAAACAGAGAAAATCTTAAACTTTTAAAATGGATTCCGATACTACCTATCAGCAAATATGTAGCGCCCGCACAGTGCAATCCGACAAAAAGGGATTTTTCAATGAATTTTATATGGAAGTGCGGCAGTCGTGCGGTGAAAAATGGCTAACTAACTATTTTAGTAAATTGAAATCGGATCAAGCGCGAATTCTCTCGATATTCAGTGACCGCGAGATTTGTGATCCAGTTCTGGGTGTGCTGGAGAATGTTCAGTCAGTGTATAAGCAAAAAGATGCACTTTTTTCGGCGCAGAAAAGAGCACAAGCTGAAAAGTTTAACCTTCTTGGAGACCTCAAGCAGGCATTGGCACATGCAAATTTAGCGGTTGTGAGAGCACCGGCGAAAGGTTAGTATGTGATTATTATTATTATTTTTTTGAAGAAAATGGGATGCAGATATGAGGTAATGTTTACGTTTTTATTTTTGATTACGTCTGGCAATATTGTTTACTTCTTAAGTAAAATGTAAAGCAATGGGTATTGCGTGGGGTTTTGTTGGGTTATAGAGCGAACATAACCCAACATAACACAGTGGATGTGCAAAAAACTAGGCTCTGGCCTTACTCCCAGAGGGTATTTACCGGGTATTTAGCCATTACTTGTCTAAACCAGTTGTCACAGAGTGTATATGTAGCTTCCTCACATCAATTGAGAAACGAAATGCAGACAAGAACGAAGTTACGGGCATGCAGCTCGATACAAATAAACAAAATGATTTCCTTAAGCACCACTAAGTGCAAAGTGCTCCACTTGTTTCATACAGTCAGGGTAAAAAGAAAGTGTGCACTCATGTTTCGAACAATCAGAACTCATAAAATAGGTTCTAGTGCTCCGATTTTGAATTTTTTTTTTAAGTTTTTAAAAGACTTATTTATTTTCTAAAGTTGTAAAGTTGTAAAAAGAATTAAAATTATAGAAGAATTATAACTATAGAACCAACAATAAAAATTTAACAGTAAGATAACCAAAAACAGACAGTTTTTGGCTATCCAAAAAGTCAAAAATAACACCAAGACTGTTATCTTTTGTGTCTAAAATAGCTTTGAAATATCTTAGCGGTGATTCTACTACCTTTCCAAATTGATTCGACAAGAACGATGTTTTTCTTGTAATTTATCGGTTACGTCAAAGAATCTATTTGTGTTAATTTTAGTGTTGACTAAGATCAAATTCTTGCTATTCATTCAACTATACAATGAGATTTTCAGACCTTTTTTTTCCAAAACATCCCCAAAATTTGTGATTGGTTTAACAGAAACGACACCACCTTGGAGATCAAGCGAAGAGTGACTCTTGCCAATCGCTGTTTCTTTGGGCTGAGAAGGCAATGGATTCATCTTGAATCCATTTTTGCACGTTTAGAAAAATATCTCTTTTGATATGCGGGGAGAGTAAAATAACTTTGGGGCCAAAAATTGGTTTTTCATAGACCGTCCAAAAACAAGCAATTTTTGCTATGAGTGGGCGGTATATCTCTCCATTTATATTTATGTATTTATTCGTGTTAGTTATAAACTTTAGACTACTTAAATTTACAAAATATGTACATATATTAAGAATTCATTTAAAAAATTTCATTCCATACTAAGTTAATTCACTTTAATGTAAAATGTTAATATAAAAATTTGAAAAATAGATACTTACTTACTTAGGTGGCGCTACAGTACGGGGTGGACCTGGGCCTCAACCAACATGCCTCTCCAACTGGCCCGGTTGTTTGCCAGCTGTTTCTAGTTTCGCACGCCAAGTTGGTTGAGGTTCCTTTCCACTTGGGTGCGCCACCTGAGGTGGGGTCTTCCTCTGCCGCGATTCCCCATGGTGGATGTCCTTCCTTGATGACAGCATGTACTTCGTTTTTCCTTCGTTGACCGCTAGACCCATCTTCGCCGCTTCTACTTCAATGCTCGCGAATGCCTCACAGACAGCTCGCTGTGTTCTGCCAATTATGTCAATGTCATCGGCATACGCGAGTAGTTGCACGGACTTTTGAAAGATTGTGCCTCTGGTGTTGGCGTGGGAGTTCCGCACAATGCTTTCAAGTGCAATGTTGAAGAAGTCGCATGACAGCGGGTCGCCCTGCCTGAAGCCTTTTTTGACATCAAAGATGTTGGTAAGGTCACTGCCGACCCTCGCGGAGCAGCGAGCTGTCTCAATGGTCATCCTGCAAAGTTGGAACAGTTAAGCAGGGATGTCAAAACCTGGCTTCGTATAATTTTTCCCGAAAAATGCTGTCATACGCGGTCTTAAAGTCGACGAAAAGGTGGTGGGTGTAGATTTGGAATTCTAGGGTCTTTTCCAGGATCTGCCGTAATGTGAATAATCTGGTCGATGGTGGACTTTCCAGGCCTAAAACCACACTGATATGGACCAATCAGATTGTTGACAAACGGTTTTAGACGTTCACACAATACGGCAGAGAAGATTTTATACGCGATGTTAAGGAGACTAATACCTCTGTAGTTGGCGCATACTAGAGGGTCGGGCATACGATGCTGAGGTTCCATTCATCGGGCATGCACTCATCCGACCATATTCCGGAGATGAGCTGGTGCATGCTCGCTCTGAAGTCATCTCCTGCTGCCTTAAAGAGCTCGGCAGCTAAAGCGTCGGTACCGGCTGCTATATTTGACTTAAGCTTGGATATGGTTATCCTTACTTCGTCCAGATCGGGAGGACGATGGAATTGCCCGTCATCGTCCACGATGAATGGTTCGCTCTGCCTGACAGCGGAATGTTGGTCGTCATCGCCGTTTAGCCGTCTGCAGAAGTGTCCTTCTCATGCCCTCAGCACTGACTGCGTATCTACTAAGAGATCGCCCTCTTCGTCCCTACAGGCGTCCATTCGAAGCTGTTTTTCCTGGAGTGTCCTCCTGACACTTTGGTAAAATTTTCGAACGTCCTTCCTGCTATGATATCTCTCAATATTCTCGATCTCGCGCTTCCTGTGCTCTTTTTTTTCTTTCTTAGAAGCCGGTGCTCATCTCTCCTTTTTTGCTCGTAGAGCTCACGAGCCGCTCTTGTCCGTCCTTGCAGAGCCGCCGCATACGCTTTTTGTTTAGCCGCGTGCGCTAGCTGGCATTCCTCATCGAACCAGGGGTTTCGCGTTGGTGGGCGAGTGAAACCTAGCACATCAGAAGCGGCATTCCTGATGGCTTGCTGGCGGATTTGCGACTGGTCCTCTGGGCATGATGCTGGCGGCATAGGACAGCTGTTGAGGTTTAGAGAGGCTTGGTCGGAGAAGTTCCTGGCTATCTCTTGCGATTGTAGCTTTTCAACTGCAAACCTTCTCACAGTATTTTCTATATAACATTTCGCCCCGCTGCAAAATCAATAAGCCTGACTCCGTTGTCGGAAGTGGTGTCATGCAGGCTATGCTTTCCGACTGTACCACCGAAGATTCCCTCTTTACGCAGCTTTGCATTACAATCACTCAGGATGATTTTGACGTCATGCTTGGGGCACTGAGCGTACGTTTGGTCCAATAGCTCATAGAACCTATCCTTAGTGCAGTCATCTTTTTCTTCAGTTGGAGCGTGTGCGCATATCAGGCTGATGTTGGCAAAATTGGCCTTGATCCGGATTGTCACGAGGCGTTCGCTCACATGCTTGAAGCCCAAGACTTTTTGCCTAAGTCTGCCTCTAATGACAAATCCGCATCCGAATATCCGCTGCTTGTTGTTGCGGTAGCAGTCGCCGTAGAAGATATCGCAGCTTTTCGTCTTCTTTATGCCCGGCCCGTCCCATCGCATTTCCTGGATGGCGGTCATGTCTGCTTTATAGCAGTCTAGGGCCTCCGCTAGTTGTTCGGCTGCACGTGGTCTGGTAAGGGTCCTAACGTTCCACGTGCAGATCCGAAGATCGTTGTCCTTTTTCTTGCGTTGGTCGTCAACAGGTGTATCAATTATTTCCGAGGCATTCGGTTGCTTCACAACTAAATGTGTTTTTACTCTGACGGGAAGTTAGCCCGTCGAGAAACCCCCAACCTGGAGGGCCAGGCTCCTGTAAGGTACCCTTGGGACACAAAGGGCCGGCTAGGCCGGTGTCAGTATCCCCGTACGAGGTTGTGAGCGCTGCCGTTGGTCCATCGCTGACTCTTCCGCCACCATCTCTACTTCATGAGTCCTGACATGAGACTCTGAAGCCTCCCCCCAGACCAGAGCTCCAAATATGTCGGAGTAGCTCCGGGAGAAGGAACACCAGTCCAAGAGGTTAGATTCAGCATCACCGTTGATTCAATCGAGTGAATTCTTCCGCCTTGCCTAATTTAACATTAGATCATGGCTCGCGCTTGTAGTTTTAGCCTACGTGCATAAGGGTTTACACACAGAGTTCCCAGGGGCCACCGCGGGGAGGTAGAACAAGCACTTCATCACATACACGATTGCTACATTACTGGTTCAATCCATGTTTTGAACGGTCAGAAGCTACCCGATCGCATGCAATGCAAACCCCCATACATTCATAAATTAGATCGAGATCATCAGAGTACTTTTGCAACAGATTCTAGACATATTGAAATTCATCTCATGCGCATACAAATTGTAGTTGAGGCAAGCCATAGAAATAGGATCACTTCTCTTGTAATTAGTTCTATATTTAGAGACAAAAAAGAATAACTGATCTCTAGGTCGGAGAATGCGAGATAGGGCGTATAAATTAAGCAGTGATAGCAAATAAGTCGATGTGACCAGTTAAAACATCGTGCGCGAAAAGAATTGATTAATATGTTCTCCTTTTAGCAAGCGATTTCAAATCGATTAGAGCGCATCTAGCTTCATTTGAAGGCATGTTATTATTCCAATTCATTTTACGGAGAGCAAACTTCGTAAAACGCTTCTGAATTTTCTCAACTCGCAGTTCAGCGTTTCGATAGAAAGGGCTCCAAACGACACAGATAAATTCAAATACGCAACGGATGAGCAATGTGTACAGGGACTTAAGCGTGTAAGGATCGTTAACCTCTTCAGAGTTGCGAAATAAAAAGCCAAACATGGAATTAGCTTTACCAATTCTAAGTGCAATGAAAAATTTAACTCAGGATCGAAAATTACTCCTAAGTCTTTTTGATTCCTTACCCTCTTCAAGACACATCCTTGGATCCTTGTCGAAGACGATTGAAGTCCTTTTTCTACTGAATGTTAAAACTGAGCATTTATTTATGTATAGAACAAACAGTTCTTTACGCACCAGTCATTAATATTATTGAGATCATACTGCATACATAGCGCGTCAGCGACAGAATTGACGGAGGTAATTATCTTTAAGTCGTCTGCATGTATGTATGAGATATCTGGATGTTGAGATAAACGATGGTAAGTCGTTAATAAATAGAAGGAGAAGAAAAGGAGCGGGCCAATATGGCTGCTCTGAGGGATGTCAGAAAAATTACAAATCTCTCTATAGAGAGTCGGTCCAATCTTGACATACTGTTTATGGTTCACCAAGTAACCACTTATCCAACTCAAGATATTGGAATGAAATCCATACATTTCAAGTTTTTCCAAACGAACGTTGAGAAATCAGAGTAAACGCAATCGAGTTGTAACATTGAAAATCATCCAATGTTACGTAGACAGTAGTTAGTTAGCACTACTAGGTTTGTCGTAGGAGACCTACCTATAAACCCATGCTGTTCCTCACAAATATTGTTGCGCACTAAGCTATAGAGCCTCTTCTTCACAATTGCCTCAAATATCTTAGGAATCAATTGCAATTTAGCTATAGGTCTATAATTTTCAACGTGTTTTTTGTGACCCAGTCTTATGAATTGGGGTAATATAAGAATGTTTCCAACAATCGAGAAATTTACCAGCCTATTAAATATTGTCTTAAGTGGGAACACAAGACTGCTTTTTCAAGCCTTGATGAACAAAGGCGGAATATTGTCAGGAGCAATACTACTATTCCATTCCAAAGACGACAATTCACACAGTATTTCATCTTCAGTTAAGGACATACACCCAATATTAGTGATTGGCTCACCTGCAGATATTGAATTAGAATCAATACTCACGTCTATGAGATTCGATTGGAAAAATGAAGGAAACATGTCACATATTTCATTTACATTATCACTAACGACACCTTCATAAGACATCATAGATGGTAACCCAATCGATTTACGCTTAGTATTTATAAATGACCAAAAATAGGACTGAGCTTCAGTTTTGAATCAATCGATGACACATAATGCCGGTAAACAAATTTTTTCAAAAAATCATATTCTTTTCGTAACCGCAAAAATTTACTACGTGTTTCAAGATCAATTTTACTTAACTTAGAGGCTTTAATCGCATTCTTCAACCTGGATAAACTTCCAGTAAACCAGACGGGTTTATTATAGTGTTTAATTGTCTTAGTTGGCACAAATTGAGAAATCGCGTCATCGATTATTCTTTTAAACTCGGTAAAAGCAGCATCTAAATTCTCCACATCTAGCAATTTTTGCTAGTTTATGGAAGAAAAATGATTGTTAATAGCATCATAGTCCGCTCTAGCAAAATCATATTTAACACTATCGAAGTCGGCAGACATCGGCTTTAAGATAGATAAGTTAAAAGAATCTACGAAGGCATCGTGAAAAATACTATTATTAATTAATGGGAAACCCGCTGTGCTTAAAGAAGCATCAAGCTCTTCACTTACGAACGCTAAATCTAACACATTTCCCATAGCGTTGCAAGAACTAAATAATTGGCGCAAATTAGCAGCAAAGCTCACTAACTTTGCAAAAATTGAACAGGAGAATTTTTTTTCATCATGGGAGAGTACCCAACTAACGCCCGGTAAACTAAAATCACCTCAAACTATGGCATACGATGACCTATTACAATGATTACCAATGTATACAATGTGTTTTATATGGGACTCGTAAATTTCTTTATCAGCATTTGAAGGAATGTAAGACACAAAAAAATATAACGAATTTTTTTCGAAGTTCCAGACACATAACAATCAAGCCAAACGCAAATTTGTTCGATCATACCCGATGTATTATACAAAGTAATTTCTCTGCTCTGAAAGCATTTCCGAACAGCTAGTAACACTCTTCCACCCCTCTCACAACCAGAAAGAGTGGGGCATTTATCGGTCCGATAAACGTCGAAGTCGTCAGTAAACAGTTCAGCAAATCTTATTCCTTCATGCAACCAAGTTTCAGTGAGGGCAATGGCAGCATACGCACAATCAGCAGCAGCGAGAAAGAATTCCGTGATTTTGGTTCTCATGCCTCCCACATTTTGGTAGTACAATGAGAGAGAGCACGATTCATCAGACACACATTTGTTAGCAGGAGCATCGAAGGTAGGAGGGGAGCGAGTTATGTGTGGGCGTTTGGGTCGGCAGTGCGCGCTTCGTTTTTTGGAAAAAATTTAAATGAGCGCACTGGTATACCACTAAGCCATTTATCAGAGTTCAGGAATGTGTTTAGCATATCTTCTGGAACGCCCAATTTAAAATTAATATGGCTGAGCGATGCTTCATCGACTCTGTCCTTGATTAGCTTGTGACATTTCAATTTCGAATCGTCCACATTGAATGCCGATGAGACGTAAGCCAAAATAGATTGACAAGTTGTCTGTGGTTTGAACCAATGATAACATGATGCACAACTCCCGCCTCTCCTTCCCCTGTAGGTAACGTAGTTTTTCACATATAGCAACCCCTGTCCTACCCATGAACCCCATGAATGAGAATACGTGTGAGCTACCAAATCCAGCTGCTCAGGCTGCACACACATAAAGGAACTTAAATTTACCGTTCCTGCTCTTGTTTATTCTTTTCCTATTGGCTCCCAAATTCAAAACGACGGTTGCCATCAAAACAAAAACAAAGCAAAAAAGAAAATACAGAAAAGGTTCATTCAGCAAGCGCGCGTAATTTTCACAATCACTCGACCGTTACTTTTTGAATCAGAGGTCGTTTTTTTTTGAAATATCTTCTAAAATACAAGACAATATGATTTGAGGGAATGGTGAAGGTTCAACATAATTTTAAACACTGAATATTAATTAAATGATTTTCAATAGTAAAATTTATAGGATTTGTAACTATTTGATTTAAGTGAAGTTGTTTTGTGTTTCAAATGTAATGAACAATTAACCCTTTTACTGCTTATTTTTCCTTGGTCCACTTAGATTTTCATTTCTGTCATATAACAAACGCTGATTGTTTTTATCATTTACAAGACATACGTTATTAGAATTGGTCAAAAAGTTCATTAGAAATAAAAACTCTACTAAAGCGGAAAGCAGGAAAGCAAAATAACATGGAGAAAGCATAGAAATAGCATTGCCCGTACAAAAATTAATTAGACAAACAATGCTTCAAAGGTTTTAGTTGGAAAATTTTAATTTTTGTATTTTAATTATATCTTTAAACTATCCAATTAAAGTGCAATAAATAAAATAAAATAGTACCTTTTAGATACGTTTAGTAAAAGAATTGAAAGAAACATTTTCCTCTTCAATCAAACAATCTTGGACAGCATTGGATTTCCAAACCATCTCGTTAAAAAGATTTCGTATTGATGCTGATAGACTGATTTTGTTGATACTAACTTAAAAAAGATTTAAGACAGGAGGAAACTCACTATTCACAACAAATGTATTTCTATATTTCGCAAATGTACTTGCATCATATTAACAAAAAAATATTATTAAACACTCTTATCAATATAATAAGGATATGAGAAGTTCGTAAAATATTTTGTAATATTTTGTAACGCATGTAAATGTTTTTAAAAGTTTTAAGCCGCGTATACCATCATTAAACACTACAAAGGCAGATAAGGTAGCACTGATTTTTCGCACTGCTACCGGTAAATGAGTGAGTTTCGTGGTCTCTGGATATAAATTTTCAAATAGTGTGCGTTTTTTCATACATTTCGGATATAAATTTGCACTGGTGGTAGTGAATCGTCATTTCACACACACTACTATATGCACCCCCTGACCGACAAATGTAGCCGAGTTGTGCATCATGTTATCATTGGTTTGAACGCTGACAGGTGCAACCATTTGAGCTGCATTGACCTTACCGGTTGTTTGCGACCAAGTCACCACTTGGGACTTTGAATTCGTATGTGTGGTAGAACGCAGAACAAACTCCGTTAATTCACTTATTTCTTTAAACAAATGTTCTATTTTAGAAAAAAGCAGATCATTGTCACCTAGATTAAGGAGACAGTTTGGGCATTGCAATGAAACCATTGCTGACAAAGAAGAAACCGATGGAATAAAAAAAATCGAAGAAATAGCAAAAACACGACTAAACGCTGTGACTGATCTATCACTACTGAAGAAGGTAGGGGCAATTTAAAATCAAATCAAACAACATGGAAAAAAAATTATTGGAAATGGCAACACCTACAATAAAGTACCATACCAACTTATAGTTTGTGAAAAATTCGTACACAAACCAAAATTTTAATAAGAAATAATAGAAAAGAAAGTGTAGATACTTTTTTTCCAACGCAAGTCCAAGTCGCAGTGCTAAGTTAGGCCCTTGCCCTAAATAAATAGAGCTTGTGCCGCCGGTAACAAGCTCTATTTATTTAAGACTTGGCCAATATGGCGATGCTAGTCCCTTTTAAGTTAGGTTGGCGAGGGGCTAGTAACCTCTCCTGTAAGAACTGAAACTACGACACCAGCGGCAAGACTCGGAAACAGACCGATAACCCAACGACGACCCAAGTAACGACAACGGACAAACTATTTCTTTCACACTAGTGACAATGGACTACGAGTCATAGAAATGGCAGCATCAAAGAACTTGGTGGGTATCACCTGATGGGGTCACTCGCAACCAAATAGACCACGTGTTGATTGACCGCCGAGCCACCGCCCGAACCTGATTGCGATACGCTCGTATCGAGGTTCTAACGTCGACTCGGAGACTATCTTTTTGTTCTAAGGGCGGATTGCGATGAAAAGATATATTGCATCATACATCTTAGACATATTGAGCTCGACGAAGAGGAAGGAGTAAGTCCTGAAATGGACACGCCTTAAAAATAAAGTCATTAGCACTGCCGATTCCATTTCAGGCAGCAGTCGTAAAGATCAAAACGACAGGTTTGATGATGAATGTAAATTAGAGACTGAACGTAAGAATACTGCATACTGAGAATACTGCAGCCTGGGAGAAGAATATTGTCTGCGAAATGGAGCGCAATAGAGAGCGAGGTCCAATCCGTCCAAGCATGACGCAGTACAAACCACGTTGCACATACTGTAAGGACGTAGAAGGTAATCTGATCACCGATCCTAATGGTCAGCTCACCGAAGAAATGACGGCTCCATCATTACACGACGGCACCCTCATGCTGTAGCCACCAAGCATTGAGGAAGTGCAAAAGGCTATAAGAAGACTCAAAGGCAACATTGTTGAGTACTGCCTATAAGATATTCTCTATCCTACAAGATCGGATAGCCCCATACGCGGAAACCAGAATCGGAAAGTATCAATGTGGTTTCAGACCAGGCAAATCAACAATTGATTAGATCTTCACCCTTAGGCAGGCGATACAAAAATGTCGAACCTTCACCCTTAGACTGTCTGGAATTTAACATTCCAAGATACACCTCTTCATAGACTTTAGCCAGGGTAGAGCTATATAAAGCCATAAGAGAATTCAGCATCCCAAACAAGTTAATAAGACTATATAGGCTGACCATGACCAATATTTCAAGCCAAGTTAAGGTTGCCGGATTTCTGTCCAAACCCGTCAAGATCTTCAATGGACTCCGACAAGAGGATGAGCTGGCCTGCCTCCTCTTCAACCTGGCGTTGGAGAAAGTAATCCGGTACTCTGAGACATAAAGAAGAGGGACAATCGTCACCAAGTCTACTCAATTACTGGCTTACGCAGATTACATAAACATCTTCGGACGAATTGGGGCTGCACATAAATGAAGGCAAGACAAAGTACATGGTGGCATCGTCTGCGAGTAATGTTGGAAAAACAGTCAAGGTAGCGGAGCACGAATTTGAAATCGTGCAATCCTTTAGCTATTTAGGGTCAGTAGTAGCCGCGGAGAAATACGCGAGCGGTTACTTAAAGCCAACAGAACCTACTACAGTCTTGCAAGGCTTTTCAAATCCAGGAACCTTACCATGAATTCAAAACTGCTTTTATACAAGACACTTGTATTACCAGTACTCACATATGGATCTGAGACTTGGGTGCTTAGCCAAAGGCACTCTGACCTCGTAGCCGCGTTCGAGAGGAAAGTTTTACGGAGGAAGGCCCCATATGTGAGGAAGGGTAATTCCGGAGACGGTACAACCATGAGTTGTATGATATCTACCTCGGTAGACTCCGGTGGGCTTGGTACCTAGCTCCTATGAGCGAAGAGGACCCTGCTCGGAAAGTCCTTTGCGGTACAATTTATAGTACAAGACCGCGCTTACGCTGGAACGATGGCGTAGACCAGGACGACGAAGCCTTAGGGTGCTCAACTGGATGGCGTCGGCAAGCTATCGGGCTAGGTAAAAGCGCTCGCTGTAGGAGGCCCGGACACCGGTTTTTGCGCCGATGATGATGATGATGATCAAAGTAACGTTTCAAAACAGCCAAAGGTTTTAAAAGCTATTTTTAACACAAATATAGGTATAAAAGGCTTTTTGTCAGTTTTGAGTTTTTGGTTTTGGTATTTAGAGTGTACACTGCTTTTTTTTTACTCTGAAGTTTTGAAGTAATTTTGGTTAATTGCGTTGATCTTATTATATAATCTGTCTTAGTTTCTTTTGCGTCTCTTAGAAAATCAATTACGCCTTTCAAAACTAAAAAAAAAGTTTTAGAAGCCATTTTAGGAGACATTATTTTGACTGCAACTGTATTTTGTGGCTTATACAATATATTGATTGAATGCCAAATGAAGTTTGAAAATAATTAAAAGATAGGAATTAACGAATAGAAGCCGGGACTGTGGCTGTGCCTCGCGGGACATTTAATTTTGGGCTAAGAATCAGGAAGTCCCATCAAAGCGGGACGCCTGGCAACGATAGCTGCAATCGAACTTAGATATGCTCGCAACCAAAACTGTCATTAACTAGCAATTAATAGTCTACCAGCTACCAGCTTCCTCTTTTGTTACCGACCTTGTATATTTTATTAATGTAAAAGTGATTCCTATGTGTTTTTTCACCAGGTGTTGATGACCAAATCGATGATGGACTTACTTTAGCTCTAGCCTTTTGGACCAGAGCCCTTATACTAGTCGACATGGGCGAAGGAAAAGCAGCCTTGAGTGATCTTAAACTGGCGGCAAACTATGGTGTCGAGTCTAAATCCTGCGTCGATTATTATCTTAAAATGGCAAAGGCATACGCATGTAAGAAACGTTAAGTATAGAATATTTAATTACTTTTAAATAACTCTCCCTACTTTTCTTTTCATTTCTTATCCTTTTCAAGGCATGGCAGAACCAGTACGAGCAGAGATTTCACTGAAAATTGCTGAGAAATTGGCAGCAGGAGGACTAGCGAAAATTGATGCTTGTCGCCAGGAAATCGCAAGCATTAAGCCAATTTCAAAGACAAAATCTCAATGCAAGCTCAACCTTGCCGGAGGAGAAAATAGTAACCTCCGCGGTGCCTCTAGCTTGGTAAAATTGGTTGAAACACACGAAAGAGGCAGATTCATCGTTGCTAACAATGCGCTGAAAACAGGCGATGTTGTACTGTCCGAGGAGCCTGTAGCCGCTTGCCTACTGCCGAACTTTGCTGGAAGTCACTGTCACCACTGTTTCGAAAGGTTTGCTAGACCACTCCCTATTTCGCAAAGTCATTAAAAACCAGTTCTTATTGCTTCACAGGTTGAAAACGCCTGTCCCTTGTCTGAAATGCTCCGGGATTGCCTTTTGTTCTTCTCAGTGCATGGGAGAGGCTTGTTCTTCC
The DNA here is from genome assembly GCA_905187475.1 of Syritta pipiens. NCBI lineage: Eukaryota > Metazoa > Arthropoda > Insecta > Diptera > Syrphidae > Syritta > Syritta pipiens. The sequence goes on along the minus strand of LR994574.1, from coordinate 32,850,840 downwards.
TACCACCGGTTCGAGTGTGAGTTTATGGATCTGTTCGTTGGTGAGTAGTGGTGGTCATCACCTGATTGGAGACAGTTATTCTTTTTTTTGTTGTTTTAGGCTCCGGGATGTCTATTTTGTGCTATATTGCCCTGCGCGTTTTCACCCAGGCTACCGATATCGAGAATGGATTGAATATGGCCAACGGGCTGATAGCAAGCCTGTGTGCTCACGCAGAGTCCCGCCAAGCTGATGACTTCTTGCAGCGGAGCCTAATGGCCGGTTTCTTGATGCGATGTCTGCAAAAATCAAACTACTTCGGCCGCCGTACGACAGAGGGTGTCAACCCAACAGCCATAGAGCTGAAAGTGGCTACAGCCTTATTGGGGCTTTTGCAAGTTCTGCAGTTCAATGCCCATGAAATTTACGAGACGATGATCACTGACCAGCATCGGTTTGATAATTCAAAGGTCATTTACGTTGGTGCTGGACTTTACAGCACTGGATCGTATTTCAATCACGAATGCTGGCCCACAGTGGCGAGGTATTTTGTTGGCAAGCGGATAGTATTGGCTGCAACTCGACCACACAAGCCAAATCAAATTGTAGCCGAGAACTATGGACCGGTATTCACGAGAATGAACTTAAAAGAGCGTCAACGAGCCTTGCGGGGGCGATACCTTTTTGACTGCAATTGTGACTGCTGCCGCGAGAATTGGCCCACTCTGCAGAAGCTGGACAAGCAAGTTCGGTTCCTGTGTCCTTCTGGAACGTGTGACACGCTACTCCGATTTCCGAAGGACATCGCCAAGGACGTGCGTTGCCCAAGGTGTCGGAAAAATATCTCGTTCAAGGAAAGTGTTGCGAAGCTAATCAAATGTGAAGAGATGTATCGGGAAGCCGCTACTGCGATGAAGGTTTTGACGTGCGATGCATTAGCAAAGCAAAGCTAACGAAATTCTCTTTCTCTTCAGGATCAAAACACTGAAAATGCGATAGAACTTTTTAAAGAGGCAATTGACCAGTTTTATTTGATTGCCGCTCAACCTCACAAGGACACACTTATTGCCCAGGAGTCGCTGCGAGCGTGCTTAGCAGACACGGGAACTACTTTTAATCAAATGGATTGATTAGTTTGCATTTATACTTCTATTTTTTGTTTGAAAATACATTGTTTTAGAATGATATGAATTTTTAAATTATTGTTGTGAGTTACAAAGTAGTACCTAAGTGGAAATCAAGTAGTCTTGCCAAGGTTTGACAAGAGGGAGACCAAACCTTCGGTACAACGACCAGCGAAAGCAAAGTGTCCGGGACTGTCAATGCGGAAAGACAACTTTAGCTACATTGCAAACAAACCGCAAACTCCGCATTACCCGTCGAACTGATGTTAGCTTCTACGTACGAATCTTTGAACATTGCAGGTCATTCCGCAAATACCCTGGACTTGTTTTTAACCTCTAACCCTGACAAATATGCTATTGACATATTGTCGCCTCTAGGCTCGTCCAACCATTGTGTCGTGTCAGCTCGCTTCTCGTTATCACCCCACGCAGTTGGGGAAAAAATTCCTAAAAGAACTGTATGGGTCTACGAGAAAGCCAACTGGAGCGGTCTGAATGATTTCTTCAGAGATTTTAACTGGTGGCTATGCTTCCTCGATAGCGACGTAGATGCCGCTGCTGACACGATCACCAACATCATGTTGCTGGGAATGAGGTTCTTTATTCCTCACAGAGTGAAGGGTATCAAACCTAAAGCAAACGTGTGGTATGACTCGAGCTGCAAGGAGGCTATCAGGCTTAGAGAGTTGAACTTCCGGTTATATAAGGTCAACCCCTCAGAGGAAAACCGGAAGAAGTTTAAACGAGCCAGATATGACTACAATGCCCATATCAGGCGCACTAAATTCTTACATGAACAAAAGTTGAGACAAAAAGTGCTGCAATGTCCCAAGGGCAGCAAAAACTTTTGGTCATTTGTAAAAAACATTAAGAATGCCAATCCAGCTGTCAGCTCTTCAGACAAAGCCAATCTGCTTGCTGCGCATTTTGCAGCTAGCTCAACCCTACCTGATTGCACTTTGTCTCCGCCTGTATTGGACCGCGTGAACTGCTCCATGGGACAAATCCACTTTCGCACTCGTAAGAGTTCTCAAGGATCTCAACATACACAAATCCGCTGGCCCGGATGGTATTTTCCCTATATTTTTGAAGAGGTGTTCTTCCTCGTTGGCAAAACCATTGCGTAAGCTTTTCCATCTATCCTACTCTTCTGGACTCTTTCCGAGCGGTGGAAAACAGCATTTATCCAACCGGTCCCTAAAAAGGGCGAACCTTCATCACCCTCCTCGTACCGACCCATAGCACTTACTTCACTTCTTTCCAAGGTCATGGAAACGCTGATAAATTGTCAGCTTAAGAAATATCTTGAATCACAGAAGCTCCTTAATGACCGGCAGTATGGCTTCCGTAGCAACCGGTCCACTGGTGATTTGATGGCATATCTCACCAAAAACCATGCTTTGCACAACTCAGGTGAAAGCAAAATCGTTGCACTTGATATTTCTAAAGCATTTGACAGAGTTTGGCATCAAGCTCTTTTGTCGAAAATGCGTGCTTTCGGTATCGATGAATCTCTTCTTCTATGGATTAGAAATTTGCTTTCAGACCGTTCAATCCGAGTTGTTTTGGACGGATTCCAGTCTGACATCCATCACATTAAAGCTGGTGTTCCCCAATGCTCTGTTCTGTCTCCGACACTCTTTCTCATTTTTATAAATGATCTCTTGTCTGCTACTTCTAATCCAATCCATTCCTTCGCCGATGACAGTATACTCTGCTTCTCATATTCATTTCAAGACTCACGGCCTAGTTCTTCGGCTGTAGAATTAGAACGGCAGCGTATGTTGAGCACATTAAATTCCGATCTTGACAGCATAATCAATTGGGGTAGAACCAATAGAGTGGAATTTAATGCTTCCAAAACCCAATGCTGTCCACTGTCACTCAAGCAAACTCCCAACAACCAGCCATTATCCATGAATGGCACTTGTATCAAAGAAATCGAAAGACTTTCCATCCTAGGCATCTGCGTCAATTCAACACTTAGTTGGAATGATCATATATTCGAGGTCGCCAAAAATTCTGCAAAATGTCTAGGTTTCCTTGAACGATGCAATAAATATTTTAGCCCCTCTGATCTGGCTTCCATTTATAAGGCCTATATCCGCCTCAAACTCGAGTACAACGCTCATATCTGGTCTGGTGCATTTAAGACCTTGCACCTGCTGGATAGAATACAAAAGCGAGCGATTAGACTGATAGGATACAATGATATTGCGAAGTCGATAGACTCGCTTCAACATCGTCGAAAGGTTTCCTGTCTTTGTTTTATCGCTATTTCAATAGACGGTGCTCGATTGAGTTAGCCAACTGCATTCCCCCCCTTTAAACATTCAGCCGCAATACTCGCCACGCTAGGAATGCTCATCAGTACGCCCTCAAGCCTGCTTTCAGACGTACGGTAAAGTTCAGAGACTCATTCTTTAGCCGCACCACACGATTATGGAATGCTCTTCCAAACTCATCTGAGTTTCCCATCTGAGTATAACATGACGATATTTAAAACCATCGCGCACCGGTACCTTCTTTTCATCTCTCCCTCGGTACCTTCGGCCCGTGCTGTGTCTTAAACTTAAACAGTATACTTAAGGGTAGCCCCAACCCCTTTAGCACGCACCAATTATAAAAAACAAAAAAAAAGACTGTCAAAGAAGTACTTGCCAAGATGTGTTCGCTAAAACATCATACGATCAAAGAAGGTGGGAAATAGATTCCTCCTCCTCTTCATCTCTGCAACTTCTACAAAAATTATTAACAGGGACTCCTAGGCTGCTGGCATGTCTGTCGATAGTGCAGCGCCCTGCGGTAACACCTATCATGACTCTAATCGTTGGTCTGCCCAGCCACAGAAGGCAGGTTGTTCGTTTGACATCCAGTGATGGTCATAGTTGTTGGCAGAAAACGTTTTGTCAAACAAGAGTTGAGGTGGAGTGTAGTCCGTTACCGATGGATGTAACGTGTAGTATGTGCACGTTTAAATAGGATATTTAAATGTTGAAAATGTAGACCAATTATTGTTTTAATTTTTGCTTTATTTAACAAGTGCAACTTATATATGATGCAGTGATATGATTATTGACTTGCAGGCTATGATGGTTTAAACTAGAGTCGCGCAAAATCGTTCCAACCGCAGAACGAACCTGGAACGGTTCTTTTCCCTGTCGGAACTGGTTTCTGGAAGGGGTTTCCTTCCATAATTCCACAGTAGTTGAAAAAGGTGATAAGTTCTATGCTGTTGGATGGGATAGATAAAATAAAACCATTGGTCATTATAGGTATATAATAATAGTCAAGCTAACGACTGAATTTTTGTTTTTTTTCAATATAAATAAAAACAAAAACCACACAAAAGACGTCACACTGTTTGCCACGTTTAGGTGTACAATGCGGCGCCACCTTCCGCTACATACGTCGCACAAAGCCGCGTACAACAATTGATCCTTTGTCATTGGAAAGGAAGGGTAATATGTATTAGCGGAAAAAAATAGTGAAATGAGTTTCCTATCTAAGGAATGCATAAAAAATAACAATACAAACGACCGCTGAGAACGTTGGCTACTAGCCTGTTCAAAATTCAGTTCAGTGCAATTTAGTTCCATTGTGCACACAAATGAGCTAAACCAGATATCTATTTCCCTCGTCTCTTTCCCCTTGTATACTTGTAAGCTGCAAATTGGTTCCTGTTAGTCATTGCAACCACCAATTTTTTTTGCAAGTTTTGGACTTATTTTAATGCAAATATCTACGACAAATGTTTCTATTGTAACTGCAATGAGCATTGCTCCCACTATTACTTTTAGAGATAACAAATTTAGCCTATTCAAACTTAAAAAAAGTAACGTCCATCCGCACTCTGTACAACAAGGGATGGCAGCGAAAATCAAAAAGTTGCTTGGAAGCATATGTATAACAATGTGCGTGAATCTGCTCAGAAGCCCAAATAAGTGTGCGTGTAAAATGTTGTCCAGGGGTTTTCCAGCTGGAGAGCTGGGTATATTGTATAGGTGATTTGTGATTGTGCACAACTGTTCGAGCTTATCGCTACATCTACATAAATAAATACACGTCTATGGTTGATAAAAACATGCCCTTCGTTCCATTGAACATTGAATTTTAATGTTCTAATGTTCAATGGAACGTTGGGCATGTTTTCAAAGCCGAAATTATGGGCATGTCGAATGGGCAGGGCACTCGAATGTTTCGAGTCCAGAAAGATGGACATGTTTCGAGTCCGGAACCATGGGCATGTTTTGAACAGAACGGGTTCCGATTGAGGAACTGGTTCCTGGAACTATACATGCCCGGAATGACCATACTCTAGTTGAAACTCAACTGGTTTGGCGTTTCATTTCTAAGTTATAATTTATATATACATGCAAGTTGATGGAATCACAATAATCGTTTTAATTCACAATAGACATTAATATATGCAATAATGTTACACGCTGTTTTTTTTTTTTGTTGTATAGATGTAAACATAAATAATCTAGTATAATTTAATAGCCATACCGAACAGAAAGCGCACTCACTCGACCACTTTGAGTCACAAAAGGCCTGGAACTTGTACCAGAGATATCTGTAACATCGGCTTCTGAATCAGGTACGAAGCTGTCGCGATCAATGGTGTCAATATGAACTCCGGGTGAGTCGGTTGGCACTTTGATCGTTCAAGTTCGTTTGGCATGCTAGTTTCAGGGGTTTGAATTTTATTATCATGACTTTTACTTAAAATAATATTTACTTCAGTTATGTCTTTCTCATTTGGCAGTATTGAATTGAATATTGATCTCATTTTCCTTACTAAATTCATTATTTACATTATTTCTTATACTTACTTACTTATCAGGCATTTAACCCTTGGAAGGTCTGCCCCTGAGCCCGACATGCTGCTTCCAGTCCGGAAGACCAAGCTGTGTTGCTTCTGCGATCACTTGATCTCTGTACCGGAGGCTCGGTCTCCGTCTTCTCCTCGAACCTCCTGGTTCGGATTCGAAGACCCTTTTAGCTGTAGCGTTTGTGTCCATGCGCTCGATGTGGCCCAGCCACTGTATTCTACGAATTTTTGCCTTTCAAACTATATCCACATCTTTGTACAACTCATAAAGTTCGCGGTTATGTCTTCTCCTCCATTCGCATTTTTCTTTCGAAGGAGCCAAGTATCAGCTCTACAGTCCTGCTTATCGTTTAACTTTCGGGGTCATACAGTAGGACTGGCAGGATAAGGGTCTTGTAGAGCATGACCCTAGTTCTTCAAATCAGGAGTTTTGACCCTAGCTGCTTAGACAAACCGAAGTAACAGCGGTTGCCAAGGGTGATTCTACGACGAATCTCCACTACGATGTCATTCGTGGAGTTTACTTTCGCCCCGAGGTATACGAACTTCTTGACTACCTCGAAATTGTAGCTGTCGACGGTTACGTTTTGTCCTAGGCGGTGTCCGACGGATTCTTTCTTCTTTATCTTGAGACCAGCTCGATTAGCCTGTTCCTCAATCGCGGTGAAATCTTCCACAATATCACCTGCGTAGCTCAGCAGTTGGACCGACTTTTGCAAGATAGCGCCTTCCGTGTTGACGTTGACCCGCCACACTATTTGCTCCAGCACTAGACTGAAGAAGTCACATGACAGCGCCGGTGAAATCCGGTGCATGTTCCGTGCAGAACTGCACGGTGCATCGAGTGTTGTTGAGCGTGGTTCAACAGAACCGGTTCAGTTTTGCCGAGATCCCGAATTCAGCCATCGCACTAAGCAACTACCTGCAATGAATGCTGTAATATGCAGCTTTGAAGTCGATGAAAAGGTGGTGTTTATCGACCTGAAACTTGCTGGTCTTCTCCAGGATTTGCCTTAGTGTGAAAATATGGTCTTTCGTCGATTTGGCGGGCCGGTAGCCGCTCTGGTACGTGCCGATTAGTGTGGTGCAAAACGGCTTTAGATGTTCACAGTACACTGGACAGGATCTTATAGGCGACATTGAGCAGGGATATACCTCGGAAGTTCTTGCACGAGATAGGATCGCCTTTTTTGTGGATGGGGCATGCATTCTTCCTTCCAAACTCTACAGATGATCTGGCGCATGCTCCCTACCAGAATACCGCCTCCAGCTTTGTAGAGCTCTGATGGGATGCCAATTTCTTCAGTGCCATCCGAGCCTGCGGCTTTGTTGTTCTTCAGCTTTTTGATGGCTGTGCCGATTTCTTCAGTGCTTCTTAAGTAGCTGTTGAAAATGCTGCTTAAAAACATCCACTTTATTTTGCAATCCAATATTCTCGCAATTTCGAAAAACCTGGGTGCCTTATTTTAAGCCCGCCGCAAGACTTTGGCTTTCTTGTAAAATGCTTTTATCCGGTTTCTGTCCCTGGACTCTTCGATATCGTTGAGCCTTGGCGGCTGCGAAAATCCTCTTTTTTCGCCGCAGCGTCTTTTTTTTTCCCTTCTTTTGGCTCGGTATTCCACGCGTGCTGCCGATGTTTCCCTTTGCAGCGCTTTTTGGTACGCCTCGTCGGTTCTCGCTTTTTCTGCTCATACTCGCCTTCATACCACGGGTTTCTTGTCGGAGGTGGTTGGTAGCCCATCGTGTTTTCGGCTACTTTTTGGATGGCAGAGCGGCAATGGAGTCACATGTTGGTGGCGTTTGTATCCGACGTAGGCATACTCGCGAGTCGTTCGCTCAGACGCTCCTTGTAGTCTCTGGCGATTTCGGGGGTACTCAGGCGTCCAATGTTGAACCTCACTTGGTGGGTTGGTGCATCTTTCGAACATTGGAAAGTAGGGATCTAAATCGTGCTGCCACCAGAAAATGATCAGAGCCGACGCGTGCCTTGCGTCGATGAGCACATGGTCGATTTAGTTGGCTGTTCGACCATCTTTGTGGAGGGAATCTTGTGCTACTTATCAACGTATTACGAGTTGCTACAAAGTCTGTAAATCGGAAGCCGTTATTTGTTGTCGTGTTGTAGATGTGTGTGCTTTCCGACTACTCCGCCGAAGCTGTTTTCTTGTCCGATTTTGGCGTTGAAGTCCCCGAGCACGATTTTGACGTCGTACTGCGGACAGGCTCCATGGATGTTGTCCAAGAAGGCGCAGAATTCCTCTCTTCTAATCACAAGTGTCTTCTAATAATAAGTCACTAGTATTGGTTTCATTTAATCTACTATTTCTTCGAAAGAAATTTTCAAAGTTGTCTTGTACAATATATAACCTATCATTCACATTAGCTGTAATCTTTCCATAGTGCCAAACCTGAACATTTTTCTTTAAAATTACTTGGTCACCCACATTCAGCATTGGCAGAGATCTCACAGTTCTATCCATTTTTTCCTTTTTCTTTTGAATTTTTTCTTGGATATCGACATCATCTAAATTGCTTCGATGCAACAGTTGACTTGGCCAAAGTTGGTGGCCAAAGACAATTAAACGGGTGATAGTTTTATACTAGAGACTTGTCTAGTATTATACTCAAGAAAACGATATTGAAATCGTTCAGTTTCATCTGCCTCATAGCAACGCCTCAAACGGTTTTCGTAATAGATACTCCTTTCTCCCAAGTCTATTACTTTGCGCGTAACGTGGACTAGAAAAAGTAAATAAAATGTTTGCTTCATTAGCAAATTTCTCGAATGCTACTGATCCAAAGCGGTTATTATCACATCTAATTTCCGATAGATATCCTACGTGGTCAAATTTGTTTCCAATGATTTCAATTATATGGTTAGACGTTTTCCTACTTAGTTTTTCTGATATGACAAAACCCGGATATGAATCAATGATTGATACATAATCGTATCCTGCCATTTCAAATAAATCTATTGCCACCTTTTGAAACGGGTACTCAAGATTAGAATCTTGAGCCAACAACTCTTTTTGAATGTTTTGCTTGAACTTTTCGCAGATAGTACATTGCAAAACGATTTCTTTAACTTTTTCCGACATTCCCGTACAAAAATAGTGGGAGCGTGCACGTGCAAGCGTTTTCTCAACACCTAAATATGGTTCATGTAACCAAACTATCGCGGTATTTGCTTGCTTGGGTTTGCAAGCTGAAAATATTCAGGCCAACCCGTTTAATTACACGCAAGTATACAGGCTGCAACCTGCCTGCCGTATATATGTATCTACTGGAAGGATGTGAAGTAATGCCTTCAGTGCGGCTGTAGGTGTCGTTCTGAGTGCCTCTCCTCTGCTTATGCACGCCGACCTATGCATGCGGTTCAAAAGTTCGCGGTTGACCTCCTTGTCAAGTGCCGTCTACCAGGCGTACATCAATATGGGTGTAATGATTGAATGTACCATTCATGTTTTAGTAATAAAAGAATCCATTAAAAACCGATGACTGTCTTGCAGCAGTAGAATACCGTGGAGGCTTCCTTAACTCGCTCAAGAATGTTGGTCTCCAACTTAGTTTTTATCTAATATCAAGCCCCGGAATTTCGCACTATCTCTTAGCGGTAACGTCTCACCGCAGTGTGTGATCGGGCCGATGGAAGGAATACTTTCTCGTGAACAGTACCAGTTCTGTTTTCTGCGGATTAATGCAGAGCCCACTTTTACTGGTCCATATGGTAAGCTCAGAAAGAGCATTATTCATTATCTCCCTAAGCGTGTTAGGGATTTTCCCGGGGAGAGTACGATAACTTTGGCGCCAAAAAATGATGGTAGAGGGGTAAAAAACAAGCATTTTTTACTCTGGGAGGGAGGGGTCTCTCTCGTAGGAGCTAGGGGCAATTTAACAAAAACCAATGAGCATGAAAAAAGAAATTATTAAAAAACAACGGCAATACTTAAAACCACCAAAAGCTAGAAACTTGTCCTTTAATCCTACACTGAAAACTTTTTAATCGTGTTAGTAGTTTTTGAAAAATTCCAATTTTCCAAAATAAACCAATTTTTTTCTTAAAAATTTTGAAATAAGGTGGCAAATTGACTTGTTGTGGTCGATGCGTATTTTAATCCTGAATCAAACACAAAAAACTGAATGGGTTTATTTTTTTTAGTTTTTGAAAAAATCGAAAAGTCGTGCCAATTTCCCTGAGATCGCAACAGCAGCGTAGGATGTTACTTTGCACCCGGTTCCCTTCAGTAACAAGGGCAGCTCATTGACTGCTAGGTTCCACAGCAGGGTGAAAGAACTCCGCCTTGAGGAGTGCCTCTGTTCAACTTGGCCTAACTTACCTCATATCAAGTCTGATGGGCATATTGAGTCATAATTAAAAAAACTGAATGGGTTTATCTCTTCTAGTTTTTGAAAAAATCGAAAAGTCGTGCCAATTTCCCTGAGATCGCAACAGCAGCGTAGGATGTTACTTTGCACCCGGTTCCCTTCAGTAACAAGAGCAGCTCATTGACTGCTAGGTTCCACAGCAGGGTGAAAGAACTCCGCCTTGAGGAGTGCCTCTGTTCAACTTGGCCTAACTTACCTCATATCAAGTCTGATGGACATATTGAGTCATAATTAAAAAAATTTTCAAAACAGTTTAATTTTTCAAACGGAATACTAAAAAAGAATAACGTTATTCATAAATAAAAATTATATACCTTAATGAAAAATTTCCACCACTACAATAAAAATTATAATGCATACCTATTTTTTTTACTTTTTCACTGCGAAATCAAAAAATACGACTGTAATGTGCCTTTGTCACTGCAGTCTGATGTTATTGTGTAGCACTTGTAGTTCTTGAGAAATTCGCATGGTCTAATTTGCTCCGTGACCCAACTAGTGATCCATCTTACAAAGGGAAATTTGTAGAAATACTTATTTTATTTATTTTAGTTTAGAAATACTTAGTTTATTATAGTTATTTTTTTAGATTTCACATATCTGTTTACGTTTCACCAAGGATAAGAGAATTTAATTTAATCAGTATGTGGCGAAATTTCACAGGCTAAGGTTGACATACAAAGGCATACAAACAAAATGAAACCAAATGAATTAGTAGATTTATTTGCAGTATTCTGATATGCCTTCTCAATCATTTCCAAAATTTTCGCCACCAAAACTTGCAAATTTCTTTCTTCAAATTTCCCTACTCCTATTTATATGTATATTATTAAAAAAAATTATGTATTGTCTCTTTCTCTATTTGCAATGGGTACGCATGGTCTAAGCCCCCTATCAGGGATGGTGCTACGTAATATTTTCCGATATGCTTGGGTATTATCAAAGACCATATATTATATAGTATTATTTGGTATTTTAGAATTATTAGGCTTGTTTCGTCACTCTTATTGCTTTATAAACTGTTCTTGATCTAGCATTTGCGGCCTTTTTTTAGTTGGGTTTGTGACTGGCTTTTTAAGGTGATACCACCCTTTGGACATTCGTCCCTCCTAGTACAAATTAGTAACTATTAGCCTCTCATTCCAACTAAGTTCCGTTTTTCCCCATATTTATGGTCTTTTGTTAACATTTCTGCATTTCCCCACTCGCTAACCGAATTATTGAACTACTATCCCCAAATTATTAAACTACTATCCCCCGTCAATCTGCCAGTATACCTCTTGTTGTGTTATGATCTTTGGTATAACAGAAGAATTTTTCAGTTGAATTGTAAAACACTTTGCTAGATACGCTGTTCAAGGTTTTACGTATGGAAACTAGAATTCGGCTATAGCTTTGAAACGGTTTAACTTTGAAGAAAAGACCTTCATTGCGAGGAACTTAGCATTAATCTGCAACGTTTTCAAACCTTGTGGCCTCATTTTCTTGAAGTAAACATCGACAATGTATTGACCTAACATCTTACATAAATTTTACTAATTGTATGTAAAAATTTATTTTTTTCACAAAAAAAACCGAATGAAAAATTGTTTTGTTTATTCATTATAGAAGAGCCTATGACCGACCGCAATCAATCAATCTCAGACCCGCTTAGTACAAACCAAGAATTTTTGTTTTCATTGAAACGCAATAGTTTATTTTATCATTTTACAATAAAGTTAATGGAGTTTAGACTTTTTTTATTGGATTGAGAGTTATTCAAAATAAGATCACAACTGGCTTTATTTTTCTTGTTTTAAACGTAGCCTTATTTTTTGTATATTTGTTAACAAATTTATATGTTTTATAAGTAAGCAATAAGTAAAAAAAATAAGTATAGATTTTATAGTAATCTAATGCTTTTGTGAATTTAGATACACGCTCACACTGTGACGTATTTCTGATAATTTTAACTCGCAATGGTGTAAAATTTTGGAAAATTGAATATTGGAGCTATGATAACAGTTACATAAATTTTATTAGTTTTTCAAAAACCAACTTTTTTTAATTTAAAAATCCTTTTTTGAAAAATTTTATTAAGGTTACTATCTAAAAAAAATTATTGATTACAAATATTTTTTTTTTTATGTACTATCGTATATATTATTTCGTATTTGATAAAGTTTTGAAAATAAAGCTAGCAGGTACAGATGAGACTAATAGAACTAAAAATGTGAAAATAATATTACTTGAACTTATCTTATTTTGGATCTTTTCGTTTTGTGACTACGACTTACAAGATGTCTGCGAGCAACTTAACATAGAGGTTGTAGTAGACTTGGAAGTAGTGATAAGGATGCATTTGCCGATCAAAAGTTAACTGCAACGTTAAATTTAAGCTAGCAAGCATTATTTATCTCGGCAACTGCAAATAACGTATAGAATTTGGGAAGACCAACGTAAATCGAGGATAAAGCTTAGGAGAGTGGGCGAATTTGATTTGATTACGTAAATCTTAATTAAATCTTTAATATTCATATTAACATTCATACTAAACGTTATTTGAATTCTAGGTTAGTAACAGTTTTACGCCATGTGTTTTCGAAATGTTTTATATAAATGAGAAGTACATGTCATTCATGAGCACAAGATCTACAAAGCTCTGTGAAATGTCATACAAACGGACATCAACTTAATTAGGTGCATGTTTTCCCCATAAGTTTATGTTATCTAAGTTTAAAAAGTTTGATGCTTAAGTTGACAGTAAATTAGCAACAAAGCAACTTATTTTTAACATTCACAAATCTAAATCACTGCCACACCACAAATGCTATACACAGCTGGTCATAGATCATAAAAATTGGAATGGAGAAATTTATTTTTTCTCTTCGGACATAAACGTAACATTAAGCGACCAAAAGGAACGAGCGGTATACAATGAAAACCGTAAAACATAGAGTGCGAAAAATCATTCTATGGGACTTTTCTTCATGTTATCGGCCTTATATTAATGATACCAGGATAAAGGATGTAGAGAAATTTTTGGAAAATGTCTATTTGCCGACGAAAAAATGCGCCTTTGATGGCACTTTCAGCAGGATAACAATATAAAACATACAGCGGGTCTTGCGAAAGATTGGTTTCGTGGCCAAAAAGTTTTTGTCATTCCACGGCCAAGTGAATTTCCAGATCTCAATACCATTGAAAATTTGTGGGATGGAATCAAAAAAAGTAATAATAAGTGGCCGGCATTTTGCAAACAAGGAACCATCGTGGTAAGAAGTTAAAAAGGCGTGGCATTCCATACCATTGATAACATGCCAACAATTAAGAAACTCAATGCCACGCCGAGTCAGTTTGGATAGAGACACCGACACCAAACATCTTTTAACTCATGATTTTTACTCGCACCGTTTTTGACCCCGAAATTGGATCGTACACCGACACTGTGTGAACACAAGTGTGGTGTCTGTGGGCCCTACTAAAACCATAATTATTAATATTTTAGGACGACACACCAATTTTTTGGCCAAATGCAAAAGCCAACACTCACAACTTTCGTAAATAATTGTTTTCAAATCTTACTATTGAGTTGGCCAAATTTCTAAATCTATGTTCATTTTATTTCTTGAAAAAAAATACAACTACCTGCAGAGAGTATTACAAAAAAGTCAGTTGTTGAAAAAAAAATCCTCACACCTAGCTCTTTGACCAGCAGTGTATTTTCAGTGTTTTAAAAGTAGCGTTTTAATATTATTACCCTTTTAAGGAATAATTTATAAAACCGGGACATGAAACTTCCAGCCAAATGAACTGTTGTGTTTCTCAGTTTTGAAATAAACTGAATCGCATTGTATCGTTTGTGTTTTGCCTGAAAATCTTCATGTCTGGCTTAACCCTTTCATGCCCAATGTTGTCCTTGTACAACATGAAATTTATTTGCTGAAAACTCAAAAATGTTGGCACAATTGCAGTAAAAGCGTCTTAAGTTTATTCTAAAACCCGATTTCAGTTTATTGAATTCTGCATCAGACGTTTTTTAGTACGAAAAGAACTTTCGGGTTCTTTTACTTTGTTTTTACTGAAGTGAAAAATAATTTTCGTGCGGCTGCAATTAAATGCGGCCATGAAAGGGTTAATTAAACGAGTCTAACAAGAACATTCGATCTTTTCTTCCATGTTCGGTATCCGAACGATGGACAGCGGTTCAGCCTAGGACAAAAATAAAAAATGAAATTAAAAAAAAAAAATGTTTTTCAACCTAAATTGTTTTTTTTTTTGTTCTCATAGAACACGACTCGGTGTGTACATTTTAACATTTGAACACTTGAATCACATGTTAACTGTTTGTTATCCAGTTCTAAAGTGAACGTATATATTATATTAAATTTTAAGAGTAGAAAAAACAAATTTTAATCAATATTTTAAAATCGTTTTTTTCTACAAAAAGGTAATAAGTGAATATTTTTGAGGTGGAATTAAAGGAAGGTGTGTAAATTACCTTATTAATTTAACATAGATGTTTGCGTATTTGGTTTGTCTTTTGTGTAAACTCGACCCAGTAGCGAAGATTTTTAATTTTTTTCAATAGTGCTTAACCTGATAAGGGATTAAGGTTTCCGTGTTGGATAAATTAAAGTGTTAGCTTTTAGAAAAAAAAAAAAAAGATTTTAGCATCCATAAGCAGCCGCCATTTATGTTTTAGTTCTCATTTTTTCCCACTTTCCCACACTTGGTTACTTCTGACTCATTTATAAAAAGCTTGAATGAAAAAACTAAAGGAAAACCACTTCTGTGGTTCCATATTACTATATTATCGAACAAATACCCTTTTCTTGCAGTAAGCTTATTAATGGGCATGTCATGATGCGTTTGTTCTAATGATTTCTTACTAAATTGTCTATCATATCTTACAATTGGATGATTGGTATACAGGTTACTGAATTTTTACACTCTCTCTATACAGCGAAAGACCCCGAAAACAGCGTAAATCTTCGACATAAATTGCATGAATAAAGCCCGAAAATTAGTTGACAGTGGGCCTGCCTTTGACCAAAGTACACCAAATTTAAAAAAAATGTGAAGACGAATAAAGCCGTGCACTTTAACGAAAACAAATAAAATAAAAATACAAAATAAATCCTGGTCTGTACCCATACGAACATTTATTTATTTCATTGCCTTCTTATTGATTGATTATTATCTTAATAAAAAAAAAATGCCGTTTATCATACACATACACTCTCTTAAAAACAAAAAAAAAACTAAACTAAAAAATATAATGAACAATAATCACTTTGCATTTCTTGTCAAATGATAACTAGGTTCTATTTAGTTCAGTTATGCTTCTTTGTCTTATTAAAAAATAATAAATTCAATAAATTAGCTTACAAGTAATTTATTTTTTTTACACATAGGTTATACACAAAAAGTAGTAAATAAAAATGAAAGGAATTCATTAAAAAAAAGTTAGAATGGTGACAAACAAACTAAACGGTTAACCACCAAATGATTCATACTCCTTCGTAACTTCTTCTATATATACATTCTCATATACATATATAACATCAACTTTTTTTTTAATTTGCAAACTAAAAAATAAATAAGGAATAAATATTTGTGAGTGGTGGTTAGAGCAACATGTTTATTTTTTTGAAGTTCTTCTCAAAAGTTATAACATTTTTCCTGTTAGGAGAGGGATACTTGTGATTTGTAGCTTTGAAAAAAAAATACAGACAAAATGTAAAAAAACATTCTATAAGACTGATTTGTTTTTTTATATATTTGGACTTTCATCTTAGCCTCATAGAAGAACAAAGAATAGAGTAGTGCTTTTAGCAACTCACATGCCAAACAATACGCTTTAAAATGCGTTGTAACACGTGATTGAAACAATTAAACAAAAAAAGTCAAGAAGTGCTGTTTTTTTTCGTTTGGTTATCTTAATTTTTTTGTTTCTTTTTTGCCTTTTTTTTATAAAATAAAATTGCTACTATATTAATAAAAATAAATAATCATAGTATCACTTAGGGTTTTTTCTGTTTAAAGCTAAAGAGCATTTTTGTGTTGCGATTGAATCACGTCATATTCACACCCAATGCTCGACTTGAGTACTCGTACACGACATAACTTATCGATACGGCCGGCAACACTTTAATAAAGTTAGGCGTTATACCCCGGTATAAACCAAAGATGCCTTCGTTCCGTATGATCCGCTTAAAAACGTCCATCATGTTGTCATCAGTTGCAGCTTTGAGTTGAGCTGTTGGTGATACATTAGCACCAATAGGAATCGCACTTGCTTTGCTTACGACTGTAAATTGTAAAAAAAGTTATAATTAATTAATTTCTGTTAGACATTTTCTTTAAAAAAAAAGAAATTTACCTTGGGCTTGCAGTCGCGTTCTCACTAATGCTAATGGATAGGAACATACTTGACCCAATGTACTAGATGCACTACCGCATGCTAGAAGTACTAAGAAATTTGGCTGTTCATTCGCGGCGTTATTATGCGTGCTAATATATTTCTTTTTAAGCGTCTCATAGACGGCTAGATCAATTCCAGCATACGGTATAATGCCAAGCATATTTGGAATGTAACCGCGATAGAAGCTGCGAATACCTTCACGTAAGTAGATCTTTTTAGCTGCATCCGCTATGCCAGAGTACTGACCGGTTTTACGTAAAGCCAAGCGTGTTTTTAATACTTCCATTGGATAAATGACAGTTTGACTTATGCCACCGGCGCATGCGCCTGCTAGGAATCTCTCGCTAATAGTCATTTGACGTTTCTCATCGCCTCTTATTAATCGCTTAATCTTTTCGTATGCGGCAAATTTCAGAGCGGATTCGGGCGCGATTTTGAGAACATTGATGCCATTACCCCGCCACATACTGCGAGTGCCACCCTCTTGTAGCATGTATCTTAAACTATCTGAGATTCTTGCTTTATGTGTTTGAACCTGCAAAAAAAAAATAATACATTAAACTTAGGGTGAGTAAAAATATGTAGAGTCTAGCGACACATGAAAAGGTGTGGTAACAAATAAAAAAAATTAATTTATATTTTTACTCGCAGTCTGAAGTGTGATTTCTCATATTGATAAAATAAAAATGCTTGTGCCTTTGATTAACATCTCTTCAACTCGTGATGATTTATAGTCTTATACTTCAATCATGAATCAAACTCATGACATCGTTACGGAAACGAAACTTTGTTTTCTTAACCTCACATGAGTACACAACACTTGATTATGTGTAAGCGGCACCTTTTAAAGTAATAAAAGAATGTAGCTCAACGAATGAATCCTGACTCAATCCTGACTAATAGTCTCGTAAGTATTGATATTGAACCAAACAAAATAAAACGAACTTAAATTTTTACGAATCAGACGCCATGTAGTTGCTTTTTTAATAGAATGGAATACTTAGGTAAGTAAATTAAGGAAAATGGAATATATGTGTTTGTTTCGTTCAGTGTCATTCAGAGATTCCAGCAGCTCTTTTTAGCGTTTCATTCCAAAGCAAACAATGATACCCTTAAAAATCACTTCGGTGTCTGTCTGTCGAGGTCTCTAACTGTCACCTTTTACATAAACGGCAAAAGAAAAACAAAATATTATTCACATGTACAAAACTTGATTTGTAGTCAATTCTTCGAAATATAGAACATTTAAATTGCATGAGTTTCTATTCTTACAAACTGGTAATTGTTTCAGTGAATTTCCTTGTGATCATTTTAATCCTTAAACGTACCAAAGCAATTTGTACACGACTGGATCGTTTGGCAAATGGAAAGAAAAATTAGCACGGAAAGAATTGTTCTTTGCTTAGTTATGTATACGTAAAATGAAGCAATTTTGATTTGTAAATTTCTATTTGTGGAGTTTGTTTTTTTTTTTTTTTTTGTCACCAATCAAAAAGATCAATCTGTTAGCGGCAGAACAAACGTCGGAGCGTGAGTAAAACTTGCATACGAGCGTTTTTTTTATAGTGGTCCCTCAATAATGTAAATTTATCTAAAATGCTAATCGGCAACCCTTTACGTCTCTATAATGCGAACTTCCGAAATTGATAACCTCTAAAATGTGAATTTTTTGTAATTTTTTTTTATATTTCTTTTGTTTCTCTTGCTTGTTTTGCGTGCGATATGAAGGACAAAACAACAGTTATTTGTCGTTAGAAAGGCAACAACTGCCATTTGTGTAGGTAGATATGATCAGTTCGTGGTTACATTTCTTTAGCTATTTGTGTTTTGTGTGGTTCGTGTGTCTTTTTTCGTTTCGCATCTACAATAAGCTTAGTTGGTACCTTCCTAATGGTATCTAAATAAATATTCGTTTTTCTTCGGATAGGTAAATATTGAAACTGTACTTTAGATAATCAATTTTACATTGTACAAGTCATACCTGCAAAAACACTTTTATCCTATCTAAAGGTGCTGTACATGTGCGTGACACAGCACCAGCAATGCCACCTGCTGCTAGATGTCGCCACCACATCCCGGTTTGCATTTCACTTTGTGTAAAATCATCAGGTACATTCATATCTTCGCCAATATCCAGGTACTGTAAGGAAAAGAATAAAATTTATAATACGTTAATTTTATTTTCTTCTATACATTATGTATTATTCTGAATGTCTACTTAGTTTCTATGCAAACATGACAAAAAAAATTACATGAACTTCAGCATCTTCAACAATTGGCAGAGGCAGCATCATTTTATTTTTCGTACAACAGTAAACGAGATGGGTGAGAAAAATAAATTTTCAAAATTCAAAACGAAAAAATAAAAAAAAAATCTTGTAAAAACTATTGCAGTAGTGCTCTTGCACGAGCAAAGGAAAAAGTGCTGCAACATTTGAGGTAACAATTCAGTTTGTTTGGCTCTTTTTTTTCCCTTGGCTTGATATAGAGAAATGCACTTCTTATTTAATTAAATAGAAGAGTGCAGTGTCAAGTGTATTTCTGGTTAGCGCAACAGAGGAGGGCAAAAATGCAAATGCACTTGAAGCGTGCGCTCTATGATATAAGGAAGTGATGTATATTCTACACTATAATCATGGTGTGGTGCTACGCAATTTGGCGCTAATAAAATAACAAGAAGAACGAAAACAAACTAAAGAGAGGGCAACAGAGAGAAAAAAGAGAATAGAAATAAAAAATAGCGTTGTCAACTGCATAATCATTACCGCCCACTCCGGGTCAGACAAATGTGCATTAAGTAATAAAGTACATGCATGGCATGATGATTATACACATACGGTGTAGCAGAGTCATGTTATTGATCTTTTGACAATGTGGTGCAGACAAATGATAGATGTTATAACATAGGATAAATTGGAAAAAAGAAGTTATAACAAGTGTGAGATACACCTAGTAAGAGCACATAGAAATAGTTAGTAAAAAAAAAAAAAACATGCTGGGTTTATCACGCTTAAGACTGTCCACCGAATATATCTTACAGCAAAACCTTGTTTCTCCAGGAATTGAGACAATTATCATGTTACGCTTGATGTGAGACGGTTTCACACTTTAGCATTTACATGGCTAATATATCAAATTGCGCTTTTATCGTCGTATTGGCTTTAGAATCAAAAAAATATTTACAACTTACAAAATAAGAAAATGGATATTAAAGTCCAAACTGATCATTTTTTTCATACAGAGAACCGATAGAAGCAACATTTCACAGTTTTGGGATCAACGACATTTTCTTAGATTTTACGTTCCAAGTTTAAACATGTATCACTCATTATTGTCTACTTGGTAAACTATTAACAAAACACAATTAAATAAACTTTGACACCCACAACATACAGGCGGACTGTCGGCGGGGTTCTCCAACGTTCCCATGAGCATGCTTCCGGTTTCCATAATACAAACCACAAATACAATAACAAACAATTTATTAAATCGTTGAAAAGCACACGAACTAATAAATGACAAATGAAAATACGTATTTGACTTGAAAATCAATGGCTACTACTTTATTTTATAATGCTCAAAGATGTACTTTGAAGGTGTCATTAAAATATTTAAATCGCCATGACATGTTGGACGAAACACTGTCATACATAAGTTTTTTATTTTTTTTTTTATTTATTCAAAGTTGTAACAACAAATGGATGATTGTTTTTAAAGATGAAAAAGCTTGAAACGAGGAAATCTATAGATTTCTAAGCCCATCTAAATAGAACAGTGGGCTTTTTTGAAACTTCCAGACCTCCTACCTACTTAAAGATACAAAATTTTAGTAAAATTCATTAAAATTGTGTTTTGTCCAGAATTGTCTTCCTTTATAGTTTTCCTATGTTTAAAAATCTCATTTAAAGAACCACTAGTCTCGGTTTGTCCATTCAACAAAAAAGACCTTAAATATTATCTGAAATCATTTATGAGCATCAAACATAAAAATGCATGGCAGGAATACCATCACACCTATTTTTTGTTCAACCCAACCGGAACGAATTCAATATTCCCCATCAACCTACCGAATTCAGAGATCAAGACTTATATTAGGCTGAGAATGGGACACACGAACGCCACCCACAAGCACAAGAAAAAATCTAGAAAAACTTTGACTATAAATATACAAAAGTAAATTTATAACCTAGGATTAATCATTTAATTTATAAGTATTTAGCTGAAACCACTGCTAGGTAGAGCTTCATCTCTTTTATTGTTTTTTATAATTTATTTATAATTCAATAAAGTTTAATAATAATAATAAAAATCTAATTATTGGAATTCTAAAAATATTTGTCATACAACATGACGGCACTGGCGTTAATACATTGCACACATATGGTAATTAACTTTGAAAGAAGGGCATGCGACCGGCTAGACTAGCGTGAATTCAAACATATATAACTTTTGTTTACGTAAGATATATTGCGAGTGTTCACCAAATTGGATTGACAAAGTGGACTTTCTACCCCTGAATTCGCAAAAATTTATGCCTGGCGTCATAGAAAAAATAATCAAAGAGATTCTACAAATAAACGCACCGAAGGTGATTTGTATGTTTTTTTTTTCTTTCTTTCTTTTCACATGAATCTTCATCTTCTTCCGTATTCTAATTTTAAAAGGAAACATTTTGAGAACCATTTGTTAATGCTGTAGATTAAAACAAAAATAGAAAGCAAAATTTCGTCCCTTTAAGTATCACACATCTTTTTTACAAATGTTGTTACGTAACAACAAACATTTTTTTTGTAGCGATTTTTAAACTATGCAACTACGATATGAATGATATGGCCAGTTTATTGAACGTCAACGTATTTACCCGACTATTCAACACTGCCGAGTCTATCTTATCGCATCCCAGAGATCTAAATTAGTACGTTGCAATCAATTCTAACTTGACTTAATTGATCGTACATACGACATTTGCTCACTGCTATATTTTGCTTCGTCATATTAACGCAAAATGAATTGATCCTCCAGACACGAGACAAAGTACTTGTTAGCCGTTTTTCTTTTCATGTTCCTTTTATTCGTTTCAATCTCACAAAATTGTGTTCTCGCTCTTCATTATTGCTCTCTGTCAGTCAGCTGACGAAGATGATAGCAAAATAAAGTTAATTATTTTAATAATATTGAAAAGAGCGAGGAGATTGGATGATGTAAACTGAGTAATGAATTGCGAAATATTTTTTGACTTGGAGGTTGTTTGCATAGATCATCGAGTTTGAAAAGGTTAATGTAGGTGCAGTTTGTTTAACATTGACATCTCTCTGGTCATTGACGTAAATGGCAGATACTTTGATATTAAAGATTAACGAAATAATTTTTATTGTAGATAGTAAGACCATTTCTGTGGGCGCCTAGGCTTAATCGTTAGTGCGTCGGACTTTCAAGCGAGAGTATTTGGGTTCGAAGCCAGCCCGTGGAAAGAACACCACAAACAATTTTCACGGCCCTACCTCCAGCGAACGACTGACAATCCTCCTGGAGTAACCTCTGTCATGGAAAGCTTTCGCAATTCGCCGTTCGGAACGGGCATTAAACAGTAGGTCCCCTCCACTTGTGTCAAATTATTTCGCGCACGGTGGAGGTGCGAACAAGATATGTTCTGGCCCTGTATGGGCTGCATGCAGATCAGCATCAGATGTGTTTTGAAAAGCAAGTAAAAGCCCTGTATGGGCTGTTACGTAGATCATTTCTACAGAACAACTGACTTTATGTGCTTTGAAAACTATTTGCATGAAGAAGGACGAGGTCGTGCTGGTTGTGCCATTCTTGTGTGAAAAACATTCTGTTCTAATTAGATAACAAATTTGCTGGAGCTAAAAGATTTAGGCTTGATGCCGAATGATTTTGCTTAAAATTTTAAAGAAGTAAGAAAATCGAGACACGGTCGACATACTCTTATATTCATCTTACGACCCGGTAAATAAATTAAAATTCAATGTCTTAGTTGAATTCAAGGGCGGAGAAGACGTATTTTTAGACACTCGTAAGGCCATGTATGTCTATTGCATCATTGCCAACTATATAAGCGAAAGAAGAAAGTGAAAGTAAATTGCATCGTTAAGATTGAATGATTTTACCGATACCAAATCTGATGAGATTTGAAGTCGATATTAGGGGCACTAACCTAACAACCGGTTCAACATTGATAAAAAGATGAATGAAGTATGAAATAAAACATTTAAAAAATTGGCCATAGACGACCAAAAGAACTTTAACCATTTTTGTAAAAATCAATTTAGATAACCGAAAAACTTTGCAATGACACACTTCCTACGTTGAGTCATTTTATTGGGTCATCGAATTCCAACTCCATGCCAGTGTAATGCTCAGGCATTAGCAAAACCATGACTCATTACGCAATCGGAATGCCTGCGCTTAGCTAACATTGCAACGTTTTTTCTTTTGGTAAGGCTTCGTTGTACAACAACTTAGCTTCGTCCAACTGGTTTTTCTCTTCACAACGATAATTTCTCTGCAACTTAAGGAAGTTTTTGAAGAAACTCCGATTCAATTTACACACGGCTTAATTTTAAATTTATAAAAGTATAATCCCTAGATAATATCGAAGTTACTAATGCACAAATCACTAAACGGAATAAGTTTTCGAAAATTGTCATGCATGTATGTATATGTATGCACTAACCCTATTACATTTAACATAACATTAGAAAGTTTGATCTTCATGTTCGATCGTTGAAACTTTCACGATTTATAATAAGCGTGACATGTGACTATCGTTAAATGAACAATTAATTTACACTTGACAATTGTTTCGTTTTTGTCGTAATTTACCAAAAAAAAAGTCAAGCAAAAACGATCATATTTCTGCATATTCCAACCATGAAACGATTACCTTGAACCTGAACAATGAACGCACAGAAGGCTTTATAGCCTTCTAGGTCATAGGAAAGCGTGTTAGTAAATTGAATAATTTGTTTAATAGTCGGTTTGCATTACTATTATCCCCTTAGTCTTTTGAATAGATTCAAATAAAATAAACATCCGGAGAGGCTTGGCATTGTTTGTTTTTGTTATTTGCGCATTCTGATGGAGTAGTGTCTGTTAGACTGTGGAGCTAAAGTTTAAGAATGTGTAGTGTTTGTTGAGTTTTATTCTTTAAATTCTGACAACAAAATAAGTAAAAAGAAAGTCCGAATAAAGCGGACAATTTTGAAACAACATTCGACAGATAACGATAATCATTCCTAGCAAAAAAAATATTCCCCGAAAAAAACTCGGAGAGCTTCGTATTGGTTGCGAATTTATTCTGGAAGATTTTGAGTAATTCCAATTAAATATTGTGTAACATAATTTCCAGACTGTGGATATGTGAACTTCGAGCGTTATCTTAACTATGATAGCAGGTAAAAGTCCAACTATTTTTTTTTTTTTTTTTGGCTTGAGAACGATGTTGAAAGCTAATAGGCAGGTACAACAGGTCCTTTCTGTTCCAAGTAGTGTGAGACTTTCACCCACTTATAGAAAGCCAACTTTTGCTCACGTGCAAACCATATGCAACAAATCACACGAATAAAAAAATTTGCTTCGTTCATGATAACCCTGAAAATCGTACATTCCCGCGCAGACTACCTGTAACCGCATTTCGGCAGTTTCACCACACCAAAAAAAAAAGTTCACGCGTCTTTTCTATTCGACTACTAAATAGCCAGCTAGGCAGCCATATGATCAGCACGAGTGCAGAGTCTTTTCAAAGCACTCATAATTATCGTAACAAACCGGAATCTATAGTAGGCACTGTATGGTGTAGTAATCACATTAAAAAAAAAACCCATGCTTCACTGCCATCATAATAAAGCGGGCAATCATATCGCAGAAATACGCTGTTGCTATGGGCGTTTAACAAAAAAGAAAAAACGCGTTCAACGTAAACGACCAAGCGAAGGGGTCTTTTTTTTTAACTGATTATCGAACACATGGGAGGAAAAAAACTCTCTTAAATTAAACTAAAGAGAGTGATCGTCAAAAAGAATGCTTTCAGTTCAAACAATGAGTAATCAAAAAATTTGAAAATAAAATAAAAAAAAGAATAGAAAATACAAATAAGAACATAAAATTAATATTTACCCTTGCCATCATATCGCGGAATATAATGACAAAGTCCTCTAGCATGTCTCCAGCCAGAGCCATGTGATGAATATTGTGGTAGTCGACTTGCATGTTTATTGTGTTGCTTTTCAACATTTTTCTTAGATTTATTTTTTCACGCGGCAAAATAAATTAAATTATTATTAAAACGCTAAATCTTCAAAATCACAGTTTGCTTTCAGACTTTTTTGTGTACGACTCTTACGACTTTCACTTTAATTAAAATTTTCACTATGCACTAAATGGTACAGTTTAAACGTTTCAAATTCAATTATTGGAAAATAAAAAAACAGAAAACCCAATGCGGGTTTAACTCTCCGAAACAAAAGAGAAGTCTTTTTGAGTTGTGTAACTTCCGTTTAAGAATGAAACGAACTATTCACTTATTTTGCACTAGAAAATTCCTGAAATTCTTTGGATTCGTGATATATTTTTTTTTTTTTTTTTAGAATGTAACACGCCCCCTTTCTCAAAAGTAGAAAACGCTGATGGTTGTGGCGATTGTTGGCACACTAAGGATGACAGTTTTTGGTTGGTAAGAAAAACATGCTACTGTATCCGTCGAGGCGTTTCAGTTTGCCGCCGTTTTATCGTCTACTACTCGAGACAGCAGTTGTATTGAGACTAAATTCAAATCAGCCACGCGAACGTCATTTAAAGACTTGGCGCTCGGGTGCACAGTGTGAAGTTAGATTGACGCGATACGCGTTGATGACGATGGTTTTGTTCGTTGGTGTATTTGTTCGTCTGCTCGCAAGTGTCTATAGTTGGTGTTAGAGAGGGTTGCTGCAAATACATTTACTAGATGAAACTTTGAACGCTCTTTGGTACGCAGCGTGTTAGGGGTGAACAAAATGGAGCATTATCAACAGAGTGTGGTTCCCGGCTTGTTGGGGAGACCATGTAAGTTTTTCATCGTCAGTGTATGGATAGGTGTACACACATATAATTTTTATTGTGACAACTAGAAGATACTAGAATTACTTCACGTCACAAATTGTTAGACGATCAGTTTGATTGTTATTGTAAATAACGCCGTAGTCTTTTTTATTACAGGGCGGCGTTGTATAATCACAACGTTCACCGATTGCTTGTGAGATAAAATCAATAAGCTCGTGGAAGTAATTGATTTATTGCTTTAAATATGGATAATACATTTTAATTAATACTTTCTGATCAAATTTTACAAAAATTAAATGTCCTTATAGTGCTGTAGCCCGACATGTGCTTGTTGCGGCATTAAGATAATTTCAGATGCGGAGACGAAGTTATTTTACATAACTTGATCGTGAAATGTGAATCTTCTTTTATAATGATTTGGCTAATGCATCTGGCGGGTACCAGCTTACTCAGCTTACTCTTATTGGTAAGGAGTTTTTAGCCAACAAACTGCCAAAAATTGACTTGTGTACCGCTTCCCTCACCTTATTTTCTAGAACATTGGAATTATGGGGCAACTTATCGCAATAACCCAAAATTACCCAAAAATCTTGTTTTTTATTCATGCTAAAGCAAATTAAACCCTCGGCGGGTGAGTAAAACTCACACTTGACCGTTTTTTTTTTTTTTTTTTTTATTAATTTCACCTCATTAACAAAAGGCAACTTGCACGATAAGGCCTCTTATCTCCAGCCATTCGACTGGAAAGGTCCAATACTCTTGTGCCATTGTACAATTTTACGGAAATCGTTCACCTGCAAGCTCGACAGCTAAGCATCAACAATCAAATTTTGTTAGTCTTTCAAAAATGAAGTTAACGATTAAAAGAGAAAATAACGAGTTTTCCTCATTTCGGAATTTTCCGTCGTTATCGGACCCAGACATTCAAATATTTCTGCTGATAATGAACTCTGTGCTTTTTGCGTTTCTAAAAAAAACAATAATCGCAAATACTTGCTGATTAGTAACAGAACAGCTACCAGGCGGTCGCCACGCTTTTAAAAAGGCCCAGCCAAAGTTTAGACCTGGGTCAAGACTTTCGAAACTTCTGATTAATTCAGAAAAAAAAATTGTTTTCAAGTACTGGTCAGAGAGTCACTTAAAAATATGTTTGTATTTTTGAGCTTTTTTTGTATTGAGAGCTGGGTTAATACGCAGCATGTTGACATCGGAAGGTCGTACACTAGGCAGAATCATTTACTATTTGTGTCAATTTACTACGCCTAAAATATACAACTAAAATGTAATAATAAATAAATACTCGGCGTAACAGCCCATACAGGGCCAGAGCCTAGCTTCTTCGCTAAAATGTAATAATGGTGCCTATTAACTCATTTTTCCACAAAGCTTTACATTAGAAAACCTCGATATTTTAAAGTTTTCAATATTAGAAAACCCTGCCAAAAATTAGTCTTAGGTGCAGGAGACTTATATATGGGAGACTTATATTTTTTTTTTCATTTTTTTATTAACACATGTTAGGATGAGCACTTCAATGTCACGCTAAAAGAAAAGTGCTAAAAGATAGAGGCCGACACAACCCAACAGTATTAATTCGACAGCAATTATTGTTGTATTGTAACAATGTTACAATATATTGTATCACTTAATCCGCGTGACAAAAATTAAGACACGTGTGGTTGTCTCTTTTATGTATTGATTTCTAGTCTTATAGGACGTAAATTGGTATTTAAATTTTAAACTAAATTGATTCGCCCAAAAAAACTGTTCCCCTAAAAGGACACGCCATCGGTAAATACAAAAGCAATTAAAGGATCTAGCGCGATATTGATGCTGAACCAGAGTTATCAAAATGCAAGTGAAATAATCACCTGAATTACTTATTAACAGTGTGTTTGTGAGCTTAAAATTGGTTTTCCCCAAATCTCAAAACAAACACACACAAAAAAAAAACCAGCCAAGTGTGAGTTTTACTCACGCACCGAGAGTTTCATCGCAGGCTTTTAGTTAATACGTGGAACATTATATAAGAAATTACTGTATAGGGGTTGAAATGGTCGCCAGCGAATCCATACGTTTCAAGTCTTTAGGGTTTCGTTCCAAAGAAATAACGAAACCCTTATGGAATCACTTTGGTGTCTGTCTGTCATATTTGACTATAACTTATAAGTCCCTTCTAGTTGAGGGATAACATTTGGAATGAAGATGTATCTAGGCAACCCAAAAACAAATCATGCATTTTTTTGGAATTAGTCGTAGAGTAAAGAAAACGTTAGTACTAATACCAACGCCCGAAAAAACTTTTATTAACTTTGATGGTCAATATGTCAGTGTCAGTGGAAAGGGGGCGGTGGCCTGATTATGAAAATGTTTCATTATCTGTCATTAGGCTTTATTCTTGGTAATTGGCAAACAAGCTTCGCCCAAAGGAAGTTCAGGTAAAAAAATTTAAGAAAATTTCATATTAGCAAAAAACTTAGTACCAATACTAAATTCGAAAAACAAATTTCTTTTATTGGTTTTTTGATATGGATATCGTTGGTAAGAGGATGATAGTTAAATCAAAAAGTTGTACTATCCTAATCACCTTACTCTTATTGGCAAGAAGTTATTAGACAACAAACTGCCAAAAACTGACTTGTGTACCGTTTCCCCACCTTATTTTCTAGAATATTTGACCAAAAAATCTGAAAAAATCTGGACTTGTGGGGCAACTCATCGCAATACCCCAAAATTATCCAAAAATCATGTATGATTTTTTTTCCATACTAAAATAAATTAATTACTAACTTTTTTTGAAAAAAATTTCACGGCAATTTATTAAGTTAGGTACCATGGGATAGGTCTTGTAAAATGAAATATAGTTTTCATTTGGAAGCTAAGTTTTCGAGATATTAAGCTTCAAAGTCGAAAAAAAGGCGTCCCCCTCTCTCTCATTTCCACACCCTGTTAAGTCTTTCTGTTAAAATTGGTTTGAGCACCCTGGCTTTAATAGTTTTCCAAAGCAATGGATTCCAATAACAATTTACTTCAAAACAATGAGTTATCAATTTATTTTAGTACAAATAAAATAATTTTATGAGTCGGAGAGACAGACAGGCAGACACCGAAGTGATTCTATTCTTTTGAAACGCAATTCTACAATAAAAAGTATTGGCACAAATGGGATTTTCCAAAATAAGAGGTCATTAGTTACATAAGATTTAGGTGAACATCGCTTAAAAACTTTAAAATTTAGCCTGATCTACCAAGTTGAAAAAGTCACTGACTTATCGAACAGCTTTCATAGTTTCCTTTGCGGTAGAAAAGATGCTCTACAATTGAGCTGAAAGATAGTGTCCGTCCGTCTGGTGGACAGCACTTGACAAGGAATTCAAACGCAACCTTTTGAACCGCGTTGCAGAGGTGGGTAAATCGTTAGACTGTTAAGCGAGACTACCCGGGTTCGAATACAGCTCGGCGAAAAAAAAACACCTTGTATTTTATTTTACAAGACCTATCCAACGGTACCTAACTCAATTAGTTCCGGTAAACAATTTTTTAAAGAAATTCATTATTAATTTATTTTAGTATGAATAAAAAATCATATGAGATTTTTGGGTATATTTGCAATATTGCATAGAGTTGCCCCATAGCTCCAATTTTTTTCAGATTTTTTGGCCCATTATTTTAGAAAATAAGGTATGGGACACGGTACAAAAGTCGGTTTTTCGGTTTGCGGGCCTTCAACTTTTTACCAGTAGGACTAAGATGCCAACTCCAATACAACTTTTCGATTTAGGTCATTTAGTATTACTACTAACTTTTTCGCTAATAAGCAACTTTCTTAAAACTTTTTTTCGGAACTTTCTTTGGGCAAGCGGAACACATCATCTGTGGAAATTTCATTTCTTAATTCCAGGTGGTTCACCAGGTACCTAAAATAAGGCTTAATGACAGACAGACAGATATTTTTGTAATCCATCTGTCACGGACTACACTCCACCTCAGCTCCTGTTCGACAACACATTTTCTGCCAGCATTTCCCCCAGATCAGACTGGGGGGAAGGTAGTGCTATGCTGGATGGCCCACTAAAATACTTTACAGACGGATCAAAAACTGAGTCTGGAGTAGGAGCGGGAGTGTACTCTAGTGACCTTAATACAGAAATTTGTTTACGCCTCCCTGATCACTGTACCTACGCTACAGTGCTAGCTTGGCTTAAACACAACGCGATATCAAGCAGAGATATCATCATCTGTACTTACATTCAAGCTGCAATTAAATCCCTGCGCTGTCAGTTTTTCCTCTAAGACCGCCCTAAAGTGCCGCAAATCTCTAGGCGAGATGGCCCAGCACTTCAATATTCACCGCATATGGGTGCCAGGGCATAGTGAAATTCCAGGTAATTGCCGCGCTGACGAACAGGCATGCAACCCTTTCTGCTTTCCTCCCTCGAGAGGCGTTGCCGGCCATGCCCATCGCTACAGCGAGACTAGCTATTAGGCTCCGGTCACTTGAGACAACCAATCTCAGGTGGCAAAACATTACAACGTCTCTCTATACGAAACAACTATGGTCATCACTGGATGTCAAACGGACAACCTGAATTCTGGAGTCCCTGCTAATAATTTTTGTAAAAGTTGCAGAGATGAGAGATGAGAAGAGGAGGAGGAATCCATTTCCCACCTTCTTTGCTTGTGCGATGCCTTCGTAGAAGGACACTTCTCGGCGAGGAGGACACTTGACAGCCTATTCGATCTGACCTCCGTCAGCATCGGACGGCTCCACAGCTTCTTACGAAGCTCCAATTGGTTCGACAGGTAACGCGGAATCTAGTCCGCAATGCGGCATCACAATAGGCGTAATCTGGCCTACGTGCGGCTGTGGGTTATTTGCTGCAGCCGACTACTTCAATCAAAAACTACTTCAAGCCTAAAACCTAAGCTGAAAGATGTTTTGATCGTTTTAAAGATTTGTGAATCCATTATAAGCTTTAGGAAATTTGAAAGGTCGCAGATGGGCCCGGTATGCTATTTTTATAGGAATAGCTTTAAGACGGATGACTCCGAATATATGAATTTTATGTTTGAGTTTCTCTTTCAAATGCCGCAAAGAGGAAGGTGTGTCATCTCATCTCAGAACAGACTTATCTGTACACTCTACGAGAGACTTATCTGTACACTCTCAAGAAAAAACCTGCCCGCCTTAACTAACTACATATATAATAATGCTCTTTCATATTGAAAGATATATACAAATTTGTGTCATTGCAATATACAGTCGAAGCCCTCTAAGTCGAACGCCTTCTAACTCGAATACCTTTTTCGACTCTTGGTCTATTTTCAATTCCTCTAACAAAAAATTTCCTCTCGCAACTTGTATCAAACATGAAACTCTTGACTCTTTCTCCAGTTGGCACTGGACGACGAACACCTTTCATTTGATGTTGATTTTTTAGTGAAAACACGGCGGAGAAAAACGCGCATGTGGTTGCCCTTATATTGTTTACCTATGCATGAAAGGAAAAGAATGTTCACAGCAAAATGAGGATTTGCATGGCGACCTAGAAGGCAAACATCGAACTCAAAGAACATGAAAAAATCGAATCGGAGATGTTTTCAAGCTTCATTTAGTGAATGCATTGGCAGTCCGGATGAGGTCCAACACCGCCTTTTTAAAATAGAGTCCTTTTTTAAAAGGCTTCATTCTCCAATTTTAAAGACTCAATTTAAAATTACAAGCTTAAGTAATTTCCTGTGTTTTTTCCTTACATGTATACTTTTTTGAATAAAATAAAGGCTTTGAAACAAAAAAAATATTAATTCCTCTAACTCCAATTTTTAGAAAAATCCCTCTAACTCGAACTAATGAAAATTAGAGGGCTTTGACTGTATATGAAACATGGCTAACAGAAAAATAAGGAAAAAGGTGGACCTATTCAGATGGGCGGCAGTGTATTCTAGTGTATTTTTATTATTCACTATTCTTTAAAAAAAAAAAAAAAACCTTTTTCGCATTGACATGAGATATAAATTTAATAGTTTTGATACAGAACTTGTTCATGTAAATACCATCTTCAAATTTGATTGCTAATAGTTTCTTCTGTGTGTTTTTATGTCAAATTCATAAATACAGAATTATACAAATTTTGGACAGTTCAAATTTCGAAAACTTATTCACATTTGGGACAATGCTTACTACATATATGTTCGCTCAGAATTTAAGTTTTGTCTTTGAGAATTATCTTGAATTATACAGATACAAAACAAAGTAAAGTCACTAAGTAAGCCCTTTATTCAAGCGAAAACTCCACACACAATATGCAAAACATTGGTATTTTAAAGGAAAAATTATCAATAACAAAAAAAGAACACAACTTATACAAAATAACCAAAATCTGAGTCTTAGTTGAGTAATTCACGTCACAAACGTGCCGAAGCCGTAAATGCCCTAACTAAACTAAATACGCGCATGTTCAGATTTCAAAATATCCACATTCTCAAGTAAACTTATTGCACTAACAAATTCTACTTTTAACCGGCAAAAATCAAACGCTCACCAGAAAATAGCATGCGTCATATTTGTTTACAATGGTTGTTACGATTGGTGTAATAAGCTCATCTCGTCTTGATAAGAATAATCACGAGGGAAACTGCAAAATCGCAATTCTGCTACGCGTTCATACATTGCATACATTTATAAGTCGTTATTCTTTTTACCTCACGTTGGTGATTGATTGGTGGTGGTGGTGCCATTCAGCGTAAATTAGATAACTAATCCCTTTTTTTCAGTTGTGTTTTACGAGCTCAAAATGTAATTTATATTTGCAATCAACAGAATAAGCAGGCGCTTTGAACTAAAATTCCTAGCATACTGGTTCGCTTTTTAATCACACTTTTGTCCAGTGGCACCGCATAAGACATGTCATGTCCTTAGCGACGTTATCGCACAGATTATATAGAATTATTACAGTAGCGCTAGAACCGAGGTGTTCATGAAAATAATAATCTAGTATTCACTCCGATCCATAAAAAAGGAATTTTTGAATTTACTTGAATTAATCACTCATACATAGTTAAAATACAATATTTTACATAATTTTGAATTGGCACAGCTTGCTCAGAGATGCGATAGGTTGTTTATATTCCTATCATACTACTACCAAGAGCACTAGCCCAGCTGATTTTTGGGTATTGAAGTTGGTTTTGATGTGTTTGGTGACGCTTAGGACTCGATAGGAGGTGCAATGATTTTGTCTAAATCAAAATTGAAAATATGGTAAAATATTGCTTAGATTTAAAAAGTTATTTAATTTTAGTCTAATTGATTTTTTTAATAATTTACTACATACATTTAAAAGACTTATTGGTCGGTACCTGTTCACCTTAAACTACCTTGTTTACCTGGCTTAAGAATTGGCATTTCTTTAACATATTTCTATTTTTTATGGAAGTATTGTAATTTCATGCAGGAGTTTATTAAAAATGTTAGATAAGAAATACCTTTTGACGGCAGATTTTTGATAATTAGGTTATTTATGTTATAAGGCCCTGGTGTTTTTTTATTCTTAAATCAGAGACAAAGAATTAAATATCACCTTGCGATATAAGTTGATTTGTGTTGACATTTATCTATGTCTCATCCGGATTAGATATTTCTCTGCTGACCTTTACTTCTAAATCAGGTACTGAGATGTTTGCTATTTTTAAGTGGTTTTGGAAAAATGAAGTGGCGATCAGCTCGGATTTGGCTTCGTTGCTAGAGACAAATTGCCCAGATGATTGAAGATTTGGTATCACAGTGTGGTTTTTCCTTAGTAGAGTAACTTCGGGTATTGTGTAATACCCTTTTTATTTTTTCATATTTCAACCAGATACCATGCATTAAATGGGAAATTTTAATTACATTTTGAATATTGACATATTGGCTAACGTTAGCAACTTTGGGTCATTTTTAAGATTTTTATTTATTTTTTACTGATACCACCTCGAATCAGTATCATCAATCAGGATTTCTACGAATTCTTAGCGCGTTTTTATGGTACATAGGAAACCTGTGTAACCAATCATTCCCAGCTCATTCTTTTAAGGTGGAAAAGCGGTACGGGATGCATTTTTTTTTTGCCACTTGAAATGCAAGAAGACGAATGTGACTCCTGGTCAGACAACCTAAGCCGACACTCCATCTCCATCCAATCGCTTTATTTCACCTTTTTTAGCACCTTGCAAAGCAGTTTGAAACTAAAAAAACCGAAAAAATAATAAGCGGGTAAGGTGAAATAGTATTCCACATTACCCTCCTCAAGGTATTTTACTTTACCCGATTTGGCAACTATTGCAAACTACGAGCTATAACACAGAATATATCAAAAAACTCAATGACTTAAAGTGAAATAATTAAACTTAACACGTGTTCGATTACAACTGGACTTGCACAATTAAAAAAACTGCAAATTTTTCCTCGGAAAAAAACTCGTACAAAAATGCACGAAAAAAGTCATGCACCCCTAAATAAGAACTTTGAATGACTTACACACATCGGTTGGTAATATTAATAAGGAGAAAAACACTTCTTTTATGCTATTTACATTTTGGGAAAATTAAGAGGGCAACCAAACCTTCTGCGGCTTAGAAAGTAAGTCAGTATTTTACATCAGCCGCATATTTCACAATACCTGAAGTTAATCTATAGTTTTTTAATATCGTTTGAAGCACGACACTCTATGGGGTATTGCACTACGTCCAGGAAAGTAGACAGAAAAAATGTTAAGCTTAGAATTATTTGCTAGAACAAGTTCAATTGTTTCTATTTCTATTGTGCTCACAATGGGGAGAACGGAGTGAGCTACGCTTTTTTCACTATGACGATGAATAACATGCACATGTAGTATAACAGGTTTTCAGTACCAATCATTGAAAAAATTGCTACGAAGAGTTTGCTAGACTTTTCGGCAGATCGATTTTGAACAATTTGAGCAATATCGCTTTAAATTACAGCCGCTTCGTCCAATTAACTGGCTGAAATTAATAAAATCACTACATCGTTTTTTCATCTTTTTATAATCCTTTGAGGACATAAACAGTATGGCTAGCCAGACATACATACATTGGATGGCGTAACAGCCCGTCGAGAGCCAGAGCCTAGCTTTTACGCTTTTTCGCGCCTCCACTGTGTTGTGCGCGTTATAATTGTTGTCACATGTGGAATGGAACTACTGTTTAATGCCGGTTCTGAATGGCGAATTGCTTTTCATGACAGAAGTACTCCAGGAGAATTGTCAGTCGTTCAGTAGGGGTGGGGCCGTGAAAAATGTTTGGGCTCTTTTTTTTCCACGAGCTGGATTTGAACCCGAATTACTGACAATCCTACTATAGTGCTTTTGTCCTGAAAAGCTTTCGCAATTCGCTGTTCGGAATCCACACAAGTTAAAAAATCAAACGATTATGCTGCAGATGGTTGGATTTTCTTGAGTAGAGTTTTAATCAGACGCAAAACGATAACTCGTGACGCTCTTTTGTTACTAGATCAATTTTTATTTTAATAACTAATAATCATCTAATCTTACCCAATTAAGTATAATTAGATAGTAAAATTATTCGAAACACAGATTACCATCCGACCGAACCAAAATAGCAAAACTATTGCACTGCCAATGAAACAATTGGGATAATATACATATGTGAGGAGGCCCGCTCGTTCTATTATGAGATTTGGGGGTGTGCAATGATACAGATAGGAGCTAATAATTGACACAAATAGCTGAGCTTAATTAAGACCACCAACGTTAGCTTGCGTGTTACATAAAGATATCAACTGATTTTCCGGATAGTAAATATTTTATAGTAATTTACCCCTTCCCTGAGACAATCTAATATTATTATCTCCGGCTCAACTTTATTTCGTATCCGTAAATTGACGATAATCATTAAGGTTCCTAATGTTTGAGTGGATAAAAATTCACATTTTTAGTAAACAACAACTTTTTTTAAATCTGCGTTCTAGGTAATTAGGTAAGAGTAGCTGGCTGGGGCAACAGAAAGCCTACAGCCACACTTAGGCCAGATTAGGTCAATTCAGATATCTACTCCACACCCTATTGGAACCATTATAGGCTTCTTGCGAAGCTATAGATCTGGTCAATGTTAATATTAATCAGATCGCTTAGACTGTTAAGGAACTGCTGCTCAGATGAGTTCTTCTTCGAAGCACTATTTGTCTTTTAAGAACGAGAACAATAGTGAGAGCCAGAAAAAAAAAAGTAGAAAGTAGGAATTTGAAGGCAAGGTCATGTGGGCCAGGGGAGTTCAACTCCCAGGTCCAATCCTAACAACGGCAGGTAGTTCTTATTGTTTAGAACTAAGCTAAACAAAAGAAGTCTTTCTTATTTGTTGATCGTGCCAACCGTGTGAAAATTGCTTTAGTGAACTTAGGGGAAATGGTCTGCTACTCCATTGACACAATTAAGCGGCAGTTCACGAAAGACACCTTACTAAACAGCTAAGAAATTTGAGTTATAAGGTATTCGGCAGTATTTTTATTAATAGAAAGCCTATCACAAACATCCAAGAAATTAACAAATCAAACACGAGTATGTTTGAAATTCAAAAAAAAAATCAAATTGTTCACTAGGATTCATTATTTGACGTTTAACATGTGAAAATCAAATTGAAGCAATAACAAAAATAATGTTTAACTCAGTTTTTGTTTCTTTAGAATTCTTTATATTCACTTTTATTCAGTGACAAAATTTATAATCTTTCCAACAGCATATTCATATAAATCGCAACCAATAGAAAAGAATGTATCAGGAAATTGTCTGAGCACATATACAAGTACAAATAACCGATTCTCTTATTTAAAAAAAAAAAATTACAATAACAAAGCTATTATGAGCAATCATTTCTTTATTTCGCTTTGTTCTTTTAAGAGAACTTAGAGAGAAGAAAACTGTCATACAAAATATTCGCTAAGTGTGAACCTGAAATCGATTTTAGCAATTTTGAAAAAATAATGTGAAAATAGCGAGAAACCCCTTTTAGGACAAGAAAAAAAAAACAAGAAAAAAGTCAAATCAGACAAATCGAAGATCGAACCCAGGACCCCCAAGAACGCCGCTTCGAAATTCTATTGTCTTTTTTGGTTTAGGAAACGCGGAGAAAACTTTGTGTGTGTGATAATCGCTAGTTGCCTTTTTTTTTTTAGCAAAATACTCATATAATTTAAATCGTTAATATTTCGAAAAATAGTGTGAAAATAATTTTTTTTATATTAGGTTGTCAAATATCTCCCTTCCGCCTTTTTGTCTTTTAAATTTTCCGGCTATGTACAAAGCGCTACAGAGCTCGTATCCAAACTAATCATGCATAGAGTCGTTTTGTAGCGCTTTGTAGCGAAAGGGAGATATTTGACAACCTAGGTAGGTAGGTAGGTAGGTCGTGTGGTGGGCTACGCAGGGCAGCCAAGCACTTAGGCCAGATGAGGCCCATTGTGATACCACAAGGAGCGGATGCAAAAGCATCCCGCTACTCCGGAAACCAATTGGAGCTGTTAATAAAGCGGAGGATACGGCTTATGCTGGTATCAGCAAGTACACCGAGGTTGTTTAGAAAGTAGTAGCCAAGATGCCTCTTTCTACGGTTCGCGAGGGCGCTGCAGGTTCCTAAAAGGTGGAGCGAGGTTTCTTCCTCTTCTTCGTCTCTGCAGCTTCTGCAGAAGTCGTTGGCCGGGAGGCCTAGTCGGGTGGCATGTTTGCCAAAAGTGGAGTGCCCAGTTATGACACTGATCAGGTTCCTAACCTGAATTCTGTTGAGTCTTAGGAGACTAAGCGAGCGTTCAGGATCCAGCCTAGGCCAGATTTCCCTGGTGACGCGACAAGTAGTACCATTCGACCACCTAAGATTGGTTGCCGCAATGGTCTTGGATTTGATGTAGAGGAGCGCGGTAGCAAGAGGTGCGCAGAGACCGACCTTATCCGGTTGGATGGCTTCACTGGTTCCGCGCTTGGCAAGATCATCGGCCAGGCAGTTCCCCGAGATGTCACAGTGTCCCGGCACCCACATGAGGTGAATGTTAAACTGCTCTGCCATCTCGTCAAGAGATTTGCGGCAGTTAAGAGCTGTTTTTGAATTAAAAGTGACAGACTTCAGGGACTTTATCGCAGCTTGACTATCCGTACAAATCGTGATAGAGGTATGCGATACCACGTTGTACTTTAGCCACGACAAGGCTTCCTTGATCGCCGTTACCTCTGCTTGAAATACGCTGCAATGGTTGGGAAGACGAAATGAAAACTGGATTCCCAAGTCTTCGGAGAAGACTCCTCCACCGACTCCGGATTCAGTTTTTGATCCGTCGGTGTAGATCACCAGAGATTCATTACTTATAGGTATGCCTTCACTCCAGTCAGATCTGGAGGGCAGGCTGAAGGAGAAACTTCTCTTGAAAAGAGTTCTGGGGCGAGTATAGTCTAACTCCCTGAAGGGGAGATCTATAGACTCAAGAATGGTAGAGTGACCCATGCATCTAGAAGGCCACGATTGAGCGGCTCTGATCCTTACAGCTGCACAGGCTGCGACCTGCTTGCCGAAGATATCTAGGGGTGGCAGGTGAAAGATGATTTCTAGGGCAGCTGTGGGTGTGGTTCTGATTGCGCCACTGATGCAAATGCAGGCAGATCTCTGCACACGGCTGAGAAGTTTGAGGTTAACACCCTTTTCCAGGGCATTCCACCATACTACGACTCCGTACAGCAGTATGGGTCGTACAACAGAGGTATATAGCCAATGGGCAATACGAGGCTTTAGACCCCATTTACATCCGATTGCTCTTTATTTGACAACCTAATATGTATAACATCTTTTGATATATGATGATGTTTTTTTTTTGTTTTTGGCCAATAACTCGAAAACTGTTCGAGCCAAGATGCTCGAACTAAATTTAAACTAAAGATTACATTGAGACCTACATTTTAGATTTTATTCAAATTTTTAGATCCGCAGGTGTGGAAATGCGAGGGGGGGGGACGCTTTTTTTCGCACTTAAAGCTTAATACCTCGAAAACTGAACCTCAGAGCAAAAAGTTCAAAATAAGAACTGTATTTTATTTTACAAAACCTATCCAACGGTACCTAACTCAATCAATCCCGGTAATTTTTTTTTAATTATTTATTAATTTATTTTAGTACGAATAAAAATTCGTATAAGATTTCTGGGTATTTTTGCAATATTGCGATGAGTGGCCTCATAGCTCCAATTTTTTTCAGATTTTTTGGCCCATTATTTTAGAAAATAAGGTATGGGACACGGTACATACATAAGTCAGTTTTTCGAAGTTTGCGGGCTTCTAACCTTCTATCAGTAAGACAAGTACAACTTTTCGATCTATTTTCGATTTTCTTTCCAACGATACACATATCAAATATCTAAGAAAATAAATCTGTTTTTTGATTTTAGTATTAGTACTAACTTTTTCGCTAATAAGTAACTTTCTTAAAACTTTTTCGGAACTTTCTTTGAGCAAGTGAAACACATCATCTGTTTAAATTTCATTTCTTAATTCCAGGTGGTTCACCAGGTAACTAAAATAAGGCTAGATGACAGACAGACAGACATTTTTGTAATCTACGCCCCGCCTCTTTCCAGTTTATAAAAGTTTTTCCAAACGCAAATTTATTTTTGGGTTGCCGAGATACATATTCATTACAAGTTTCATCGCTTAACTACAGAAGATTCAGAAGTTATTAGCAAATATGTAAAGGCGACAGACAGACAAACAGACGGACACGGAAGTGATTCTATAAGGGCTTCATTTTTCCTTTGGAACGAAACCCTAAAAACGGTCATGTGTGTGTTTTACTCACCCACCGAGGGTTTCTTCCTTTCGTCAACAGATTAGATATAATATGAGTTAAGCAAATTAACAATGTCAGATGACTTCACTAAAATTCTTCATATCGTTTCAAATAAAATTAAACAAAAGAAAAGCCTTTTCCATTTGCTCTTTGTGCCATTCGTGTGAAAAATGACTTGGTGATTTTAAGAAAATGGTCGCAAGCTAGTTTCTTTATAAAAAGTGATTGCTAAACGTGTTTTGATGCGGGCACACATCATGGTGCTCATTTTTGTTTAATAAATTACTCTTATTCCTAACTAAAAATAGAAGCAATTTATATTTTAAGATGCGAACTACACCGATCGTATCATCTCATCGTTACAATTTTGAAACGAATTCAGAGCAATTTTCAGTCCAAATAACTCGAAAACGAAACATTTAACTGAGAAGTCAGAAATGAAGCCTGTATTTTATTTTAAGAGATCTATCGAATGAAATGCCTCACTTGATTAGTTTAAAACAATTTTTTTTTCAATTAGTAGTAGTACTAACTTTTTTACTAGTATGTAATTTTTTCGGAATCTTTACTGCGTCATCAAAACACATCTAATGCAATTGCAATCTATTAGACGTATCTGAATCAGGTCGAGTATATGGAGTATAGAGACACTATGAGGTCTCTAAGTTTGTACGCCGCTATCATAACTATAACTATTATTATAAAACAAAGTCCGAAAAAATGTTTGGGGAGTTTAATCTCAGAAACTACTGGACCGATTTCCATGCGGTTTTCACAAGTAGTATTGTTGAGTATTTGTTATGGGTATGGGCTTTATTTTTAAGATATTTTGACACAACAAGTTAACAGTATATTGAGATATGTAAAAAAAGTCGAGAACTGGCAAGCTTCTAAGGCGGGCGCTGTCTAAACAGTTATAGATAC
Organism: Syritta pipiens; assembly: GCA_905187475.1. Lineage (NCBI taxonomy): Eukaryota > Metazoa > Arthropoda > Insecta > Diptera > Syrphidae > Syritta > Syritta pipiens. The sequence continues at coordinate 32,810,297 of LR994574.1, read as the reverse complement.
GAAAAAATAATGTACTAGGGAATTGATCGTCTCAAAAAGTTCTAAAAAAAAGTCACTGATGGCATGTGTCTATCTTTTAAGGTAGACCCACAATAACCATTTTTATGAATCTGTAAAAATTCGAAAAGCCAATCCCCCCTGTAATTTCCACGCCGCTTTGTCAAAAAATCTGAAAAAATTACAAAAAATCGGCTTCGATGAGTACATTCAAAAAAAAAAAACTAATTTCAGCGTTCTGGCCGCAATACTTTTGGAGCTTTTGGCCAAAAACGAAAAAATCAAAAACATGAATTTATTTAATTTTTTCATTAATTGTTTTATTTGTATTGGTACGATTCCATCCCCATCCCCACCCCCTTCGTCGTCATCCTCACTCTTATAGACTACTTCAAAACTGATCACAAGTCCTAAGGACTTCAACAAAAAATTTTGCAATCTCAAAGACTTCATCGAAAAATCTTGCAATCCCAAAGACTTCATCGAAAAATCTTGCAATCCCAAAGACTTCAACGAAAAATTTTGCAATCCCAAAGACTGCAACGAATATTTTTGAAGTCCCAAAGATTGCAACGAAAATTTTTGAAGTCCAAAGACTTCAAAGTGATTGCAATGAATGCAATGCCAATCTAAAGATTTGCATTCAATTGATTTGCAATCAATAGATTGGTCGTAAAGATTGCTCCAATCAAGACTTCAAAAAGAATGTGAGATTTCAATGTCAAAGTCTTAGTCATCAAATGAAGTCAATTGAATGAATCCCAAATCATAAAAATCTTTCCATGAATTCAGGGATTGCATTACAAAAGATTGCAGTCTTTTACAACTCTGACTAAAACTTACACACAGCTAGCATGACGATGATCGCGCAGAAACGGTGTTGTACGGTATGAGATATGAGATATGGATATATGTACGTATGTGTATATGTGTACATAAACGTACACAATAGGGATATAGACAGCGATGCCAGAACGCGTATTTTTAGTTGGAAGATGATAGCCAATGGAAAAATATCATGTCTGATGCGTGTTCTGTTCCACAGAGAAATAACAAAGGCGCTTATTAACTTCGATAATTTCGTTGTGTGAAATTACTGAACCTTTCTTGCTGTGGCAAAATCACCGCAAAATATGATTGAAGATATGTTGCAGACAACAACAACTGTCATCCGATTATGAGAACATTGATCAAAGATACATTCTAAGTCGAATTTTCACGGGACATCAAAATTGGTTGGAGATAAACTTCCAATACACGCGCTAAATGAAGCAAGAATGCATCTCAGATACCTAACTGTTTTCAGATTAAAAGACGATTGTTTGTGTGTGCGCAATGCGACTAGAGATGGCTCTCGACAACGACCGTTCGTTCGCGATGTTCGCGTGTAGGGCCATGTTCGCAAGCAAGGTAAACAACAATAAGGGCAACCACTTGCGCTTTTTCTCTGATGTGTTTGCACTACAAGAATAAACAACAAATGAATGTTCGCGAAATGTGTTCATCGTCTAGGACACCTTGGGGGAGTCAGAGAATGCGAGTGTGCGTACTCGATAGAAGTTGCAAGAGGACATTTTTCAGCCAAAGAAATAAAATTCGACTTATTGTATTGAAAGATTGTATTCCGGTTAGAGCGATTTTCGACTTTAAGGAAGTTCGACTTAGAGGATGGTTTTTGTATGGAAAATTGAGGGGAATGTGAAAATGTTTCGAGTTAAAGGGAAATTCGACTGTATGTTCTGCGGAATTTTATTTCACGTAAATTGAGAAATAGTCTCTCTTAGGCAAATCCTTAATTTTTTTTTAATTCCTTGCCAAATAACATCAAACCATGCATAATACATGCGAAAAAAAACTATGATAATTACTGACTTATTGAAGCGATTCAAAACGAGTGTCTTTTGAAAAAGTAAAAAAAAATCATTTATGATTTAATTATGTTATTAGTCTACTATAACAAGGGGAGCATTTTCTTTTTGGGTGCTACTGGAGGCAGCAGAAAGACCTTTCAATAAATCTATTGCTTGCAAAGATTAAGCATGGTAGAAATAATGGAATTGAACCCACACTTTTAGATGAAGGAAGAACTGCTAACTCTGCTTTTAAACTTCCATTAAAATTGTTTAGTGGCGATGTTTCAAGTGCTTGCAATTTCTCCAAGTAGAGTAATACTGGTAAAATTACGGCACATTGTAGTTCAATAATTTGGGACGAACCTTCAATGCCCCACAAAACGTCTATCAAGACGCACTAAGGCAAAGTCAATGCTTCACTGAAAAATCGTAACTTTAAACTAATGTAAGTGTTGCATATGGACGAGACAACACATCACTTTCCAATAATATACTTAAAATAAGAGCAGAACAATTTGAAGTAGGAAATGGGAAGGTTAGATCGAATTGAGCCAACGCATTCGGCAACAGTAATAAATGTCCTAAATTAAACCAAAAATATCTTTGTTTTGGTACCGAACATTTTAGAAATGATCGAGAATGTATATTCGGATATTGCAAAATTATCTGCTAATTCATTTGGTTTGAGGGAAGGGATACTTTGTCGCATACAAATAAGCAAGTCAATTAAGTTAATGATTCAATTCTTGCCAAATATGATTCTTTTCTGGAGGTTCTTCAACACTGCTAGATATCTTCCTTACTAGTGACAGCTCTAAAATGTTATCTTATGATCAGTTATCTGCATCTGGATTTTCTAAGCACGATTTGGTCTATCTTTCATATGATTTCAATAATGTTTGTTGTAAAGACAGCTATTGGTATAGAGGTTATAAAAACTTAAAATATGAAGACATTTACCTGCATATTGTACAATACCCGAAGTTACTCTGCTTAATGTCGTAGAGATAGATGTAAGTATTTATTGGGATATACAAAAAAAACGCAAAAAAACCGAATGGCGTTGTGCATTCTAGTTTTTGAGATAATTGAAAATTACTATTACTGTCACGCAGGCGATTGTGTGGATTAAGGGGAGGGTAGGCCGCTTCGCGGGCACAAAGGGTTTTAACCTCCTTTCTGACTGGTTTAGACGCTCACGTAGGCGCCTGGGTGCATGACGGTGCGGGTGGCCCCCTTGGCGGGTCACAAGGATTACAATACCCTCTCTGACTGGTTAAGACGCTCGCGCGAATTCGTCGCCCCGCTAAGGGTATGTGCACAACTGTCATGCAGGCGCCTGAGTCTGTGAAGGGTTCTAAGGGTTTTTTAAGTAGACAAATGCCAAAAAAAATAAAACAAAAATTGTAATTTTCGATTTTTTCGATCAAAAACTAGAAGAGTGTTTGATTCAAGATCAAGATTAGATTATTATTTCAAATTTTGAAGAAAAAAAAATAGTTTATACCTTTTTTTGTTAGTTGTAAGTTAAATAAATGTAAATGTAAAAATGCATAGAATGTGCGAACGAAAGATCTCTTGAGTGGCTGAAGGACTTCCTCGCTAAGACAATAGCGCCATAAAAGGCTGCTGATCTACGTTTAGTAGAGAAAAGGGACGTTATAGAACTGTTGAGACCTAAAGGCCGCATCTTAGTCCAGGGGCCATACTTCCTTAAGGATATATGATCGAGCGTAGCCTGCAGCACATTCTTAATCACAGGTCCCTGCCTTCATTGAAGAAACAGGACTTCCAAGTGCGGGTTGGCCTCAACCTCAGCAAAGTGAAGATCCTGTCGGTGCTCGGATGGCACAGAAGAAAAGAACACGCTGGTCACAATGATGAAGGTAATACAAAAAAAAACTTCATCACAGTAAGGCCGCCAGCGTCAGCTTGCACTACCTGTAAACACAGGTATGGCCGACATTGCCCCCATACAAGAACCCTGGTTCGCTAGGGGACGAGTATGTGGGGTGAAGGATAAAAACCTGGTGGTCTTTCACACCAAAACAACAGTACTCGAGGTCCTGTATTATAGCTAGAAATGGCATAAATTTGCATTTACTTTCTTGCTACTGTAGCAGAGACATCACAACCGTAAAGCTCGAGAGTAGCGGAGCACAACCCCTGATAATAGCATCCGTCTACCTGCCTTATGACGCGGCCTCACCTTCCCCTGACGCCCTGACTCCACGCAACTTGTGGAGAATTCGAGCAGGCAGAACTCATCCTGAGATGAGACGCCAACCACACTGTATGGGGCAGCACAGACATCAATAAACGAGGTGAGTCTCTTTATGAATACATTGAAAAGCTTAGAAATAGTTAATAGGGGTAGTGAACCAACCATAACAAGGAATAGGCAGGAAGTTATAGACGTTACCCTCATGAGGAATTCTCACTCTCTTAGCGTCGGTAACTGGAAAGTAGAGAACATTTCTTCATTTTTGGATCATAACCTTCATGGTAGACTATGCAGTCGATCCGAAGCTCCAATTCAGGGAGCAAAAACGAATGAACTGGGACAAATTTAGGAAAGTAGTAGCTAAGGAGGCCACCAACTCGGCCGATACATCGGAAAGTGTATAGCACGTGGCATCAGTACTGATTAATACCCTCAGTGTAGCCTACAAATCGGCGTGTCCTCTACAGACAATAGAAGATAGGAAAAGACCAATTTGGCGGAATAACAACCTCGGTGTCCTGAAGAAAAGATCACGTTTTCTATTCAACGTGTCCAAAGTAACTGGGGATAGTGATGACTGGGACTTCTTCAGGGCCAGTTAAAGAGAATTTAAGAAGGCAGTGAACAGTGCGAAACGCTCCTCTTGTCACACCTTCTGTGATGGAATTACGAGTACCAAAGAATCGGCAAGACTTAGGAAACTACTGCCCAAGGAGCCGACAGTGCCAGGCTTTTTGAAAGATGCCAATGGTAACTGGACGGACAGGCTCAAGTTTCTGCTCGACACCCACTTCCCAGATTGTTCCCTGGAGTCTTTTTTAAAGCATATTTAAAGCGTTAAAATTGGTATTTAAAAGCATATTTTCGGTTACCGTAGTTATAAGGAATCAAAAAAATCATCTCAGATACCTGTGTTTTTATATTAAAAGCAAATTGTTTGAGGTCCAACCAACAACACAACGAATAAGCAGCGCAGTTATTCATACAGAGCCGGACGATTGTGTGCACAAATAACCAAAAGCTTATTTGTGGTTGTGTGTGTAGACCCTAGACGACAAATGTGTTCGCCCAACATCATTGACGAATAGTTTCGATTTTTTCATGTTCTTTGAGTTCGATGTTTGCCTTGTACGTCGCCATGCAAATCCTCATTTTGCTGTGAACATTCGTTTCCTTTCATGCATAGGTACAATATAAGGGCAACCACATGCGCGTTTTTCTCCGCCGTGTTTGCACTAAAAAATCAACATCAAATGAAAGGTGTTCGTCGTCCAGTGCCGAATTGAGAAAGAGTCAGAGCAGAGGAAATTTTTTGTTTTTATTTTTTTGCGAAAAAAAAATCGACTTAGAGGAATTAAAAATAGAGATTCGAGTTAGAGGGCGTTCGACTGTATTTTTTTATAGCACATTTAACTACAGTCAGTCAAAAAAGTATTTGCACGTTTTTTGACGATTTCACAGTAATCGAAAAAGTTTGTATGGAATGTTATAGATTTATTATTATTTTTTTATTTATTTAATTTTATTTGAATATGTATTATAATAAAATAGTAGTCGTCATTTAATTGTTCACAAGGTTATAAATTAGTGTTAGACGACACATCAAATAATTTCTAGCAATTCATTATATTTCTGATGTGGGGGGTGAAAGTCAGACTCTAAAGACAATATAACAACAATAGCTTTTAGAAAAAAAAAAAAATATTTATGTAATTAATTTAGATATGTATTTACAAGATTGCATTGAAAGAAAGACATTTTATTGTTCATTAGTGTGTGTGTTTAAGGTAGAAGTCATAATATTGATTCAATATGGGCAAGGTTGATGGTAAAAAGCCAATCTCTTTTTTTTTTCAGTATAGTTATTATAGTCATAAGTTAATCGTATAGAATAGGGTAGTTTATTAAAAAAAAGCTGGTGGCGTAGAGCTGTAGAATTTAGCAAAATGCGTTGTACGCGCAATTGGTACGTTAACCAATACCATGTTGCTGAGTACTTTGAAAACGTAAAAATGTCTTATTGGTAAAATGTTACATTTTCATTGAAATATGACCCTCCCCAACATACAATGCCGTGTTGCAGTCTTGAGTGAGCCAACCCATAATAAAATTTTGATAGCACTTTATTTGTGCAGTATGGTTTAAGAAGATACGTTTTTCGAGCGATTTGGTACATGTGTGATTTAATTGATTGTAAATGATCTTTTCAGTTTAAGTTTTGGTCTATTAAAACACCAAGATATCTAAAATATTGATCCAATTACAAAACACTTTTCAGAACATGAATTATCTGCATTAAAGTTTCGTATACCACAGAATGAAGCGGTAAGCTAAATTTGGTGCATTCATGCGAGTGAAAACAAAAGTTGTATGTTGATATATCATTGCCGGCTGTTTTTAATGTTAGCAATTTACTTTTTTCGCTGATAAGTAACTTGTGATGTGCAAACCACGTTCTTAGTATTTCTAAATCTTCACCATTTTTCGTGATACAATCAAATTGGTTTTGAAACGTGTAGGTAAAAGTTATGTCGTCGGCGAGTGCTGTCTATCCATTGTTTTGCTGACTAAAGATAGAGTTAATGTAGATTAAAAACAAAAGTGGCCCCAGTACGAAACCCTGAGGAACGCTATTTTTTTAACAAAACCATTACCTAACAAAAAGCTTACTATAGGTGGCATTTATCTTAACCTTTTGAACCCCATCTTCAAGACTTAAACCAGTTCCCCTAAAACCAGCATTGTATAATTTGTCTAATAGCATATTATGGTCGGCCATATCAAAGGCCTTAGTCATGTCTATAAATAAAGCCATTGTGGTTTGGTTTTTGTTTATGGTGATGAAGCTTACTGCACAGCTAAGAGAACATTTAAGAGAACTTGGAAAGCATCCACTATCTATCCTTAAATTAAATAAATAACTCAAAACGTCAACTAGTTGCCAAGCAATGTTTTTAACCATAAAACTTGTTACACCCTCACTTGTGCATGCATTTTTGTTCTTCAAGCTCATAATGACCTTATAGATTTCTCCTGGGTCAGTGGAATCCCATACAAAACTATTATACTGAACTCTTTCTGCAAAAAGATTACTATTTAAAGAACATTTACAGGAATAGTAGGGTGTGATAGAAGGCTCTGAGATTTCAACAAAATGTTGATTAAGCGCATTAGAGACCGTTTCCGAGCCTGATATCTCTATTCCATTCTTCCATGAAAAAAAAAGAGGAGGAAAGGAAAAAACATTTCTAGAATACAATGATTAAAATGGCTTAAAAATTACTCCAGTTATTCAGGAAAAACCCCTAATTGGAAAGACGTCTCAAGTTGTGGGGGGACAATATACAATACCCATTCTTTCGATTCTTGATATTTTGCGCTATAGTTTGACCCAAACCACCATCAATTTGGAAACGCACTGGCCCTTTTCTTCGAACAGGCCAAAGGGGGGCTAAAAGTGGGAAAATTGTCCAAGGTTTACGAAATAATGGCTATTGTATATTGTCCGCCAACAACTTGGGACGTCTAATAATAATGATAATAATCTTTATTTAACACATTAAATATTGGTATATACAAACATTTTAAGATATAGTTTTTAAAAAAAAAATTTACATGAAATAGTTAGGTATAAACTGTTATCAGAAGGACAAGTGGCGGAGTGCTATGTGCTTTAATATGCTATAATATTCAGAAGAAAAGTGTTGATGGGAAAGAGTTTAACGGTTAAGATTCACTGAAATAAAAATTGCGAAAATGAAAAGCATTAGCTAACGAATTAAAGATAAAAAATTAATTTCATGATGGTATTTTCAATTTGATTATAGCTTAAAGAAAATAACCAGAGTTTGACAATTTTTAAAAATGTTGATCTGTTTTTCTCGCGTCTAAGTTCACACGGGAGTTTTTTGAAGATCCGATAAGAAGTGATCGTAAAGGATTTGAAAAAAAGTGCTTTATTTACAATGGGCACCGTAACGAAATTTAAGTTGTTCACACGAAGAAAGTGGTTGCCAATCTGGCAGCAACAACCCCTGATTTATTAAAAAAGATTTTAAGAGCCTTGTAAAAACGTAAACGTTGCTTTGTTTGTAACGCACAAACAAAGCGTTATAAACCAAAATAAAAACCGATGTGCCACAATATAGGCTAAGGTGTTACATTTGCCTGACAACCGTAATGAAATATCGTTTCAAATAAGATGTGTGATCAGACCAACTAAGCTTATGCTCCAAAATTACACCCAAATACTCAAAACTATGGAGTCTTTCAATAAAAAAGCAATCGCCTGTACACATAGAACTTTCTATGAAAGTCGTGCATACAAGTTGAAGTGGGTTCTGCTACAGTATAATAAAGCAGTGTCATCTGAAAGGCTGTTATTTTACCCTTAAAAGGTTGACTAAATAGGGAATTAATATAAACTAAGAATAGCAAAGAACCTAGTACAGATCCCAGAGGGACAATCGAACAGAGCTTAACGAGGATTTAAACTTGACTCTTAGCCTTCGATCATGCAAGTAAGACGTAAACCACAAATGTGAAGCGCCTCTAAAGCCGGCTTTAAACAATTTAGTGAGCAACAGTTCGTGATCAACCATGTCGAAAGCTTTAGTTACATAAATGATTAGAGCAGCGGAGAGCGTTATGGTTGATACTGCTGTAAACTAAAACTGAAAATCACAAAAAAAAAATTTGTTTTCTTAAGAAAGGACAATATACGGGATTTAATACCTCGTTCAAAAACTTTAGAAAAAACTTATAGTAACGAAATTGGACCATAATTATTCAAGGTAGTTGTATGCCCTTTTTTATGTAAAAGAATCACTATTACAGTTTTTGAGGACTCCGGAAACACCTTCCTGCATGCTAAAGTTAAAAAAGTATGACAGTACCTCAGCGATAAAAAAAGAAACGTTCTTCAGTGTTCTACTAGAGGCTCTCCTGATTACAAGACGTAATCTTATAAAAAATTCGTGCAGTACTTTGGGTTGTGAAGTAAGGAAAATGAGACCTCCAACCGAAACCGACCCAAATGCTGCATTTTTGGAGGAATGGCTTCAGATAGGTCCTGTAATTTTTCGTAATCTTATCGATTTGTGGCTTTAGAGATTACAAATCATTATGAAAGTAAATAGACTGCACACAAAATATTATTTGCACTTGTAACTTATTTATTTTCATTATATTTCGCTCATGACATAAAGTGTGCAAATACTTTTTTGACATCGATTTTGGTGTTTTTCCTGAATAACTATAGTAATTCTCAATCGATTTAACCATCTTTGTATTTTCCTACTCTTTCTTTTCATATATAACATTCTATACAAACTTTTCCGTTTACTGCGAAATCATCAAATACTTTTTTGACTGTCTGGTGTTCAAAAATAAACTTAAAAATATTAATTCAACTTTCAAGTGGAGTTAAAAGTTTAGAATTTTAAAGAATTAAAGTTTATAGGATTTATTGAAAGCTAAATATGAGTGAACGTAGTTTATTTGATAAAGAACTCTATTTTACAAAACTGATCGAACAGAAATAAAGGAAAAATTAAAAAAACACTTGCACATTCTTTGCACAGCTTAAAAATGTTAGCCTCGTTTTTTTTATGTTTTAAAAAATATCAAGGGTTTTCTCTTGATATGGAAAAAATGGCTTCCTCCGTAGACCGCGTCCAAAAAGGAGTCCCCCTATTAGAGCCAATTATTCTGGTAACAACCGCAAAAGGCAGCAACTTGTTGGTGTAGCGAAAAATGCTTTTCTTTTCCCCATATAATTTTTTCAGCCCAATGCTTATGTCAGACTTTTCTGACAGTGTAACATTAAAAGTAGTATTTAAAAATAATACCCTGCATTAGAAAACACAAAATACCAACGTTTAACAGCTTTTGTTAAAAAATAATTTACGATTTTTACGAGAATCTTAGTGTTTCTTGCTTTTGATCGACACACGGCCAATGTTGCGATGCTTGATGCAAACTCCATTATTTTAGTATGTGTCATTTGTAGCATCAATAAAACCAAAAATCAAATTTCTTGGGTGGAAGGTGCACGAGCTACGATGAATACAAAAAAATCATTTTAGGTGTTACTAATTACGTACACGGCAGCACAAACATATAACACACAATAAAAATAACGTACACAATTTTGAGGCTATAACATTTTGTGTATGGACCTTTCAAAAATATTAAACAGCAAAACACCAAAAAAAGAATTAAGTACTAGTAAAAGCACAAATAGTTTCTTGAAAAATGTAATAAAATACTAAATATGTATGTATGCTTTTTCATATTTATTCACTCATGGCTCTGTCTTTCCTACAGAGAGTGTTTCTATTCCCTTTTATCTTTTATTGCAGTCCAAACTCTCGAAAAGTTGAAACCCTTGAGTTTCAAGAGCAAAATTTTAAATTATTATGAGATTTAGTTTAGCGATTGTAAAATTATCGGAAGTCGACTGTGTATGGGAAGCAATATCTGTTTTATTTAAGCGTATGAATGCTTAGACACGAGAGCGAGCAAATCTTAAACTTTAAGACCAGTTATAAGATTTATCTGTATATTTAACGACGTGACTGCTCTTATACCGCTTTTTTCTAAAGACATTCCTTAAACTGGCTGGACAAAAATTTCCGATTGTTTTTTCGCCAACTATTGCGTCTTTTAAGGAAATGCCGATTGCCGAAACGACCGCAAATTTTACCAAATGAAGAAAAAAATAATACACAATAAATACACAATATCTAAGGCATTTTATTCGACTAATGACGAAAATGCAGTTTTTAAAAAAAAATTTAAAATAAAGTACCACACACGCATGTGTCACCAACCGAATATAAGAGACTACAGCCACAATTTAAAAGAGCCACTAATTATTAGATAGCGCTGTGTCACACATAACTTCTGCTTGGCCACAAGTTACCAACAATTCCAGCTAAAAACAGAAAACACCTAAGAGTTATTGAAAACCACGATAAGTTGTCTGTGAAAATACTACATATATGAACTATAAATTACATGCAACTTATATTTAGAAAAACTGGTTCTTCTTAAGTGAGATTGAAAAGTGAATGCATATAGTTGTCGTAGGTGTTAGACTTTGCGAATAATTTTTCTTTTTTGGGGGCTCGTCTCCAGTACAGCGCCACGCATATATGTAGATGACATAAAAAAAAAGATGACACTAAATACTGATTAAGGTCATGTCGCAATCAATGGCCGCTCGTAATTTTGGAAATTTCTACACGAGCATAGGCACTTGTTTGAGTTTAACCTTCTCATTACTCGACCACGCAGTAGTCACCGGGGGTTGACACAATGTCGCAGCTAGTGCTTTCAATTCCAGATAACGAGAGGAGGCTCGTTCGAGTGGCACGCCGCTGATTGGCTATCAATTTGTGGTGACTGTCGTACAGTATAACGAATGACGTCAGTGAGACAGATTTAGGTAAGTGACCGACGGTGCTGTTTATGCGCACTACTAAATCCTGGCTCCTCTTATCACGGTAGCAGTAGAAGCAATATTTTTCATTGACTTGTGCACACGCGGTACAAAGATCAAACAATCCAACAAGGTCAGATACAACAACAATCACATAAGTGCTATTATAGCGCTGCGACAAATGTTTACCAAGCGTCTGAGCTTTCGTCATTCGGATTTAATTTTGAAGGGGAGATGATGCAAATAACGGATTATTGGATGATGTCTTATTTGAAATAAATTTCAGTAGTCACAGGTTTCTCACGAGCGGGTTAGTTCCTTAGCTTGGCTTCGAGATCTTTAGAGGGAATATTATAAATAAAAAAAAAAACATTATTAAAAAAACAACATAAACAAAAAAAAAAGAGGGAGGCCACACGCCTTAGCTCCATTAAAGAAATTCGAAGGCGTTTTTTTATCAATGAAAACTAAAAAATATGCTTGCCTGAAACGAAAATGGATTTCCAACAATTATAACTAAAAAAAAAAGCTTAGACCAACAAAAAAATTAAAAATTATTTTGAGCGTGCCAATGGCTCGGTCACATCGACCGCATCGCCACAAACGCTCGAGCTAAGAGAGTCTTCGAGTCCGAGCCTCCTGATTCGAAAAGAATACCAAGCAAACGCTGACGTAAGTAGAAAGCAAGCTTAAGTGCCCGGGACCATCACTGCTGGAAGGTACCTAGTAAGGAAAGGTACGTTTCAAAATAATAATTAGCCATATCCTGCTATTCAGCGGGGGGAATATTTCCCAAATTTTCGCTATTTGCAAACAAATGTGCAGCATAAAATTCGAAAATGTATTTTCAAATAATACAAAATTCAAAATTTCATCGGTCGATGAAAGGAGATACATTTCAGCCGGCAATTCCATACAGTAGAAGAACCATACATACATTGGGTGGCGTAACAGCCCGTCGAGAGCGACAGCCTAACTTTTTCGCGCCTCCACTGTGTTGTGCGCGTTGTATATTTTGTCACATGTGGAGGAGCTACTGTTTAAAGCCGGTTTCGAACGGCGAATTGCGAAAGCTTTTTATGACGGAAGTGTTCCAAGAAATTTGTCAGTCGTTCGCTGGAGGTGGGGCCGTGCAAAATGGTTGTAGTGTTTTTTCCTCCGAGCTGGGAAAACTCGCTCGCTTGACAATTTGACGCACTAACCGATCGAGCCAACGGCGCCCACTTTCCATTTTTTAAAGAAAAAAATAGAAGCGTTGAACTTTGAAATGTCAAGTCGGGTCACGGAATTTCAATTTAATGTCCAGTTGTGAACTCATTTCCCTAACCTAATACGTCAGAATATCCAAAATTTATTTTAAACCACTTAACTTTTGACTAAGCAAACATTAAAACAAGATTTAAAGTGTTTTAGTTAGTAAAAAATGTTTGCCCAAATTATTTTTTTTTTTATTTTTTGTGTTCATAAGTGTGCAAATTTAAACCATTTTCATCATATCAAAGGGTCCAACATGTAATTTTTCGTTAGCGTTATGGGTATCATTAGAAAGAGGATGGAACCTAGATCATAAAAATGTACCACAATAACTAATTTGCTCTTATTGGTAAGGCGTTATTAGCCAACAAACTTATCTCAAAAGCCTAGATCAGTACAGCCTTTTTGACTTTGGATTTGAGTTCAGCATTCCAAAAACCGTACGAAAAGTATACTTTGGTTCAGTCCATAAAAAGATTTATATTTACCGCCGTAAATAAGTACTGTGCGTCGTGTAGTCGGGTCGGAGAAGTGAGCAATCAAGTTGGCTCTAATTTTTCCCAGTGAAAGGTCAAGCAATTTTTAACAGCAGCAAGACTTATTATTTAAAGTTTGTGTATAGAAATTAACGCACTAAATAATCTCGAAGACCGAAAGTAAAGCATATTATATTGAGCTTCAAAAACTCATATGTAGTTCACTCTTGTTATCGCAACATCGCTTTCATGCAGGGTCAACTATATTGTCACACAAAAATGTGCGCTTGTAGTAGGTCTTAAGTCCTAAGTAGATGTAATTGCCACGAAGATTTGCGGCCCACGTAGGCCGTAGGTTAGTTCATTACCCCTCCTGATCTAGCTAATTCGGCGGACTTTGTGATGGACAATAGACTGCGTTTGTAGCAGAACAGCAATTAAATGTTTTGGGTCGCCTATTCATTCATTGGAAAACTCCCTGATCGTTTAGTCCACCAAAGCTATCAACTTGGAACATATCGGCATTCAGCAAGGAATCTTTTAATTTACACCTGTTACAATATTATATAATTATGTACAAGCAGTCGATCCCTAAAAATTATTACGCAAGAAATGTATATCCGATATATGAAAATGATATATAAACAATTTGCAACCAAGAATTCAAATTATATTCATTTAGATAACTAAACATAAAAGTTACAGTAGTAGTAGTAGATGTGATCTTTATTCAACATTCATTTCACTTTTTTACAATTATAAGCTCACAATAAGTCAATATGAAATGAATTTTGAATAAAGTTACAGTAGTAACTTAAAAAAAAATTTTAATTCGTAATGTATTGTTTCACTTTAAACTCGATTAATTAGATGGAAATACATGGAAGATAAAAAAGCCATTTCTTTTTTTCTTAAAAAAAAATACTTAGACAACTAACGCATTAATTCTATGCTTTTTTATAATTTATTTTTTTTTTATTTCAGAAGTAATTAAATGATCAATCATATGATTACTTCATAAGTTGCGTGGGTGAAAAAAATATTATCAAACAATTCATTCACCGCAACACCTTTTTGAATTTAAATCAAAATCCCATATAATATTCTTATCTCATTAAAATTTTGCGATAACTCTTGAAGAGCATACGTAGACATAACAAAATTCCCTATAATGAAATGTACTGAGAAACCCAAGAGATGAAAGATGATAAACAACTTGACAAGTGATTATGAACGTGAATGACATTGAAACTAGGTACATTAAACACTAAAGCCTTAGGTTATTAAAATTACAACAATTATAATACGAATTGTATGACTTATTTTCAGTACCTTCAGGTCATCCTCTGACAATCATGATGTCTTTTTTATAATATTCTTGTTTCGTTTTTTGTCACACATAACAAAATAAAAATATTAGCGATAGTAGTAAATAACAAATAAAAAAAAACAAGAGAAAGGTGTAAGTAAGAAATATTACGAGTACGACGAAAAAAGAGAAAAGAATTTAAAAATGTTGCGATAAAGTAAATGGTTTCACATTTAATTAATGAACCATTTATTTTTGTTAAATTTAACAAGAACATAACAAAAATGAATAAAAGATGAACATATAAAATTCTATTTTTTTCCAAACCATCTTTAAACATATTAAGCGTTTTTTAGAGCGTGGTCTTTAGCTTTATGTAGGCCTCTGGTCCGTCAAAAAATATTCCCTTAAAGGTATAATTCAACAATTAACGTTTTTAACATCATGGACAATGTAACAGGATTGCAAATTAGATGGCGATCTAAGGACACGTATATCTAAAGAATAATTAAAGAAAACAGTTGCCTAAGTCAGAGGGTAAACTTTTTGTTTGTTAAGAAAAACAAAAAAAAAGCAATTCATTGCGAATCCTAGAAAATAGTTTATAGGCTTTAAAAATGACGTAATGACTGAATATAACGAATTAAATTACGAATCATTTATTAGTTAGCAATTTATTAATATTTGCAAAACTTATATTGCGGATATTTTTTTATTCGAATAGAATATAATTTTTTTTAATTTTTGAATACGATTAATTTGTCAAACTATATTCTTTTTGAATTTTAACCAAGACCAATTTTATAGTATACTAACAACTGACTATACTTTTAAGACGTGCTAAATCTTCTAATACATTGGTTGCATACAGATTCTTCTAATGACATTTTCCTACCAATTTAATTGTGTAACGAATCTACTAAAATTAAGTTAACCCCCTTATAGAGAAGTATTAAATAAAAAAACTAAACCTTATACAGAACTTAACCAATGACACTATTATAACTTATTAGTCACACAGTCTAGATCGTGCTTTTAGAATGAAAAAATCTAGTGGTATGCGTTGAACTGTTCATTAATTATTATATTTCGATACAAAGACAAAAGTCAAATCATTATTCCTCGTTACGATCTTAAAGTAGAGCTGTAGTCATGCTCCAGAACATTAATATTTAACAAGTATATTGGGAATCGTAATAATTAATAACCAATATAATTTTATATGTTCGTTTTCTATTCACAAAACGAATTAGAAAGCAAAAAATTAAAAATAATAATGTATTACTTACAGTAGAATGCCGCCAAAACTTGATTAAGCCATGAATATCCGTAGATGGTGCCAATAGCAAGAAATCACGCCACTCATTGAAACTAATATTTAAGCTACCGTCTTGATCCATTCTGAAAAAGAAAACCACTTCTAGCAAAAGTTACTATTGCATAATAAAATACTACAAACCTTTTTAGTAAATGTTTTGCCTCTACCTGATCGACCTCAATGCCTAGGTCTTTGAATGCTGATATCAACTCTTCCAGATCAACTTTTCCTGAAGTTTCAGATATTAAATTATGTCAATTGATTTGTTTCAATTCATAATATATTTTATATTACCATCCCGGTTTTTATCCAAGTGGGAAAACTGAAGACGAAGATTCTTTTCATGTTCACGTACATAATGAACAAATTCGGCAAGACCAACATCTCCGCTTTTAGTTTTATCCGATTGTTTGAGGAAGGTCTGTAATTAAAAAAAAAATAATACCATTATCAAATCAAATCAAAATAATATTGCTGTGTCCTTCCTTGCGGTTTAAGCATGCTCTGTACTAAATTTCATTAATATCGAAATCGGTAGTTTACCATTGAAAGCATGAGAGATAGACATACAAGCAAAATTAATTTAAAAAACTGTTATAACATATCTGTGCACCGCGTTTTTAGGTCGTTAAGTTCGTCAACACTACTGTATCTGTTTCTCGCTGCCGATATAGTCATTTTTTACTCTACTTTTTTTTTTATGATTGGCGCGTGCTAAAGAGGTTGGGGCTACCCTGTGTAGACTTTCGATATTAAGTCTTTTTCACCTAAATCGCGATCAGTTTCAAGTTTGTTTTCAAAATGAGGTACTTTTCCGTCTAAAATTAAAAGTAACTTTGAAGAAAAATGTATGCTGCCTCCACCCAAATGTGTTCTTATATTAATAGATAATTTTGCAGTATAAACAAATTTGTGCTCTAGTTTTCTCACCGGCATTGTTTGTTGAAAATGTTCAGCAAACATGACAGTGAATTTATTACAGCTTCTAATATCCCAAAGAGTTCTATCTAGACGCTGTAGACAAAGTCTATGAATCATGGAACAAAGGACCAGTATTTGACACAACGAAATTATGATATTAATATATAATAAATATATAAAGATTAATGTTTGTTTGTTTGTGTGGGGTTGGGGGATGGCTCCCATTGAGGTTAAGTGGGGGTTGACTTTCAAAGTTCGCCTGATCCTGTCGAGTGATATATCATCCAAAAGGTCTTTGAACATGAGATTGAGCTTTCTTTCGGGTTTTGTCAGTGAAAAGTACCGTTAAAAAGATATGAAGGTCCAGTGTTGTAAAAAGGGTGCCCCTGCGACTTTTTTTAAATTTTATTTATTTTATGCGTAGCAAGGCGCGCCAGGTACAGCTAGTAGTAAATAAATATATGTCACCGTTGCCCCTCGATGCTGGCAAAAAAGTAGCACAAGAAATTTAGAAATGTAGAAAAAATGATTCCAGTACTGAAAAGCCGTGTAGGTAGCCAAAGAAAAAACAGATATTTTTATGGGAACAATAACTTTAATATAAATATATACATAAATAAATAAATAAACAAATAAACAAAAAATTAATAAAACTTAAAAAAAATATTTCATGAAAACAAAAATCACAATTACAGTACATTTCAGAACATTTCAGCTACATTTCTTTTAAGATGTTCAATATGTTTTGCAAACATGATTGCCTCCACGGTGGTAACATTGTATCTATTATTCAAATTATTTTCACAGTTAAACACTTTTTTGAATTTTGACAGATGTTTTGATTCAGCGAAATATACAGTAACGTGCAAAAATGGATACATACTCGACGGTCGTATGGGTTTTTGTAAATAAAAAGCCTTCCATCTGAATGATTTTAGTGTTATTTGTTTCCTTACTTCCAAAAAAATCACCAAAAAAATGAAGTGCAAACGATTTTGATCGCATCTATAGAACGTTGAAAATTCACAAAAGTTCATCTTGACCCCAATGTATCCATTTTGGCACGTTAAGAAAAATATGTATTTTGATGTGCGGGGAGAGTTAGATAACTTTGGCGCCAAAAATTGATAATTGTTTTTCATAGAGCGTCCAAAAACAAATTTTTGCTATGGGCGGGAGGTCTATCTCACTCCGTTTAGGACGTAGGGACAAAGTTAGATTGTTCATGCCCATAGTTTGTGAAAAATAAAATAAAAATAATAAAACCTCAAAATTTTAATAAGCAATAATAGAAAAAAAGTGTAGATATTTTTTGTTTCATAACTGTAAGTCGCAGTGCTAAATTAGGACTTTGCCGTTAATGCTCACCTTCATTTTGAGTCGAATACAAAAACAGAATGCTCCTATGTGTTCTACTTCAAAACAAAACTAGGATGGACCTATTTGAATCATTCAAATCAGTCAAATGGAAGGCTTTTTATTTATAAAAAAACATACGACCGCCGAGTATGTATCCATTTTTGCACGTTACTGTAGAGGGGCGCGGTAGCAAGTGGTGCGCAGAGACCGACCTTATCCAATTGGATGATTTCACTGGCTCCGCGTTTGGCAAGATCATAGGCCAGGCAGTTCCCCGAGATGTCACAGTGTCCCGGCACCCACATGAAGTGAATGTTAAACTGCTCTGCCATCTCGTCACAGATATGCAGCAGTTAAGAGCTGTTTTTGAGTTGGAAGTGACAGACTTCATGGATTTCATCGGAGCCTGACTATCAGCACATAACGTGATAGAAGTACGCGATATCACGTTGTACCTTAGCCACGACAAGACTTCCTTGATCGCCATTATCTCCACGTGAAACACGCTGCAATGGTTGGGAAGGCGAAATGAGATCTGGATTCCTACGTTTTCGGAAAAGACTCCTCCACCGACTCCGGATTCAGTTTTTGATCCACCAGAGATTCATTTCTAATAGGCATGCCTTCTCTTCAGTCCGATCTGGAGGGTTTCTTTTGAAAAGAGTTCTGGTTCGAGTATAATATAGCTCCCTGAAGAGGAGATCGGTATACTCAAGAATGGTAGAGTGACTCATGCAACTAGAAGGCCACGAGTGCGCGGCTCTAATCCTTACTGCTGCACAGGCTGCGACCTGCTTGCCGAAGATGTCTAGGGGTGGCAGGTGAAAGATGATTTCTAGGGCAGCTGTGGGTGTTGTCCTGATTGCGCCACTGATACAGATGCAGAACGGCTGAGAAGTGTAAGGTTAACACCCTTTTCCAGGGCATTCCACCATACTACGACTTCGTACAGTACCATAGGTCGTACAACGGAGGTTTATAGCCAATAGGGAAATACGCGGCTTTAGATCCCATTTACATCCGATTGCTCTCTTACAGCAGTAGAGAGCCGCTGTAGTCTTTTTGACCCGTTCCCGGGTGTTGGGATTCCAGTTGAGCTTTTGATCAATAATGAGACCTAAGTAGTTAGCTTTATCCGTTAGGGAAAGGCTATTCCCGCAAAGTCGAGAAAGGTCGAAGCGAGGAATTTAGTACTTCCTAGTGAAGAGTATGAGCTCAGTTTTTTGGGGGTTTACCCTGAGACCGGACTCTAAGGCTCATGCTTCCAACTTGGAGAAGGCTTTCTGAATCAGCTCACTGAGCGTATTAGGGTATTTTCGGGAGATGGCTATTGCAACATCGTCTGTTCCATAGTAAAGGGGAGAGTACCTCACCTTAAGAGGTGCCTCTGCTCACATGACGCCAGATAGTCGCTCCACCCAATTTGGAGTTGATGACCCTGCTTAGCAGCAGTCTGTCAACTAGTGCACAAACTTATGGGGCCACTCCCAGTCTAGAGAGCGCGCCTGTGATGGCGCTAGGCTTAATGTTGTTAAAGGCGCCTTCACTGTTGATGTACGCTGCGAGCATGAATTCAGGGTGGTGGACAAGACCTTCCTAAGCCTGGATACCTCCGGGATGCCTTCTTTTTTCTCACAGAAGAGCCGGCGGGATGACATTTTTTTTCGCACTTAAAGCTTAATATCTCGAAAACTGAACATTAGAACAAAAATATCAAAACCAAAACTGTATCTTATGTAAAGTAATGAAGTACATTTGGACTGAAATCCAAGTACAAGTACCATTCTCCGTATTTTCATTTTTATAAGTACAAGTACAATTCCTTTGGTACTCTACGATTCCTTTGGTACTCTACAATTCCTTTGGTACTCTACAATTCCTTTGGTACTCTACAATTCCTTTCGTACTCTTCAATTCCTTTGGTACTCTACAATTCGTTTGGTACTCTATAATTCCTTTGATAATCTACAATTCCTTCAGTACAACCTACTGAAATGAATCCAATCCAGTCAAAAGTTATAACAAATTCAACCCAAAAAAGTTTGCGTACGGCGAAAGGAATTGTAGAGTACCAAAGGAATTGTAGAGTACCAAAGGAATTGTAGAGTACTTGGGGAATTGAAAAACTGTTTTCAAGTACTTTTGGTATTGCAAAAAGGAATTGCAAGTACTTGTACTGGTAATTGATTTTTTTAAGTATAAGTACCAGGGAATTGTACTTGTACTTATAAAAATGAAAGTACGGGGAATGGTACTTGTACTTGTACTTAGATTTAACAGCTCTGATCTTATTTTACAAAACCTATCCAACGGTACCTAGCTCAATCAATTTCGGTAAAAAAAAATATTACCGAATTTTTTTTTTCTTTTTTTGTACGAATAAAATATCATATAAGATTTTTGGGTATTTTTGACATATTGCGATGAGTTGTCTCATAGCTCCAATTTTTTTCAGATTTCTTGGCCCATTATTTTAGAAAATAAGGAATGGGGCACAGTACACAAGTCGGTTTTTCAAAGTTTGTGGGCTTATAACTTTTACCAATAAGACTAAGATGCTAATTGTAGTACAAGTTTTAGCTGCCACTTTAGTACAACGATCTAGCTGCCATTTTTTTTCCAACGATGCCCATATCAAATAGTATTAGTACTAACTTTTTCGCTAAAATGCATCTAAATCTGTATAAATTTCATTTCTTAATTCCATGTGGTTCACCAGGTACCTAAAATAAGGCTTAATGACAGACAGACAGACATTTTTGTAATCTACGCCCCGCCCCTTTCCAATGACACCCATATTGGCCATCAAAGTTAATAAAAAAAATTAAAGCGTTAGTATCAGTACTAACTTTTTCTTAAATCTTCGACTAATTCCGAAAACAATTCACGATTTATTTTTGGGTTGCCGAGATACACATTGACATACAGACAGACAGACAGGACACTGAAGTGATTCTATGAGGGTTTCGTTAATCCTTTGGAACGAAACCCTAAAACCTCAGGCAAGTCAAAGGTTCGAATAAAGAAAAGGGTGCACAAAAGCGTATCTAGCTATCTATTGTTTTGTGCATCTATTGCTCTCTTTTAGCCTAAATGCAAAATTGACCAAAACTATAGCACGTAAAGTCCTAACTTCGAAAAATCGTCAAAACAACAGATAAAAACTTATTGAAGTTTGAAAACTTTTATTTTTTCATGTCTACCAAATGCTATTATTTAATATACAGTCATTAATGTTTTTCTGAACTTAACCATATTTTGTAAATAATAAAATAAATTCAAATCCAGGGAAAAATGCCTAATCATTTCAGATTCTATGACGTACAAACCGAAACAATCTCACTTTTGTCTTAACTCGACTTTCTCGGCCATCTGATACGAAAATATTGTACATATATTCTTTCGTCGGTAAATAGTACCGTTCTTTAAAACTTGTGACCTTTAGAGAAATAGTGTTGGGCAGCCGAGGTTTTTTTGTAAGTTTATTTTGCTGATCAGGGACTTTTTCTTGAGAACTCTTATTTATTGGTTATTGCATGAACATCGTCATATTTGTAACGTCTACTGGTTGCTGGTACTGGTTCTAAGGTTGGAGGGATTTTTTCCCCATTTGGGGATTTTTGGACCCAAAAGGGGAAAGGGGAAAACTGTTTCAAAAATGGGGAATATCAGATGCAGCGATTTTTTGCATAACATTTTAAACTATTTCAATTAATTTAATTGAAATTTGCTTGCCACAAACATACACTGAATGTGTCTTTTGTATTCTGTATTTTTTCATTCATTTCTTTACCACGGAAAAAAGTTATATGAAGATCTTTTCAACCCTTTCATGATCACGTCTTATTTTAGCCGCAGGGAAAATATTTTTTTCGATTCACCAAAAACAAAGTAAAAGATCCCGAACATTCTTTTTAAACTAGGAGATATCTGATGCAGACTTAAATGGTCTAAAATCGGGTTTTAGAATAAAATTAATACAGTTTTACTGTAATTACGCCAGAAGTTTCGAGTTGTCAGTAGATGAAATTCATGTTATACAGGAACAACACTGAGCATGAAAGGGTTAACTTCTAGCTGCAAATGCCATGTTTTTTTTATTGTGCTTCAAAATTTATGGTTGTATTGCAGCAACACAATCACTTTGTTTTTGTCTTGTTCTTTTTTCACTGGAATTGTTGTTAAATGTGTGTATATTGATTAAAAAACAATGGATAGAAACAGACCTGTAAAGTAATGAAGTACATTTGGACTGAAATCCAAGTACAAGTACCATTCCCCGTACTTTCATTTTTATAAGTACAAGTACAATTCCTTGGTTCTGATACTTAAAAAAATCAATTACCAGTACAAGTAATTGAAATGTACTTGCAATTCCTTTTTGCAATACCAAAAGTACTTGAAAACAGTTTTTCAATTCCTTTGGTACTCTACAATTCCTTTGGTACTCTACAATTCCTTTGGTACTCTACAATTCCTTTGGTACTCTATAATTCCTATGGTACTCTACAATTCCTTTGGTACTCTATAATTCCTTCAGTACGTGTTCGTTTTAATAATATAATTCCTGTTTGTTAATTTAAAATTCTTTCAATAAAACTAGCATTGTACGCAGTTACTTATGCAAATAAAAAGTTTTAGTTTTTAATCAATAAAATAAATTCACAAATTCAACAGAAAGCAATCAATTCAACAACAATTCGATTAAAAAACAAAATAGTTCAAGGTTCGAGCTCTTGTCTTACTAAAATGCTTAGATTAGTTCCCTTTTGTCCATGTTAATGGTACCATTTGTGTACTATTTTACGCTTCGTCATTTGTTAAGTACTTCGTAGTTAGTCGCAGTTATTTTAATAATTTTTATTGAGAAAGTTTACCCGCCGTGCGCAAATTTGTTTGGATTGAATTTGTTATAACTTTTGACTGGATTGGATTCATTTCAGTAGGTTGTACAGACTTTTGACTTACTCTATTCAAATATGCTGGATATGGGTTGGGAATAAACGCAATTTCTTCCCAGAGTTCTTAATCGAGCGCAAACTTTTTTACAAAATTGTATTTACACAATGTACATAACATCATCTTGAAAAAAATCATTGCGAAAAAAGCTGGGCTCTGGCTCTCAACGGGCTGTTACGCCGCCCAATACAATACAATACATAACATCATAGAATCATGACTCAAACATATGAGGGCATTTACAGTAATTGTTTTTGGTGATTTTTTTATCAGTGGCATAAGTGCGTTACGAAGCAAAGACGATTTAATTAGTAGTGAAATTATATTAAAGGTAAATAAAGAAATCTTAATAAATAGAAAAAAAATATTTATTATATATTATTTTCATCGCTTAGTAATGAATCCAGCAGAAAATGTCACCGAGGATGTGGATTTTAGCTCCGACGATTTTGTTGTTGATCCAACATACGAGCCTAGTTGTTCTAATAGCAGGAAAAGAGCACTGATTGATTATGACACCTCCGGACATAAGTCTAAGATAAGGAAGACCGATAGTGGTCTTGCAAGGAAATTATTATTCAATAGTGAATTTTTTGGCAATGTTGTGCAGGCAGGCAGGTGCAGGAAAAAAGGGAACTAAGCTAAGCATTTTAGTAAGACAAGAGCTCGAACCTTGAACTATTTTGTTTTTTAATCGAATTGTTGTTGAATTGATTGCTTTCTGTTGAATTTGTGAATTTATTTTATTGATTAAAAACTAAAACTTTTTATTTGCATAAGTAACTGCGTACAATGCTAGTTTTATTGAAAGAATTTTAAATTAACAAACAGGAATTATATTATTAAAACGAACACGTACTGAAGGAATTATAGAGTACCAAAGGAATTGTAGAGTACCATAGGAATTATAGAGTACCAAAGGAATTGTAGAGTACCAAAGGAATTGTAGAGTACCAAAGGAATTGTAGAGTACCAAAGGAATTGTAGAGTACCAAAGGAATTGAAAAACTGTTTTCAAGTACTTTTGGTATTGCAAAAAGGAATTGCAAGTACATTGCAATTACTTGTACTGGTAATTGATTTTTTTAAGTATCAGTACCAAGGAATTGTACTTGTACTTATAAAAATGAAAGTACGGGGAATGGTACTTGTACTTGTACTTGTACTTAGATTTAACAGCTCTGGATAGAAATATGGTAAGATACTCTTACACTTCTGAATAAATACTTGGCATTTCTTAAATTGTAAAAGAAAATGCCAGTATACACAAGCACTATGCGAATGATAAAATTTGGCAATATCTTCACTTTAATTATAGTTTTCAACTGAAATTACGATATCATTTAAAAAAAAAAAGTTATCTAGCGACTAAATTAACTATGAAAATAATTTTATTGTTCTTCTAAAAGAAGTGTATACTAGAATATTTCTGAAAAATGGGGAAAATGATTTTGAAAATGGGGAAACAAATTTCATTTGGGGATTCAGTCTCTCAAAAATCTGGCAACACTGCGCCCAATGCGAGACATTAGCTCTATCGTACTTTTTAGGGTTTCATTCCAAAGGAATAACGAAACCCTTATAGAATCACTTCGGTGTCCGTCTGTCTGTCGCCTTTACATATTTCCTAATAACTTCTGAATTCTCTGTAGTTAAGGGATGAAATTTGGAATGGATATGTATCTTGGCAACCCAAAAATAAATCAGGGATTTTTTCCGGAATTAGTCGTATATTAAAGAAAAAGTTAGTACTGAAACTATCCTTTGAAAACACTTTTATTAACTTTTGTGGTCAATATGGGTGTCATTAGAAAGGGGGCGGGGCGGAGACAAAAATGTCTGTCTGTCTGTCATTAAGCCTTATTTTAGGTACCTGGTGAACCACCTGGAATTAAGAAATGAAATTTATACAGAGGATGTACTCCACGTGCCCAAAGAAAGTTCCGAAAAAAAGTTTAAAGAAAGTTACTTATTATCGAAAAAGTTAGTACTAATACTAAAATCAAAAAATGTTTTTTTTTTCTTAGATACTTGATATGGGTATCGTTCGAAAGAGAATGGTAGCTAGAAAAGTTGCACCACAATTAGCAGCTTAGTCTTATTGGTAAAAAGTTATAAGTCCGCAAACTTCAAAAAACAGACTTGTGTACCGTGTCCCATACCTTATTTTCTAAATGGGCCAAAAAATCTGAAAAAAATTGGAACTATGGGGCAACTCTGCGCAATATTGCAAATATACCCAAAAATCTCATATGATTTTTTATTCATACTAAAATAAATTAATAATGAATTTCTTTAAACATTTTTTTACCGGAATTAATTGAGTTAGGTACCGCTGGATAGGTCTTGTAAAATAAAATACAGTTTTGATTTTGAGCTTTTTATTTCGAGGCTCAGTTTTCGAGATATTAAGCTTTAAGTGCGAAAAAAAGCGTCCCCCCCCCCCGCATTTCCACACTTGCAGGTCTAAAAATCTGAATAAAATCTAAAATGTAGGTCTCGATGTAATCTTTAGTTTAGCATCCTGGCTCAAACTGTTTTCGAGTTATTGGCCAAAAACCAAAAAACAATGACATACGAATTTTAAAGATCCGAAAACTATGCGAAATACTAACGATTTAAATTATATGAGCATTTTGCTAAAAAAGGGCAACTAGCGATTATCTCACACACACAAAGTTTTCTACGCTTTTCCTATACCAAAAAAGACAATAAAATCTTGGAGCGGCGTTAGCGGAGTGGTTACAGCCCTCGCGCTCTGTTTTGAGGGTCCTGGGTTCGATCCTCGATTTTGTCCGATTTGCCTTTTTTTGCTTTTTATTTTTTTTTTCTTCTCCGAAGAGGGTTTTCGCTATTTTCACATTTCTTATTTTTTCAAAATTGTTAAAATTCAATTCAAATAAAAATGATAGCTTGAATGCGTTACTAACTCAATCGAGGACGCAAAGGATTCTTAAAAAAGTTTCTATATTCTGTTAAATTCTGAAATATCTTTTGGCTCTTTTTAAGACCTGTGAACCTGAGCGAATATTTTGTATGACAGTTTTCTTCTCTCCCAGTTCTCTTAAAAGAACAAAGCGAAGTAAAAAAATAAATAATCATAATAGCTTTGTAAGTGTAATTTTTTTGAAGAAAATAAGAGAATCAGTTATTTGTACGTGTATGTGTGCTCAGACCATTTCCTGATACGCTCTTTTCTATTGGTTATGATTTATATTTTATCACTGAATAAAAGTGAACATAAAGAATTCTAAAGATACAAAAACAAAATTGAACATTATTTTTGTTATTGCTTCAATGTGATTCTCACATGTCAAAAGTCAAATAATAAATCCAGTGTAAAATTTGAATTTTTTTTTATTTTCAAACACGAGTACTTGATTTGTTAATTTCTTGGATGTTTGTGACTGTACCACATTAGTGTTTTAGATGATTAAGTGGCCATTTATCACTGCCGAATATGTTATGTTCGAATTGCTTAGCTGCTTGGTAAGCTAACTTTCATGAACTGCCGATTAATTGTCTCAATGGAGTAACTTGAGACCATTTCCCTTAAGTTCACTAAATCAATTTTCACACGGTTGGCACGATCAGGAAATGAGAAAGACTTTTCATTTGTTTAGCTTTATTCGAAAACGACAGGTAGCCGTAGTTAGTTGCTTTAACTTAAATTATGTCCTTACTTCTAATCTGTCGACGAAAGAACGAAACCCTCGGTGCGTGAGTAAAACTCACACTTGACCGGCTTTTTTTAAATATAGACTAAAGTGCAGCGCGAGTTTTTTCGAAAACTATTGCAATTTAACTATAACTTTTATCCTATTGTTCATTTCATTTTCTAATTTCTAATAAAACTTCTTTCCTATTCGCCATTTTAGAAATATGTTTTAACCTTCATCACTGGGTACCTTGGTCAATTTGACATACTTTTGAAGTTGAGATTGTATGACATGAATAATGACTATGTCATTTCGACATTTATATTTCGTAGGTAAAAAGTGCGTATATATTTTATGTTATGTTTGCTGTGAAAAGACCAGTCTTTAGTTAGTTTATTGTTTCGATCTAAGCATAAACAAGTAAAAATATGAAATATGTCTATCCATCACATTACTT
Organism: Syritta pipiens; assembly: GCA_905187475.1. Taxonomy (NCBI): domain Eukaryota; kingdom Metazoa; phylum Arthropoda; class Insecta; order Diptera; family Syrphidae; genus Syritta; species Syritta pipiens. The sequence goes on along the minus strand of LR994574.1, from coordinate 32,783,067 downwards.
CTTCAAAGTATGCGAAAAATGTGCAGCTGGGACTGGATTGGATTGGATTTTCCAAGGCCTCGACAATATTTTGTTTTTAGGGTTTCGTTCCAAAGGAATAACGAAACCCTTATGGAATCACTTCGGTGTCTGTCTGTCTGTCTGTCTGTCTGTCGCCTTTTACATATTTGACTATAACTTATAAGTAGTAAAGGATGAAATTTAGACTGAAGGTGTATCTAGGCAACCCAAAAATAAATCATGCACTCTTTTTGGAATTAGTCGCAGATTAAAGAAAAAGTTAGTACTAATACTAACGCCCGAAAAAACGTTTACTCACTTTGATGGTCGATATGGGTGTCATTGGAAAGGGGACGGTGCCCTGATTATAAAAATGTCTGTCTGTCTGTCATTAGGCCTTAACCTCGGTAATTGGCGAACCACTAAGAATTTAGAAATAAAACTTCGCCAAAAGACGTATTTCACTTACCCAAAGAAAGTTAAGGAAAAAAATTTTAAGAAAATGTTATACTAGCGAAAAGCTTAGTACCAATACTAAATTTGAAAAATAAATTTCTTTTACTAGTTCCTTAATATGGGTATCGTTGGAAAGAGGATGATAGCTAGATCAAAAAGTTGCACTATAGTAATAATCTCACACTTATTGGTAAGAAGTTATTAGCCAACAAATTGCCGAAAGCTGACTTGTGTACCGTGTCCCCCACCTTACTTTCTAGAATATTTGACCAAAAAATCTTGAAAAAAATTGGGGTTATGGGGCAACTCATCGCAATAGCCCAAAATTATCGGAAAATCGTGTGTGATTTTTTTTTTGTACTAAAATAAATTAATTACTAACTTTGTTTGAAAAAAATTTCACAGCAATATATTAAGTGAGGTACCATCGGATAGGTCTTGCAAAATGAAATAGAGTTTTCATTTTGAACTTTTCATTTGGAAGTTAAGTTTTCGAGATATTAAGCTTCAAAGTCGAAAAAAAGGCGTCCCCCCCCCTCGCATTTCCACACCCGTTGGTCTAAAAATCTGAAAAAAAATCTAGAATGTAGATCTTGATGTAATCTTTGTGTTAAAATTGGTTTGAGCACTCTGGCTTTAATAGTTTTCGAGATATTGGCCAAAAACAGAAAAACAACAACATTCGAGTTTTGAAGATCCGAAAACACCATTTTGTAGATCTCAGTGAAAGAACAATAAAATATTATGTAAAAAAAATTATTTTCATACAATTTTTCGAGATATTAACGATTTAAATAGATTCAGTTACCTGCAAAAACGATGAACTGACGGCAGTCTCAGTGTCGCTTGCGGCATTTCATCCCCTAAATGCACCAAAGCAATTTTCACACGGCTGGCGCGATCAGCAAATGGTAAAGGATTTTCTTTTGTTCAGTTTCGTTCGAAATGAAAGAATTTTAGTGAATGAACAGTGAATTGAGTTTAATTTGATTTGACTATTTTAGTTTGTTGATTTCTTAGACTTATATTAAGTCTAAACTACTAATCTGTTTGCGAACGAAACCCTCGGCGGGTGAGTAGAACTCACACTTGACCAGTTTTTTTGTATTTCAATTAATAAAGCCATAAATAATAAACAATTTTCAATTAGAAACCCGTCTGCATTCATAGAAATTACGAAAAATTGAGAACCTATTTAGATTAGCGGCAGTGTATGTATGGCTGCTTGTACGGTTACTCATTTTTTAAATTACCAAAATATACCACTAATATAAATGGTCAAAATGATATTTCTCCAATGGGGATTGCAAATTTTCAGTAGTTAATTAAATCGTCAGCTTAATAACAAAATCACAATTATAACATATCAGTTATAGTTCCGCAGCCATTCATAGTTTAAATAAACTCATTTCATGCTGACCTATTTTGGATCTCACTATTATACGTGCTCAAAAATCAATACATTGTGAGTCTGCAAGCAAATCGACACTATTTAGACAATCTGTTTATTTCCGTTTAAAATGTGTATGTTTAAATGTAAATTTAGAAACTCTTCCAACAGCCAGTCTACTCTTTTGAAACGTAGTTCTCCAAAATGAAACTCGTATTAAAATGATGTTAACAATTAATGCCATTGCATCATTCGTCTGGCACTAAATGTTTACAGACATCACATTCAAGCATAAAAATTCTCCATTTAAGTATATAACATACTCTGATCTTATTTCAAAAATTCCTATTTAAATTTATGCTTGATCTGGTCTGCTTAATTTCATCAAAATTCCTGGGTATACTAAACAATCACGATTGGAAAATCCCCAATACTCAAGGTTACTGCAGGTCATTTCATGTGACTAAAATTCGCTTTTTTTTTAATTTCGTAAAAATGTTGGCTTCAATCCAAGTTTTGTATTTTTTTAAATTAAATTATTATTTCAGTCATATGGCAAACACAAGAACAATGAATATCTCTTAACTATTTCCGTAAAAGGCAAAAGAAACCTTAACCTCTCCTTTCCTTGTAGTGGCAATTGTCACTACAAAATAAATTCGTGTTGATCTAGTCATAGGTTTTGAAATTTTCTTATAAAAATAGATGCAATTTACATAACAAAAATTACCATTAGCCCTCAACGAGAAATTATGCATACCATAAGTTTCTTTAGAAACTAAAATAAAGAACTACAATATACAAATTCGCCCATTGTCATTGATGCCTTTCAGGTTTTTCAGACAGCAATTTTCTGATTTTTTTTTTTGGGATCAAGAATTTTGGGTTTCACTTTCAAATTAAAAACGTAAAGTGATGAGTCATTTTAAATAAAAAGAAGTGTTTGGCCTTCTGTTACCACAAACTAAAGGTCTGAGTTCAAAACTTTAACATGTCTGATATGCGATAAGAAAACAAATAGATGAGGAAGATACTAGAACTTGGAAGTAAACCCTCATTGCACAGAGGTCCATTTTGAAGATTTATGCAGTCAAAATTATTTTATTTTTTATTTTAACTTTTAACTATTTATTTCAATGAAAACTATTGCATTTTGTAATATACTAATTAATTATCAACCAAAATATAAATCTAGATCGGGGTGTACTGTCATAAAGATATCTACATTCCTTCTTTGTACCACTGAAGTGTCTGGTAAAATATTAAGTTAAGATAATAAGATTTTTCCTCGCTTAAACAATTTTGTTTTTTTTTCTTTGTGAATCTGTATATACAAAAAAACGGTCAAGTGTGAGTTTTACTCACGCGCCGAGGGTTTCGTTCTTCTTCAACAGATTAGAAGTAAGGACGTTATTTAAATGAAGGCAACTAATAACTAATAACGACAGGTAGTTCTTATTGTTTTGAATAAAGTTAAACAAAAGAAAAATCTTTTCCATTTGCTGATCGTGCCAACCGTGTGAAAATTGCTTTAGTGAACTTAAGCTACTCCATTGAGACAATTAATCGGCAGTTCATGAAAGCTTACCAAACAGCTAAGCATAAAGTATTCGGCAGTATTTTTATTAATAGATGGCCACTTAGTCACTTAAGACACTAATGTGGAACCGCCACAAACATCCAGAAATTATCAAATCAAGTACTCGTGTTTGAAATTCAATAACTTTACAATAGGAATTATTATTTGACTTTTGGCATGTGAAAATCACATTGAAGCAATAAAAAAAAATGTTCAATTTAGTTTTTGTTTATTTTAAATTTTTTTTGTTGGCTTTTATTCAGTAAGAAAATTAAAAAAATTTTCAACAGGGACGTTTTTTTTCGAACTTAGAGCTTAATATCTCAAAAACTGACACTCAGAAGAAAAAGCTCAAAATGAAAACTATATTTTATTTTACAAAACCTGACCTATTAATTTATTTTAGTACGAATAAAAAATCATATAAGATTTCTGGGTATTTTTGAGATATTGCGATGAGTTGCCTCATAGCTCCAATTTTTTTCAGATTTTTTAGTTCATTATTTTAGAAAATAAGGTATGGGACACGGTTTTTCAAAGTTTGTGGGCTTATAACTTTTTACCAACAAGACTAAGATGCTAATTGCAGTACAAGTTTTAGCTGCCACTTTAGTGCAACGATCTAGCTGCCATTTTCTTTCCAACGATACCCATATCAAATACCTACTAAATCTACCATATCAAATTGTACTAAATGACTTTAACTTTAGTACATCGATCTAGCTGCCACTTCTTTCCAACGATACCCATATCAAATATCTTTATTTTAGTATTAATACTAACTTTTTCGCTAATAAGCAACTTTCTCTTTGGGCAAGTGAAACACATCATCTGTATAAATTTCATTTCTTAACTACAGAGAATTCAGAAGTTATTAGCAAATACGTAAGGGCGACAGACAGACAGACGGACACCGTTTTATAAGGGTTTCGTTATTCCTTTGGAACGAAACCCTAAAAATAGTAATAACTTAATAAGTAAATACTTTTAGTGTATAATGAAATAAAAATCGTTGAGCGATCGGGGGCGATAATTGTTAAAATGCTGTACAGAAATATGCATTTTGTTACAATTCTACTAAAAATATCCAATAATTTAATAAACCACAATTGCTATAAACACCCGTGGTTATTTATTTATTTATTTATAAAAGCATAATTTACAATTAAAATTACAAATTATCTAAAAAGCCAGAGCGAAAGAGTCTTAGGCTTTATAGTAAATACAATTGTTTGCTTAAATGATATTAAATAAGTTAGAATATTTAAGAAAATCTATAATAGTTTTAATGTTTTTGCGGAAAACACTGCGTGTAGCTGACAATCGGATTGGATATGGTGGATATTAGTTTGATATTGATTACAGTATGAACAGAGGATGGATACGCTGGAGGTGGAGCCGTGAAAATTGTTTGCGGTGTTCTTTCCCCGGGTTGGATTTGAACCCGGCTACTCTCGCTTAGCAGTCCGACGCACAGTGAGTCGGTGCAGATGACAAATTTTCTATTGGATGTTTTAGTACATTGAAGAGCTTTTAATATTGCAATAATTTCGTCAGAGAAGATGGAAGTGAAAGGTGGGAACAGATATGAAAAGATTGTTTCAGTTTCGTAATGTTTTCTGCGATTTTAGAACCATCAGTATAAATGAAAGTGAAGTCTCTAAGGTGTTTTTTTAATTCAAGGAACAGAGATTGAAACGTTTCGGAAGGGGTAGATACTTTTTTATACTTTCTAAGGGAAGAGTTAACGGATGGAAATTAAAATAGCCAGGGAGGGTTAGAAGAGGGCAATTCGAGCGTTCGATACAAGAAATGATTTTCTTATTTCCAGAATTTTTTGTGTTGGAGTAGATTTCTAAAAGAGGGGTGTTAAAGGATTTTCTAATAGCAGCTTTGTATACGGTTTTAATATTGTTGATAGTGGATTTGGGAGAGTATCCATAAAGAAAAAGTCCATATTCAATTTTGCTGGCTATAATGGTATAATGATTTGGTTAATAATATTAGAGGAATAGGGGAACGGAAAAAGATGAACGTTGGGAAATGCCATTAAAAAGGGGAACCAGGTGGGAAGATGCATTTCCAATACGTACAGTAATTTTTCTATTAGTCATAAAATTGAAAATATAACTGATGATGTACGGTCCTACTTTCCATGGCTTAAATTGGTCAACAATTAAATGAATTCCAATTTTACCGATTGCTTTTGTGAAATCGAGTGAAATGAGGGACCGGTGGTTTTTTTTGACACAGAGTTTGATATCTGATGATCAACAATTTTATCAAAAACACGGATTAAGGGTCTGTAGGATTAAGGTAGGGATTTGTCAGAATTTGGTTTAAGAATAGGGACGACTGTGCTGTTTTTATATGATTGGGGAATATGGCTATGGAAAATGGTGTTGTAGTATTTTAGGAGCCGGGATTTCAATTCAGGAGAAAGGTTCTTTACCATAGAATAAGATATTCTGTCGTTTGCTGGTGTTTTACCTCTGAGCAAATTTTATGCTCAGTTGAGCTCAGAAGGACAGATGTCTTTATCAATGATGTAAAGTAGAATCACTCGAATATTTGGACCAATAATTGGCGAGGTGATTTGCGATTTCGAACGGGTCTGTAATGTTAATTTGGATGGAATTGAGGAATGTGATTTAAGACCGCAGAGTCTTCTTATTGAAGTCCAGATTTTGCACGTAGGTGTAGTAGTTGATTCAAGATGTGGGTCTATGGATGGACTCGCTTTTTGCCAGTTTAATTTTTCTTTTGAATTGACCATTAGCTCTTTTATAATTTAGGATATTTTCGGAAGAGATGTTGCGCTTTAGAGCTTGCCAAAATTTATTTTTGTTACACTTGAGTAGGTCCAGTTCATTGTTGCACATTTCAAGGAACATTTCATCCGGTTTTGAAGGAGAATTTTGTGGGTAGATTTATTAGCGCTTCCAAAACAATTTTGTGAATGTTTGCTGCTTCCTTATTAATATTACAGCTAAAATTGCGAATAGGAGATGGATTTCTTGAGTTGCCATCCTATATTGGGATGTTGTGTGCCCAAGGTAGGGCTCAGGATGGGCGTTCTGTAGATGGCGGGGTAGGTGGGGCTGGTATTGTTAAGTATATTAAGATTCATTGTTTTTAATGGTTGAGTGAGAAGATGTATGGTTCTGATTTTGATTTTTGTTGGTAGTTTGGATAGATTGTGTATAATGAGAATTTTCACTGATGAGATTTTTAGTTAAGTTTGATATTGGTGATGTAGCGTTAACGTTGTTTTAATGGGTGGATGATTTTGAATACTTAGTTTCTTCAGTTCTGCGTATGTTAGTTTGACTTTATGTAGAGTTTAGACCATTTTTTTTTTTGCAAAAACTTGTTTTCTTATTGTCAGTGTTCATATCAATTCTGAATCGAACCAAAAACTAAGCGGTTTTGATTTCTAGTTTTGAAGAAAATTACTATTGCTGCCAGGCAGGCGCCTATGTGCAAAAGGGGATAGGTGGCCCGCTTCGTGAGTTCCAAGATTTTCAACCAACTCTTCGACAGGCTTCCACGCTTATTCTACTTCGTTGATCCGTTGAAGGTATGGTTACAACCGCAAAACAGACGCTTGTGTGTATTTTTTTTTTTATAAAAATTTTTAGTTTTATGGACATGAGTAGTTTATCTTAAATGTACGGTTACAGAACAGGTTTCTGGCTTTCGAAAATGGTATAGTGCGTTATTGCAAGTGTTGACGTTGTATTTAATTATTTTTTTTATCATGTCAATTAATTCTTTTTTTAAATTGTCCCTGCCTCGTAAACGGGGCGATATATATGCCCCACTTATAACAAAAAATTTTTGCTTTTCAATTTGGAGGTATTCCAGGATACGTATTAAAAAGGCCATTTTGAACTATCCTTCGTCCTTGTAAACAAAAATTGTGTGGGTTACTTAAAAGTTCAAGTTTTTCTGAATTCAAAAACACATTATTTACAAAATTCTTCTATTGCTAAAATTTCATTTCTAATTTCTAAGTGGTCATATCGATCACCAAAGTTAATAAGTTTAAGTTAAGTTTTTCCGACCGTTATTATTAGTACTAAGTTTTTCTTTAATCTATGACTAATTTTGAAAAAAGTACTGATGGTCAATTTCTGAGTTGCTAAGATATGTACATCTTCAGTCCAGAATTTCATCCCTTAATCCTAAAGGACTTATAAGCTATAGGCAAATATGTAAAAGAGGACAGACAAACAGACGGATACCTTTGGCCTTTGGCTACGGCAGTTTGGCTTATGGAAATTTACAATTAATTCAAGCTTGTACCGTATAACTCTAAATGAGAATTTTAAAGATTCTGCCAGCACATTAGGTTGTAAGTATCTGGCTTTTGTATAACTGCTCAAAATCCATAGGGACACCTCCTCAGAGTCTATACATAAATCAAATTGATCATCTGTGGAAGCACGTAAGCTTAGGAGGAGGAGCAGCTTCAAAAATTAATATTGTAAGAGTGGAATAAAATTCCACCTCATGCTCCCAAAATTAGTTGAGTCGATTCTAAGAAGGCTCGCTGCGATAATAACGCAAAAGCGAAATCATATACATACCATATCAATTTTATTATTTTTCTGTCTTTTTTTTAAGTAAAAATGTTCATGAATTAGCCGTCGTACGAAACTGAATGTACCTCACTTTTTCTACTTTATTTTATTTTATAGTCATTTTATTGTTGTTTAATTGAATTTGAATTTTTGTTTGTTCTTATTACTAGTTTTTATGTTGAATTTAAAAAATAAATAATAGACCGATTTTCCTTTTTTTTTAATAAGGAACCTTGCAGAATAATATGAATACTGAATATTCAATAATCGTATTCATTTAAAAATCTCAACGGAAGTGCAAAATTGTACCCGTTGATCCGAAATGTTTTATATTTTGATTGCGATTATAAATATAAAGCTCAATTTTTTTTATCCCAAAGAGCAAAAAATCTTAAACTATTTTGCCAAAACAGAAGAATCAAATGATTCATTTTATATTCGTTGTGAGCCGGTTTTCATTGAACATTTGCGATTTTGATCGAAAGCAAATTATCTTCATCCTAACCGATCATAAAAAAGTGACTTAGACATCAATTCGACTTTAAAAGTTCTTTGGCACGAAATCAAAAACTATGATTGATTAACACATATAACGCTACTGTTCTCTTATCTTTAATATAGACAGATCCAACTGTGATAATACCTTTAGCTTTAAATCGTTTCGGATCATTAATCTTATATAGCTCACCCAAACGCTTTATAGCTTAAATTGGTTAGATATATATACCTTACAGCGAACACTAACGAAAAGGTTGAAATCTTTAATAATCTAGTCAACTCTCTGTTTAATAATTTTGTTCCTCCTTGTTACTAAGCGTGTTAAGCCTTGTTCTTATCCTTGGTACAGTAACGAAATTCAATGTACAATTATTTAGCGTAAGCGTATTTTTTAAAAATGCAAGCGTAACCCTACACTGGAAAACAGACAACAATTTTGCATTGCACGTAACAAAGTTACAACTCTTACTCGTAACTCTAAACGGTCTTGTTTTTTGCCTGGGTGTAGTCGCTGATAGTAAACTGTCCATCTGTACGTTATCTCCGAATGAAATGAGTGCGTTCTTTTCTCCGGATTCTTCACACCCCGCATTTCTTAGCCTAGATCTGTGTTCTCCTGAATTGTCTTCTCAGGATGTTCTGTTTTCAATGTATCGATGAATTCGATATTGATTGAAAGAAAGGGCAGAAAAAACCTCTTGGCAATAGTCCAATATTTTACGCCTGCATTGCTCATTTGCAAATAAAATAATTTTGTCAAGGCTCAGTTTTTAAAATGTGAGTTTTTGTGGAGTGCATTGATACATAACTTAAACAAATGGAAAAGTTCGGAAAGAAATAATAACAATATTATATAATACTAGCTGCTCCCGCGGCTTCGTCCGCCTGGGCTTAAAAATATCTGTATTAAACAATTTGTTAGTAAATTGTTTATGGTAGGAGCTACTATTAGGAGCCACGGGTAGTGCTTTGAAAAAAGATCTCCTCGTATGCAAAAGCGGCAAACACCAAAAATCCTTAACCTAATCTTTGTGTGAATCGTCGAATCATTTCTTATTCAATCTGCCCCTACCTGCTTCTCGGAAAGAAGTACAGATAGATCGATAGCCAATGCGGGGTTTGACAAAATCAGAAAAACGGTACTTTGAATATCTGCATCGAAGAAAAATGTAGCTTAAAGCCATGTCTGCAAGATATGGAGATTACCTTCTAAGTTTCAACCAAATCGGTCAACCCGTTCCAAACTTTCAAATCGCAAATATTAATAGAGCCGATTTGAAAGCCCATTGGATTTTTCTAGCTCTTGAACGGCTCAACCGATTTCGATGAAATTTGGAATTTGAATTTCTTATGTCCTACACTTAAACGTTAACTAATTTGTTCTTGGATGTCATAAGTTTGACTTCAACTCAAAAAGCAACACCGGAACATAGCAGGCGGACTTTGAGATAAATTCCGAGGAATTTTGGGATTGCGCACATGTATTCAACAAAAGAATCTCTCAGTTATTTCAACCCTTTTTCTTCGGAGAAACAAAAAGTATAGGGAATACGATCGCCGAATGGAAAATTAAACAAAAAGTATAGTTCGAACACCTGCGTTCTTTTTATGATTATATTATATTCTACTATACTAATTGAACGAGTGCATCTTTCTTGTTATGGTTTGAATATTTTTTTCTAATAAACTACAAAAAATGCTAAAAGAAAATCCATAAAAGAAAAAATTGCTTCTTGTGTTGATTGTAAGAGAAAAACTTAAAATTTCTAAGAACCGAGCAACTGATACACTGAAACAATACACTTTACGCAATAAATAAAAATTAAAATGAAACCACAACCCTTTCTGAGAAAATAAATCGAAAAAAAATGTTAACTGCTTTTTGAAGTCATGTAATCAAGTTAATTCAATTTTCTAATTAATACTGAGCTTAATAGAAAATATAAAAAGGAGACGATTAATCGGTATGAAATATAAAAACACAGTGCTGTGAACAAGAATTAGGAAAATTGACTGAATTTTGATTTTGGTTCGGATTAAATTAATGATTCGTTTTTAATTTTATAAGTTGGACGCATAGTCTTGACATGAAGACATTCACGATCCTAGTTAGTGGTACATACTTTGGAAAAAGAAAATACCATACAAAATAAGGAGTCATACAGTCCCCTTCTGTGGTAACTTTGTATCTACATTTTTCATGAAGTTGCGCTTTTTATATAGCATAATACTATGAACATCTGCTTAAATATGTGGGTTAAAAAATTAATGGCCAAATACACAATAAAACTTATTTTAAAGTTAATTCGTTTTCCTCATAACTACTACAGCTAACGCATTATAACATTAAATTGTAGTTTGTGAGGTTCTTAGTAGGGTAGAACGGGGCTAGTTGAGCCACGGTGCAAGTTGGGCCACGCGAATTTCTCAAAAACAGCAAGCACAACACGAACAAGATTAGGTAGGAATGAAAAGGAAACACTAACTAAGCCATGTAAGATCGGTTTTAGTTGCATTGTATCAGCCGATAAGGAGCCACGCAAATTTTTCGTTTTTAAAGTGATATGCATAAAATAATTCGTTATCACGTAACACGACTATCGTCTGACGATATCGTTTGAACGATAGCTGTGCTTTATGTAAGCATCAAAAACTGATATTGATATCTCCGCTTCACGTAAACCGAGAACTGTCATTTGCTATCGTCAAAATTTTGCTATAGAACAAATTTTGAAAAATATTGTAAAATTTTTTACTTAAATAAATGAAATATTGGATTGAATGCTGAAAAAATAGTTTTGCTGTTTTTTTGCATTATACATTGTTTTTCATAGAAAAAATGTTTTTTTTTAATTCTGACTTTCGACCTACAATCATATATCCAACCCACATCTTCTCTTCAAACCATGGAGAACTTTTGTGTGAGTCCTTGTTTAAGTAAATGCCAGTTGTGGAGAGGAAATGAAATGCTTATAAATAGACGCCAATTTTAAGTCGTTCTTGGACTTGAAAATACAAAAGGATAATGAAAGATGACAAACAGCTTTTATTTTGACATAAGGAATGTAGCATTTAGTAGCAATCAAACTGTGACGATAGACGAGACGATATCGATAGTGTTAGGTGAAGCAAGCTTTTGACGATAGCGTTGACGACAGTCGTCTGGACGATGATAGTCTGAAAAGTTATGTGTATCTTCAATTTTTCTAAATTGCATAAAGAAGTCAGATATTCATTCTTTCAATGGATATTAGGCTCATAGTTGTATTATGATTAGATTGGTATTTATAGGACATCAAAAAAAAAAAGTGGCCCAAGATTCGTTCCTGTGTCAGTTAAGAAATAGCGAAATATTAACAAATAATGAAGGCGCAAACATAATTGGTTACATTGTCCAAAATGAGCTAAAAAGAATTACAGATTCCATGACTATTATTAAACCAGCCACAGTGATTACAAAAACAAATGGTTTAACACTAACCTACTACGATTAAAGTGTGCAAAAATTAAAATCTGCCAAGAGTTTCTGGCGACTGGACTCTGGGATTGCATGGGAGAGATTTCGCATTGCTAGAAATAGTTACAAGGGAGAAATTGTTTGTGGTGGAACATAATGCTTCAGATTTTTGCTTCTCTTTCCCGGAACTCTTGCAATGTACAAAAAAATGAATTTAGTTAGCAATCGTATACTATTAGCTGCTAAATAACAAAAATTACAAAAAAAAATATCAACATAAAAACCATAAAATAACTCAAAGCTCAACAAAGGTTTATGTTCCAGTTTTTTGCGTCCCATTATCACTGTTCTATATACAGTGACGAGAATAATTTTTCACACAAACCCTTATTGCGCCTAAATTAATATCTTATGCAGCAAAACAACAATTTTTTTTACTATTTTTTTTTTTAACACATTTTTTTAACGTTTATTTAATACCGCAGAATAACAAGTCCACTACTAAATCTAATACTTAACAAGTAACAGAAGATAAAAAAAATTTCAATACAATAAAATAGTGAGAATAATTTTCCATGCAAGTTGGTTCTGGATAGGATAAGATTTTTACTATTATTTTCAAGATGGTAAAAATAATTGAACGTTTCAGATCACTACTAATTTATCAGCGCGAAGTGGAGAAGTCGGTGAATTATTGCAATTTATCTGTTCAATTGATCAGTGCATTTGCAGAAGATATTATTGAGAAAGCAAAATAGAACACAAACCAGGAGCAGGCCGTAAAGCGGCCCATACACGATTCAATTCGATTGTAAACTGAGTTGTCAACTGAATTGATAGTCGGCCACACACTACATCAATTGAATTGAAAACCTGCCAATTTATATATATTTTTTCACTTTAACACAGAACAAAACTCGTTTACACACGATTTCACAATGAATGTCTACTGAAATTTCTTAAATTTGACAGCTTATCGATGAACTTGCCCACACACGATTCAATTGAGTTGAAAGACTTGCCAGTCAACTTCGCAAAAATCAAAATCTTTTGATTTTTCGCCAACCGTCAAATCGATCAATTGACGAAGCCACACACGGGTTGATTTCACTGTGATTTGACTGAGTTGATGATTGAATTGAATCGTGTATGTATAATAACAAAATCAGATGAAAAATTCGTAACCAGTGAACCCACGCCTTGGCTTAATCGTTAGTGCGTCAAACTGTTAAGCGAGAGTACCCCGGTTCGAATACAGCTCGGGGAAAAAACACCACAAACAATTTTCACGGCCCACCTCCAGCGAACGACTGACAACACTCCTGGAGTACTTCTGTCACGGAAAGCTTTCGCAATTCGCCGTTCGGAACCGGCAATAAACTGTAGGTCCCCTCCACATGTGTCAAAATTATAACGCGCACAACACAGTGGAGGCGCGAAAAGCTAGGCTCTGGCCCTTCGCGGACTGTTACGCCACTAATGATGATGATGATGAAATAGAAAAAGAGCCAAAACAAATAATAGTGTAATTGAACAAAAATTTGTAAATATCTGTAACAGATTTAGTTGCACGAAAAATAACTCAATTCTTCAGGACACTGCTGTTGGTGGAAGGAAACTTCGGCTACGGAAAGTCAACGTGAAGAGCGATTGGAGTTTGCTTATAAACCAATTGATTTGCAAAAAGGTAGTTTTCGTTGACAAAAGTAAATTCAATATGCTTGGCAGTAATACATAACAGCAAAAATTGCAAGGACAACCAAATGCAGCCTTGTTTATCCGAAACATACAACCAAGAGGAGGCAACATCGTGATATGGGGCGCTTTTGGTTATCACGCTGTTGGAAATTTTCAATTTATTACAGACAAAATGGATGAAACAAATTATTTGAATTGGACGGAGCGCTTAAGGCAATTAGCTTTAAAGAACCTGATTCGATATTCAATTTTATCCAGACAACGATTCTAGGAAAATGCCTACAAAGTAAGGACGTGCTTTCTTGGATGTGGAAATTGTTCCACAAAGCCCAGGGCCCCTACTCTGTATTTCGTTCCGAAAATCAATCCTATTCGAAAGAGCTTTTCGTTCCGCTTTTGAATTGCTACTCTGTAAGATTTTCGAAATGAACGAAAATAGTACGTAATAGTTTTCCTATTTACGGAAGTAATTTCTCGAGTCTCATTTCATTTTTATTGTGATATGTCGAAATAAAAAAAAAAAACAATAAAAAGTGTATGTCAGGCAAAATAATGGATAATGGAGTCCGTTGCTGTTTGGTGTTTGGATGGTATCCGAAGATTAGAAGAATGAATCGAACAAAAAATAATTCGGGATAAGTCTAATGTTATGGAAATGTGTGATAGAAGGTAAAATTCTATTGATGACGGAAAGTTATTTTAATATTTAACCTGTTCTTCAATATTTTAGTTTTGTGCAGAACTTTCGCTTGTCGAAAGATGCATGAATGTTCTAAATTCCATACAAAGCGATCTTCCTATTCGAATGAGATCAGCGGCAACGGTTTTTAGGACAAGGAGGATACCAACACCAAATAGGACATGACTATTGTATTGGCATGGTACAGCAAACAACGTCTACTTCTATTACAGAAATCTGAAGTAATTTAATAAAAGCATAGTTATTATTATATTATATTAAATATTTAGTAGTAACTAAAAAAACAAAACTTAAAATAAACATTTAATTTTTTATATTGCATTTGTTTGCAAATGTGACATTTCTTTTTTTAGTTCAAGTCCGAGGCAAGCCTCCCATCAATTATTAGACGTTTGCTTTGCGTCGGAGGTTTTTAAATGTTCCTTGGCCAAATCCGGATGAGAGCACATGAAATCAACCAATATCTCAAAATGTTTTTGTTTTGTGTTCATATTTCGGATAAAAGATTCCCTGTTATTTAATTTATTTACTTAACTTCTATTTATATATAAGTTTTTTACAGAAAGAACTAACATTTTCAATCGTTTTTTCTTGCTTCCGTTATCACAGTCGTTATAGAAACAAATTTTTCGTATGTAAAAACTTTTGGCATTCGGAAATGAAATACCAGGTACAAAAATTCCACTTTCTGAATTTTTATTTCGAAAAAAGTAAATTTCATTCCGCTTTAGAAATAGAGAGTACAAAATATACGTTTACGAAAATTTAGACTATCGGAACGAAATACAGAGTAGGGGCCCAGCTTTAAACCTAAGAGAGCACTTGGGAATTCATTAGATACAATATTAAGAAAGACCATACAATTATGAAGAAAAAAGCTTAATTGCCTAAACTGTGAGTTATACAAAAATTTGGTATAATCAATGCTGGTGGCAATCAAGAACAAATTTCTGCATACAAAATACTAATAGATATAAAATGTATGGAAATAGTATTTTTTTGTTTTTTTGTATGAAAATTTGTTCTCACTATTTTCTTAGATTGAAATATTTAATCTGTTATTAATCGTATTTTAGGTATTAGGTAAAAAAAAATTTGTCTTAATTGCAAAAATGTTCAAGAATATGTGTATAAAAAAAAACAAGAAAGAGTCGTTGTTTTGCTGCACGAGCTATAAATTTGGGCACAAGAAGGATTTGTATGAAAAATTATTCTCGACACTGTAGCTGTGATCGACAAAACTTCGTGTTTATAAAGCGACGTCCAGGAAATATTTGTAAACTCCTTCAGATTTCATCCGCTATTTGGTATCACAATGGACCTAATCTGCCGTAAGTGTGGCTGCGCAGCCTCATCCACCTTAAAGCTAACCTGGAGTACAAAATAATCTAAGCATTGTCGATTTGTCAATCATCAAGGTATTTAACTTAACCTACACGAGACTTGTCAAAAAAATTTAAAACATATTGGAACATAGAAATAAGGATTGCCAACTGTCAACTCTCAGCTGTGTGAGCAACTTTTTTTTCCAAATCTACGTATACTCATTATTTCGGCCAGCTATACTGTCAAGAATGCCTCACCCAGTGCCGTACCAACTAAGTGTGACATCACTCCCCTCTTCTTCCCCGATTTTCTTTATTATTTTAGTATATGTAAATCATAGTAAAAAAGAATTTCCACCCACCTCTGCGTAGACGCTTGACAATCCGAACTCTTTAAGCGCATCCGACAAGTCGTGTATATCAATTTTGCCATTGCCATCACGATCAAGGCGGTTAAACAATTTTCCCAGACGCTCTTCATCTTCTTGCGGCAGTTCAGCCAGCTGTTGCTGCTGTAATTGTTGCTTGGCCCGTGCATCTTCAGCAACTGTCGTTAAAACACTTTGGATCGGTATCAATTTGATTGCATGTTGAGTGTTTGGTTTATCAGTGCTTGATGTTAATGCAGGTGAAGATGACAACGATGATGTTTGCTGCTGATGAAGACTTTTATTCGTGTTGACCATTCTTAAATCTCAGCGAGCCTCCTTTGATAACAACTTGATAGTTCTTTTAGCTTGTGTCCACGTGTTATCACAACACGGCAACAATGAATACGGATTCCGCTGCGAAATCTCTTTTAATGTAATTAGCTTATGTCCATGGAACCCTGCTTGTACACACACACGTTGGCAAACAAAAAAAATTTAAAGAAAAAACTCTTTAAGCTATAAATAAAGAAAATTCTATTTCCTCGTATCACAAGCTAAACCGAACGACCGAACGTCTAAGCGAATATATGTTTCAGCAATTTTCTTCCAAAGCTAACCACTAGTATTAACAAATTGTTCACACACTGCTAAGATTAGTCAGACACCATTGCACAGGGGAGCAGAGAAATCTGAGAGGGCGAACGTCGATGCCGAGACGACGACGACCACGACCACGATGACAATAATGACGATTAGAGAATCTCTTATAAGGCGTGAATTAATTCGTCAAATACCGACAACCGTCCGACAACGTGTATAAAATGTCTTAGCCTCTTGATGGAAAAGGTTTTACACTTTCTTCCGAACTGGATATGTTCAGTTTTAAGAAAAATCAATGAAACAGCGAAAGATGGGCGACCTATTGTCTAGTCAACACTTTTTATGAGAAGTTATCAGAAAGAACATTTTTTTAGCACAACGATTCTGACGAGCATTTTCTGGGGAACTTTTTTTTCAGTCGCTGGCTAATAAGGAAATTTCTCCTCGATGAAATCTTTTTCGACTGACACATGTGCTAAAGAAAGTTTCTTTGGTTTTCTTTCACACTTTTTGCTTTATCTTTTTGTACGGCCCAAAAAGCGTTTTGTGCTGCCGAAGCTGTTCGCTTGCCGACTTGATGAACTGCTTTCCGCTAGTTTGTGCAATTTTTCTTTTCCTTTTCTTTTTGTGACATTTCTCTTCTGTTAGTCTGGCGATAAATGTCAAATGCAAATTGGGTCAAATTCGAATATCTAGTGATAGCAGCGCCGTCTGAAGGTCGGGGGACAATAACAATGTTGCCTACAGTACAGGGAATAAAGAACACCCAACTTTTTTAAGGGAAAAGCTACCAAAAAATTAATGTTATTGTTAAACAACTTAGGATTACCCAGATTTTAGATTTTTAAGAAATATATTTCTGCACAGACCCATACCAGCAACGAAACATCGATTGTATTCTATACAAGTACTTCCTTTTTTCTCTTTCTGCTAACCGCTTTCTTTGCTTATATTTATATCTGGACATCACTTTAAATAGTTTTTGTTGTCCTTTATCGTTGATTATTCATTTAGCAAAAGAAAAAAATCGATCGCTTTGATCAATATTTCAAATCGTTACAATTTATTCAAAGCAAAAACTCGGTTCCTTTGTGTTAGGTACCGAGACATCGAAGAATAAGACAAATTGAACAGCAGAGGCACTAGCAGAGGAAGGTGTCTCAAATCCTTCCGAGTATCCAATCCAACACTTTTTCAGTAAATCTAAAATCAAACTCTTCAAAGAGGTGTTCGATGGAACTAGGGCACGCGTCACCAAGATCTTTTTACCTAATTAGAACGGAAGGAATTTTAAAGCTACTTATGGTCAATTGCAGCCCATCGGTGGGTTCACGTGTCACTGCTCACGGAGCTATTACTCCCTGATGCTTGGTCTGACTTCATCGGACACCTGCAACGATTTGTTGCCTTAAGAAACATTGGGGCATATGGTCCGCTCCCGCCCTGCACTAACAACTTGTTAGTTATTGCATACAAGCCGAGTAAAAAGAGACAATCACTCCAAAGCATGGGTCTGTTGTTGCGCGCAATTCTGTATTCTATGAGAGTAAAGCACTTTTAGGACTTTTTTGGACATTGACGAAATTTCAAATTAGAAACTGTTCATTGCATACATTTACATTTATTGACATTCCATTTACATTTTACATATATGATTTCGGTAGTGATTTTTTACTTTTTATGTCCTTTATATGCTCTTACACTGCCAAATGATCGAAAACAATGATTACTTATACGAACTCTGGAAATGTATCATTTATTTTGTAATAAAAAGTAGCTATAAGTTAACATGCGCATTCTTGGACCATCGCATTTGCGATTACATAAAACAAAAAAAATATTTTAATCAAGATTTTATAAACTTAAAAAAAATAACGAAAATAATAGCAGCTATCTAGTCATTGAGTAAGTTCCAGGCATCATCTTCCGCTTTATTCACTTTGTTTACCGTTTTCGGTTTAACATTTTTCACATCCAAGCCCTCGAAACCGTCGCCCTGAGATTTGTTAGTTGAAAGTTTAAGATTTTTCTTAGTTGAAACTGGGGGCTGAGCTTTTGTATCACTTAGAATGGGCTCTGTAGGTGGTTGGTGCTGCTGATAGGCGTTCTGATAGCTGCTTGTATCGAAACCTGACCACTCGTCGTTGTCAACATTGTCGGGTGCAGTATTTATAGAATTCTGATAGGACATTGATGCTTGATCCGCCTGAAGGGTGTCCTCGTTCCACCCCCAATCGATATCATTGTTTGATTGAGACCCAAGCTTGCCAGCTGACTGCGATCGTTGGTAACTTCCTTCAGAGTGTGTTTCTTGATTAAAACCGGTGTAACCACCCTGTGGTGAAGAAATATTACTACCGGCTAAATTGCTCCAGCCTCGTTTTCCAATGTCAGTCACCTAAGAATAGTGAAAACATCGGTTTATTTTAAGCAAACACCATTGATGACCATAATAAATGCATAATACATGAATCAGAAAAATAAAAATAAACAAAACAAACCTTGTTAGCTACATCAGATACTTGGCTGCTAACCGTTTCTAGCAAACCACCTTCTCTAATCTTAAGAGCAAACAAAAATAAAAAAATAATAATATAAAATTTGTTTACATAAAATAATTGTCAAAAGAATGTACGCATATGAGCTGGAGTTGTTGCAAACATTTGTCATTCGTTTTAAATACGAAATAAATAATTAAAAAATATAAACAATGAACCAAAAAAAAGTGTTACATGTAACATCGAAAGTTTGTTTAACTACAAACCCTAATAAAATTGAATAAAAAGTAAACTAAACATCTTTAACTCAAAACTAACAAAACTTTGGGGAATTTACAAAAGCAAAAAAAAATCACGTAAAGAAGGTATTGACTCAAAGATACGATGTGGGGTGGGTGCGAGGATGCTAGTGTCCAATGTTGTTGATGGTGCGAGGGTTAGTTTGGGTATATGTTACAAATGGCTTCTAAATATGAAAATAATAAGCCACCATCCTTACACCTACCCCAAATCCTATTTCTCAGGGGGGCAGCATGCCCCCCATACCTTTATTACTTTCACCCGTTCCGATTTGCCTTCTCTCTGAATTCGGCTATATTTCACAAGCAATGTTCGGCGTTATTTCACTTTGGCAAAGTGGACTTTGGGGTGGATGACGAAGTACTTTTTTGACATTGAACAGAAGCCATCGCTCAACATCCGGAAATATTACATTTAGATTCGTCTGTAAAAAATACTGAACTCCAAAACTCTGGTGGATCTTTGAGGTACTGCTTTGCATAGTCCAACCGCTTCTTTATATTTTTTCAGACAACAAGACCATATTTCGTAGTGTGAATCCTTTATACTTTTCTGAATGCAGAAAATTTCGGACTGTTTGTAGAGGCACGTTTAGAAATTTGCTTTCATTTAAAATTTCCGATATTTTGACTGCAGATATTTTGGGATCTTTCTATACCTGCGTTCCTTTCTTTGGGATCTACCATACCAATTTTCCTTTTAGTTTGTGAAGTTGTAATTTTACTTGGGCGTTTATGACGTTGTAATTTTACTTGGGCGCTCACTACCACTAAGTCTTACTAGAAGGAAAAAATTGTTTGTACATATTTATTACATATTCAATTGTTGAATGTGGCTTTTTAACATCTTTCGCAATTTGTATCAAAAGTTTTTTTTTTCTTGCATAGTTAAATTATTAATTTCTTCATTTCAACGGATGTTTGCATACAATTCATTTTTTCTCATTCTTTAGTTTACCAGCTTTTTTTGCCCTTTTTGTGGAGTTAATGAGCCGAAAACTGTCATGTTTTGGTTAATGCTGATTTTTGCGCACGGTTTGGTTAATGTTTAATTCTGAGGTCTTAACATGTAGATCTGAAGTCAAGTGCAGTCGACTCCGCTTAACTGAAACATTGATTTGTCACAATTTTTTTTTCACTTAAGCGATATTTTCAGTTAAGCGTACTTCGGATAACTGAAAAACAATTTTCATTTAACCGGAGATGTGATAACTGAAAAACAATTTCCCTTATCCGGTCCGAAAATTCAAAAAAATTCTAACAACACATAATTTTTAACATATAAATATTTTATTTAAAAAAAAATCCATCCAGGAAAAAAGAAAAATAAATATTTGTACGGTAATTCACGGGTCAGTTTCATATATGTTTACATACATACATGTGTATAATAAATAAATGTACTTATACTCAGTTAAGCGAGTTGTAAAAATCTTTGATTTTTGTTTGTCGACGATTCTTTATATTGTACATCGATACTTTCTCTTCGAGGTCATCGATAGTATCAACCATTTCACAGTTGCCTCGAAAAAAAATGTTCAATGTTTTAAGTACATTGAAAACTTCACTTAGTGGGGTTTTTTGCTCAGGCTGACATTCAACCAATTCCTCGCTATCAGAACACACTTCTTCTGAATGAGTATTCAATGCCAGTGTTACTTCTCTTATTATGTCTGTATCTGTATTTCAGTATAAATTTATATTTTTTGTTGAAATTTTTTTTCAGTTAAGCGGGATTCAGTTAAGCGGAGTAATTTGTATGCAGATTACGAAAAAATGTTTCGTACCAGGTTTTGTGTTTCAGTTAACCGATTTTTTCAGTAAAGCGGAGTCCACTGTATACTTAAAAGCTATAAAAACTATGTGGTATTCAAAGTAATTTCTACTTAGAGGCAATACATACATCCAGAGATATTCGATTTTAAACATAATAAAATGTACTGTACACGTCTTTTTTTGAAGCTTAGTGGGTTTAGCGGGATTGCTGAAAAACAGCTTACAGATATATTTTTTTTAAATATTGTAAATATATCCTGCCAATGAAAAATTAAGTAAATTACAAAATGCTAAAAAAAACAGAGTAATTCCGTTTCAGGACAACCAAACTTTTTTAACGCATTATTTTGCTCAAATTTTTCAATTCAAAATCCCGCGACGAAATATACAAATTATAAACCAAAATATAACGGCTCCAAATTCCAATATCAAAGAATCTGTTGCAACTCAACTGAAAGACTCGTGTTACTGAATGTAAACAAACCCGCATTACTTTTGCATGACGGCGCTTGAACGATCATACTACTATCAAATTCGCAATAATGAAACATGGCGAAAACAAAAGAACGCCGCATACATATTTTGCTGTTATGAAACGTTCTTTTTTAAAGCTGTAGCACTGCAAACAAGCTGGGACAGTGTTCCCCTTCATATTTGCATTCAGAAAATAGATTGTGCGGTGTATGGGCAACAAATGTTACTCTAAGCTACGTTAGTGAGTTTTAACCGGTTGTAAATCTCTTCCTCCTCCTACATGCCCAATTTTACTAAAAAGGTGCTTTGTAACTGAAACGAATGGGAAAAGACCATGTTAAGCTGTTCCGCCACGTTACTAGTGACGACGTCAATACAATGTCAGCAATGATCGGCAAACAAAGAAATGAAACAGTTGACATTAAGCAAACAAATGTATACAAGCTCGTGCCAATACCAGTAACTTTCTACATTCTCTTTTTTTTGAAACTGAATTTACCTTACTAGAAGCAACATTACCATACGTCACAACCTTCTCCTTTGCAGTAACCGCAATTTTGGAAGCTCCAGAAGATAGTAAACTCCAACCCTTAAAATGGATTAAAAAAAAAAAATACTGGAAAAGTGTTTATTTTATAAAATAGACTCACCGATGCCAAAGATGAAAGAGTGGAGTCAAGTATTTCTTGTGATTGACTCTTAGGTGGTGGCTCTCGTGTGTAACCAAACCCAGTATATTTACCGCCTTGGCTTGGTGGCAAATTGCTGCAAGAGAAAATACTTATTATATAGAGTCCTCAATAGTTTCCTAAAACTATCTTCCTATATATCGTCTTATTTTAAAGCACACCGTCTACCACGAATTCGTTGATATTCGATAATATGTTCAAATTAAATGCAGGTTTTCGGGACCAGATTTCCATGTTCGAGGTTTTATTCGCGAAGAATAAAAAGTTATTTTATCTTGGCTTTGTGTGTTGGAACATACTCGCCAGTGGGTGGCAATATTTGTACGGACATGTATGAACGGAGCACATAAAAAAAGATCAAAACTATACTACATAATTTATTCAATGCCTGAAAAATGATTCTGTGACCCGAGCGAAGCCTACAAAAATAAAACCTAGCTAAGATCCTTTCATTTTCCGTTATTGTAATTATCATTACAGTTTCCTTTCGCTGAATTTTGGGAGCTTCTAAACTCAATAACTCTTACTATGTTTGCCCGTTCTATTTACCCCAACAGCTTAGTGTGGGTAAATTTAACTCTCTTGGCAAACCATTCTTTCATCCAACTACTGTGTTTCTGTAAAAAAAAAATTGTAAAGCCATTAAGGCCACTACAGCATCACACTCCGCCGTCTTTTTTTAATGTTCACTTCACTGAAAAAATGTAACAAATGATGTTTGTAAGGAGTTTATACAGTCTGTGGGCAAATAAACTTTTGTTAGCCGAACAAATTCGTGAAGGTTGGCGGCTTAACTGAGAACTGTAAAAAAAAGAATTCAAAAAATAAAAACCTCAACCGATTTAAAAAAAAACACTTTAAGTCAAATTTAGGGATTAGGTGATAATATAGTTATCAAAATTCATATGCTTAATTTTACCCCACATGCATTCCACTAAAGTCACATTTCTAAAAATGTATTTGAAATATAGGTAAGGCAGAGAAGATTACGGTTTACGCTGGCGATCAAGAACCAATAATGTGTATAAATCGACTTATATTCGACGACTCGTCGAAGGGAAGAGATATGCATTAAAAAGGGGAACAAGCGTCGACAGGTTTTTTTCGAAGACAAACTACTGTCTTACAACTCCTATTCTCATAGCCACGTGCTAAGCGGTGGGGGCTGACTAGGATAGACAGAAATATAGACTTTGCGTCATCTTTGCTGTTCCGGTATGAAGCATATAAGAAAAGTAATTTAACAAATATTATATTTATTTTCGATGTTACCTTAAAATGATTCTGCTGACATTTTTTTTAACGAAAGTACTCATTCCTTTCAAAATAGGAGCGATTCGTCGCTAGTGCACAATGGCTAAGCAGAAAACACTGTAATAATCCGTTTGTAAAGTTGTTGGTGGCAGCGACAATGAGACAGGATGAGGAGGAGTGTTCGCGAAGTGTTCGGCACTCCTTTCTTTTTGAGGCGGCAACGGTGGAATCCCCTAGATGGGATCAAATGTGGCGCTTAAGTTCCAGTCAGGATAAACTACTCGGTAAACACCTTATACTACTACTACTTTGGCTGCTTTGGTATATTGTAACGGTCATTTTTATTATTTTGTACCCTGCTAGTATTAGGAGACACTTCGAAAATCTGTTGTAACAATAACATGACGACATTTAAAACCAACGCTCACCGGTACCTTCTTTCCATCTTTCCTTCGGTAACTTCGGGAAGAGCTGTGTCTTAAACAGGATACTTAAAGGTAGCCCCAATCCCTTTGACACGCGCCAATTATATAAAAAAAAGAATAAGTACGAGAGTTGTGCAGACCTCATACAAGTTTTTACACTGAATGCACTTAAATAGAAACGAAACTAATCTTCAAGTTTCATATTTAGGCTTAACCAACACATTTTATATTGTAAGTCCCTGTATAATAATATGCCCAGTACGCGAAAATATTGTGGTTTGAAAGAAAGTAACAAGAGATCCATGTCTGTTTATCAAAGTTCAAAAAACTCTATTATAAACGTTTTTCTTAATACACTAGACTATAGATGACAAAATGCTGAAAGCTTTTTGAAATGAAGTAAGAAACTAAGTTTCCTTCGAAGCAAATCAAACAAACTCACACTAAGTATCATCGGATTAATTTTTTGAAAAATGGCTCAAGCCATGCAGTCTAACGATGAAATTTTCACAAATTGTTAATTTGATTAAGAATCTGAGAAAAAACGAATAAATACTCACTTCCTCAAACAATACATAGTATTTAAGCAAATCTTTGTTTTACCCGTTACCAATTGATTGAATGAAAAAACCAGCGTATGCCGATGTATGCAAGTGAATAGACATAAAAAAAAACTCACTCAGGTCTCATTGCGTTTTGCTCTTGACGCCTGTTGAAAAAATCTTCCTTCTGATCCTTAAATTCTTGACTATTCAAGTTTTGATAGGTCAAGTTGCTGTCATTGTATCCGCCTCCGTTCTGGTAGCCACCCATCGAACTGCCTGAATTCGAAGAATGTGTCTGATTGCTCGATATAGACCCGCTGCTCTTAGAATGTGACATTGGATGATTGCCGCCTGTTGAACTGTTGAAACCTGATCGTGATGGTAAGCCCTTCTCGGCTGCTTTCGCATCCCAGTTTTTACCCTGTGCCAACATACTTATCTTGTCTCGGTACAGTGCAGCCGCTTTCGAATTATATCGTTGTTGTATGGGCGCCTTGTCGTTCCAGTCCGGCTGATCGTCAAAGAAGTCTCTTGCCTTTCGATTGCCTCCTACCTTCATCTTTTCCAACTCGATATCTTTCCACTTATCCATTGTGACGGAGCGGACAAATGACAAATGCACCCCAAGGCCACGATGTTTACCCGAACACTCTAAGCATATCCATATGCCATAGGTTACCGAGACCCATTGTGGATTATGGGCTCCGCATTCAAAACACTTCTGCAATTGGAAATAATAAAAATCACAGATGAAACTGTCATGTGCAAACCAGTACGCTATCGTATAAGACACATCTCATAATACTTACAGTATTATCATCTTGAGGCTTAAGTTCTTGCAGTACACGTCGTGTTCGGGGACTAGCCATTTTTTTGCAAAAATGATTAAGTTTTTCTAATTTTCGTTTTTAATTAACTAACAACCAAAAATAGAAGGGACAGCGAATGAATATGTTTGTGGTTTTTTTTTTCGTCCTGCTTCAGGTGGGTTTGACGAATTTCAACTTACTTTCACCTACACCACACGGTCGTATTAACTTTTCATTTTTGTTTTTCAGATACAAATCAAAAATCACTTAATTAAATATAACTAAAGGTTGTTTTGGGTTTTTTCGATGTTATCGTCATATTTTAAATATTTATCGCAGATTTACACTTCAATTATATTTTTTTGCAAAAAAAAAGTTAAGGCTTGCTCAGCAGCGATACAAGCGAACGTCAAAAGTGTCATCCAGCTAAATTTGTTGACGTGTTCAGAAGGTACTTGCGGTATTCCCCAGAGGGAGATTACATTGACAGACGTGTAGTCGAATAAACTACCAATTGTGAATAGCCAGCAACAGATTATTTTAAATTTATTTTGATTGTTGATGTGTTTTAATGAAGAAATGTCCCTTTCGAAATAAAGCAAAATGAAAGAAAAAATTAGGACTATTTTATTAATTGCACGGCCAAGTGAGTATGATTATGGATTTGAGGAAAAAAAAATGCTGTTGACCATGGCCCCTGAAAAATTAACGGGCATCTATCAACAGTCAGTTCCTTGTACAGCCTAGGTCGGAGAAATCATACAGTTTTTTTTTAATTTAAAATTCAGAAGTTGGCAAGACGACGCTGCTGCGAAAGGTTGTTGAGCTAATGAATCTTAAACGTCTCAGGTGCACTGGTTTTTACACCGAGGACATTCGCCACGATGACGGCAGTGGGTTTGGTTTCGACATTGTTACCATTCATGGAAAACGTGCAGTCTTAGCGAGGTAATAAACACAACTATTTTATATTATATTTATAAATATATATATCAACTTCCCATTTACCTTAAAGCAGATTGGTTCCAGAGGATAACCTCGAACGCCCTAAAGTGGGAAATTATTATATTTTTACTGATGATTTTGAGACGTTGGCGCTCCCTTTGTTAAAAATGACTTCGAATACTCTATTGATAATTGACGAAATTGATAGAATGAAATTATCAAGTACAAAATTTCAGGAAAGCCTTGAAGGGCTTCTCGGACGGACTTCAATATTAGCAACAACATCAACAACATATGGTACCATCGAGTTTTTAGAACGAATAAAATCAGATCCTTCTACGTTGGTAATTGAAGTTAACAAATTTAATAGAAAGAAACTAGGAGAGCGTCTTATTGAAAAGATTGTTAACATGATCAGTTGAGGAAAAAAAATAAATAAAAAACCAATAAAGTTTCAGGGTAAATGTTAAATATCTTTTTTCAATTTAATTTATTATGTATAAAACCTAACCTAAAAACTTAACCGATTCACGTTGCTGACTTTTCCAGTTTCGCCTCTCGTATTGACCTCTTTCGCACTCGTTTGGGGGACTTTTCATGATCCATTTCATTGAATATCTGCTCAGTGGCTTGCCATAGCATTTCTTGTCGTTGCACGAGATCTGAGTACCGTGCAACGAAAGATTTATCTGGAAAAAGAAGTAATTGCCACTTCTTTTCATTGTTAAGCTTAGCTACCGATTGCAATGCTTCCAATGCTTCGTCTGGGGGCAGTTGTGTCGATTGAATGACTTGGCGTCGATCGAGAAATTCTTGTTTGGAGAATTTATAGAGCTGTAAATATATAAGAATTAATAAGCTGTGAAAAGCTAAAGTAGACAACTTAAAACTATCTCTTAAACAACTTCATCAATTCGTAAAAGGTGTGTATTTATTTCCATGCTATATAAGTTCTTTGACTAATAACATTAAATATGCAAACAATGAAAAGCTGTCAAAGCGTAATTATACGCTGTCAATAGAATAGTTATGATCACGGACAACTGCAATAGAATAGGGCGATAAACCAATACTACATACAATAAATATGAAGAGTGAGATTTCTGAGGTAGATACTGATTTTAACAACGTCCTGAACTATTAAATTGCAAAGAGGGAAACATTTAGTATCGCAGTTAAATCCATTCTTCTACACGGGGCTTTTTTATTCCTTTAGACCGTGAGTTTTTTTTTTTCAGAATTAGTAGTAGATCGAAGAAAAAGTTAGTACTGATACAAACGGCTGAAAAACTTTAATTAACTGCATTAAGCTTTAGTTTTGTTAACTAGTGAACCACTTAGAATTAAGAAATGAAATTTCAGCAAAAGATGTGTTTTAATTGCGCAGCCAAAATTCCGAAAATAGTAACTGAAAAAAAAATTACATATTAGCAAAAATGTTAGCACTAACACTACTGCTAAATGTTTGGATTTTTTTTTTTCGATTAAAAAGTTGCTCCGAAGTTGAGAAAAAGGGTTAACATTTTGGTCGATAGTCAATCGGTGGTTAAGTCGTTCGCTAGTAAAACGTCCCTAGAAGGTGTAATAAGGCTTTTTCCTCCTGGCTGTGGGGCCAAGTCGATTGGCATGTCTGTTAAACGTAGAGTGCCTTATGATACTGATAACATGGATTCTGTTGAGTCCCAAGCAGAGATGTAAAAGATTGCAATCTTTTGACGTTAAAAATCAATTGAATTCATATCTCTGATTTTTCAATTCATTAATTAAATCCGCGAACTAGACTGCAGTATTAAAATCTCTCATTATTTTTTAAGTCTTGATTGGAACAATCTTTACGACCAATCAATTGAATGCAAATCTTTACTATCAAATCGAGATTTCATAGAAAAATCTTGCAATCCCAAAGACTTCAACGAAAAATTGTGAAATCACAAAGACTTCATCGAAAAATCTTGCGGTCCCAAATGAATGCAATGCCAATCTAAAGATTTACATTCAATTGATTTGCAATCAATAGATTGGTCGTAAATGTTGCTCAAATCAAGACTGCAAACAGAATGAGACATTTCAATGCTGAAGTCATCATAAAATTCTTTCCATGAATTCAGAGATTGCATTACAAAAGATTGCAGTCTTTTACAACTCTGGTCCTAAAAGACTAAATGAGTGTCCAGAATCCACGCAGATTTCTCTGATAACGCGGCATCTAGAGCCGCGCGATCACTTAAGATTGCTTACCGTGATAGTCTTAGTTTTAATGTAAAGGAGCGCAGTATTAAGAGGTGCGCAGAGAGCAACCTTATCCAGTTATTCCCAAGCACAGTGTCCTGGCACCAAGATGAAGTGAGTGTTTAATTGCTCTGACATCTCGTCAATACTTCTTCCAATACTTCTAAGTTGAAATTTTTTTCTTTTGCAGCAAAATAACAAAATTAAAAGTGCTCTCGCACCTTGTATCAAACACGCTTCCTCTCTGACTCTCTCAAGGTGGCCCTAAACGACGAACATCCGCGCCGAACATGATTGATCGCGTTATCCCCTAGACAACAAATATCACTGAGCACAATCATGTTGGTGAACATGATCATCGTCTAGCCACTTTCCAGAACAAAATAAAGACTTTTAAACAAAGAAAAATAGGAACTAACTCGAACTAATTTTGATATCCCGATATTCCGTGAAAACTAAACTTAGAGGGATTCGACTGTATAAACTAAAATAAAAAACATCTTACAAAGAGACCCTAAATAAATGCATAGCCCTATCTTCCTGCATAGTCTTTAAAACTTTAAAACGTTGATATTGTGTAACTTGGAACGAACAGTTTGCAAGTCTTTTGCGAAATAATAATCGCCCCTAGTTTCAATTTCAACAATAAAAATCAAACGAGTCACTTACAATGTAATCTCTCGCGCGGATCATTAAATCAGCAGTTACGCCATTCGCATTCGACAAGGTCTCAGGTGGATAGATAACTTCTGATTTAGCCACCCAGTTGCCATGAATCAAAACTCCTACTAAAGGCAAACTGCGCAGAACCAGCAGCGGGGTAAATCTCTCGGCCGTGGAACCATTTACAGTCTTTTCGGAACTAAACCGTCCATCGCTCTCTGTTAAAATGCTCATAATGTCGTCAAAAGTGAGCATCTTAGCTGAAACACAAGCAAACAGGTTACGAAGATTTCGCGATTTAAAGCAAAGAACTTACCATCTTTTAAGATCACTTTCAGTTGCTCCGTAAGAGGCATCGTCTTCAGTTTCGATTTACCAATCACCTTTGATGGCAGTACCGTGTCAATACTTCGTTCTTCACAATTTTGCAGCAACAATTTGCCTGCATATTGTTCCGGCTTTAACTCCATAGAATGACTTGTTTGTTGCTGGGTGGCAAACAACTTCTGTCGCTCCAACTCAGCCGAGGGTGATGTTCGTGGATGCCAAAAAGTTTCGCACCACGGTTCTTCCGTGCAACGCTTCACGAATGTGTCATAGCTTTTCTCTTTGACCTTTTTGTTGCGCGCCGAACCAGTTTTCGTAAATTTCACAGTCACTTGTTGTAGTTCTTCATCGTCATCTTCTTCATTAATGGCTTTTTGTTCGGCTTTTGCCCGCTTATCCTCTTTGTCGAAATATTGAAAATTTGGGCGTAACTGAAGAATACTGGTTAGTGGTGAAAGGTGAACTTCTTTGTCCTGTAAAATCCCTACAATGTACTTTGAAACATCTTCAATTGATTTTGTGCTAATATAAGATTGCTTGTCCATAATCCCGTGCTTAAAAGTTGGCCGCTCGCCTTTTATCTGAGTTTTGCCATCAGCTGCAATGGCGAATTGCTCTCCTTTAAAACGATCGTAATATTTCGATTCAACATTCATTGCAAAGTCGACTTTCACATCGTTGCTAAAAGGTTTAACACAGCAATTAACCACACTGGCCGAATCAAAGTTTGTTATATGAGTTTTTGTGGGGTATTGAAAGAGATACAGATTGTCTTGCAAGTTCTTGGACAGGAAAACTGGAATCTATTAGGGAATTAAACAAGTTGAGTAGATGAATTAAATTGGCGCTATTTGATACATACCTCTTCTACGATAATATCCTCATCTTCATCCATTTCGATTGCCGGTAAATAGGCTTTACAGATATAATTCCGTCGATGCACTCTGCAAAATTCGTGAGATG
Source organism: Syritta pipiens (assembly GCA_905187475.1). Lineage (NCBI taxonomy): Eukaryota > Metazoa > Arthropoda > Insecta > Diptera > Syrphidae > Syritta > Syritta pipiens. The sequence goes on along the minus strand of LR994574.1, from coordinate 32,752,511 downwards.
AGTTCTGAAATTTTATCGCATCAATGAAATGTCAGAAGCATGTGTATTTTGTTTGACATGTGGCTGATCACAATGACTGTTTTGCGGTGTCAGTCCGAAATGCATAGTTCACAATACGTAGAGATCTCTGATTCTATGGCAGACTTTGAATTCTATTTGAGAATCTGGGTTCGGGTAGAGAGGATTTTTTCTACATACAGTCGAATCCCTCTAAGTCGAATTTTCACAGGACATTAAAGTAAGTTCGGATTAGAGGGAGTTCGATTTAGAGCACAAATGAGCCAATATTAGGATGTCTGTGATTTAGATGATGGTTTTTGTATGGAAAATTAGGAAGGGGAATGCCAAAATATGACGAACAAAATCGAGTTAGACGGAAATTCGACTTAGAGGGAGTTCGACTTAGAAGCATTAGACTGTAATTTATTCTATAATCTGCATAGTTCATTTTATCTTTTATTTTATATTAGACCTCGTTTTCCATTGAGAACAAAAATATCAGAAGTGTTTGCGGAATGTACACCTGCGCTTAGCACAAGCCCAAACGTTCGGTCGGTCGGACTTTGTTACGTGTTTTATCGACTTTACGAAAAAGAATGTCAACGCGTGCCTCACTCAATTTTTCAACTCGAAATGGAGCTCACGCGTCAGCTTTGCCAATCCCCTAAAACACATTCTGTAAGAAAACTATTTGGTTTTGAAACTAAAATCAAAAGCAATTCTTTTTTACTCAAATAAACGCCTTCCGCATTCAAACTTCGTATGTAAATAAAAGAAAATTATATACACATCGCACATAGGGGTATTTGGGTCGAAAAACCGCTCAAAAATATTTTTCGTTTTGAATTAAGTGAGACCTACCTAAAACAACGTTAATTGCGTTATTAAACTTATTTAAGTCAAATTGAGTTGTTTGATCTGATGTTTTCTTAAAAATCTAGTATTTTAATGTTGTGTGCGTGCATAGAAATAAAAAAATTGAGCACATTGCATTGGGCATTTAACTATAGTTTATAGCACAAATTAGCCAATACAGATACCCAACTTCTACTTCTCTTGCCCCTTGATTTTATTTGACAGCGTTGTTTATAACATTTTGCGTCCGTGAATACGTGTGGGAGCTTTGAACAACAAATAAAACAAATGTGCGTAAAAATGATGAGTTAGTGTTCGGTGCTTCCTGAATTACTGTCAAAATGCTTCCTGTATTTCAGCTACATTCGTGAATTACTGTCAAATTCATCGATGGACGAGGGGAAACCGCCGCTGTACAGTTGGGGTCTATATTAGGTTGTCTGTGGTTTATAGCACAAATTAGCCAATACAGATACCCAACTTCTACTTCTCTTGCCCCTTGATTTTATTTGACAGCGTTTTTTATAACATTTTGCGTCTCTGAATACGTGCGAGAGCTTTGAACAAGAAATCAAACAAATGTGCGTAAAAATGATGAGTTAGTGTTCGGTGCTTCCTGAATTACTGTCAAAATGCTTTCTGTATTTCAGCTACATTCGTGAATTACTGTCAAATTCATCGATGGACGAGGGGAAATAGCCGCTGTACAGTTGGGTGTCTATATTAGGTTGTCTGTGGTTTATAGCACAAATTAGCCAATACAGATACCCAACTTCTACTTCTCTTGCCCCTTGATTTTATTTGACAGCGTTTTTTATAACATTTTGTGTCTGTAAATACATGTGAGAGCTTTGAACAACAAATCAAAGAAATGTGCGTGAAAATGATAAGCAAGTGTTCGGTGCTTCCTGAATTACTGTCAAAATGCTTCCTGTATTTCAGGTACATTCGTGAATTACTGTCAAATTCATCGACGGACGAGGGGAAATAGCCGCTGTACAGTTGGGTGTCTATATTAGGTTGTCTGTGGTTTATAGTTAGTGTTTGTCAACTCAATATTTTTATATTTTTAATTTATTTCTCTGCATAGAATTTACGATCTGCACAGGTCGAACGCCCGAATGAGTAGAGTGAAGTATTTATAGAATTTTTAGAATTTTAGAAATTTATACAGGTATTCTATAAATCTTGGTAGAATGTAGACCCGCTCGGTCGGACCTACGATATTACGATCTACGAAGTTGCAACGCCCGACCGCGCTATTTCGATTTATACAATGCTTTTACGTGGGCTTCAAATTTAGACTTAGAATTAGAAAACGATTGGTACGTTTGTCTTAAACTTAAATGTTTTGCAATAACAAATTGTGAATGAACATGCCATCCCTGCACGTCTAGTTGTTGACATTTGATCATTTGACTCAAAATAAAAAAAAATGCATTCTTGTAAATAAACCAAGGCATTCGTTTTAAATCCCCAATCTGATCATAGCATATGTATTTAAAATTTGAATCAATATCTAAACCATGGATAAAGAGCAACGGCGGCCGTGGAAAAAGAATTTATACGAAAATGTGGACTACGAAGACAACTATACAGATCCATCGTTTCTACAGGATCTACGGACGAACATTAATGTAAGGTTCTACTCTTTGCCGGAATGTATACAAGGAGTGACGGTGCTCACCAATCAGATTTCCTGCATAACAGGTTTCCTTATCATATTCTACTTGCTCTTCTATGAAATAGCTTCGCCAACGGATATTCTTTTGCCAACTAGTCTAGTCACAATTGTTGGATACATACTGTGCCGTGGAAGACAGCTCAAACTTTCAGACTTAATAGAAGACTCTAAAACTCTGCTGACTGTCCTTATTTTTGGGTATATTTTTTCACCTCTCCTTCATACTTTGACGGATGCCATCAGTACTGACACCATCTGTACAATGACGATCTTTGTATTCATCCTCAATTTGGCATTCTATGACTACGGACTGGATGTCGCAATGGTTTCGAAGACAATATCCTTTAATGCTGCTATCTTTGGATCGATATGTTTAGCCTCACGTTTATCATCTTCATATAGTGCATTCGTGCTGTTGGTGGAGGCAGCAATATTCTTTGTACTATATCCAATCTTCAGTGCGAGGTACTGGAAGGCGTTCTTTATCATTCCAGTCTTTATTCTGTGCACATCATCTCTGTGGGGAATTTCCGCGGAGGGCTTCTACATTTATATCGGTATAATGGTGTTCATCAATTTCGTATGTCCAGTGATATTTGTAAAGCAACAGAAATACAAAAACAACATACATGGCCCATGGGACGAAGCTGTTGTGCAAGAGACTAATCAAATTACTATTGAGAAGGAGCTGTAGATACTTCTGTTATTGTTCTAAATTATTGGGAATTTAAAAAAAAATAAAATACTTAAGCGTTTTTATATTGATATTTTTAAAAGTTTTCATTATCTGTTTTTCTATATTTGGCTTGAAGAATTCTCTTTTCCAGGTAATTATTCATCGCCATCATACTTACTTACATGCGAACAAGAAGAAAAACTTAGAAGATCTGATTTGGTCCTGATATTCACGACGACTGGTTGAGACAACACCTCAATTTTTTACATTTCTTAGTAATTGTAATAGAAGCTAGGGGAAAGTTGTGTACATTTTACCTAGTGTACCTCGGTTCGAGCGTATTTTGTCTGTTCCGACGAAAGTATCACTAGAATTTACATACCATATTCCAACAAGCTCACGCGCTTTATAACAGAAAGTGGGCCGCTTCGATTTTGTTAGTAACTGTTTGAATATTTTTTATTTTTTTTTTGTACTGTGGTCTACACCGTTTTTGTACCGTGGTCTTTTATAAATGATGGATAAGCACCATCCATGATTTTTTTTTTATTTACAGTGCGGTCTTTTTTGTACCGTGGACTTTTTTATACCATGGACTTTTTTATACCGTGGACTTTTTTATACCGTGCACTTTTGTATACCATGGACATTTTATTACCATGGACTTTATTGTACCGTGGACTAGTGATGGAATAATTAGCACTAGCAACATGAAAAGTACTTGCTAAATTTGATGAAAGCTATTCTTCAGCAGTAGGCGGTACATTTTTTAACAGCAGCGAAGAAAGGAAGTAGGAAAAACGAAAACTCCAAACATGAATGTTGCATAGGCGATATCCCAATCGTCTAGTCTTCAGTCTGGCGATACTACTCACACGATACTTCGACCTCAATAAAGACACCCAACACCATGCTTGTCTGGGAACAGCCAGTGTTCGGCTGAACCCGATCGTCTGGTCACCGGACGCCCGCTCGTGCGAGCGTAGGTTAGTGTGTAAGCTATCGACACTGTCGCATAAGACAAAATAAATCCTTAAAAAAGAAGCCTTCAAAGAGCTAAGTCATTTTCATAATTCTAAACATTACAATAATCAATCAATTAAATAAAAAATGAAATGAAATAAAAATGAAATTACTTTTTTATACCGTGGTCTTTTTAAAAAGACGGTATTAATGCCGTGTTTTTTTTTTTTGTTATAGTGTGGTCTTTTTTGTACCGTGGTCTTTTTTATACCGTGGACTCTTTTATAGCGTGGTCTTTTTTATACCGTGTTTTTTTGCAAGTGCAATGTTGTAGCTAACCAAACTCAGCCACTAAATAACCACTGTCCCAATCCAAAATTTATTTTCCTGTGGGTAAAATTTCATGTCCGCAAGCAATTAATACATTACTTATAGAAGTCACCACATTGATAGTTGCTCAACTTTCGATGAGGTGGATGATTCCCTGCATGTGCCATTGGGGGCGACTATTCTAATTGACTTAGACATTCAGGCCAGGCCACACCTGAGGGAAGGTATGCTGCGATCTTCGTTAGGTAAATTACCTGATCCAGCCATTAAATGAGCCAACACGAATGCCCACTATTACAGATTGCATTACTGACACCTGGGTGTCTCGCCTTGTTTCTCACCTCACATCCTGACAGATATTCCATCGATATAGTCTTTCCTCTAGGCTCCGATCACTGTGTTGTGTCAACTAATTTCTCATTACTACCCGACAGAGTAAAAGCGGGCTAAATTACTTTTTTAGGAATTTTAACTGGTTTCAACTTGGCTTCTTTATGAATTTTAACTAGACACTCACTATCCGCACCACACAAATATTTCTCTCTCATTATGACTCACAGACAGGACCAATGCAACCAATTGGCACTTCCTCTCCATCTCGCGCGTCACAAGAAATGAGCCACTGCCATCAAGAAACAAGCAATACTTTATGCCACACAGAACACACAAGGCCTTCGCGAACAAACAACCGATTGTGGACGTGCCAACTATTTTCATCACAAGTAAAAAAGCTATTCTAAAAAAATAAGTACACTTCAATTTCTTATATTACTATTTGTTTATTGATTTGGTTTACTTTTTATTATTTTAATGTTTTATTTTTTATTAATTTGCAAAGCAAATAATTTAAATTACTATTTCAACAAACAACAATCTTTTTTATAAAATAAAAGAATATAATCAAAATAAAGGAAATTATACTTAATTGCATATTAACTAACTGTAACACACTGCTAACGATAAATTCATCCTACTAAAAATACAATATAAATATAAAAAAGACCTTACTTTTGATTTAAGATGCTTAGAACTAAGATTTACAACTAACATTTTATTTAAAGTACGTGTTTATTAAAGTTTTCTACTTTTTTTCTTCTTTTTCCTAATTTTGCTTGCGCTAGTCTAAACAAAAACTTAAAGTAAAAGACTGCACAAACTAAAAGACATTTTTTTAACTTTTTGGTTTTTTTTTATAGGTTATTGTTTGTATCGCACAATAAAACTTAGTATATGATGATGTTAACAAGGAAACGGTTCTGCTGATTTTTACAGGTACCCTCATTTCTCGGGGTATAGAATTTTTTTACCTTGGGTTGTAAGTGAGGCGCAAGCGCACAACACAGTGGAGGTGCGAAAAACAAGGCTCTGACCCTTAACGGGTTGTTACGCTACCCAATGTATTCTTAAATGAATTTCAAATATTTCTAGGAAAAAATAACAATTTTGGAAAAGGATATACGAATCATGGCAAAGAAATGCACAGACAGTTCATTATGACTGACAACTAAACGCTTGTGGTGTTTAATCTGTCTTTAAAAAAAAAAACAATGTTAATTGGGTGAACTTTAGTCAAGGCATTATAAAGTCAAATCCTGCTCGAATTTTTGTTGCTTGATGAACTACATCGTAGTGTTAACACATCATAAAAGCTAGTCGAAGAGTGTATACGTACTTTCTCTTTTTCTCAATAGCAAAAAGTGGTGGGCGTGATTTTGCTAGCTTGCTCAGATCGTGATTTTGCTAGCTTGCTCAGATCGTTCATATAAATCGAGTTTATAAAAACAGCGCAATCGAGTCAAGTTTGGTTGTCATAAAAAAAAGTATACTGTATACTATATGAATGAGACGGACATGAAACGTTTGCGGTAATATCGTGTGTTCAAATAAACAAACTTTGTCTTTACTTTAAAGCACTAATGCACGATTTTTTAATAGGGCTTTAAAAATATTCTATGAAAGATACAGAAGCTGGCGTTGTGGACCACTGTGCTAGGTCGTCTTTTCCTCTCTCCACAAGCGCAAGATGAATAAACATTATTTACAATATCTAGATTTTTCTTTTGTTCAATAATTAAGCTAAAAAACAAAGTAATTTCTTTGTGTTTTATAAGCTGCTCATCAATTACCTTCGTATACTGAGTAATGATGAACTACATACACACTCTCGCACACATGTCATTACATAAGAGCTATTGGAATCAAATTATTCTACAATCAACATCGTTTGCCTTGAAGACAACATACTTATAATATTATAGTTTATCTAGGTTTTATAAACTGTTACAAAGGACTAACAACATTATAAAAAATTGTTAACGTTTAATTTTCAAGTTATTTCATTTTTCGGTTAGTTTTTTCTTTTATATATCTCAATTGAACTAATATTTTAGTTTTGGTTTTCTTTATTTATCGTTAGGCTTTAAATACTTAAAACGTTGTCATTTTAATAAAATTTACTTGTTTGCCTAGACTTTGTATAACTCTATTATTTAAAAAAAAAAACATCTGATATCTGATTAAATTTCATTTTGCCATTGGCAGTTCTTATATCTGTATTCTGCATTCTATTGCATTGTTGTTACTTCCTTTTGCTGCACTTTATTGCATTGACAATACAAATTGTTCAGTCTGTTTTGGTTGTTCTCTTCATTATGGTTTTCACAGTGTCCATTGCAGGTCGGCGGTGGATCGTTATTGGTTTCGTGCGACAACTCATGATTTTTAGTAGTTGTGGAAGCTGATATTCTGGCTGCCAATGAACTGCCTTCGCTGGGTATAATCTCTGGCGGGCTACTACAACTTGTTTCATCGTCTGTCTTTAGCAGTAGTCGCCGCTGAGAGTTTGGAGTTTTTGGAATTTTCAGTGCACTAGCAAATATGTGCGCATTTGGCAAACGGCTCTCAGACTTTCGAAATGGCGGTGGTAGTTTAACGAAATTTATATCAAATTTACTTGTATTTGCAGACGATTGTTGTTTGGCTGTTAATGTTGTTGGGACTGATGCCATTGATGTTGGTTGTTGTGTTTCTGAATGCAATTTGTCTTTCTGTTGTTGTTCTATTTGCTGGATTATTTTATTGCTAGGTTTCGATTGATTTTTATGTTGAAGTTTGACTGATTTTTTATTTTGGCATTTATCTTGTCAAACTATAACGTTTGCGGTTTCTTCGTTCTGAGCTAGAGGTGCTTTAGGAGGATTGGTATTGCTAATTAAATTGGCTGCTGTTGTTACTGATTCCAAAAGAGAACCTTAAATTGCATGAGTAATTACAATAAATGAGTAGATAAATAAATCGATTTTATTACCTGATTCAACATCATTAGCATTACGGGTAGAATTTCTTTGGCGACATAAATACGGAGAGTTCGCCGGGGATGGCAGTTGTGACTATAAAAAAAAATAAATTCAATTTAATTAGATCTGTAAGCCAAAACTGAACGTCACTTAATACAAACAATACAAAATATTTTACTAACCCACCCCCATTAAAAAAATGCTTATCTAATTTAATTCATATAGAACTCGCATTGGATTTAACATGTTATAACATAACTGTCACAAAAGATATACATATACATTGCTGATCATTTCAACAGGTGACAATGTTAAATCATATCATCAAGAAATCAATATTTTAAACTATAATACCAATGTCACTTAATGTTACACAATTTGAAACTTTGCACCATAGAAAAAATATGCGCCATAGATTAGATTAGATAAGATTTTATTCACGAAATATTTTTTTTTCTTTTACATGTTGTAAACAAATCATTTAGCATGGTTTTGCCATCTGCCGGATTGACTTTTTGTAAACACAAAAAAACTCTAAAAAAAAGTTCAAAAATTCACTGCAATGATGCTCTTTTTATAATTTAGCGCTATCTTGCAGTATTTTAGCGGCCTGCCTACATAGTTCTGATTCGTTTTAAGGAGATAAAATTTCCTGCTCTGTTAAATAGTGTTTCCCAAACACAGATCGCCTGGTTTCCTTTAGTATTGGTCACTTGCCGGGGAATGCTTGATATCTTCTCGCTCCTCCAGATTGTATAATTGCAGTTTTCGTTTTCGTCCAGGTGCCTTCTCATATTCAAATTATTGTTAGCAAGATTCCTAGGTATTCTATACTCCTTGGCAACCTCCAGATTCCTTTTGAAAATCATTACCTTCGATTTACCTAAATTAATGATCAAACCCTTTTAAACGCAGTATTCGCTTAGCCGGTTAATCATTAATTGTAGGGATTCCGGTGAGCTGGCCAACAGCACGATGTCATCCGCCAACAAGAGAGCCTTAATATGCACTCCAGCAAACTCTATAGCTCCGGGCAAAACATCGACTATATCTTCTATAAACAGGGCAAATAGGGTTGAGCTTAAAGGACAACCCTGTCTCACTCCTGATTTCGTTTGGAACCAATCAGAGAGTTCCTCTCCATCCCAAACTGCTGTCCTGGTATCCTCAAGCTACGGGGGACCGGAATTTTGCGTACATTCCCAATCTATATATGTAGCTTATAGATTAAGATGTTTCGGTTCATCGAATCGAAGTCCACTTTGAAATCCACAAGGAACGCGTAAAGATTTCTCTTCCGCCTTAACAAAGCATCCGCTATGCTACTCAGCACAAAAATGTGGACGATAATTGAGTAACCACGCCTAAATCCTGCCTGGAATTCCTTGAGCAAGTTATTATTTTCAATCCACGTTCCCAGTCTCCTTTGCAAAATATTAGCCGAAATCTTTTAGGAATCATTTAAAAAAGATACGCCTCTATAATTCGCTGGATCCTTCGTGTCGACTCTTTTATATATAGGGAAAATCAGCGCTTCCTTAAATCGTCGCAGTACTAATCCCTGATTCGGGATACTGTTGAACGAATCCGTTAGGCGTCTCTTCAGACTATCCGTGCTGTATTTATAAAATTCTATAGTTCGCTGGATCCTTCGTGTCGTCTTTTTTATGGATAGGGAAAATCAGCGCTTCCTTAAATCGTCGCAGTGCTAATCCCTGGTTCGGGATACTGTTGAACGTATCCGTGTTAGGCGTCCCTTCAGACTATCCGTGCTGTATTTATAAAATTCGACTGGGATACCCTCTGCCCCCGACGCTTTATTATCCTTTAAGGAACCAAGCGTCCTCAGGATCTCCTGTTCGGCTATTGGACCATCTAACAGAATTGTAAAAGAATGCAATCCTTTGGGAATGCATTCGCTGAATTTACGGAAATGATGCACATAATTCTATAGACTTAGATTCAATTGATTTCAATCGATTGCATGGCCCCAAAGGTTGGAAAGATTAAAGTCAATCAAGACTTCAAAAGAGAATGGTGATTTCAAAATTGAAGTCAAACTTATTTAATAAAGTCAATTGAATGAATCACAAATCGTGAAGTCAAATCGTAAATCAAAAGATTGCATTCTTTTACATCTTTGTCATCTAATTGTAAGATATCGTTTTGAAATTCTGGCATCACGTACTGTATACTAGGATAGCACCCTGTTGCACTCAATAGATGGTTAAAGTGTTCCGATGAGATATCCGCACAAAGAGCTCTGCTAATCGTGTATCTTTCTCCATTCAATCGTTTTTCTATCTGTCAGTAGTCCGTTGAGATATTGCACCTACCCAATCTGCGAGCCTCCATTTCGAAATAGTTCCGCTTCCTCTGACTGCATACTTCTTTAAACTCCTGGTTAGCTTTGAGATACGCTTTCCTCAGGGTTTCCGTTTTATAGGATCGAAATAGCTTCAACCAAGCAAACGATTACTGACTCGCTCTATAGCACATTTTACCATGATTCGATACCCCTCCTACGGATATACTTGCTTCAGTTTGTAGCCGGGTATGACTCTTGTATAGTGGGCGCCGTGGCTTAATCGTTAGTGCGCCGGACTTACCCTAATAGCATGTACCACGAGCGGGTATGCCTTAACAGCTTCGTCCCCCCACTTATAACGGGTCCGACGCTCCAAGAGCCGAGTAGAATCTCCGGTTTAGCAGAGCGGTATCGCGGAAGCTGTTAAGCAACGAAAACGGTACTGGTGGTTGAATGAGGGAGAGGGAGCTCCCTCTGTTTCAGCATAAATTAATTGTAATTAGGGCCTATTATGGGCAAAGTCGGTTAAGGTCTAGTTTAGCTAAGGTCATGGCCGGCTTGCATATCTTGTAGGTGGGGGTGGGTAGGTAACAAGGTAGATTTAAGAAAAAAAAAAAAAAAAATCAAAAGAAAAAAAATTCAAAAAAGAAAAAAAAAATCAAAAGAAAAAAAAATTCAAAAAAGAATAAAAATACAAAAAACAAAAAAAAGCAAACAAAAAACAAAAAAAAGTAAAAAAAAAGTTTTAAAATAAAAAAAAAATTAAAACAAAATTAAAATGAAATGAATGAGTGCGTCGGACTGTTATGCGAGAGTACCCGGGTTCGAATACAGCTCGGGGAAAAAAACACGACAAACATTTTTCACGGCCCCACCTCCAGCGATCAATTGACTATCCTTCTAAAGTACTTCTGTTACGGAGAGCTTTCGCAATTCGCCCTTCGGAACCGGCAATAAACTATAGGTCCCCTTTAGATGTGTCAAATTATAACGTGCACAACACAGTGGAGGCGCGAAAAAGCTAGGCTATGGCTCTTCGTGGGCTGTTGCGCCATTAATGATGATGATGATGACTCTTTTATGATCCTCTCGATAACTTCGAAGAAGAAGATCTGAAGATCTTCGTCTCTATTTTTCAATAAACCTCAGCTTTGTAGTCCTTCCAAACCAGTTTAGGGAGCACCATCATGGGCTTGATTTGTTCATTGCCTGCTACTGAATGTGAAGTTGAAACTATGATAGGAAGGTTGTCCGAGAATGTGTCTTGCTTCACTCCCAAGTCTAAGATGTGCTGGTTCCATTCGCCCCTTGTCAAGCAGTAGTCCACGACTGTTGCCCCTTGCCCTCCAATGAAAGCTCCCCTCTACCGTCGCTGGTGCTGGTGCCATTCACAGTTTTAATCCCAAAGAATCACAAAACTCCAAAAGTTTAGTTCCTTTTTCGTTGCAAGTTGAGTCCTCAGATTATCTATCCTATCCGTGCATTCAGATCCCTTACTATAAGCACATTATGCTCATTGCAGCTTATCAGCGTCTCTTGCAGTTATTCGAAGTCTCTCTCCCAATGGTTGCAGTTCAGATACGTTGGGAATATGTAGCATCTCTGTCTATCCAACCGAAGACACAAATAAGCTGTTCAACTACCCCAAACTCACATGCGGTACCTATACCTTATTTAAAATCAAAGTAGCAACCCCCGTTTGCTCTTCCCCTACCAAATCTTCTTACAGCAGGTGTCCATTTAAATTTATAATTAAAAGTAATTTATAATCATTCACAAAATTATAAAATTCAACAAATAATGACTTATTTCTTAAGCCTGATATATTAAACGAGAATATTCTAAACTTTTTAATTTCAGCTAATTTTTTTAACTCTAACATCAAAACTATGCTGACAGACGGCATTACAATCTGATCTGATTTCAACAGTTTGGGAGGCCGTGTTGTGATTTGCGCTTGTTCTTGCACCCTCATGATTTTTGCCCCCGCCCATTTTGTAGTTTAATCCGTCATCGCTCAGCTACTACAGTAATGTCATCTCACTCTCGCTGTCAGATTGTAACGTGTTGTTATGATCGAAATAGAATAAATCAACTCCAGCTCAATTGCAGCTTTCCCCTTCAAAATTGCTTTCTTCTTTTTCGCGAAGCCGCCGTGCAGCACAAATCACCTAAACAAGATACTCAGCTTTCCAGCATTTTGAGCTGATTTACGCACATTGTTATATGCTTCCGAGCAACTCCATGTATACTAATAATGAGCTTCTACGCATCTTCGAACAAAACACAATATATGCGTACCCGGACGATATGGCCATAGTAGTCAAACATAAATGCCTAGCAACCGCAGAGGAAAAGATGCAGCGAGAATTTAATAGGTTTTCCAAATGGTGTCACGACAATGGATTGGTAGTCAATCACAACTTAGATCAACAATAGAAGTTCACTTTCGCAACGACGCTTGTCCAGCAGCAACACAGAGTGAAGTCATCGAAGTTGAAACAATGAAGTATCTAGGAGTAGCTATAGGCGACCACTTTTCTGGCCAAACCACATCAACAAAGTAAGGTCAAGTTTAAAAAGTGTCATGTTTGCTATGGTGTATCTCAAGCGGTACACATCTGTAAAAGTACAAAAGCAGGTGTATTTCTCACTAGCCGAATTCAGAACCAGATACGGGATACTTGCATGGGGGAATGCATCGAAAACTCATCTGGACAGGATAACGAAACTTCAACGTCAACTAACTAAAACCATTAACGCTAACAATAACGATTTCAGAGTATTAGGTGTTAATCATTACCGAATTACAAATAAATTACAAAATTACAAATTGCAAAAGCATAAAAAAAAATAAAATAAAAAAATTCTAAATTTTTTGATTTTCGCAGCCATTCCTTGTTGTACGGAGTGCGGATGGACGTTACTTTTTGAAAGTATGAAATTCATTTTTAAAATAATATAAATAGGCAATTTTTTTTGCCTGTTGAAATGCTCATTGCAATTACAATAGAAACATTTTTGGTAGATTTTTGCATTAAAATAAGCCCAAAGCTTGCAAAAAAAAACTGGTGGTTGCAATGAATATTCTTAAACAGGAACCAATTGGCAGCTCACACGTATTCACAGGCAGAAATTGCATAAAAAGCGCTGTCAAATGAAATCAAGGGGAAAGAGACGAGAGAGATAAGGATATCATGTTTAACTCATATGTGATCCAGAGATTCAAGTTTTGAGACACAACGACCTTCCGTCTTCTGAATCCTGGCTTTTAGAGCCAACGGAGTTTTGCCATATCCATTTTTTTATGGGATATATCTGCCAGGTCGGACTTAGCCGGCAAATTTTTTAACCTGTCATCTAGTAGGGATGCCATAGATCGCTGAATAAGTTCCCTTAGGTGTGTTATCAGTGGGCGCCGTAGGCTCGATCGGTTAGTGCGTCGGACTGTTAAGCGAGAGTACCCGGGTTCGAATCCAGCTCGGGAAAAAAAAAAAAACACCACAAACATTTTTCACGGCCCCACCTCCAGCGAACGACTGACAACCTTCCTGGAGTACTTCTGTCATGAAAAGCTTTCGCAATTCGCCGTTCGGAACCGGCATTAAACAGTAGGTCCCCTTCACATGTGACAAAATTATAACGCGCACAACACAGTGGAGGCACGAAAAAGCTAAGCTCTGGCTCTCAACGGGCTGTTACGCCGCCCAATACATAGGTGTGTTATCGGCATATTTGTAACAGCGTCGCAATGCGGATAGGTTTCGTTTGCAGTCGACAAATCCGCTGATGTTTCAACGATACGCCGTGTTTGGGTAATTGTGCCGGTACCAATGCCGTTGTTATTGATATTCCTTGGAAACGTTTTTCAAATTTTTGCTCTCTAGTGCATTTCAATTTGTTTTACGAAATTACGTGCAAAAAAAGCTCGACTCACCTCATTTCTTGAAATGGTGGCACTGGTTCTTTGCAAATTCACTTATAGCAAAATTACGTTATAACATTTTTGAATTTTTAAATAATTTACTGAGACCACTTAACTTGCGTCTGTCTAGAACTTTTGACAGATGTCAATCTCCCATATTTTTCTATTTTGTTTATATCAATCAGAATTGAATGGACTAAGCCCACATTGTGCATAAGTCAAAAAAAAACACGAAATATAACTAACGTCGAAGACCTCTAAGTCGACTTTTCACGGGATATCGAAACTAGTTCGAGTTAGAGGGATTTTTCGAATAATTCGAGTTAGAGGGATTAATATTTTTTTTTGTTTAAAAGCCTTTATTTTATTCAAAGTATGTAAGGAAAAAACACAGGAAATTACTTAAAACAGCTTGTAATTTTAGATTGTGTCTTTAAAATTGGAGAATGAAGCCTTTAAAAAAGGACTCCATTTTAAAAAAGTTGGACCTCATCCAGACTCTCAATCCTTTCACTAAATGAAGCTTAAAAACATCTCAGATACCTAATTGTTTTTATATTAAAAGTAAATTGGTTGAGGCTAACCAACAATACAATGAATAAGCAGCGCAGTTATTCATACAGAGCCGAACGGTTGTGTGCTCAAATTTGACGACGATTATGTCGCCCTAAACGACACTTGTGTTCGCCCAACATGATTGTGCTTCGAGAACCGTTGGCGAATAGTTTCGATTTTCTCATGTTCTTTGGGCTCGATGTTTGCCGTGTAGGTCGCTATGCAAATCCTCATTCTTGCTGTGAACATTCTCTTTCTTTCTTGCATGGGTAAACAATAATAAGGGCAACCACATGCGCTTTTTTCTCCGACGTTTTTGCACTAAAAAATCAACATGAAATGAAAGGTGTTGGTCGTCCAGTGCCAAATCGAGCGAGAGTCAAAGCATTTTTTGGTTTTTTTTTTGCAAAAAAAAAAATCGACTTATTTTGAATGTAGACCAAGAGTGGAAAAAATGTATTCGAGTTAGAGAGCTTTTCGACTTAGGGAGCTTCGACTGTATTTTCTTTCTGATTTGTTCAAAATGTGGCCACATCGCCTCGTCTATCGCATTTTTAGTTCGGAATTGTTCGCATCAGCACATCGTCTTTTTTTCGCGTTCAAATTCGATCTCTTTCTTCCGCTATTCGTGATATTTTTCATCCTGCTTTATGGTGCCCAAGTTTGGGGCTACGCCCAATTCAAAGAAGTAGTAGTAGTAGTAGGTTCCTTAGGTATTTTATAAAAAGAAATTTCCGGTTACCGCCTAGCACCCCAAATTATATGGTTCATTTGGAAACAACGGAACCTCCTTTGTTCATAAGAACTCTAAAGCTGCACTTCAACTACATCAAAAAGGTGATGGGGATGGATGAAAGAAGAGTGTCTAAGCAAGTACTTTTGAGCAGAGCTGTAATTGAAAGTACCTGGTACTTGGTATTTGAAAATCGCCCAAGTACTTCGTTTCAAGTACTTCATTTAAAGGACTTTTACTTGGTACTTGAATACTGCCAAGTATCACAGTACCAAGTAAAAGTACATGGAAAGTACTTAAAGTATGAGGAGCTGGTTTCGTAGTAGGTGAAAATTTCCAAAGGTTTCGTACAATTTTGTAAAAATTGAGCCATACAGTGGCTCAGTGGCTTTAAGCAAGAAGCACAGTCGTCGCAATACCGGCTTATTTACAGCAAGCTAAACAATGACCTCCAGCAAAGCACGTACTTTCTCAACCGCCACCACATAAATATGATTAGTGTGATATTTAAAGTCCGGGGAGAGCTCTTAAAACTAAATTACGTCCCACATCAACCCGACCTGCCGATTCTATGCGATGTTTGCAACTTAAGAGTAAGAAGATGTATTTCATTTCGTCGCCAAATGTCTCATTTTCAAAGAGTTTCGCCTGAGGTACTTTGGAGTGGCTGAGTTGGAGATTGACGATACGTAGGACGTCCTAAATGGAAAGTTAGGCTGGGACCCTCCATTCCAATATAGCACCACCGCACTCAAATATAGACAGCGTATCTTTGAAGGAGATTTTTAAGAACAAACAGAGAATAACTATAAAGAAAATAAAAATTGTCAATCTGGTAGACGGCTACTTGCCAAACCTAATCAAACTTATGTATAAAAAAAGCCGGTCCAGTGTGAGTTTTACTTACGCAACGAGGGTTTCATTCTTTAGTCAAGAGATTAGAAGTAAGTACATAATTTAAGTTAAAGCAACTAACTACGGCTACCTGTCGTTTTCAAATAAAGCTAAACAAAAGAAAAGTCTTTCTCATTTGCTGATCGTGCCAACCGTGTGAAAATTGGTTTAGTAAACTTAAGGAAAATGGTCTCAAGCTCCATTGAACAATTAATTGAAACAATTAATCAGCAGTTCATGAAAGTTAGCTTACCAAGCAGCTAAGCAATTCGAATCATAACGTATTTGGCAGTAATAAATAGCCACTTAGTCATCTAAAACACTAATGTGGTAGTCACAAACATCCAAGAAATTAACATATCAAGTACTCGTGTTTGAAATTCGATCTATTATTTGACTTTTGGCATGTGAAAATCACATTGAAGCAATAACAAAAATAATGTTCAATTTTATTTTTGTTTCTTTAGAATTCTTTATGTTCACTTTTATTCAGTGACAAAATATAAATCGTAACCAATAGAAAAGAGCGTATCAGGAAATGGTCTGAGCACACATACACGTACAAATAACTGATTCTCTTATTTTTTTCAAAAAAAAATACAATAACAAAGCTATTATGATCAATCATTTCTCTACTTCAAACAAAATATTCGCTCAGGTTCACAGGCCTTAAAAAGAGCCAAAAGATATTTCACTTTTTACCTTTTAACTTAACTTTTTTAAGAATCCTATGCGTCCTCGATTGAGTTAGTAACGCATTCAAGCTATCATTTTTATTTGAATTGGATTTTAACAATCTTGAAAACATAAGAAATATGAAAATAGCGAGAAACCCCCTTCGGAGAAGAAAAAAAAATAAAAAGCAAAAAAAGGCAAATCGGACAAATCGAGGATTGAACGCAAAACCTTCAGAGCAGAGCGCGAGCGCTCCGCCAACGCCGCTTCAAGATTGTATTGTCTTTTTTGGTATAGGAAACGCGTAGAAAACTTTGTGTATGTGAGATAATCGCTAGTTGCCCTTTTTTTTTTGCAAAATGCTAATATAATTTAAATCGTTAATATTACGAAAAATTGTGTGAAAATTTTTTTTTTTTGCATAACATTTTTTTATTCTATTGATGAGATCTACAAAATGGCGTTTTCGGATCTTTAAAATTCGTATGCCAATGTTTTTTGGTTTTTGGCCAATAACTCAAAAACTGTTTGAGCCAGGATGCTCGAACTAAATTTAAACTAAGGATTACATCGAGACCTACCTTCTAGATTTTATTCAGATTTTTAAACCCGCGGGTGTGGAAATGCGAGGGGGGGGGGACGCTTTTTTTTCGCACTTAAAAGTTAATATCTCGAAAACTGAGCCTCGAAATAAAAAGCTCAAAATCAAAACTGTATTTTATTTTACAAAACCTATCCAACGGTACCTAACTCAATTAATTCCGGCAAAAATTTTTTTTTCAGAAATTAGTTATTAATTTATTTTAGTACGAATAAAACATCATATGACATTTCTGGGTACTTTTGCAATATAGCGGTGAGTTGTCCCATAGCTCCAATTTTTGGGCCCATTATTTTAGAAAATAAGGTATGGGACATGGTACACAAGTCGGTTTTTTGAAGTTTGCGGACTTATAACTTCTTACCAATAAGGCTAAGATGCTGTGGTACAACTTTTCGATCTAGCTACCATTCTCTTTCCAACGATACCCATATCAAGTATCTAAGAAAAAAAAACTATTTTTTTTATTTTAGTACGAAGCAACTAGCTTCGCGCAGGCAGCGCTATATATCTGAAGTTTTTTCGTATTCCAGTAATGGAATTCCAGGAAGTATTAATGAATTTAGAAATAATTTCTTCTTATTCTTCTTCTATATCTAAAACGCTGTTAACTGAATAATAGACTTTTGATGATGAATCACATTTGGCAAGAATTGAATCTTAACTTAATTGAATTACATATTTGTATGCGACAAAATAGCCTTTCCCTCAAACCAAATGAATTAGTAGATAAGTTTGCAATATCCGGTTATATCTTCTTAATCATTTCTATAATGTTCGGCACCAAAACGAAGATATTTCTAAAATTTACCTTCCTTTTTCTTACATCAAATTTTCCTGCTCTTATTTTAAGTATATATCATTGGAAAGTGATGTGTTGTCTTTTATGTGCAGCCATAAGTATGACTTTTCCAGTGAAGCGTTGACTCTGCTTTAGTGCGTCTTGCTAGACGCTTTGTGGAGCATTGAAGCCATGTCCAAAGTTATTGAACTACAATCTTCCGTCAATTTACCACTATTACTCTACTTGGAAACATTGCAGGCTCTTGCAGTATCGGCACTACAGAATTTTAATGAAAGTTTAAAAGCAGAGTTAGCAATTCTTCCGCCATCTGAAAGTGTGGGTTCAATTCTACACGATGCCACAGTAAAAGCAGTCTCCCCAACATGCTTAATCTTTGCAAGCAATAGATTTATTAAAAGGTTTTCCCGGTGCCTCCCCTATTTATCGTAGACTAATAACATAATTAAATTACAAATGATTTTTTTTTCCTTTTTCAAGACACTCGTTTTGAATGGCTTCAAGAAGGCAGTAATGATCATAGTTTGATGTTATATGGCAAGGAATTAAAAAAAATCAAAAAGTTGTCCAAGAGAGACTATTTGTCTATTTACTTCAAATAAAATTCCACAGTAAATACAGTGGAATTCCTCTAAGTCGAACGTCCTCTAAGTCGTATTTCCCTCTAACTCGAATTTTTTATTTTGGCATTCCCTCCATCTTCCATACAAAAACCATCCTCGAACTCCCTTAAACTCGAAAATCCCTCTAACCCGAATACATTCTTTCCAGCCTTGGTCTATTTTCAATACTTCAAAAGTCAAATTTTATTTTTTTGGCTGAAAAATAGACAACAAAAATGTCCTTTCGCAACTTGTATCAAGTACGCACACTCGTATACTCTGATTCTCCTAAACGTCCTAAACGATGAAAACATTTCGCGAACATTCATTTCGTGTTGATTCTTGTAGTGCAACCACGTCCAAAAAAAGGCAATGTTGTTGCCCTTATAATTGTTTACCTATGCAAGAAAAAAAGAACCTAACCTAAGAAAGAGATAGCAGACGAAGTTCACAGCAAAAACAAGGATTTTCTTGCGAACATGGCCGTTGTCGAGAGTCATCTCCAGTCGCATTGCGCACACACAAATAATCTTTTAATCTGAAAACAATCAGGTATCTGAAATGCATTCTTGCTTTAGAGCGTGTGTTAGAAGCTTACTTTAAAAAAGTAAAATAAAGACATCTGCCAGTATAATTCCAATTGTAAATATTACAGTCCAAAATAAAGGATACTCAACAAAAAAAAAAAAAATACATAAATCCCTTTAACTTAAATTTTTCCATAACTGCCTATAACTCAAACTAATTTTGATGTCACGTGAAAATTAGATTTAGAATTATTCGACTGTATGTGCTTTGATCCAAAATCCCATAATCGGATGACAGTTGTTGTTGTCTGCGGTGCAACACATTTTCAATCTTATTTTGCCGTGATTTTGCCACAGCAACAAAGGTTCAGTAATTTTACACAACGAAATTATCAAAGTAAATATTAAGTGTCTTTATTATTTCTCTATAGAATAGAAAACGCATCAGACATGAAATTTTCCCATTGGCTGTCATCTTCCAACAAAGAATACGCGTTCTGGTATCGCCGCCTATATCCCTATCGTGTACATTTATGTACACCTATACACATACATACATATATCCATATTTCATATCTCATACCGTACAACACCGTTTCTGCGCGATCATCTTCATGCCAGCTATGTGTAAATTTTAGTTGAGCAAATGGGGGTTGAAATGAAAACACCATTGAGACTCGCATCGATTCCAGCCAGAATTTTATAGATTTAAAAAAAAATTTAATCAGCGCTTTCTCGGATTTCGCCCACTAATCGATATTTTTATAGTTATTAGTTTTGAATGCTTTCGCCGAGATCTACAAAACTGCATTTTTGGATTTTCGAAATTCGCATATTGACGTTTAAACGTTTTTGGCCAAAAGCACCAAAAGTATTAAGACTAGAATGCTGAAATTAGTTTCATTTTAATGTTCTTATCGAAGCCGATTTTTTGTAATTTTTTCAGATTTTTTGACAAAGCGGCATGGAAGTTACAGAGGGGGTTGACTTTTCGAATTTTTACAGAACTATAAAAATGGTTATTGTGAGTCTACCTTAAAAAGGCATATGTCATCGCTGACTTTTTTTTAGAACTTTTTGAGACGATCAATTCTTTAGTACATTATTTTTTCGTATCTGTAACTGTTTAGACAGTGGACAGGAAGTTTGCCAGTTCTCGATTTTATTTACATATCTCGATATATCGTTAAGTTGTTGTGCCAGAATGTCTATAAAATATAGTCCATACCCATAACAGATACTCAACAATACCACTGGTGAAAACAACATGGAAATCCGTTCAGTAGTTCCTGAGATCAAACTCCCCAAACATTTTTTTAGACTTCGTTTTATAATATTTATAGAAGATTAGTACTGACTTTTTGCTTAATAAGTGACTTTCTTTAAACTTTTTTTCGGAACTTTCTTTGGGCAAGTGAAGTACATCATCTGTATAAATTTTATTTCTTAATTCCGGGTGGTTCACCACGTACCTAAGATAAGGCTTAATGACAGACAGACAGACATTTTTGTAGTCTCCGTCCCGACCCCTTTTTCAATGACACCCATATTGATCACAAAAGTTAATAAAAGTTTTTTCAAAGGTTAGTTTCAGTACTAACTTTTTCTTTAATATACGACTAATTCCGGAAAAAAATCCTGATTTAATTTTGGGTTGCCAAGATACATATCCATTTCAAATTTCATCCCTTAACTACAGAGGATTCAGAAGTTATTAGCAAATATGTAAAGACGACAGACAGACAGACAGACGGACACCGAAGTGATTCTATAAGGGTTTCGTTATTCCTTTGGAACGAAACCCTAAAAACATTGTTAATTTTGATTCTGTTTCTTAAATAAAGTTTTCAACTAACTAACTATTCGTGATTTTCCAAACACCGCCCCAGGAATTAAATTTTTTTATATTTAGTGATAAAAAACTTGCTTTTTTTGCTTAAATTACTAATTCTGTTTCCCATGCATATTTTTAAGACCACGAGGAACCTTATAAACGACAACCAATTGCATAGATTAAACTCTTATCTTTGAGTTTATCTTTGAAACGCTTATACTGCCTTCACAAATTAATAGATTATTCCTCACATCCGTCTTTCCTTTTCTTTAGGTTCTTTTTTTATATCCCTTATCCCTTCTCTTTTTGACATCAGATTCCCAGTTATATTACTTCACATAATGGAAGTTGGGTTCTACTGATTAAAAAAACATAATACTCACTACTTTATTATTAGTTTGGCAGCACGTTGCTTTCACACAGCCTTCCTCCGTTGTTGGACAGTCCAGGGCACAGCAATCAGATCCGCTCATATTTAGACTGGAAGTCCCATCTGACATGTTACATCCTTCAATTTCTACGAACTCTGGCTGAATTGTTGTCGAGTGAATCCCTTCGTTGTGGAAAAATTCCTTGACCTTTTCAGCAATCTTCATGTACTCTGATAAATTTCGACACCTACAAAAAACAAATTAAAAAAATGATAACAACATTTTCTACTATCTGTCCGCTGTTATCGATGAACGTGAGGGTTGTCTTGTTCACAAATTTCAACTAATTATCTAAGCTTTGGATAAGTGTGATAGATAACATTATGCGCTCTTATCGTATAAAATGTAATTCCTTACCTGATATGAGCAGAGGCAATTATTCTATCACCAGCCAATTGCCAAACGTGAAATTCATGCACGGCCAATACCCCATCGACTTTCTCCAGGAGCCGTCGTTGAATGGCATCGACCTAAAAATAAAAAGGGGTGATTTCGTAGTCTCAACTCAGGTACCTCAGGCATTTTATACAAACTTGAATATGTGTGGGGACAGTCTGTAACAGGATTAAAGCTGATTCTCTTAGTAACGGCCACACAGATCGCAAAATCAATAGAACCAAAACAATGGACAGAGCTGGGTCCATATAAAAACGATACTTCCAGTTCGTCTTCCAGACAATCTAGAGAGAGAAAAAAAGACTATTTAAACTTCACCATAAAAGGGGCTATGTTTATGTTGCTTTCTCACCAGTGCACTAACGACTACAATTATGCTTCCGAGAGCGTCGCTGAGTACGTGCAGAAAAGCGCCCCGCATATTCATCGATCCAGCGTCATGACTATGTCCGTGGCTAGATTTCTTTAATGCTGATTTATCCTAAGAGATTTGAAATTGCATGATGATTTAATTTTTAAAATTCATTGATTTACCTGATTTTGGTATGTAAACGAAGTATTATCGCCTTCGTTTTCGTCTACATTGGCCAGTTCATTTAAGCGACTGTGATTCCTTGTCAATCCTCCGTGTGAATGACCATGATGCCCTCCATGTTCTGAAACATATGCCGATTACTCAGTTCTTTCGTATAGAATTTTACTTTACTTACCATAAAGCAAAAATAGCCCTATCACATTAACTAGTAGTCCTAATGCACCTACAATCAGTAGAAGTTTCGGTTCGTGTATCATTTCTTCTTCGATGAATCTGAAAAGATAAAGAACATTTGTTATAAATATTATATAAAGCTGCAGATAAATTAAAACAAGCAGATGTGTTTGGTCAAGTAGACACTGCAGGCAGAATAGACGAATTCAATTTGTGATTTGATTAAATCACAGAAGGAAAACAAAATCGTGTCATAAGCAACTTTTAAAAGTGAAAGAAAATTATGAGTAAACAAAGAGAAATCTTCTAGCTTTTCTTAGACAATTTAGGTTTTCTTTAGAAAATTTGAAAAATTTAGAACTCGTTAAGGCATATTAAAAAAAAGCTTATAATGTTTGAAAATTTTCATTTATAACACAAACAGAAAATTATAGTTTGGATCACTCACACAAAACTTTAAGTATACAATTTTCATGGGATCATTACTTATTATTAATTTCTTACTTATTTTAATTTTCAATAAAAAGGTTATGAAGTAATTTATCGAAATGAATGTATTATTTTGTAATGGTGATCTTGTAAGATCCGATACATCGCTAACCATTAGTCTACAGAAGCTAACTGAATAATTTAATTAGCTCTTGCATACCTGTTGTTGCCTGTAGGTGACATTATATGTTTCAGCTTCTTCCGTAACTTTAATTTTTTTTTAGTTTGCACAGCAAACTTATTGGCGAATAATTTATTATAAATGGCTGAATGTACAGTCAACCAACCCCTAGTTTATGGCCCAATTATTTCAGGAATGCGACAATTGTGCGGTTAAGATCATAATAAACTTACACATATGCCCTGTTTCACAGTGAGAGCAGTGGAGACGTTTCTCGACGTTTAAGTTAAACGACAGAATTGAACCGTTTAAACTTCGGCTTAAATAGTCGTGTCCGTTGCGGTGATTTGCTACACTTTTCAGATTAAATTCTTTGTTTTTTCTAATTTTTTTTCAAGTCTCAAACCAATTTCAGATACTAGAACCAGTTTAAACTATTACTGTGAAACTGGGCAATAATAAATTTAGTCTACTTATCTAGATATCATAACCGATGCAAAATCATTTGAAGTTTTTGTGTACTATAGGCAAATATCTGTTATTTGAAGCAAGGCCTTCATTCATAAAATAAAAGAATTAAGAGGTGCTTAGTTTTTTTACTTACCTTTTACACGCTTCTATCGTAATACTAAAACATAACGCTACTAAAAACACAGCATTCACTAAAGCACCCAGGACTTCGGCCCGTGCCCATCCAAATGTGTTTTTTGACCACTTCTTTGGTGACATCTGAAAAAAATAACCAAATCTATACAGTAAGAATAAGTGCGATTTTCTTTTTCTTTGAATAACTCGAATGAATGTTAAAGAAGTAAATTTGTAATTTTTTTAATCGATCTGCCTTTTTGTAAAATTCACTGAAACCTATCGAATTTCATATAACTCATGATTGTACCGTCCCCGGAATTGTTCTTCACGTATGTATGGGGTCAACTATTTTCCGTAAGCCTTTCCTCTCAAACACGGTTAAGAGGTCAAACTACCTTTGCCCAAGCAACCAAGTCTCGGATCTATATGTGAGTGCTGGTAATACAAGCGTCTTGAACAGCAGCGGATTTGAAGCATTGGTAAGGTTTCTGGATTTAAATAGCCTAGCCACCCGCGCATTTCTTCGTCCATATTATTATCCGAGGCTACTACTGACCCAAGGTAGTTAAAGGATTGCACAACTTCAAATTCGTGCTCGACTATCTTGACTGTTCTTCCAACATTTCTCGCAGACGCCACCATATACTTTGTATTTCCTTCCTTTATGATTTCTTGGCACCTGCTCGATCTGGATGAAGGAGTTGTGTACAAGCTGTTCACTTCGTCCGAAGATGTCTGCGTAGGACAGTAATTGAGTAGACTTGGTGGCGACGGTCTCTCTTCTTAATTTGTCAGAGTCCCCAATTGCACTTGCTATACACATGGCTTCTTACATTTACAATAAATTTTCTGAATACTAAAGATTAGCACTACTAAACGACAACTATTGACTAAAAGGTAGCTTATTTCATAGGCGAATGGAAATTATTTGTATTATAACTAGGGGCGAACCCTCTACTTGCTTTGCTCGCTAACCCTCGGAGCCTTACACGCTTAAAAACCAGATAAAGGGCTTACCAGGTGAGTTGCTCTTCGATTCCGCAAATGAAGGAAGACCTAGAGCTTGTTTTATGATAAACAAGAATATAAATGCCATCCCTATTTCAGAATTTTCCAATAAGGACATGGCAGCTGCAATTATTCAGCTACCCAACCAAGGAGGCAGGTATGACACAGTTATCTGCTCAGCCTACCTAGCGGGCGACTCCAACGACCTGGGCTTCACACCACTGCAGGAGTTCTGTGGAAGAAGGGGCCTTCAAATCATCGTAGGCTGTGATGCCAATGCTCATCACACGGCTACCCACCTACCTACACCTACCTTCATGAATAGTATTAGGGAAGAAGGTCTCGATCTCACTCTGTCTACCCCATTCATAGGCATTTCCATTCAAAACTGGCACATCTATGTCAGACCATAGGCAGATCTGTTTTGACATTCGGTCCAGTCCTAAGATCTCAGAAACTGACAGACAACCGAGGCAACGGACTGGAACTCTTATATTTTTGAGCTGGAGCAATCGGTTAGAAAATGTCCATGAAATATCAGAGAAATTGATAGTCTCGAACTCAGCCGCGACAGCCTAAATTCAGCGATACTATCCTCCTTCTAAAACGCTTGTCTAGAAAAAAACAAGTCGGGCAACCGCAACCGACTACCCCCTGGTGGAACAGCAAGCTCTCCAAGCTAAGATCTTTGACCAGGAAACTGTTCAATAGAGCCAAACAAAATGGAGACTCTCCGACACACAAAGCCGCGCTCGTATCCATAGAATCATCGCTAAAGAGCACTCTAATCGAATTGGACTGTTAAAAGATGCAGATGGCACATACGCAAAAGACGGCTTAGATACTCTACGTATCCTAACCAGCACTCACTTTCCCGACTCGATCGTCATGCCCTCCTCTCCACCTAGAATTGTTCCCCAGTTAAGGCTCAGTAGACCTAACAGGGACGACTGGAAGAGAGCAAGGGTGACTTTCACCGAGGGTATTATTAAATGGACCATCAACTCTTCGAGCTATTCAAGTCTCCAGGGGACGATGACATTTTCTCTGCCCTCCTGCAAAAGGGAAGTGTACACATCGCCCGACGGCTGATCAATATGGGGTACATACAGACAAGGGGGGAGGTAATGGTCATATTTATCCCCAAAGCAGGTCAACGACCAACCGACCTGCCTAAATCCTTTCGGCCGATAAGCCTTACCTCCTTTTTCCTAAAAACCATCGAAAAGATACTTCATAGACAAATTAGGGATGGGGTCTTGAAAAGATCACCCCTTCATATCAACTAATATGCCCGAAACAACTCCTCAGTCTTACGAGGAGTCAGATTCGAACCGTCACGGGCTTTCTAACTCAGTAAACAAACGTGCAACGAGGACGAAGAAACAGTGGAACACATACTGTGTCACTGTAACTCCCTAGTCAGTACACGTCATCGACACCTAGGCAGACGACATCGCTGCCAGCTCACCCAAAAGTATCCTAAGATTCATCACGAACTCAGGCTTTTTGCGTGAGCTCTAAGTGGGGGCAATCACAATAGGCCCACTCGCGGCCGCAGTGACATTTTCCCCACGCCTCCCCCCTAACTCTAATGATGAGCGATGACACATTTCAAGACTTTTTATATACCTTTAACTTCAATTCTAAATTAACTTACCTTAACTGATAAAAATGATATGACTAAAGCTGCTATGTCGCCCAACATGTGAAAACTGTCTGCTACCAGCGCCATTGAATTCGTTACGTATCCCACGACGATTTCGACAAAAAAGAAGAATGCGGTCAGCCACATCATCGAAAGTAGTCGACATTTTTTCCCACTGTATTTTCCCATTTTGGCAAATCTGAAAAAGATGGAAAAAACAAACTATTGAACAAAATTCGCATACATATAAAGACAGTTTAAAAAATCGCTTTGATTTGTCCATCTTAGATGACAAATTTTAAATGACACCATGAGAAAATCCACTCTTACATCATAATGACAAAGAAACGATCTTTTAGAGGAGCGCAACGAAAATAAAGAAACGTCTAGATTTTGAGTCACAAAAAACACAAACGTTGACTGATTTTATTCTCAGTGAATGCCCGCGCCACTGGAGACAGGTATGACGACGATGTCGTTTGAAAAACCAAATAAACCGCCCAGTTCCACTGCCAAAGAAATTTGTTTCCTGGGTAACGTCTTTATATTCGAAGTGCAAATGCACCCGTTGTATATACCGACGTTGAGTTACTGTAGGCGTAGTGAGGGTTGCACTGCCTTTTGTTTACAGCAATAAACGTAAAAAAAGTATATCCCTAAGCCCAGCCGGCACGTTAAACGCAAGTGGGAAAGTAGTAGAACTAAAATACAACAATACAAGAAAGTATTGAAACTAAAATACAACGTGGATTGAGTGGCAGCCGTAATAGTCGTTATGTATTGGGGGGGATTATAATCCCTCGAAAGTCCCCTGAATTGAAGAATGTATTTTTTTCCATTATTTATATTTTTCTGCAATTGAGACAGTGAATAACTTTAAAGTACTTTTGTCGAATCGAATATCTTGAATGTCATTCATTTATGCATTTCAGCGAAGAGAGCTCGTGTCAATTTCACATGAAAGTAAAAGATTCTATAGAAATTTGCCATTATCTGTATAAACTTTCTGAGGTTCACTATTATTCCAATTGGTTGTTTGGCTATTAGGACTGCAATGGTAGTCCCAAACTATTTTTAATTAGCCATAATTGATACTACACAAGAAACCTTAGAGATAAAACATTAATTGCTTCTTATTTTATGAAATGAACAGACTAGAACAACCTATGATATTCGTCTTCTCGAATAGAATTATCTTAGAAGAATGTAACAGCTATCAATGGAATTAAAATCTCTGATGGTATCTTTGATGGTATCAGAACTTATTTATTTAAAAGAAATATATTTGCATTTATGCGCATTTATGTGGATATTAAGTGCATGATTTGTTTTAAGGGAGACTGTAATTTACTGAAGGGAGGTAAACTGCTTAGTGATAACAGAGGAAAACATGCATGAAAAACGCTACATCTGGTGAAGTGTGGTGTCAACAAATCGAAGACCACACCAATTGTCAAAGGAAGTTCGATATTTACATGCGAAGTTTGATGTAGATGTCGAAATTCAATCTCCATCTTTGAACGCAGTAACTAAAAGATGTGCAGAAGCAGAACTGATGGTACATAAAAGAAGATGTAAACAATTTCATCATAAGCTTCAAGAAGTGACAAAATTGTCTGAAAATATAAATCCAAAATGTGATAAAGTTAATTCAACAAGATGTTGTACTTCAGTTTAAGAATTGGTGGACAACATTTTATAAAAGAAGTTGT
The DNA here is from genome assembly GCA_905187475.1 of Syritta pipiens. Lineage (NCBI taxonomy): Eukaryota > Metazoa > Arthropoda > Insecta > Diptera > Syrphidae > Syritta > Syritta pipiens. The sequence continues at coordinate 32,724,149 of LR994574.1, read as the reverse complement.
TCGTCAGTTTGATCGTATGGCAGGAATATATCGTCAAAAACAAAAAAGTATTTTTCAAGATTCCCAGGCATGTGTACGCATTTCATACACAATAGTAATAATATTGGAAATGTAGCATGCAAAGAGTTCGTCAATCGATTGTCAACTTTGACTTTCTCTTTGCGACTACCTATAAACTCATTATTAACATAACATCATAAATGCTGTACAACGTTTGTTTTACCCATGCTCACAGCAATCGAAAAGAAAACCAATTGTCATTGTAAATGCACAAAAATAACGAGCAGTTTTAACTTGAACTTTGTATTCGCATAGATCATATGCTCCTGTCTGAGCACGAGTCAATGCACCAAATGCATATTTCAATTATGTCGACCGTACTTTATTTTCTGCGCGTGAACCATAATTTAGCTTTCATAAATCTCCACATGCTTCGGATCATCATAACCGGCACCCAGTCATTTACGTACGTATATCGCCCTATGCTCACCTCCGAACTTCACTAAGGCACCGATATGGGTGTGACATCGAACGACGATATACTTTTTTTTTTTTTCAAACACGAAATAAGATGTATTATTTGTTTGCATTCCAATAATTGGACATACTATTAACATACGGACATTAAGTTCATCTGTTCGCGCAGTCCAAATGTACATCATCCATAAATTCACGAGATTCCAATATTTCCTTAATAAAATAGTCTCGTTCGCAAAACTTAGCACGCCACCAACAAAGCTTTTTGCTGTTGCTCTGTGTACCGCGTGTTTCTGCGAGCGTATTTTTCAGTAATTTTTGACTCACCACACTGACGCTGTTTAATTTTGCGGTTACTTAGAATTTCCACTTGCAAACAGGCAGGCAAAGGCCGTGTGAAGGCCGCACATAATGCACACGGACAAATGCGCGCTAATTTTATGTGTTTTTACTATTGTGTTATAGCACATGCATCGCTGTAATTGCGCACAGCACTCAAACAACTCCTGTGTTTATTTGATTAGATAAAATATTATAATCGCAAAAATGATTTAAAAACCTTTAGATACTTATTCGTTACGAGCAGGAAAAGTAATAAACGACAAATTGACATTTTTAGATACAAAAAGTGTCAATTTAACATGTCGAGGCGTGTGCAGATTATGGCAGTCAATTGTGTTGGACGTGAAACATGTGAATATCAAGTTGGTTATCTGTTTTCATATCGTAGGCTGAGTGTTATCAATTAAAGACGACTTTTAGAGAAAAATTAACTTGACGAATGGGGAATGAGTTTGTGGTGCCGTGCCATATTGCAAAATTTACATTTTCATACTCGGAAGTCGGTCCGAAATTTGTTTTGATGACATTTTAGAGAGATCTAGAAAAATAGATAGATCTTTTATTTTGTAGTGCGACAATATCCAGTTATTAAAATTAACAATCGCAGCTTGCACACAGATTTAATAAAATTTTCAAACCTTACTACTGAAATCGTCTACATTTTGGGGACGGACATTTTTAATTATAAGAATGTAATACAATATACAGTCGAATCCGTCTAAGTCGAATTTCTCTCTAACTCGAATACATGAACCACTACTCTGCTTATTCATTGTGTTGTTGGTTGGGCTCCAAAAAATATGCTTTGAATTTGAAAATAGTTAGGTCTGTAATGCTTTCTTGCATTATTTAGTGCGTGGACTGGAAGTCTAAATCTAGCTTACTAGAATTTGTTAAGACCATAGTTTAAGGCAACAAAAAGCCGAACACAATCACAATGACGTTTCAACACAAAAAGTTGTTAGTCATTTCATTAAAGGCATATGAAAGCATAAGATAAACCAAAGATCTGAAAAAGCTATTAAGACAATACTATTAAACAACTGGTGGTAATACAAGCCAAACATTCTGGTGGAAGAACAGCAAAAACGAATGCAAGATATCATTCAACTGCAGATAAGCATTTTGATTAGCGAATATTAAAAATATTTATAATGTTAACCATTACTGAATTACAAAAAATTGCAATAAACGACTTATTATGAAAAATCTGTCATCCAAATTATTATGAAAGATCCAATTTAAACTTAACAGTGAAAATACGCTCAGACTGAGGTGCACTTGGTCCCCTGTCTACAAATTAAATAGTTCAAGATTTGGCATGTTGCGGCACGGTTTATAGAAGGCTAATACACTTTGGCCTATTCCTCAACATCACCCAACATAAAAGTTCTATAATTTCCGAAAGGAACTACAACAAGGAAGCGCCATTTGCATATAAACATAATTAAACTATTGCTAAATGGAAAAACACATTTTTTTTTGACGGATCGCAGTACAGATAAATTGGATGGTGGAATAAAGAGCCCGGACGGAGAAAGAAAGTATGCGCAATAATGTATCCCAAAAGCGTAATTTGGTAGAAAGAATGCGCTCTTCCGAGATAGCCGCTGTAGTTGGAAAACAGAGATAATTGATCCAATTTTGGATCGGTTCAAATCCAAACCAGTTACAAATTCTATTCCTATAAAGGTTCCAATAGGATAACAATTCAAAACATATAGCGAGCTAGTCAAAACCTGGATTGAGGCCAATAATTGATTGTTGATTGACAAGCACAGTGTCTTGACTTAAAACTTATAGACAGTTTGCTACAAAATGTTACGGTAACCAGGACAATTAACCAATGCAAGACAACAGACACATAGTCAACTTTCTCAACCCTATGCTAAAAATCTGTGAACCTATGTTCAACCCAAAAAGGTTTACAACAAAATAATAATAATGTTTTATTTCTATTTTTGGACTCCGTTTATACAGGTGTGTTTTAATTTTAATGTCTCCAGAATAAACCTTAGAAATCGTAAGAGAAAGAAAAATTAACTCCCCGTCAAATTTTCAAAATATATTTTTGGCGGGTTATGAAGTGTATATAAAAAAATCTGTACACCCGCCGGCGCAAGGAAGTCGATTGATTTGTAGCAATTAGCCGGCCAAAAGTCAATTTTTTCGAAGTAACATTACAGATATAAGAATTAGTCTGAAGTCTAGAGGATTATCGTAGCTAGAGTTGTTTATAAGACCATCATGAACTCGCCAATTAGAGCTTACGCGGGAAGTCAAAGCGCGTTGACCGAAAAGAGTTAAATTGCATATCGCACTTTTTCAACCGATTGCTCTAAAAATTAATGACGAATTTGAAAACTTTTGGTCAGAATATTTTTTAATAAATAACAACCGTTTTGGTAATTATTCGTAGTTCTTTTAAATTATTGGTCAATTTTAACGAAATTGTAAAAAAACGCATGGCTTTATAAAACATTTTTTTGTATTGTATACTAGAAGTATTTAGCTAAGTAATGATGTAAAATGTATCTGCTAGTAACGAAGTTATTGACTTTTTTATAAGTAAGGTTATACAAGGAAAATTTTTTTGTTTTTTTTTTTTTGCTTAAACGAGGTTAAGTCCGATTATCGTGCATTAAGATATTAAAGGATGCCTCAGGGATAAAAATTATGATTCATAAATATCTCTATTTCAAAATTATATTTTACAAATGACAATGATTTCCGTTGAAATACGCGATACCTAAATCTTCAAAATCCACCTCTTGCGGCGGTTTATAAAAATACTAAAAGCTCTATAATTCCTTATTTACTAAAGGTATAACGATAAAACTCTGCTCGAAAATAGCAGGTGGCGGAGTTGATTGAAAAGATGTTAAATGTGCAGTTTTTTTTATTAAGAAAAGATCTAGTCTATGTAGCGGAAATAAAACAGAGTAGCTTATATCGACATAAGCGATTTCTATGTTTTCCAAGGGATATTCATTGGCACATTGAATTTCTGTCTTACCCCCATTTGATAAGATTTGGCCGTTACAAAGATATTGTAAAATTCGTACACTTTTGTTTGAACGACTATACAAACCGATCTTTCTCGAAATCACTATTTTCGACAGAAGATTCTGTTTTCTTGCCACAGATATGCTACATAATTTTATCTTCATAACTTCTCTCTGTCATCCGCTACAAGCAAAAGCATGAGATAATTTTTCTTACTGTACTATAGTTTTACTTTATATTGATAAGCGAGTCACAGTATTGTCTGAACTAGTTAGATACGCTTTGCAGTGTGACGTAACCGTAACGAATTTTCAAAGACATATTAAAGATTATATTGCAATATACTTATCGAAACTGCATTTCTTTTCAGAGTTTTTATAGTCTCAAACAAATAGAAAAAATTAAGTATGTGCAACAGGTAAACTTCCAAAATAATTTTGTTCACCTTTTTATAAGACTGCTTTGTCGGTCAGAAGTAAATGCATGGTTACGTAACACCCTTATGGATTTAATGCCGTACAAAAATTCTTTACAAAACTAGTTCGCGTTTGCTTAATTTTCTTGGTGATAACAGTTTGAGACAGATCATTTCTATTGTGCACCGAAGAAACCAATGCAGCGTAGGAGCTAGAACTAAAAAAATTGCATTACTTTGATCCCTAAGGGGACCTTATTTTTCTGTACCTTACATTTATATTTCCGAAGGTGCTAAAAAAAAAAAAAAAAAACATGGGACTCGGCAGACCACAATGCTAACAATGACAACAGAACTGGCGTTTATTTATAGGACTTTCAAGGGAGGGAAAATAATTCGCCCACTTGATAATGACTTGCAAAGCATATGAACCAAGGCTATTTTAGAGACACAAACAAATTAATAAAGAAATTCTGTGGTGGTGACCGCCAAAAAGAGCTTTGGACTTAAAGCGCTTCCTCTTTTGTTAGGTATTAATTTCAATGCACTGACATTTATCCGCTCTCAACTGACCATAAAGTGCTCAATTAAATTCTTTTATTAGTTATTTCGTCGCACGGCGATGGAAGCAATTATTGAAATTTACATTTTGTTATCGTATAAAGATTAGCACCGAAATAAGCATAGTTTGTTAAAAATGCATTAACCTTTGTGATGTAAAACTAGATAAATAGTAAAAAAAAAAACTGGTCAAGTGTGAGTTTTACTCACGCGCCGAGGGTTTCGTTCTTTCGTCAACAGATTAGAAGTAAGGACATAATTTAAGTTAAGGCAACTAGCAACGTCAGGTAGTTCTTATTGTTTCTAATAAGGCTAAACAAAAAAAAAATCTTTCTCATTTGCTGACCGTGCCAACCGTGTGAAAATTGCTCTAGTGAACTTAAGGGAAATGGTCTGAAGCTACTCCATTGACACAATTAGTCGGCAGTTCATGAAAGTCACCTTACCAAACAGCTAAGCAATTTGAATCGTAAAGTATTGGGCAGTATTTTTATTAGGAGATAGCTACTTAAACCTTAATGCGGAACAGCCACAAACACCAAAGAAATTGACACATCAAGTACAAGCGTTTAAAAAAAAAAAATCAAATTTTACATCATCATCAGCAAAATTTAAAACATTTCCAACAGCATAGAGTAGTATCAGGAAATGGTCTGAGCAGACATACACGTACAAATAACTGATTCTCTTATTTCTTCAAAAAAAAAATTACCAATCATTTCTTTACTTTACTTTGTTCTTTTAAGAGAACTATAAGAGAAGGAAACTGTCATATAAAATATTTGCTCAGGTTCATCATCATCATCATCATTTTCTTTGCCCGCATGTTCCACTAAAGGGGTTGCGGGGGCAGTGCACGCAAAAGAGATCTCCAGGCATCCCGATCCTCCGCCGCCGACTCTAACTCCTCGGCGGGTATGCCCAAGCGTAATCAGGCGAGCTTTTGGACTTGATCCAACCATCTCATCCTGGGTCTACCGAGCGGTCGCCTACCTGACGGAGTCGCATTCAAGGCACGCCTCGGAAGTCGTACTGCAGGGGACATTCGTGCCACGTGGCCATACCATCGAAGTATGGATCTTTCCGTTCGGAGAAGAAGCTGCTCAACGTTTAGCTCTCCCCGTACTGTCGTGTTTCTCACCCTATCTCGGCGAGTAACTCCTACAGCAGCACGCAGAAATCTCATCTCGGTAGCTTGTATTCGCGATCTTATTCTTTCGGTCATTACCCAAATCTTATGACCATAGGTGAGAGTTGGAACAAATACCGAATTGAACACCGATAACTTGGCCTTCCTGATGACAGACCTTCCAAGCTTGGCCAATCCTACAGGAAAGCTCAGTATTGCTCCTCCCATCACTCGTGAAAAAGACCCCGAGATACTTAAACTTCTCCACCTGTTTCAATCGAACTCCGCTGACCTGCAGAGTGCATTGCACAGGCGTTCTAGAAATGACCATCACCTCGGATTTGTCCACGTTAACCTTCATCCCAGCATCAGTACAGACGGCCACAAACCTATCTAGCGCACGCTGGAGTTTCGTCTGTGAGGATGTGAGGATAACTAAGTCATCTGCAAAAAGCAGGCGACTTACCCTCAGCTCCCCCAGTGTCAAACATTCTTCACCACGGCTGCGTTGTAGCATCCAATCCATGTATATAATGAAAATATATAATGAATGCTCAGGTTCACAGGCTTTGAAAAGAGCAAAAAAATATAGAAACTTTTTTACGAATCCTTTGTCGATTGATTAGTAACGCATTCAAGCTATCATTATTTATTAGAATTGGATTTTAGCAATTAAGAAAAAATAAGAACTGCGAAAATAGCGAAAAAACCCCCTTCGGAGAAAAAAAAGACAATAAAAAGGAAAAATCAGACAAATCGAGGATCGAACTCTGGACCCTCGTAGCGCAGCGTAAGCACTATAACCACACCACCAACGCCGCTTCAACATTTCATTGTCTTTTTTGGTATAGGAAACGCGGAGAAATCTTTGTATGTGTGAGATAATCGCTAGTTGCCCTTTTTTAGCAAAATGCTCACATAGTTTAAATCGTTTATATTTCGCAATATTGTGTGAAAATAAAATTTTTTTTGTATAACATTTTTTGATTCTATTGATGAGATCTACAAAATGGCGTTTTCGGATCCTTAAAATTCGTATGTCATTATTTTTTGGTGTTTGGCCAATAACTTGAAGTGTTTGAGCCAGGATACTCGAACTAAATTTAAACTAAAGATTACATCGAGACCTACATTTTAGATTTTATTCAGATTTTGCCTCATAGCTCCAATTTTTTTCAGATTTTTGGCCCATTATTTTAGAAAATAAGGTATGGGACACGGTGCACAAGTCGGTTTTTCGAAGTTTGCGGGGTTATAACTTCTTACCAGTAGGACTAAGATACCAACTGTGATACAACTTTTCGATCTAAATGCCATTTTCTTTCCAACGATACCCATATCAAATGTTTAAGAAAATAAAACTGTTTTCTGATTTTAGTATTAGTACTAACTTTTTCGCTAATAAGTAACTTTCTTAAAACTTTTTTCGAAACTTTCTTTGGGCAAGTGAAACACATCATCTGTGGAAATTTAATTTCTTAATTCAAGGTAGTTCACCAGGTACCTAAAATAGGGGTTAATGACAGACAGACAGACATTTTTGTAATCTACGCTCCGCCCCCTTTCCAATGACACCCATATTGACCAGAAAAGTTAATAAAAGTTTTTTCAAACTCTCGACAGTAAAGAGTGGACGGTTATTGTGGGCGGGGAGCACACCGCATTGGATATGGACGTGGATATGCTTCTCAGTTACAGTTTCCTGCCATTGCTGAAGAAACGGGATTTTCAACTGCGGGTTGGCCTCAACCTCAGCAAAGTAAAGAATCTGTCGGTGCCCGGATGGCACAGAAGAAGAAAACCCGCTGGTCGCAATGATGAAGGTAATACAAATAAACCTTCATCACAGTAAGATGGCTAGCGCCAACTTTCTCTATATGTTAACCACAGGTATTGCCGACATCGCCATCATACAAAAACCCTATTTCGCTAGGGGGCGAGTATGTGGGGTGATGAATAAGAACCTGGTGGTGTTTCACACCATAACAACAACAGTCGAGGGTAGGCTGAGATCCTGTATTATAGCTAGGAAGGGCGTAAATTTACATTTACTTTCTTCCTACAGTAGCAGGGACACAGTAGCGGAGCACAACCTCTAGTATTGGCATCCGTCTACCTGCCACATGACGCGGCTTCACTCCCGCCTGACGACCTTACAAGACAACTAGTGGTAGATTCGAGGAGGCAAAATTGGGACCTAATCCTGGGATGCGACGCCAACGCCCACCACACTGTTTGGGGCAGTACGGACATCAACAAACGAGATGAGTCTCTTTATGAATTTATAATATTGGAAATCTTAGGAATTGTATCGAACTGCATGAGTTTATAACTCAGCAGTCGATGTATTTTATGTTGCGAAGTAGTTTTGCTGTTTTCCATAAGAAAACTTACCTTTTTTGTTAGTAATTGTAAAGGAGTGATAGGAAAAACAGATAGTAAATAAAAGTGGTTTTTCCATTTGGTTTTCCACATTAAAGTGGCTGTTGTTTCTTTTTATTAGGCTTTAACAGGAATAGTTAATAGGGGCAATGAACCAACCTTCATAACTATCATAGCGATCCAAAGCGAAAGAACTGGGACAAACTTGGGAAAATAGTAACTAAGGGAATCAAATCATTAGCCACAAACTCGGCCGATACACGAGAAGGTGTAGGCCTTGGTGGAATAGCAACCTTAGTGTCCTGAAGAAAAGGTCACGTTTTCTTTTTAACGTGGTCAAAGAAACTAGAGAAAGTGTTGACGGGGTCCTCTTCAAGGCCAGTCAAAGAGAATTTAAGAAGGAAGTGAACACAACACACCTTCTGCGATAGAATGACGAGCCCCAAAGAATCGGCAAGGCTCAGGAAACTACTTTCTAAAGAGCCGACGGTGCCAGGCTTTTTGAAAAATGACAATGGTAACTGGACGGAGTCCTCCTCGCCAATTCGCCCTCCCGTGTAGAGCGAAGCACCCAGAGCGCAGGAGTACTACACTCCCAACCATATCATCAGTGATGATAAGACCAACTGGGCTATAAATTCCTTCTCTCCTTTCAAGTCACTTGGGGAGGACGGTATCTTCCCAGTAATGCTTCAGAAGACTAAGGACGTACTAGTCAAAATTGTATGTACCCTTTTCCGCGGTTGTCTCCTCTGTGGTCATATCCCCACAGCTTGGAGGAACGTTAAAATCATTTTCATCCCCAAAGCCCCCAGCCTCACGACAGCCAAGGATTTTCGACCAATTAGTTTGACCTCCTTTGTCCTGAAAACATTCAAAAAGTTCCTCAATACGCACATCCGGAGTTCCACCTCCTCCACTGTGTTGTGTGCGTTATAATTTTGACACAGGTGGAGGGGACCTACAGTTTATTGCCGGCTCCGAACAGCGAATCGCGAAAGCTTTCCGTGGCAGAAGACAATCCAGGAGGATTGTCAGATGAGGCAGATTGGAGATGAGGCCGTGAAAAATGTTTATGGTGTTTTTTTTTTCCCGAGCTGGATTCGAACCCAGGTACTCTCGCTTAGCAGTCCGAGGCACTAACTGTCTAAGCCACGGCGCACACTCATCAGATGGTTATTTTTTGGAGCCCAACCAACAACACAGTGAATAAGCAGTGCAGCAGTAAGTTTTTCATACAGAGACCCGCGGTTGTGTGCGCGATGCTCTAACTCTTAAACGGCTTAACCAACTGCAATAAAATTTGAAATATAGAATTCGTATGTCCAGCTAAAACGTTAACTAATTCCTTCTTGCGCACCAGAGCCAGAGTCGATCTTTTAAGCTTTAGCTTTAAGATCCCGACTCTCGACAAACCGGCCACTAGACGCTCGCATGCTGCCACACCACCAGGACTGGCTCCGAATGGGGCCCTGCCACACCAGGGTAGGCAGTTTCTTAGGCAGTCTTTTTTCATTTCGCCATCTGGAGTGTTTGCGCTTCGTTAGCCAGGTTTGGAGTGTACCAAAATTAATTCACACCCCAAACCTGTTGCCCGTCGCCCACCACGTAGAGGTCAGCTGCTGAGGGGGCTAATAATGTTTTCTTTCGAATTGTCTAGTTAGTTTATGAAAAGCGGACTCAACTATGTCTTTAAAATTATGCGATATGTCACCACAGCCGGAAAATGTTGATACGCTTATATATATTCTTATTTCAGTTTCGAATTTATATTAATCTTATTTCACAGATTTAATACATTGTGTTTTTTTTTAGCTTTGCTTATGCGCAACCTAATTTTAATAATTTCATGATCTGAAATGATCAAGTCATTTATCACTGCAGCACTTATACACGAGACAGAATCATGTAGTCAACAAGTGTCGAAATTGATTGTACATTTACTAATTAATTGTATCAAACCAAACTTTTTTGGTTTGATACAATAATCAATGTTACAGTCACCAGCTATACATAGATATTCGTTGTAGTTTAAACTATCCTCAAGAAATTCACCGAATACTACGTTGAATTCCGAAACACTCATTTTGTCTAATCTATAGAGCCCCATAACATTTCAGCATTCTATTTCACTTTTAATTTTAATTACTAAAAACCACAGTTTGTATTCAATGGATTTTGAGGCTATCTCAACACACATTAATTTTTTTTAACATAAATCACTAGCTCACATGTATGTCTAGAGTAATTTTGTAATTTTTTAAATTATGTTCGTTTTCTCTTATATCGTTAGTTATGTGTATCAAACTTGTTTTTTTATACGAGCTCCTCCAACACTGCAAAGTTTTCTGTAAGACCTTGAACGTGTAAATCAATACCTGTAAATTCATTTGGTTGCTAATAACCGATACGATTTTTCTTTATTTCTTCCCAAACTATGTTTCCTAGTCCTAGCGACTAGCATATTCCAAGAAGGAATGCAACTTCCGATTTCAAGTGGATAATGACATTTTTTTAATTTAAGAGGTTGAATCACCGATATATAGGGATAAGTACTTAACTAACTTGACTTTCACCGACAAACGCAGGTTGAAACAAAGCGCACAATTATCTTTACGTCAACATCAAGTATAAATTTGATGTCTATAGTCACATTGTCACGCGAATTGGGTAATGTGTTCGTGATTCATTTTGTTTGTACACAGTTTGCCATGTGACGTGCAAATATTGGTGCCAGGTAGTTTATTGTCTGCAGGGGTGATTAATTTTGGCTCAGGGACTTTTTTTTTTTTTTCTTTTAAACCCGCTATGTAGGTTCAACTCAAACAGTACTGATGAAAACTGTGACACTGTAAAGTGGTTGGGAATTACCACTTGAAAACAACCTCAAGAGAAGGGTTAGGAAATTTGTGTGCTAGCACACTTTTGTAGGTATATCCAGAAGAATACCCAAACTAAAAGAGATAATACAATGCTTATGTTTCACCCATTCATTAGCAATTTCGCAATTCAGATGTAGAATTTTGTAAATTACATTTTTGATCTTTTTTCACTGCAGATACATCCCTAATGTCTTCAAGCAGTCAACTAAATTTATAAGTCTAACAGCTAAGCTTTTAGGTTATGAATTTAATCAGTGCAAGTGTGTTCGTTTCCTTTATTCTGTTATAGGGCGATACCACGTAAGTTATAAACAACTATAATCCTGACCAACCAGTAACCACTCCACACAAGTGTTTAGAATGTAAAATGGGACATCAGCCTTCGGATTGACCCAATGGAGCTAATTTACATTTTTTCGCATGTGTATGTCCCAAATTCGCAACTGCTCGTTGTTTCATCCCTTCTCATCATCATACATACTATGTATATGTACATACGGCAAACCAACACCGATAACAGCGTGATTGTTGATGTTGTCCCAGTACCCAATCGTAACCCCGTCCTCGAGACAATATAAATCTTATCGGCTTGAGACGCTTCAAATATTTACTCATGACTTAAATCTAGGTGACAGTAGCATATATCGTTCCAGTTGGGAAAGTAGGTTTCAAAGCCGTAGTTGAAATTTGGGCCATTCCTTGCTCCTGACATCCGTTGAAAACTTTTCTCCTCTTTCACATTTTCCGTCTCTATCTCTCTTGAACAACAATCAAAACACACAAACAGTTTGTGGTATGAAATTAGTTACGTACGCGTATACGGAAACATGACCCTTGCTGAATAGAGTATGGTATATTGCTAACAAAGCCAACCTATCTCGCCCCTACTTTATTCTGTCCCTTTACTTACTGCATCTGGCCGAATAATAAACAAAAAACAAAACAAATGAGTCACTTCATTGTTACAATTTTACAACAATCTGAAAAAGCACAAAGGTTGTAAATGTTTAGTTTAATTTAGAAATTTGTCCATAATCCTTTGGAGTATTTTTTTAAAGAAGAATAAGAAGAAGAGAAATCCTTAGCATACTGTCGTTTAGTTTTGGTAGAGTTTTAGGTAATGTGGCATACTATTATTCTAACATTCTATTCCATAGCTCATTTATCGCTTTTCGCTTTTTTTTCTGGGGTGCTGTTCCTTTCTCATAATATTATCAATTTTTACTATTGGACCAACACCATTTGGCGTAATATAAGGCCAAACTATTAAATTGCTACTCAATATTTCACAATTTGCTTTACGTGTTATGGTTTTAGAGCGGGCTAAGGAGTTAGTACTAGTACTAGACTAAGAACGCCGAATTTTCGTCTCATCAAACCAAATAACCTAACATACACTAACACTGGCCGTGGCTTAATCTTTAGTGCGTCGGACTGTTAAGCGAGAGTACCCGGGTTCGAATACAGCTCGGGGAAAAATACCACAAACAATTTTCACGGCCCCACCTCCAGCGAACGACTGACAACCCTCCTGGAGTACTTCTGTCATGGAAAGCTTTCGCAATTCGCCGTTCGTAACCGGCAATAAACTGTAAGTCCCCTTCACATGTGTCAAATTATAATGCGCACAACACAGTGGAGGCGCGAAGAGCTAGGCTCCAAAAAAACTTCCAGTGTATATAGTTACAATAATGTTAGGTGAAAAGTTGATGCAAATGATATTTATAACCCTCAAATAGGCCAGACCGGACACCGGTTGTTGCGCCGATCATGATGAGTGATGACATTCAATTTGATCATTTACTGGGACTATTTGTTTCATTAGGACTTAGCTAAGCAGAACTAATCAGATCTGCAGCTTCACTGAAAGCTCCATCAAATTTTGCACGTAGATGTGTTACGTGGAATATTTTTACTTGCTCTAAGTGCACCTCAATAATTATGCTGATAAACAAACGCACAAATCTTTCACACAAAAAATCGTTATCTTGACATCTCGACTACAACATTATCAGTTGCTCTACTTCAGAATATATTGTCATATTTCATTGAGATTAAAGTGAAATTTGAAGTCTGTTGCCATACATGCTTTTCAGTTATTTATGCTGCTTATGTATATATAAGAACTTTAAGAGAGAGTGAGAGTGTGGCCTTACACATTTTTCCACACGATAACGTTAGAAGAATACAAAGACAAGGCCACACCAAGGCCAGAAATTTACTATTCGGCCACAGAAGCAAATAAACCACAGATAAGTGATAATTTGATAACTCATAATTGAAGATAAAGATTATCAGGTAAACCCTGATTGTCAACTGCTACATTTTTGTTCATCGAACTTGTTAGCAAAATTTGACAAGTATTCAGGTGTGAATGCAGTTAGAAAAAGATAAAAGATAAAATACCGTCAAATTTAATGCGCTAGAAACTTCCTATAGCGAATTGTATAGCATAAAGAAATAAATAATGCTCGGCGAACATAGCTGCTGTCACAGCATAAACCGCACCTGACACACATTTAAATTACAAGCCATATTCAGTTTGGTCTTCCAGGCACAAGCATGCATATATAAAAAAAAAAAAAAAACAATTAAGACAAACACCATAAATCTATCGCTATTAATAAATCTGTCAAACGTAAACGCTGAAACACAATCGATAACACACTATCGATAACGCACGTTTTTATTTTATGCCTCCTTTGCCTTGACAGAGTTGTAATGCCGAAGAGCACATGATGTCTATTTACCTTACTGCTTGCCTATTTAGTCATTGACAAAAGTGCCAACCGCGACATAATTTGACTGGACTCTAAACTCCCTAGGTGGGCCTGATATCAACGAATCAGCGCGTAATGTTAAGACACACTCTGGAATTAACAAATTATCACATAATCGAACCTTGAAAATCGGTTTTTATATTCAGGCACAGCGAGGTGCAAACCTTGCTTCAGTTTTAGTTGGTAAACGTAACAAACCTCCATTAGCATTGCTTAGTCCGTTTCACATCTTTCTCTAGACTTAGCAGCGACGTACACGTATTTAGCGAGCCCACCGATGAATCAGCTATGGTGATAACTAAGATAATTTTTTCTTGTTTCCAGATCCTACTACTTCTCACGAACGATTTTAATCAGGTGTGCGCACAAGTGTGAGAAGCCCGCTTTAAAAATGGAACGTACGCAGTTGCGTATTTAATGAGGCACGTGCTTGAAGGCTGTTCTAGTGCACTTCATTGCCGAAGCACACTTTACTGGGAAAACCGTGATTTGGTACTGAAACGTAATCGCACGAGGAAAGCAGGAGATAAAATTAGGTCAATCGATCAAATCGGCGCTAAAACTTTCCTGTAGATATTTGCAAATGTTAACGCAAGTTCATCAAGTTAAGTAGAAAACCTACTGACAAAAAAATTGCGAGGCATGAATGTTTTGCCGTTCACTTTTCCATTATACCCTGGTTCATTTAAGAAAAATTACTTGCTTGCTTTCCAATGAGGGGGACATCTTGCGCAGATGGAGTGAGCACTTTTCGGAGTTGCTCAATTGACAGACAGGCTTATGACCGAGACCCTCGAGGTAAGCTCTGGAGTGTACTGCGGGAGTATGGGGTTGATGGTCCTATATTGAGAGCCATTCAGTCACTACATCCAAATTGTAGCAGCTGTGTTCGGATTAACGGTAGTAAATCAGCACCTTTCACCATTGTCCATGGACTTCGCCAAGGATGCGTCTTGTCACCTCTCCTGTTCATTACATATGTATATGGACTGGATGTTACAACGCAGCCGAGGCGAGGAATGTTTTACATTGAGAGAGCTGAAGGTAAGTCACTTGCTTTTTGCAGATTACTTAGTTATTCTCACATCCCCAACTTGCGTTAGATAGATTTGTGGCCGTTTATCCCGATTCTGGGATGAAGGTTAATGTGGACAAATCGGAGGTTATGGTTATTTCCAGTCCCATTGAAATAGGTTTGGAAGATCTGTAATCAGGAAGGCAGAGCTTGGTGTCAAGGCTAAGTTGTCGGTGTTTAAGTCGGCATGGGACCCTTTCTGCTTTCCTCCCTCGAGAGCAGTTGCCGGCCATGCCCATCGTTACAGCGAGACTAGGTGATAGGGTGAGAAATATGACGGTGCGTGTAGAGCTGCTTCTTCGAACGGAAAGGGTTACACTTCGATGGTTTGGTCACGTGACACGAATGTCCACATCACGACTTCTGCGGCGCGCCTTGAATGTGAGCCCATCAGGAAGGCGACCGCTCGGCAGACCCATGATGAGATGGCTGGACCAAGTCCACAATCTCGCCTGGTTACACTTGGACTTACCTTCTGATGAGTTAGAGTCGGCGGCGGAGGATCGGGTTGCATGGAAATCTTTTCTGCGTGTATTTCCTCCGCGACCCCATTAGTGGAACACGTGGTCAATAAGATGATGATGATGATGAACCAAAAAAGCAGGTCAATACGACCCAATTATCAAACAAAAATTTACAAATGAAAATGGTATTGCGAACGAGTTTACAGGTTTCACTTTATCGTATCTATTCACGGAGGCACACAAATCAATGTGTAGTCGTAAATCTTTTTTGTTTTCTATTTACGAACTCTTATTTACGCGAGATGGTTGAGCAAGTAGGCTCGATTGTATCGTTTAATTTTTGTAAGTATACCCACTAACCAGTTGTGAACGCGTTGCAAATGACCAGAAATGCCGACTGTGGTTAGGAACGACAGCACATGTAGACTTGCTATACAGTCGGCCGAAAATCGTTAATACTTCGAAAAATTGTGTAAAAATAATTTTTTTTTGTATAAAATTTTTTGATTCTGTTGATGAGATCTACAAAATGGCGTTTTCGGATCTTTAAAATTCGTATGTCATTGTTTTTTGGTTTTTGGCCAATAACTTATTCAGATTTTTAGACCTGCGGGTGTGGAAATGCTAGGGGGGACGCTTTTTTTTCGCACTGAACCTCAGAGCAAAAAGTTCAAAATGAAAACTGTAGTTTATTTTACAAAACCCATCCAACGGTACCTAACTCAATCAATTCCGGTAAAAAAAAAAATTTTAAATTAGTTATTAATTTATTTTAGTACGAATAAAAATTCGTATAAGATTTCTGGGTATTTTTGCAATATTGCGATGAGTTGCCTCATAGCTCCAATTTTTTTCAGATTTTTTTGGCCTATTATTTTAGAACATAAGGTATGGGACACGGTACATACATAAGTCAGTTCGAAGTTTGCGGGCTTATAACCTTCTATCAGTAAGACTAAGATGCCAACTGTAGCACAACTTTTCGATCTATTTTCGATTTTCTTTTCAACGATACCCATATCAAATATCTAATAAATCTATTTTTTGATTTTAGTATTAGTACTAACTTTTTCGCTAGTAAGTAACTTTCTTAAAACTCTTTTTCAGAACTTTCTTTGGGCAAGTGAAACACATCTGTGTAAATTTCATTTCTTAATTCCAGGTGGTTCACCAGGTACCTAAAATAAGGCTTAATGACAGACAGACAGACATTTCTGTAATCTACGCCCCGCCCCCTTTCCAATGACACCCATATTGACCATATAAGTTAATAAAAGTTTTTTCAAACGTTAGTTTCAGTACTAACTTTTTCTTTAATATACGACTAATTCCGGAAAAAATATTTATTTTTGGGTTTAACTTAACTACAGAGGATTCAGAAGTTATTAGCAAATATGTAAAGGCGACAGACAGACAGACAGACAGACGGACACCGAAGTGATTCTATAAGGGTTTCGTTGTTCCTTTGGAACGAAACCCTAAAAAGTAAAAATACCAGCAAAGCTAACAAAACATGCTTTTTCTCAATTTTATGAAGTACTGTATATATCGGCACTCGTGTTGTTCTTATTTTTTGTATTGCGTTTTCCTGTATTCGGTTAGGTATATACATATACATTAATGTAAGTAGGCTAGGCCTGTATATCAACATATACATGATTTGAATTAATTTTCAGTGATGTTACAGTATTTTTGTTTTTCCTTACACAGATTAAAATTGTGTCGATTCGTATTTATGTTTTTTAATTTAAAACTTGAACCTTTTTGCTGCAGCTAAGTAAATTTTTTTTCAATCGCCCAAAAGCAATGCCTTCGCAGTAAAACTAAAATAAGAAATTCGGCTATTTTTATTTTATGCTCAAGATTATCACAACAAAATCAATCAGGTGAATTTTTCTTGCATTTCGCATAATTTTAGCCTTTAGGAAAACAGAACTGTTCATAAAGTAAACTTAGAATGAACTAATCAGATGTGTTTCATACCAACGTCAAATAATAGATCTGATGAAGCATTCAGATTTCCAAAATCATGGAGAATCTCATAAATGAAAGTGTATCAAAAAACAAGGAGGCACAAACCAAAAGCCAGCAAATTAAAGAATTTCGTGTGCTGCTTTTATGCATTCATCCCTACCCCGATCACTTATCGTACTCATGTAGGTTGAAGCGTCCCACTGCCGCGACAAAAAGAATCCCATGTTTCGATTAACGTATTCACACAACGTGAAAAAAAAAGAAAAGGAAACAGCTTTCCTCTCTTGAATATGATCACCCCGTTTACCGACTGCCCGCACCTGTGGGAGCTTTTTACTTTTCATCATTTTGAAGTGCCAGTTGCATAACCAACATTGTTATAAGCTATACAAGCTATAATATAAAACATAATATATTAGAAATCAATCAAACAAAGAGATGGTGCATAGACCTTAAAGATTGACAAGAACGAGGAACAATTAATATTATGGCTTAAAACATTAACATCTAGACTCAAACGAAGAAATCGGAATTTGAAAAAAACATTCATCATTGGTGTCGTCACACCAATGGAGGTGGAAGGCCAGAGCCAACTTTTCGCGCCTTCATTGTGCTGTGCGTGACAGAATTACTCTAGAAGAATTCAGTCGTTTGCTAAAGGTTGGGCCGTGAAAATTGTTTGTGGTGTTTACTTCCGGGGCTGGATTCGAACCTAGGTACGCTCACTTCGTAGGCTATAAGCCTATAATCAGCTACAGAACTCTTATCTGTTTATAATAATAATAAATCAAATAACTGCGTGGCGTTACAGTTCGATCAATGCCAGAGCCTAGCGTTTTCGCTAGATTTGTGTAAAGAAGCTATAAAGCAATGTTTCCAATATTCCAGGAATGTAACCTGCACTAGAGATTGATTGCATATATAACAACGTGAGCTAGCTAAATAAGTTTTACATTATCTATTCCTAAAGAGTAGATCAAGTTATAAAATTAAACGCATCTCATGTTATAACAGATCTTCCAACCAAAACCTGCTAGACGACGCCTAGAAAGTTATTTCCGGCTAAGATTTCCATATGACACAATTTCTAAGGAGCACATTTTCGAAAACAGTTCGGGGAGCCGTCCATGTCAGTCTACCGGCAAACTTGTCGACAACGCAAATCTCCACCTACCCACTTTTCTCTTTTAGCAACTCTCTCGAAACTACACAATTAAAATGCACATGCAATTTAAAAGCAACCACACAGCTTCCAAACTAGAAAAGGATACTACTCCTGCCCCAAACACTCTTAGCCGGGGTTCTGCAACAAATGCACATAGCACCACCAGACAAAATAAAAACCAGACCATGCTTTCCCCAGCAATATTCCAAGTTCATCGCACACAAGCCATGGCGTTAGGTCCAGCAAATGAGTCACTCGTGCACATTTCATAAACTTTTTCCTTGTCAAAAGGACAACGATTAAAAAATAGGCCACTTACTTCCTTTTTGTTGTCGCCCGCTAGTGCTTTACGTTACACCTTACTTATTCGGTAATCAACTTTGCCTTGGTTCCTTTGGATACCAAAGCTTCCAAAGACAGTGAAGTTCGGTGACCTGTAGACTGAACGCTGTGTGGATGCAGACGACGGCTCAAACGACGATTTCACATATACCAACACACAATTAAAACCAGGAATAACATATAGTTTGCTGTTGTCGATGCTGTGGTAGAAAATCAATTAGGCATCTGATCCAATTCCATTAAAATGAATTGTATTTCATTCACGCCGCGAAGATGGGATTTTCACAATTTTTTTGTCTACGCGTTTTTTAATTGTAAAGAAAAAAAAAATCGTTTGTACAATGATTCAAAGAACGAGCACAGGCACAGTCCACGGCCGAATGAATGTACGATAAAAAGAAAAATAAACAACGGCGCGGATGAAAATGCGATGATAAAACACACAACTCCCGTCCCGACTGGTGGTAGTGTCAGACGACTTTTTTTTTTGTGACTTTTTCTTTTTTTCACTCGGCACTTTTTATTGTGGTAAGGAGTGCAAAAAATACGAAATATTCTGTTATTTTACTTTTGTTTTACCTGAATATTTACTTCTTTAGGTAAAAATATCGAATAAACGGAATCACAATTACCCGGATTGTGGATTGGAATGAATCGGTTGACAGGTAATTATTTGTATAAAAACCAATGAGAAAATTTATATGCAGATATGCATATGACGAATAAATGGAAATTTATAACCACTTTGACGACGCAACCCCAACCTTTACAAAAATTCGAATGAGGCACGGCAATGGTCGCAAAAGAAAAAGTGAAAAATTATGACAGTTGTTAATACAATACAGGGCTGCGAAGTTGATTGCGATGAGAAAACGCGCAGAGTACAGCGGTTGTTAACAATTCAAATATAAATACTTTTTATCACAAATTAGCCAATACAGCACAAATTAGCCAATACAGACACCCAACTTCTACTTTTCTTGCCCCTTGATTTTATTTGACATTTTTTTATAACATTTTGCGTCTGTGAATACGTGTGGGAGCTTTGAACAACAAATCAAACAAATGTGAGTGAAAATGATAAGCAAGTGTTCGGTGCTCCCTGAATTACTGTCAAAATGGTTCCTGTATTTTAGCTACATTCGTGAATTACTGTCAAATTCATCGATATACGAGGGGAAATAGCCGCTGTACAGTTGGGTGTCTATATTAGATTGTCTGCACAAATGAGCCAATAGGTTGTCTGTGCTTTTGAGCAAGCAGATAGCGAACGATTGTCAGCGGTCATTAGTGTTGTTGTTGCTAACGAATTTTTATGTATTCATCCGGTAGCAAGATCCGCTCATATCCATGGTCCTTCCTCGCTGATGACCGAGGATCAATTGATGTGTGCGCACATGTGTTACATGTTGTTTCTGACACTACACCGTGTCAAACACTGTGTCACGTCCATGAGCCCTATAACCCTTTTCTTCATGTAATATAAATACCGTAAGGAATTTTCTCAATTTGAAAACGCAAGCGTTCTACACATCTACCGTCAAATTTGATTGTCATTAGGCAGTTTGCATTTGCGAAAGTGGGAAGCGTGTACTAATTTTTTGTTCTTTTATTTTTGGTAGTGCGTATTAGCAAAAGTGTCAATTTGTGTTAAAGGAAGATAACAATTTGTTGAATTCCATTGTTCTTCAAAACATAAGGTATGTTATTCAGTGGTTCCGATTGTTTATCTTGTACCTAGTTTCTTTCGGTGTGACAGTATCCGTATTTGGTTGCTCCATATTCAATGTTTTCTCTTAAATATGATGCTGATGGATGTATACTTACTAAAAAAAATTGTATGTACAGCAGCTGATATTGTAATCATTTTTGGTATTTTATGCCAGTCTACCTAAACCCGTGTGTTTATCGAAATTTTTTGGTTTAATTATTATTTGTACTGAATGATTACAACTTCAGTTGCTGTAAATGTAATTTTTTAGTAAGTGTATAGTCATTGCTGAGAAAAAATGTGTTTGAAAGATAATGTCAATTTTGCATTTGCAACACTGTTATTTTGTTATACATATTATATAATATAATGATTGCCTAATTTCATCTCATTATAGCTCTGAACGAAAAAAAAAAAAATTACTTGTTTAAATGCCAATGCGAAAAAGAAAAACAAGTATTCTTTGGGATGAGTTCTCTGAAATCGAACCCCAGAAAGCAAAATGCGAGTATTGCAAGCAAATTATATCATTTACCTCTTGGAGTTTGGCAAATTTAAGAAGGCACTTAAAAAGGAAACATGTTGGAATCTCCACGCCAGGCTCTAATTACGCCGGTTACTCATGATCTACCTCAAACCGATACAGGCACAGAAGTCGTGCCTGATAAAATCGACGGAGATGTTCCTCGACCACAGCTTCAATTGTGATCCCAAACAGTTCAGCAAAAAATATAAAGAACTGTTCCAGGTTCGTTCCGGGGGTGGAACGATTTTGCGCAACTCTACTGGGGGCATTCTTTTTACAATTTTGGAGCTTTATATCCTTCCAACGGTACTTTTCTCTGACAAAACCCGAAAGAAAGCTCAATCTCATTTTCAAAGACCCTTTGGTTGATATATCGATCAGGCGGATATATACGGATCAGGCGAACTTTGAAAGTCACTTCACCTCAATGGGAGCCACCCCCATTTTTCTGATTTATTAAAGAAAAAATTAAGCATATTGACTTCATACAAAAATAATTATAACTAAATAACTTTGCTAGCTTAAGTAATTCGAAGATAAAATAAACAGTATGCCTCAGAAATGTGAAAATTTCAGCACATTTTGTAGATATAAAAAAAAACAAAAAAAGATCAAATTAAATAAAATCCATCACATTGGTCGTTTAACCCATATTCGTAATCACTGATACTTCAGTGATGGAAATAGACTCTGGCATCGTTTAACGGGTTGAGTTTTGAGCACAAATGAGCCAATACAATACCCAACTTCTGGCGCTGGCTAGTATGGGTACCCCTTGTTACCTGCGGAGGATAGTCACGGACTACCTCAGCAACAGGAGCAGGGGTCAGTGCTCGGTCCCCTGCTATGGAACCTCATGTACGACGGGGTCCTACGCTTGTCGTTACCCGTGGGTGTTAAGGTGGTCGGCTTCGCGGACGACATTGCACTGGTTACAGTGGCCAAGCATGAAGTAGAATTCAACACGAACGAGGCGGTACGAAGGGTGAAGGACTGGCTAGAGTCTGCCGACCTGGAGCTACCTGCCCACAAGACTGAGGCGGTCTTAATAACCAGCCGCAAGACGGTGGAGTATGCGATTGGTGACCATCCAATCCGAACTAAGGACTCCCTGAAGTACCTCGGAGTCATGCTTGACAATAGGCTGCGCTTTAGGGCGCACATCGAGTACGCCAGCAGGAAAGCATCGCTGATGCAGGCAGCATACTCCCGAATGCTTCCGAACATCGGCGGTCCTGGCTACGCTCGCAGAGTCCTGCTATCTAGAGTGGTCAGCTCAGTCCTCCTATACGCTGCCCCGATATGGGCCGGTGCACTGGCAACTAAAGATCTTAGGAGGAAGCTGTCGGCGCCGTACAGGCTCTGCGCTATCAGAGCAATCAGCGGCTTCCGGACTTTCTCCGACGAGGCGGCCTGTGTGCTAGCCGGAATGGTTCCTATCGACATCCTCGCACACGAGAACCAGAGGCTGTACTTTGGGCGGCGCACAAACGGAACAAGCATAACGAGGGTCAAGAAAGAAGAGAGGGAGGCATCATTGGCACTGTGGCACGCCAAGTGGGACGCATCCACCAAAGGTAGGTGGACCTACAGATTGATCCGTACAATCGCGGCATGGATAGAGAGAGTAAGGGGGAGCTGTAACTTCCAGCTTCCAGGTCACGGCGGCTATCGGAAATACCTCCACAGATTTGGGCACGATAGCTGCCCCTGTGCCCGGTATGTCCAGATGAAGAGGAGGACGCAGAACACGCAGTATTCCAATGCGTACGATTTAGAGAAGAGAGGGTCAACATGCCAAGCCCGGAAAATCTAGTTAGCCAAATGACTAGATCGGACGGCGAGTGGACAGAGATCAGCTCTTTCATCGTTTGGGTGCAGGCCGCACTGAGAAGAGCCCAAGAGGCTGCAAACCGAGCTTAATAGCTGACCAGCCCCGCGAAGTAATACCTAATGGCAGTCCCGCGGGGAGAGTGATTGATGAGTTCAGGGGTGTGGTTTAGTACGTAGGCGCGAGGAAACATCGGAAACCCGCGAATCGTGCATGCTGGTAACATGGGTTGCTAGTATCTTACGAAGATTATACATCCATTGGCGCAAACCATAAAAAAAAATGATACCCAACTTCTACTTCTCTTGCCCCTTGATTTTATTTGACAGCGTTTTTTATAACATTTTGCGTCTGTGAATACGTGCGAGAGCTTTGAACAACAAATCAAACAAATGTGAGTGAAAATGATGACCAAGTGTTCGGTGCTTCCTGAATTACTGTCAAAATGCTTCCTGTATTTCAGCTACATTCGTGAATTACTGTCAAATTCATCGACGGACAAGGGGAAATAGCCGCTGTACAGTTGGGTGTCTATATTAGGTTGTCTGTGCTATCAAGGAAACAGAAGTGCGTAGCCACAAATGAGCTAAACAAGATATCCATCTCCCTCGTCTCTTTCCCCTTGGTTTCATTTGACAGCGTTTTTTATGCAATTCCAGTCTGTGAATACGTGTGAGTTACCAATTGGTTCCTATTTAACATTAATCATTGCAACCACAATTTTTTTTTTTTTGTTTAGCTAGTTTTAGGCTTATTTTAATGGAAATATCTACAAAAAATGTTTTTATTGTTGCAATGCGTATTTCTCAAACCATTACTCAAACTATAATAGCAAATTTAGCCTACCTATATTAATTCAAAAAATGTATTCCATACTTTCAAAAAGTAACGTCCATCCGCACTCCGTACAACAAGCAATGGCGGCGAAAATCAAAAATTTAAAACAAAATGGAGTTGCTCGGAAGCATATAACAATGTGCGTGAATTTGCTCAGAAGCCCAAATAAGTGTGCGTGTAAAATGTGGGAGAGGGGTTTTGCAGCCTGGAAAGCTGGGTATCTTGTATAGGTTATTTGTGTGCGTAGCACACAACAACCTGGTAGTGTCAATAGTGGGCAACGCTCCGACCTTCATTTTCCCCAGCACAGATACGTTCATTCGGTGGAAAGACGTTATTGACATAACGCTCTCATCTAATAACGACATTCTGAAAGTTGAGAATTGAAGAATATCCCGTCAGAAATCCTTCTCTGACCACAACTGGATAATCTTCAATATCTCTCTTAAGGCTGAAATACTTAAACCATACGGAAATCCTAAAAAAATGGAGTGGACTCAAACTTAGTCAGATCGTGAGAACTAGAGTCCATAAGCCCCCTAACAATATAATCGCCTTAAACACAGAGCTAAATAAGAAGGTCGTGACCTTCGAAAAGGCTTTTCAGAGTGCTTTCAAAGTCGCACGTCCTCTGATATACAGAAAAAACGTCTTCCACCATGGTGGAATGAAAAGCTTTCGCAAATCAGGAAACAGACAAAAGAGACCTACAACATTTGCTACAAATGTAGTTTCCGGCAACCTTATAAGAAGTGCTTCAATTTCTATAAACAGGCTATTAGGGAAGCCACAAAGCAATCCCGGATGGATTACTGTCAATCCATCGAGACACTCAAAGACTCCTCTATATATATATATTTGGGCGGCGTAACAGCCCGTTGGGAGCCAGAGCCTAGCTTTTTCGCGCCTCCACTGTGTTGTGCGCGTTATAATTTTGTCACATGTGAAGGGGACCTACTGTTTAATGCCGGTTCCGAACGGCGAATTGCGAAAGCTTTTCATGACAGAAGTACTCCAGGAAGGTTGTCAGTCGTTCGCTGGAGGTGGGGCCGTGAAAAATGTTTGTGGTGTTATTTTTTCCCCGAGCTGGATTCGAACCCGGGTACTCTCGCTCAGCAGTCCGACGCACTAACCGATCGAGCCAACGGCGCCCAAAGACTCCTCTAGACTTAGTAAAATACGTTCAAAAGAGCATTCCAATCCGTCTTGTTTGAGAAATCCAAAGGGTGGGTGGACAAAAACATCCGCAGAAACTCTGGAGTTACTCATAAACACTCATTTTCCCAGCTGTACAGGTACTGCAACGGAACCCTCCGTTTCTTTCCCTACAAGTACGAGTAACTGGGAGATGGATTATATGGGCTACAAACAGTTTCGCTCCGTACAAGTCACCAGGACTGGACAGCGTTACTCCCATCGTGTTACAGAAATTTATATTGCGATATTGCGACACCATGGCTCAAGCCGGTCTATAGGAACTGTATTTACAATAACTATGTACCTCATTCTTGGCAGCGGGTGCGAGTGGCTTTTATACCGAAGTCGGGAAGCCGAGGGCATGAATGCGCGAACGATTTCAGATCAGTCAGCTTCACGTCTTTTATTCTGAAGACACTCGAACGCATCCTCGACAACCACATCAGGAACTCGATAGAGGAAACTTGTATATCGGAATCCCAGCATGCATACCTCAAAGATATAAAAGATGCCTTTAACAATGTACTGACTGAATCGATTCAGGCTTCCTTGGTACAACTGGGCATTGATAACCATCTCACTCAATGGGTTCAGAAGTAGTATGATAGCGCAGAAGTAGTATGATACAATCCTCGCTAGGAAACTGCGAGCTAACCAAATATGCCAGCAAGGGAACATGGCAGGGTGGTATTATCTCACCCCTTCTCTGGCTGATAGTGTTAAATAAGGTACTGTTCCTAGAACTAGACAGGGATAGGATTAAAGTAGTTGTGTATGCGGATGACCTGGTGATACTAGTATCAGACAAGTTTCCCACCGTGATGAGTGACATCATGTTATTTGCGCTGAAAGAGGTTAGTAACTGCGCTGCAACCTGCGGCCTAGGCATTAGCCCTGGCAAAACGGAAATGACGCAGCTTACCAGGAAATACAAAGCGCCCACTTTTAACCTTCCCCGCCTAAACGGTCAACGTTTATCACTCTCAGCTGGTATTTAGTAATCAATCTAGATCCCAAACATAGCTGGAATACCAATATTGAACAGCGGACTAAGAAGGCATGCATTGCTTTCTATGCCTGCAATAAGACTTTTAGGAGAGATGGGGTCTGAGACCAGACCTTACACGATGGATGTACACAGCCGTGATTCGTTCAATCCTCATATGGATCACTTGTTTGTCGGCCAGTCCGTAAGAAAAAATATAACATTGTGAAGCTCAATAAGATACAAAGAATAGCTTGCATAGTTACGCTGAGGCCCGCTGAGGACTACCCATG
Organism: Syritta pipiens; assembly: GCA_905187475.1. Taxonomy (NCBI): domain Eukaryota; kingdom Metazoa; phylum Arthropoda; class Insecta; order Diptera; family Syrphidae; genus Syritta; species Syritta pipiens. Next base: position 32,697,775 of record LR994574.1, on the reverse strand, counting down.
ACCCCTGACAGTCATTCCCCACTTGCTACCCATTGACCTTCACATTAAAAGCTTAGCGACACACAGTGCGATCAGACTCAGAGAGTCTCGCATGTTAAAATCGAGACCATTTGGCCACAGCTGCATTCTGAATTCGATACCTAGAGAACTTCTAACGTTCCGAACAGACTCCATTCCTCTTAAATTAGACTTCATAAAATATGCTGACGTATGCATCCCTTCCAGAGCAGATTGGGATAGCAAGCGGATAGGCATCACACCGGATATGAGTATTTACACAGACGGCACAAAGATGGAATGTGGGGTGGGCGCGAGCCCTTACTCGGACACTCGGAACATTTCCTCATCCTACAGATTTCCAAATCACGCCAGCATTTTCCAAGCGGAAATCCTTGCCATTAGGGAGGCGTGTCGTATACTCAAATTCCACCATAACACAACACCAATGCTAAGCCTACCGATCTTCGTTGACAATCAATCTGCTATCAAGGCAGTGTCGTCAACTTCCACTACCTCAAAACTAGCCAGGAATGCCGCAACGAGTTTTCCGACGTCGCCGAAAAGTTCAAAGTTGCCATAGTATGGGTCCCAGGACATACCAACGTCTATGGTAACGAGCAAGCGGATGAGCTGGCCAAACAAGGAGCTGTCCTTCACAGCTCATCAGCTTTGGAGGTACACGTTCCACTAGGGCTAGTCAAGGCATGAATTTCAACTCACTTCTTGGAAATGGCTAACCTCAGATGGTCTCAGTTGACCAACTGCGCAGTGGCTAGGCTAGACTTGGCCAGAGTACAACTTATCACGAACCAATGACCTTCTTAATAGGACTCGCACAGACTTTGCTAAAATTATAGCGATTAGTATGGGTCATTGGCCGACAGGGGATCATGCAGCCAGACTAGGAATCCCTTATCGCACACACTGCCGTAGCTGCAATAACACGGCAGAACCAGAATCTCTGACACACCTTCTCTGCTTCTGTCCGGCGCTTGCCAGAGCAAGGTTACGGACTCTAAGCAAACCCTTCCCTGAATCTCTCAGCGAGGTATCTCGGATGAATATTAAAGATTTGATTTCATTCCTCAACGTCGCACGATGGTTCTAAATCGTAATTTATATTCAATTTTTCAGAGCTGTGGTTACAAAACGGCACTTAGTGCTAATTGGGTTCTCCTAGAACCACCACCTCACACACACACACAACTGTAAAAATTGAACTAGATTATGAAATAAATATCCAGCCAATCTTGACAATGAAGAAAAACTGAGCTTATACAAAGTAATCATATTCCATCTCTTCGAGCAGCAAAAAAATGTATTGCTTCCAAATCAAAAATTTTAAATGAAACAGTCAACGAAATTTAAACTATACATAAATATTTATTAACCACAATATTGCCTCGTCATTTTAAAACACAATACACTCAGGTTCTCATCTTAATAATAACAGAATTAGCTAACTGGACGATTCTATTGAAGCCCGTCTTAAAATGTGCTCTCCAGTACTTACATCGTCCCCAAATTACAGCTGGATAGTTTGGACTTTGAATACCGTGAAAAATTCGAGCTATATTCCTCCCACTGAAATTATTATCCGGATACATTTGAATTATTGAATATACGTCTCCTTCTATCTCTTCATCCGTCGTATCAAAATTCTGGAAAATCATAAACATTTTAGTAAATGTAAACAAATATGTATTTTCTCCAAATACCTCTTGTTCTAAAACTAAATCTTTTGGATGGTCATTCTTGAAGTAATCTCTAATGATTGATTTTAATTTATCGGATCTGTCATGAGGATAATCATCAGCAGTACATGGCTTGTAAGAGCCGTAGGCAACTGAAGACAGTCCGTGGAAAACATATTGCAACTGGAATGAAAAATCTATATGTAAGAAGTTTGCATCATATGCGATTGTCCTAGTCATTAATACAAAATTAGAGTATACACCAAACACAATATTCTTAACATACCTGAATCAATTGCGTCCTCTCCTGCGTCACCGATCGTTCATAAAGAGTATCCAGGGCTTCGTCGATCTCCTCCAAATTGAAATCACCAGGTGCTTTTATTCGAAAACCCAGATCAAAATATTGAACCGATAACGGTGATCTTTTAGGATATCCATTCTCTAAAATTAATTCATTTAGATGAATCCATGTAGCTACCACAAATACCCACCATTCACCCACTCCAAGTTTTTCAATTGATATTTAACAACTCCGCTGTTCCAACCGATTGCTGCAGCAATGTCTATCACAGAGAACTCAATTACATTGCTACCTTCATCAAAAGTCTTATTTTGTAATTTCATTGCTATAGCCATTGCCAACGGTGGACAGTTTTTCGCCGCATGTCTGAAAAAAAGAAGAATGAAGTTTTGCAACTGGGTTATATGTTTGGAACACATACTTGAGATATTTAGATCCACCGTACGAAATCACTTTACACATAATATATGCTGAGCTAAGAACGTTGATACCCCATCTGCAGTCTAGCTCCAGATAGCATAGTAACGTTGAAATATTTTCTTCTGGAATGTCTAATGACATCACGGTGTGTTCAATTGAAAACCCGATCTCATGCCCAGGACAAACACGCTTCTTCACTCGCTTATTTTCCTTCTGTAGTTCAACATTTCCTTCTGTGAATATATCTTCATCCCAATCAATATCCTGAGATGCTTTGATTTCTTCTAGATGCTGCTCCACGAATTTACTAGAAAATTAAACAATAAAAAAACAAACTTGATCTACTAAAAGGTTTTACTTACTCTTTTTTCAAGTTCTTATCACATGAACAGGGAATGAAAATTTTTTGGAGTAATTTTCGTATCACATGCCTATCAATCGAGTTGGCGAATATATGCCGACGGAGCTCATTTTGATCACCTGATTTTGAATCTAGAAACAAGTGACAATGTGCTATCTGACCGTCGCGGCCTGCACGACCGATTTCTTGAACATAGCTCTCAAAATTTCTCGGCATATTGTAGTGAATCACTGAACGAATATCCGGTTTATTGATACCCATGCCAAATGCTATTGTAGCAACCACAATCCGAAGTTCATTTTTCATGAATGCATTCTGTATTGTGCGCCGGAGTGATGCTGGCAGACCAGCGTGGTACGCCTCTGCATACCAGTTGACACGCTTCCGTTTCTTACTTCCATTTTGTTTGGTGTCCGATTTTTTGTCCTATAGTTTTGTATTCACACACATTTGATTTGTGGAATTAGTTCTATTTTTGATTTATACTCACTTGCATGTACGTTCGAATGTGGCCTGCAACTCGCTCGCACTCATCCCGCCTGGTACAATAAATGATTATCGATTGGCATAAATCAAATCTGAAATAAAAAAAAATATAACGTCATCACAATCACAAGAGGGGAGCGAGGTTTCTTAATCTTCTTCGTATCTGCAGCTTCTACAAAAGTCGTTTGACGGGAGGCCCAGTTGAGTGGCATGTTTGCCAAAAGTAACCAACCTCCAACTAAATGGACAAATCATTGAAAAAAGCTTATCATATAAAGTACTTATGGATTATTATTGGCAAAGATTTAAATTTCAATAAACATTTGGACCACACATACATAGCTATGCATTTGGACTACACATATATGTATAGAAACAACTTTCAATTTTCAAAAGCACATAAACTGAGTTGCATTTTAGTGTACTTTTAAAAGTACAATGGGAGAGAATGGGTTAAAAGAAAAAGTACGAGTACGATAACTTTGTCGCCAAAATTCGATAACCGGTTTTTGTAGAGGGTTCAAAAACAAGCATTTTTTACTATGGTAGAAGAGTCTATCTCGTTCCGTTTCGGAGGTAGATCAATTTAAAAAAATTATAACTTAAAATGAAGCCATTAGCCGTTTTGAATATTAGAACTGGTAACGCACCAGTGTATTGAACAAATAGCGTCGATCAGGTTGAACAAGTTCATGACAACTAAGAAATGCGAATGATTACAGAGTGGAAAAGACAACAAAAGCTTCTAACACATATAATAAATTACCAAATGACTTAACAATGAAAACAAATTGCTTCTTATTCAAAACAAACATATGCAACTAATGAAAACATCGAACATGTGAATTTTATCTAAATAAATTAAATCTATGTCTATATCGATATTAATATTATAAAGGTAAAGAGTTTGTTTGTTTAAACGCGCTAATCTCAGGAACTACTGAAAAAAATTGCATGCAGTTTTCGCCAGTAGTATTGTGGACTTTCTGAACAGGTAAATAGATATATTCTGTGGACATTTGGACTTTAAAAAAATAACAATATAATGAAATTTGCGAATAAAGCAGAGAAATGGCAAGCTTCTAAGGCGGGCGCTGCTTAAATCGTTATAGATACAAAAAAATAATGTATGTAGGAATTGATCGTTTCTAAAAAAAAGTCCACGGCAGCACATGTCTGTCCCTTAAGGTAGAGCCACAATAGCTATTCTTATGGTTTTTTAAAAAGTCCAAAAGCTAATCTCCCCTGTAATTTTAACTAAGCTTTGTCAAAAAATCTGAAATGAAATTGCAGAAAGCCAGTTTCGACGACTACAGTAGTTTGTACAGCAGTTTTATAGATCTCAGCGAAAGCATCGCGAAATAATAAGTATACAAATATCGTTTAGTGGATGAAGCAATCGCCGATAGTCGGCGTAACAGCCCATACAGGGTCAGAGACTATCTTCTTCGCCCCTCCACTGTGTTGTGCGCGATATACTTTGACACATGTGGAGGGGGACCTACTGTTTAATGCCGGTTCCGAACGGCAGAAGTACTCCAGGAGGATTGTCAATCGTTCGCTGGAGGTGGGGCCGTGAAAAATGTTTGTGGAGTTATTTCCCCGAGCTGGATTCGAACCCAGGTACTCTCGCTTAACAGTCCGACGCACTAACGACTAAGCCACGGCGCCCACGATCTGCACGATCTATGTGCGTAGGTTAATATAGAAATGCGCGCATTACAGATCCAAACAGCGACACCCCATCGCTCCAACTTTTTGTTGGAAGATGATAGGCAATGGGAAAACACCATGTCTGAAGCGTGTTCTGTTCTACAGCAAAAGCACTCAGGCAGTTGTTTACTGTCAAAATTTCGTTGTGTTAAATTACTGATTCTGTAAACCATGATTTATAGAGCCTCTGTAGAGGCTCAGATAAGACTCTCAGAGATATTAGAAGTTGTAAAAAAAAATCATGGGTGTAATGTCATGTCCGCTGAAGATTTTCGATAAACGTTACCGTTGATAGTTAGGGGAACTAGAGCAGACATTTTGAAGTCTTGCATATCCCTTTAGTGGGCACGTCGTTGAAAGAAACACGAGTAAGCGCGTGATCTTCGATTGTAGATCGATTTATTTTGCAAAAAAGCATGTGTATTTGATAATGCGTTGTTAGTATTCGAATTTGGGTCATGTTATGAAGGAACACATTATTTTTCATATTGTATTAAATTTTTATAACAAAATAAGTTTTTATAAAATTTTATAACTAAAACAAAAAAAACATTTTAAATATTACACGGCATTTATATTATGGTCTAGGATCGTAGACCATGCGCATACTGGAGTGTGAAAAGCTTCCCAATTATGGAAGTTTCTTCATATTCTAAAACTATCAACTAATATGAGAGCACATTTGGGTAGAAGCAGTACACATTCTCATTTAAAGTTACTTTTGGTAGGAGACAGGAAAGTACCTCATTTTGAAAATTAAATTGAAATTTATTGTGCTTTAGTTGAAAAAGTAACCAGCCTTGAAGACTTAAAATCGAAAAACCAACCCAGATGCAGTCGAAATAGAGAAAAAAGGTTACTACTACTGGCAGTTGCAACAGTAGTGTTAACATAATAAACGATCTTATTTTATTTAAACTACCAACGGTCCTTTATTATTCGTGTTTTTTACAATTCCATTTTTGTAGCGGTGGAACCGCGCGCACAGCTATGTTGCTACATTTTTTGAAGTAACTCTGCTTGTCGGTCTATGTACCGATTTCGATTTTGACAAAATTTAGTATAGAGTAAGCTTCAACCTTTAGCATGGTAATAATATTTATCCAACCGCAATGTGTGATATTCACGCCGATGACGTCGCGGTACCTGCTAGTTTTGCTACATTTGTACCGTTATGAATTTAATCACTGTTTTTACAATGGCACTTTACTCAAAAAACTTAAAAAAGAGCCAATGGCAATTGACTAGTAAAGTTGTCTACCTGATGACCAAGCTAGCAATGTACAAGACCCTGATCGTCACAGTCCTCCTATGGCTAGATCAGCTTGTTTCTTTTGAGAGAAAGATTCTTCGAGAGAGTGATCTTCAGATATATCTGCGTGGATGACGTGTGGAGGAGATTCAACAACGAACCTCTTGGGCTGTACAACGACATGTCTCTGGTTAGAAGGGCGGATTGGATGGTTGGGCCATATAGAGTGGATGGAAACCCATGATTCGGTCGGAGAGTCTTCAAATTCACCGCCATGGGGAATCACGACAGAAAAAGACCCCAACTCATGTGGCGCACGCAAGTGGACAAGGAGTTCAACCAATTTGGCGTTCGAAATTGAAATCAACAGGCAAACAGCCAGACCAGCTGGCGAGGCATGTTGATTGAGGCGTAGGTCCACCCCGAAATGTGGTGCCACCTGATTTGGAGTGGAGGAGAAGACATTACCGCGAACTATATGAGCTGTAAAAAGATGTGGATATAGGTCGGAAGGCAAAAATCCGTCGACTGAAAGGGTCTTCGAATTCGAGCTGAGGAGAAATTCTGGTTTGAGGAGAAGGGGGGACCCAGATTGTAGCACCAGGTCAGGTCATCAGAGGAAACGAATTTGTTAAAGTAGGAGCAAATTTAATGGGTAGTTTACTTAGGCCACGCGCACAGTGAGGCGAGAAAGCGATGCTATGCGAGAAGCGATACGAGAAGCGATGCGAGATATGCGCACAGTGAAAGCTGTTCTGCTCATATTTAATATATTTAGAAAATAGAAAACAAAAAAAAGTGCATGCAATTTATATGAAAAGAAAAAGGCATATTCTGCCATTTATATTCACAATTAACGAATGGCGAAAAAGCATATCGAATATGCAAAAATGTCGTTTAAAACATTCGATTATAACAACTGCGAATCTTAAAATAAATTAACAATTTTTTTCTAATCAGTTGAAGTCAAATCATCAAATGAAGCAACAACAATCATTAAAAAAAAATCATTAATACTTTTCGCACAAACTCGCTTGAAGACTGATCAGAAGAGTTTGAAAGCGAGAAGCTTGTGACAGGCTTGTGACAAGCATATATGCAAACAGTTTTCTCGCTTCACTGTGCGCGCAGCCTTAGAATCGGAACTTGATAACTCACAAATAAATGATTTTAAATATAAAATTTACCAAAGGTATTTTTTTTTTGAAAATAATTAAACAGCCGACTCAAACAGCCAACAGTTATACCAATCATCTATATACCTTGGACTGGTCAGCAACTCTATTAAGGCAGCATTTCTATTCTCGTCCTTTGAAACAGATATTATTAGATTATCTGGCAGCGGCACATCACTGATTATTCCCTTTTCACCATCTGGGATGCCTAGCTGGCGTATAATACACTCCCTCGTTGGCAACGTGGCTGTAGCTGTTAATCCCAGCACTGTTTTTACGCCCAGATTTTTCTGAAGAACTTTGCAAATCATGAGATAGCTCGGTCGAAAATTATGACTCCACTGAGACACACAATGTGCTTCATCTATACAAGCGAAAGCAATCGGTGGCAAATTTCTTAAAATTGAACCAAATCCTGTGGAACGTTCTCCAGCAACAACCGCCTCTGGTGAGATCAACAAAATATCTATTTCACAATTACTAATCTTTTCTAAGATTTTTATTCGCTGCTGTGGTGTCTGATTCGTATGAAGACAGTGGGCTCGCAGGAAATGTGGAACACCATGTACTTGATCTTCCATGAGTGAGACCAGAGGAGAGATAACCAATGTAATTGAGTGTTTCTTTTTACTGTATAAGTACGCGGGTAACTGATAGCAAAGGGATTTTCCACTCCCAGTGCTAAGTGTGACCAACGTGGACTGACCTGACAATATTCGCATGATCGCTCGATCCTGGCCCTTGCGGAAATTCGCGTGACCAAACATTTGAAGAGCTTCGTACACTTCTTCTGTTGGCGGAAGGACCGATCCGTCTGGGTTTAGATCATAGATAGGACCCGATTCTGAAACAACCGCAGCACTATCCAGGAGACCAGCTTTCTCGAGAAAATCTTCAGGGATTTTGTGGCCGATGTAGGTTAAAGGAGGTGCAACTTCTGTTGTATTATCGGGAAGTTCTTCGATATGCTCAATGGGTTCTTCATCCTTGTACAACAGGAAATTTGTTGCTTCTGGGAGTTTTTTCAAGTTCGAACTATGTACGGCCAAGGCACTTTGGCTAGCCAATTGCTCGGCTTCTTCTAAAGTTAGGAAGGGACTATCATCATCAAGTTCTACGGACATCGGCAGCAGTGAGTCGCTTTTCAGTTTACAATCCTTTGCAAAATGGCCCGGCTGACCGCATTGAAAACACGTCAATACACCGCCATCACAGCCACCCATATCCATTTCGGCGCCAGTGAGAGCGCTGGCTTTTTTTTGCTTCCACAACTTTTTCTTGTACGTACTGAAACTTCCATTTTTCTTGCCTCTGACAAACACCTTCTTTTGAATATTTATTCGAACAAAGTTCTCGTTAAGTTTGCCAGACGATACTTTCTCTGCGAGTTTATTTCGAGCTGCTTCACGTTTTTCATTAATAGACTCAGTCCCTACCGGAATGGAAGGACGTACTTTATTCACGCAAATGTTGTTTATGTAGGCGCTAGCTACCGAGTTGGCTTTTTGTAAATCGTCTACGTTTGCTCTAGGCAAGCAAGTAATCGCTGAAGATTCTAGTGCTAAAGAGTATTTAATGGTCATGGGATTGGAAGCAGTTTCTGCTTTTTCGTTTTCTTCGGTTTTTGCATCTTTCACTTGAATGTTCTTTGTGGCCCTAACCCTAGTTGTTCTCTTTTTTACTGTTGGCCGGGAAGGTTCCGTCTTAGTTTTCGCTTTAGTTTTGCTTTTTTTAATGATGGTTTTTCGTATTGGTTTTATTTCATCTTCTTCTCCATCTGAAATCGTTTCGTTTGTGCTTTTTTCTGGCAAAGTTATTTCTAGTTTTACGCTCAGGGGAGGTGAAGTTTGCTCTGGTACTTTCAAAACGGGTTTTGGTTTCTGTTGGTTTCTTTCAATTGTTGTTAAAACACGTCTGCGTTTTGCGACATGACGGTACTCCTGTATTGCGTGTTCATCCTCACTATTTGACACTACTGAATCGGAATCGTGGTTGAGCCGAGATAGGACAGGAACGTCTTTTACAATCGTCTGGAGTGTTGGAGATATACAATTTTCTTGCCTCCTTTCTACAATTTTTGCGCCAGCGACTATTTCAGCCAAGTTTATATTGCTTAGGCCCATAGGAACCACAGACTCTTCGCTCTTTTTGCATGAAAATGATTCATCTGTAACACCTACGTTTCTATTCAACCAGCCCTTGTCCAGCTGTAACGAACTGCCTTTGGTTGGTTTGGTAAATCCAACAGCCGCCATCAAATCATCGGATGGATCTTTAGCTGCCAATTCCTTTGCCCTCTGAGCAAGAATAGTTTCCCAATCGGGTAGAACTTCATCTGAATCAATCGTTTCTGATTGACTGGATGCCAGTGATGTCTGGGATAGTTCCTTACTTGGTCTAGCTAGAGACTTCCGTGGATTCCTTTTCGAAAACGATGAACCAGTAAAAAGCTTGGCATTTAAATTTGACTTGAACACCTTAGGCTTTACTGGACTAATTTGTTTTTTTTGTCGTTGTTTCTTTACAGCCTCATGTCCCCATGCTTTTAAGTTGTGTTCGGTAACAGATACGGGTACGAACTCTTTTATTACATGGTGCTCATTGAGGTTCACGGCGTTTGAAAGCTGAGCCGGCAAATTTTGTTCGTTAATGTTTGAAAATTCAGGAACAGAATTACTGCATTCCATGTTCGAGATCGTCGATACGTCCAAAGGTAGCTGCGGCCCACCACAAATATCCTGCAAACTATCCTCGAGGTCGCCCTGCGAAGTTTCTAATATATCAAAGCCATCCTCAGAGAGGACATCATTTAAGGTATCCTCTAAAAATGACGTTTTCAGCTTATAGTACATTTTGTATGAATCCCGAATTTCTTTTGGAGCGTCACGGATATCATACTGGAATGGAACGTAATTTAAAAAAAAATTACGTGTGATATGAATGTACTCACCTTAGAAGGAATTCGGTTGTGTTTCTTTTTAAAATCTCTCTCCCAAAGTTTTACTCGAAGTTTGTATTTTTTATATTTCTGGTTGAGTATGGGTTGTTCCATTGTCACTTCGGTATGCTTTAGAAAACGCGTATGCACTATTCTTTTTGATTATACTTTAATCAATTTTCCACAAAACCGCGAACAAATTTGACTTAAAAGCAATTCGCATCATTTGCGTTGTCAGATTTTAGCGCCATTTATTATCAGCAATGTTGAGAAACATTTACAGAACATATGCGAAGAGAAAAACATTTAGGTCGATGCACAATAATAAACATACAATTTACTTACGCTACCCAAAGTCGCAAAAAACAAAAAGCCCAAAATTCAGCCCAATGCAACCGGCAACAACTTCGATACCAACACATGCTTATATGCTATTACTTGTTCGTTGCTGTTTTTCGGTTGCCTACTTGCTAAGTAGGAATTTATACAAATAGCAAATAACAATTCAGGCATATACTATCGTTGCCAGTCAAGTTGTGCTGTATTGTAAGCACCTCACAGCCTCGTCTTAGCTATCACTTATGCCCGTATTACCTTCTGACAAGCCCATGATGCGAATTACTAATTTAAATCCGTTTAAGCACACACAAGAAGTCAATTAAGTTATGTCAACGTAGTTTCTTTTAATCCTAACCTTCCGAACTACATCGCAATCAAAAATCATCGCATTCATCTATCAGTCAGTGCAGCCAAGTTTACAAAATCTGCTCACAAAATTATATTACTTTCTCTCATTTCTCACCCGCTGACAAAAAAATGACATTTGAAATCTCCAGACTAAAAATTTTATTTTTCTTTTTCTCCCTTTCATCAGAGTTTTTCATAATTTTTCTTTTTTGTTTAATTTTTTTCAAAATCTCAAACAATATATGTGATGAGCTTTGTTCAATCACATAAGCATGGAGTTAATTTAATTGGAAAAAATGCCATAAAGGCCTTTATCACTGTAAAGAGCAATAAGCAATAAAAGAAAAAAAGTCGATCGAATAGAATTCCAGCTAATGGAGGGACAAAAAGAAATAAGTGCTCAGTGAAAAAAAAGCGAAATAAATTTGTTTATTATTTGCAAAATATTATACTATCATCAGTCTGTCGTTTAATTTATTCAAATTTGGAATTGCAATCGATAAGTGACAAGAATTTTGTACTGGGCAACTTGCAATTGAGAATAAAGCAAAGTAAGTAAACATCCACAAAAAAAGAAAAAAAATGAAATTATTTTTATTTGCTTTTTGTCTTTTCTCATTGCGATTATTCTGTGATAGCAAATTGTTATGCTCATTGTGTTGGTCTCTTTTTTAGCTGTTTTGTTTATATAAGTCAATTTAATTAAAATTGATAAGACTTACTTAAATGTATGCATTGAATACTCATGCCATAGCTCTAATGGAATCCAGAGTATTCTCTTTCAAATCCGCGATGCACTAATAATGACAACTAGCTTCTCTTGTTGCTAAGATGAGCAGATAGTTGTGATTAAGTACAGATTACACCGATATCTATTCATCAAAGAGCTACTTAATCGGATCTTAACTCGATCGTCACACGCTAAATCTGTGTCATCTTGCATAACAAACTATTTTTCTAGAGTGTTAATAGTGTTTACAAGATGATAAGAAAAATATAAAAGAAACCGTGTACTTGAAATATGTCTTTAGACTGTTCTTGAAAGTATCAGTCGTTTTGTATAAACTTGTTTCTGATATAGTGAATGCAAGAGGTTATGCAAAATAAATAAAGAGTTTGTATGTTTAATCGTGGCTAACACATTTCAGGTTGGCATGCAAGTCCCATAAATACATAGTTTTTAGACATACCAAAGGATTCGAGCTGGCATTCGAACAGTCTTGAGCAGCACTTGAGGTGGGCACTTCAAATTCAAAAAACGAAATATTCTTACCCCAAGTCAGTTTGATTTGTTATCTTGTGGTTCAGATCTCGAGAAATAATACTTGAAAGTAGACTCTTTGAAAAAAGGCAGTATTGCGGCAGGGTTGGGAAAACTACAGTCATTTGATGACTACAGTTAATTCACTAAACGACTTATTTTATAAGTCTTTTAAATTACTCAATGAATTTTGACTACCAAACTACAGTTACTAGTCATCTCAGATATTCTGTCACGAATCTAGTCAACCGATTGTAATTTAAATGACTCCAGTCGTTACTAACTAGTGGCAGTCCTTTTTAGTCATCAACAGTCACGTAGTCTTTTGACTTGAAGTCAATTGACTGTTTTTTTTTTTTCTTAATCTTTCGACTAGTAGTCCTTGCCAAGTAGAGTTCATTCATTTCATTTCAACTATTAGCTTTTGAAACATGTTGCAAATGATAAGTGTGTATTGACATTCACTAAAGAAATACACATTTATCATCAGCAACTATAATCATTACCCTTTCAATATTTTTTAAATGGCTTTTACAAGCCAATTCCACTAACGAGGTCGCGGGGGCAGTGCACTCAGAAGATATCTCCAGGTAACCCAATCCTCCGCCGCCGACTCTAACTCATCAGGAGTTATGCCCAAGCGTAACCAGGCGAGATTTCGGACTTGGTCCAACCATCTCATCCTGGGTCTGCAGAGCGATCGCCTTCCTGACGGGATCGCACTCAAGGCACGCCTCCGAAATCGTACTGCTGTGGACATTCGTTCCACGTGGCCAAACCAGTGAAGTTTCTGTTCTAAGAAGCAGCTGCCCAACATTAAGCTCACCGCGCACTGTCGTGTTTCTCGCCCTATCCCGGCGAGTTACTCCCACAACAGCACGCAGAAATCTGATCTCGGCAGCCTCTACTCGCGATCTTATTCTTTCGGTCATTACCCAAATTTCATGACCATAGGTGAGAGTTGGAACAAATACCGAAAAACCGAGATACTTGAACTTCTCCACCTGTTCCTTTAAAAGCTTTCTACTAGCAATTGTTTATATAATATCATAAGTCTGTTCAGTAGTAAGATAAATTGTTATCATATCTCTGTGCAAGCTGAGTCCAAAATAAATTTGTAATATCTATGTTATTCAATGAAAATAAATGTAACTACTACTACTACTACTACCTGTTTTAATGGCATTATTTTCAATTATTGTCCGTAGGTATTTGAATTTGCGCACTCTTTGATTTGGTAATCAATCTTTAGTATCGACGGTCTGGAGACTTAGTGTGCATTTGCTCTATATGACCTAGCCATCTGAGTCGACTTGGTTTGACTAGCTCGCGTCGTTGTACAACTTGTAGCGTTAGTCTTCTTATTCTTCTTTAACCTTCTGCTCCAAACTCTTTGTGTTCAAACGGGACCAAAAATAATCCGGAGGGTTTTTCTCTCGAAGCGACCGAGAATGTCTTCTTTCGCATTTGAAATCTTCCTTGTTACTGCACCATACAGCAGGACTGGTATGATAGTTTTGACCAGTAAAGCCTGCTAATCGGGACGCTTTATAATAGGATCAACTTCTATTTCGACCGAATTTTGTTATTTTTCTTACAAATTTGCCTCTAAAAACGGGACACCTGCTAATTGGACCACTATAAAATGTATTGTACCTGTCTAATCAGTCGAAGCGTCGGGAATACGAAAAATGTACACATAACATTTTGTTTTTTTTTTTCGAATTGTTGGTATCGACAAATTTAAAACGACTTGGTCGTATTCGGAGTATTCTCTAGTTAGGAAATGAAACAATTTAAATTTTATACAGCGAGCGGATCAAAGCTTTTGGTTTCGCAAACGTTTGCTTACAAGAGACTCAAATTTATGTTTCTTAGAGGCAGAGATTTTTCAGTTAATGGAATTGATTTGTTGAAGGTGGTCGTATTTTATTTAATGATTTGACAAAGTAATACGTTTAAAAAATTAAAAGTTATAAAGTGCTTCGAAGATAAACATTTGTCTCCTATGTTGGTCCAATTAAAGAGGAACCTCTGTAATGGGACCACCTCCTAATCGAACCACTTTTCTTCGGTCCCAATGGTGGCCCAATTTGACAGCTGCTGTCTAAGCCTCAAAACACAGAGTTTAGAGTTATCTCTAATCATGTCATTTGCGGAATTCACTTCGAACCATAGGTAGACGATTTTTTTCTTCACAATAGAATTTTCTTTGCAATAGCTCGCAGAAAACCTTATTTTTGCAAAAGAACAGCCATCTATTTATAACTTATGAGATAAATGGCAGTATCAATTATATTATCAAATTAATGACCGCTATTGGATAGCCCACCACGAAGTGAGGGAAGGGATCACAATCCGCCCTCTGGGTAACACAATAAAGCAGAATCTCTCTGTCAGTCCACGTACCTAAACTAACGTAACCAACGATATAAACTTCTACTGTAGTTTAAAACATTCCTTCTTCTTTTTTTCTAGTTCCACAATCATGGCCGACGGAATGGGAAGCGGTTTTAATATCAAGCAAGAAATTGATACAACAACAAACTGCTGTAGTCCAACAACATCCATTCACAACTGTTCCAATTCAATCTCATATAGTAGTTCGGCTAGTAATCAGCAGTTGCAGACTTCGCCTTCGGTATCGCCGGAACGCCAGTTGTGTAGTTCAACAACATCCCTATCCAGTGATTTAATTTGTGGCAATGGATCTGATAATAAGACCGGTATCCGTGAAGAAATGCGCCGGCTGTGCCTGGTCTGTGGAGATATTGCCTCCGGTTTTCACTATGGAGTTGCCAGTTGTGAGGCATGTAAAGCATTTTTTAAACGTACAATTCAAGGTAATATTGAATACACTTGCCCAGCAAACAATGAATGTGAAATTAATAAACGTCGTCGGAAAGCTTGCCAAGCATGCCGCTTCCAGAAATGCCTTCTCATGGGTATGTTAAAGGAAGGCGTTCGTCTCGATAGAGTACGTGGTGGCCGACAAAAGTACAGACGCAATCCAGTCACAAATGCCTATCAAACAATGCAAATGCTTTATCAATCATCCACATCGTCGTTAGATGATATTAAAATTTTAGAAGTGCTCAATACCTATGAACCAGATGCGTTGTGCGTTAATCAACAGGACGAAGTGAAATGTAATAATTTCACTGCGAAATTTGGAGGAGACGCTCACGATATGCTGGCTGTGCTGAGTGATTTGTACGATAAAGAATTGGTCGGAGTGATTGGTTGGGCAAAACAAATACCAGGCTTCACAGAACTCCCGTTAAATGATCAAATGAAACTGTTACAGGTGTCCTGGGCAGAGATTCTCACACTGCAGTTATCGTACCGATCAATACCGTTTACTGGTAAGTTAAACTTCGCATCTGATGTGAGCATGGATGAGCGAGTAGCGAAAGAATGCGGTGCTAATGAACTTTACTATCACTGTGTACAAGTCGTTCAGCGAATGGAACGCCTTTCACCACGTAAAGAGGAGTATTATTTGCTCAAAGCACTGATTCTCTCTAATTGCGATGTACTATTGGACGATTCCAGTTCTCTGCGAACCTTTCGTGAATCCATACTGAATTCGTTAAACGATTGCGTCTACCTACTCCGCCACACAACAGCAGTTTCTCATCAACAACAACTACTATTGTTGCTGCCATCGCTTAGGCAAGCCGACAACATAATCCGCAGATTCTGGCGCTCCGTATATCGCGACGGAAACGTAACAATGAAAAGACTTTTCGTCGAGATGTTGGAGAGATAAAACGGAAAGAGTGACGACCTAATTTGAGCAAGCAATCAGTCTCAGAGTGTACATAAACCTACTAAAACAAAATTATATTAATTTAGTTTGTAAACAGAAGTTTAGAATTAAATGTGTAAAGGCGGATAATGAAGTATATTATATAGAAAAAAAAAAGAAAATGCAATAAGGGAGAAGTCGTATTTGAAAGTTCTTACTAAGTGTGCTACTTAAGGTAGAAGAAATATTGTTTTGTGTCATAGTATTTCGGTATTCGAATGTAATATGATCTTGCTACTATTAGTTAACTAAAGACAAACAATCGGCCGTGGCAATATACCTCTTACAACTGCATCGAATCTCAATTGCGGATCCTTGCAGCCTTAATTGAATATACAATATTATAATAAAATTTAATTGATTTAATAATAGAGTACTAATGTATATGCATGCATACAAAGGAAGTAAATGTTATTAACGTGAACAGAAAAAATGAAAAAGAAATATTAAAATGGAGACAGGGCAATTCAACAGCAAGCGAAAGCACCAATGAGAACCTTGTATTTAAATGTTATTTTTAAGGCCTTTCGTTGTCAGGCGAAAGTAATTAAATAAATTTATTAATTTTTTTGTTGAACATCTTGAATGTTTTTATTTGAAGAAGGAAATCACAGAAACTAGCAGACTAACCAAAACTTAACAGCTGCCTAAAGGTCCACATTGAAAAATCGTTAAGGTCTTGAATCGACACTGGGCTGTTGGCGTGGACCTTATCTTTAATGTAGCCCCAGAGGAAGAAGTCGCGTGGTGTTAAATCACAAGATCTCGGTGGCCAATTGCGATCACTCCTTCGAGAGATAATACGGTCCGGAAACTTTTCGATGGTTTCGTTGCTTGTGTGGCCGAAAAAGTAAGGTCCACCGTGCCAACAATAAATCTTGGGTTTTCCGAACCCCAGATGAAAATGTTGCTTATTCACGTAGCCACCGAGGTGGAAATAGGCCTCATCAGCCAAATGATTTTTCGATGAAATTCCGGATCATTTTCATGCATTTCAAGAACCCAATCAGCAAAGCCCTGACGTTGTTGATGAACGACGGGCTTGGGTTCTTGTGTTAACTAAACCATAAGCCTTAAGAACCAAGTTTTTATGCAAAATACGGGGTACTGAGGTTTGTGGAGTGCCCAATTCCAAAGACGACGATAGATGCACAAACCTGGGTTTTCTTCAATACTTTGAGCTACAGCAGCAATATTTTCAATTGTTCTTGAGCGACGTGCACGTGAGCGTTTTATTCTTTACATCACTAACTCGTCTCAACAGCTCGAATTTTCCCACCAGTTTCTGTGCTGCAGTCAGACAATGTGCTTCACGACGACCCAAAAATGTTTTAGGTTTACGAACCGAACCGTCACTGATAAAACATCATTATTGGCGTAACCATTATTGGCGCCGTACTCATTATTGGCGCTCGCGGAGGGCCAGAACCTAGCTTTTCGCGTCTAAACTATTTTGTGCACGTTGAAATTTTGACACATGTGAGTGGGACTTACAGTTTATTGACAGTTCCGGAACGGCGAATTGCGAAAGCTTTCCGTGGCAGAAGTACTCCAGGAGGATTGTCAATCGTTCGCTGAATGTGGGGCCGTGAAAAATGTTTGTAGTGTTTTTTTTCCCCAAGCTAGATTTGAATCCGTTTACTGTCGCTTAACAATCTGACTCACTAACCGACTAAGCCACGGCGCACAGTGGGGCAAAATGGTCAAAAACCGGGCAAACATCTATATCTCGAGAACCATAGGTTCTATCAAGAATAGTCTTATTCGATTCAGGATGAAAAAATACAGAAAGACTGATATTGAAAAATATAATAATTTTTGAAGTTCCATTTATTTTACAATAGTATTGATAGAGTCATCTACAACGCCCTAAAAAATCAATTTTTTATTCTGATATGATTTCAATTCTGATACACACAGAGTCAGCTTGAATGAGGTTTTTTTTTGTCTTTTTTGCCTTTTATGCGCTTGAGGAACAGGCCCGTTCTGTTCCAAATAGTGTGGGACTTTCACTCCACTAAAACCACATCTTTACCTCTTTTACTTGGCACCATATGCTCTGGGACTTTCCGCATTACGTCAGAGTGGTGTCCTTTTCTTAGCTCCTCCCATGGTAACCGACTTCGACGGGTTATTTAATCTTGCTTTAGCAAGGGGGAGAATCGCTTTCTTCCTCTCTCAGGACCACTTCTGCGTAGGCGAATCTGAACGAAACAAATATTAAGTGACAACATTTATAAAGAATAGTACTTTCATTACCTTTGTGATAACCTAATAACCTGATAATAACCTCTAATATTATATAACTCCAAGTCGGCGAATTAGATTTTCGTCAACTCGAGTTATTTCCGATGTCAGAGAAGTATTCCGGAAAAATACTCTGGATGTGTTTCCAGTATTACCCGAACCGTATACCTGCTTTACGAAATCGACCCTTATCCCTAATTTCGTAACGAGCAGTTTTTGCATACGCTCAGTGGAGCTTTTTTTTTTAAACCTTCGGCAAAGTTACGTGATCCCACTGTTTTCCCACTCGTTTTATTTTATTATGTGATAACTATGAACTATTTCTTTTTTTTTTCTTTAGAACATAAACTAAAAATCTGGAAATTTTCAAACTTAAAAATTAACGATTTTTTGATGAAATAATGGCGGACAACTTCTACGGTCCCCCAGTGCCACAAGCAAACGTGAAATGGAAAAAACCAATCAGAACTGTTTTCTCCCATTAATAATAAAAACATTGACCCCCAAAACTTCATAAAAATAAGAAAAAAAATGTTATGATTTTTTGCCGTGCTTGCCCCACTGTGATCCATTTTTATTAGTGCCGTAGATTCTACTTGTCAAATGTAAAAAAATTACAGCTTCAAAAGTGACATCTACCGAAATAGCGGTCGTTCCAAAATAACACCTCTTATTGAAAAACCCTATATTTTAAATGGGTGTAACTGCCAAGAAAAAACCTGTCCTTCGCTACACTGATTATATTAGCCAGTTGTAAACTTTATTGCTTGCAGTATAGCACAGCACGGCTTATGATGCCGTTTTCTAAAGAATTTTTTTTTTTCAGATCTAAGGCAAAACTCATATCCGGCTAAATACACTTTAAAAGGTTTTATTTTAGCTTTAAGATTTTTGGCCCCGTCTTTGATAGAATAAAAGCTAAACATGACCCACCTAAACTCACGCAGTCATTTGGGATAAAGATCCGATCTCCGATTTTTTTGAAATTTTTTGCGAACATAGTCTAATGCGACAGAAACCGATATCCAAAGCCTCCTCCTTTCTTAGGTTAAGTTTGTTTCTGCTTTCTGTTCTGTTGAGTGAACGCATTATAATATTATTTTGTGGTTTAAAAGCCTAATATTGTTTTTGTTTTGTCAAACAAGCCAGACCACTCCTAAGTCGGCAATCAGATAAAGTATTTTTAAGTTGTCCTCTGTGAAAAAGACATTCAAAGTTCAAAAATCGTGAAAAAATAGATGGAAATATCTCGTAAACCCCATAGCCTATCACTTCTTCGACTTCGACTTTGTTAAATTGTACTAAAAAAGAACATATTGCTAGCGGATTAATCCAAAACTCTTGCATTCAACAAATACCAAATTAATTTATTACAAAAAAACAATCATCTTTCTAGTTACTTCAGATAAAAAAAACGTCAATCTACAATTTATATAAATATTTACAGACTAGATTCAAATTTAGCGACTAAATCAATCATCCTTGTCGTGATATCGATTAATCTCAGACTCAAAGTACCGGTTGCTTTTCTCTTGGAAATGATTGGATCGCTCAAGCTCCTTACGAAAATAGTCGATGGTTCTATGCAGTCCTTCTTTAAGTGGCACTTTTGGTTCCCACTTCAAGTGTTTCCGAGCACGCGTAATATCTGGTTTTCTTCTTTGCGGGTCATCTTCAACGGCTGAAATTTGTTTCACTTCACTCTTCCCGCCCACTAGTTCCTTTATGATCACAGCAAATTCTTCAATTGTGTGCTCTACTGGATTACCGATATTCACTGGTTGTGTGTAGTTGGAAGCCATAAGAGCGATGAGTCCATCAACCAAATCGGACACGTATTGAAACGAACGGGTTTGTTTGCCGTTACCGTAAACAGTTATGGTTTCATTTTTGAGGGCCTGAAGGATAAAATTAGATACAACGCGGCCGTCATTCATGTGCATTCGTGGCCCATACGTATTAAAGATTCTCGCCACGCGGACATTCACTTTCTCTTGCTTTGCGTAAGCGTAGCTTAGTGTTTCCGAGACACGTTTTCCTTCGTCATAGCATGCACGCGGTCCAATCGGATTCACATGACCCCAATAGCTCTCAGGCTGTGGATGAACCGTTGGATCACCGTAAACCTCCGATGTGCTCGCAATCAACACCTTAGCCATGACCCTCTTTGCGAGACCCAGCACGTTGATAGTTCCCATTGTATTTGTTTTTATGGTCTTTACCGGATTGTACATATAGTGCGGTGGACTTGCTGGGCTGGCTAAGTGATAGATCTCATCAACTTCGATAAACAACGGGTTCACTATGTCATGGTGTATCATCTCGAAGTTTTCGTGACCAAGCCAATGTTCTACATTTCTCTTGCGACCAGTGAAAAAGTTATCAACCACAATTACTTCGTGTCCCTGAATCATAAGGTTGTCGACGAGGTGCGACCCAACAAAACCAGCACCACCAGTTATGAGGATTCGCTTACGGTTTTTATAATTCAAATACTTTACATTGGGATATTTTTGGGGTATACTCGCCTCAAGCATCTTGATTCTTTCCTCTAATTTTAAGAGTTTCTCTTTTGTGAATTTCAATTCCTGGCGTTGGCTTTCCAAAAGCTCAAAATTAACGATGCCATTGGGCAAAATTACGTTGTCATTTGTGTTTTCGGTGGGTTTCTTTATTCTAGATACAATCGCATCACTACGTTCAATGGATTGTTGGGCTGCCAGGGACTTATAGAGGTAAATGATAAGCAGAAGTAGAACTGAAATTACTGCGACCTGCTTCATTCTCTTCTTCGTTAACGTCATCTCATAACAGCTGATGCTGCCGCTGCGTTCTTGATGGGCATTAGATGAAACTGCAAGAGTATGTGATTTTCTTTGTCTTATTAAGTTTAAGTGGCAACTAGGCAGGGAAATGTTGGTGTCGATTTTAATGTTTGAGTTTAGTTTATTGGAAAAAATATACCGTGTTACGAACTATGCAGAATCTTTGCCTAATTGGATCGGTAAACAAGTCACTTGAAGATGCTGAATTTGCTGATAAACTATTCCTGCTAAGTGGTTTCTGCATTTCGCTGCGCTACTGACATTTGTGTGTTTTGAAAATTTTTATCAGTCGACCGAGTCGAAGTTGTGTGGGTGATTTCGACATTTCGTTAAAATTTAATGGCGACTGCACACTTCATGATTATAAGGTGTCAATCATAATCAATTGATTTCCATTTTCGTTTGAAACCCATGTATGTCATTGAATTAGTATCTCTCCTCCTTTTAATGTACAATAACTTAAATGAAGTCAAAAAAAATAAGATGCTAAAGCAAAGCATAAAGGCCTTAAGCTAACAGTCAAATGCGAATACCAAAAAAGTAAACATGATGTTGTACCTGCGGTGCTGTAGGTGTTGGTTGCTTTCTCATCATAAATTCTGAAATTATTGTACTATCACAAACAAATTTTAAAAGTAATTAACTACTTTGATATTCACACTCATTTTCAGAAAGATCTTAAGACTTAAATTTTCTAAACATTTATTTTCAAAAACGTGAAAAATATCTTAGGCGTTTATTCCCTGTGACTACAGAAATATGTAATTAGAATTAGAAAAAATATAAATGTTTTTATAACTGTGCAGTGGAATCCGTTTAGTACGACTTTGCTTATTCAGCGGGTATGAACAATGCAGATCCTGTGGCAAAGGCAATAGCAATATTAACCGGCCCATGGCAGGAATCAATCACTTTCAATGATGAAAGCAAGCATGTCGGAGCTACGGTCGAATTCAAATTTTTCGACACACTGAATTGATACTATCGCATGGACAATTCTGTTGTATGCCATTTTGACAGTTCACAAATGAAATTGCCTAGCAATAATTGTCCACTCCTAAATTGCCAATAGAGAGACGCAGCGTTAAAACGACCAACCTCTTATTACGACGCAGACCACGTTAGGTTTGCATA
Source organism: Syritta pipiens (assembly GCA_905187475.1). Classification (NCBI taxonomy): domain Eukaryota; kingdom Metazoa; phylum Arthropoda; class Insecta; order Diptera; family Syrphidae; genus Syritta; species Syritta pipiens. The sequence goes on along the minus strand of LR994574.1, from coordinate 32,675,467 downwards.
CAAATTGCAATGAACACATATTATGTTCGTTTTGTGCTTCGCCCGCTTAGTACGACCTAATGTCCCCTATCCTTTGACCCTCGCAATATCCGCAATATATCTACTGCATTTAGTAACGAAGAGTGAAACTTTTCTTTTATTTATTTTGCATTTAATTTCACCATTAATTTACATAAAATATATTTACAAATATTGCTCAAATATGTTACAATACTGACTCATCTTTATTATATCAAAGATTGATATATATAAACTTATCATACGTACACGTTGCAAACATCATTTACCGCTAGACACACTCACTGCAACCAACAACAAACGCAGATGAGCCAAAAGAGAACCATCATATATCATAATGAGCTAAACTAAGCTATCTGCCATATTGAATTCTGTCACATTAGGTCTCTTGTGCAAAAAAAAAAAAAAATTCACGGCATATACTAGGATACGGGTGTAGCACCTAAAAATTCGAAGAAAGGTAATTGCTAATAAAATTAATTAATTTCAATTTTGTTGAACAATCCCTTGCCTAACACAGTAACCATGGACAAAGAGGAACAAGTAAGAAATAATGAGGAAGTTAAAGAAACAACCGATATAGTGAAAAACACCGACAATGAGAAAGCCGAAAATAAGACAGGCGACGAACAAAGTGAGATATAAAAATAGTTATTTTTAATAAGTAAAATCGATGTATATTGTATGGTACAAATCGCATTTCGTCCTTAGCATGGGAAGATAAAGAATCACGCGATCGCATAGTGTCGGCGCTCTCCATGAAGTTCATGGACGTGATGTCGGGGTTGAATTCGGCCGATATGAAGGAAATTAGGGGTAAGCCAGAGTTTATTTGCTCGTTTGGGTAAATAATTGAAGAATATTGATTTTTGTTACGTCGCTTGTTGTTAATGTGCATTTAAATGAATTTGTAATAATTTGCCTTGCAGCCCTGTGCGCGTTACCGAAACCAGACGATGTGCCTGCTAGACAAAATGCTGGTAAGAAATTTACCTTCTGGTCTACTCAACCCGTCCCAAAGCTAAACGAGGAGGTCTTCACAAATGAGTCTATTGAACCGGATAAGGATATCTCAGAAATTCGAAAGGAACCGTATACTCTGCCCGATGGCTTCAAGTGGGACACGTTGAATTTGGACGACTCGCAGAATTTAGCTGAGCTGTACACATTGCTTAATGAGAACTACGTGGAAGATGATGATTCCATGTTTCGATTCGATTACCAACCAGAATTTCTCAAATGGTCTCTGCAGCCGCCTGGATGGCGGCAGGACTGGCATGTTGGAGTCCGTGTTGTGAAATCTGGGCGATTGGTTGGATTCATATCGGCTATTCCGAGTAAACTTCGATGCTACGAGAAAGTATTGAAGGTCGTAGAAATTAATTTTCTGTGTGTACACAAAAAATTACGGAGCAAACGTGTTGCACCGGTGTTGATCAGGGAAATCACCAGGCGTGTGAACTTAACCGGAATTTATCAGGCAGCGTACACCGCTGGTGTTGTGTTGCCAAAGCCAGTCTCCACGTGCCGCTACTGGCATCGATCGCTGAATCCGAAGAAACTTGTTGATGTAAGTACATTTTGTTTAATCTTGTTTGCAGCTCTTTTTAGTAAACATTTTGTACAAATTGTGAATTTGTTCATATGGTAAACAAACAAACTTATGAAGTACATACAGTAATCCCTCGAGATGTGTTCCAAGAACTAGGAACGCAAATTGAGATGGTCTTAACCGAGAAGTACGAAAATTAGTTGTAAGTAAAGGTTGAAAAGAATTTGAAGACCTTACAGTAGACATTTACTGCAGACAGGTAGCAGCCTGCACAACTGAAGTCAACCAACATGTGGACCAGTCTTAGGACTGGGCATTCCACAAAACTAAAAGTATTCAATTTCCTGCCCTCGGTCAGCAAATACACACGTCTTCATTTACTCTTCGAAAAAAAGTTTACTCCCAGCACTCCCTAACGAACAGACTGGGTGGTTGTTGCGCTGAAGGGTCCACTAAAATTCTTCACAGATTGATCCAAAACTAAGTCGGGAGTGGGAGCGGGACTGAACTCCGTTGACTTACATAAAAAATCTCTTTACGCCTCTCTGATCACTTCAGCGTCTTTCAGGACGAGACAATGGCGACCAAGAATAGTCTGCTTTGGCTTAAAGACAGTGTGATATATAGGGGTATTAGCATTTCTACGGACAGTTAAGATCCAATCAAATCCTTGAACTCGGTAACATCAAAGAACATATGATCAAAATGATAAAAAGTAAAACCTCCGACAGACGCGGGCCGTCGGCTAGAAGGGTGATCATATTCAAAAGAGGAACGCTGTTTCCACATTTTTCACGTTGTCGGAAATCGTCAGGACACTTCAGCCTTAATGTTTACGAGGGTGATCGGTATGAATAAATGAAACACACGAAATTCTTTAATTTGCTGGCTGGTTTGTGCTTCCTTATTTTGTGATACACTTTCATTTATGATACTCTCTATGATTTTGGAAATTTTAATGTTCCGTCAGATCTATTATTTGGCGTTGGTAGGATATACATCTAATTATTTCGTTCTGTGTTTACTAACAGTCCTGAAATAGTCGGTTTATGCCAACAAAAATTATTAAAAAATTAAAATTAAAATTACACCTGATTGGTTTTACTGTGTTAGTTCATGCCTTGAGCATAGAATAAAAAATCGGCGAATTTCTGATTTTAGTTTTACTGCGAAAGCATTGCTCTTGGGCGGTTGAAAAAAATTAACTTAAGTGCAATAAAAAGATTCAAATTTTAGCCAATTAGATTAAAAAACATAAATACAACATCGATACAATTATAATCTGCATAAGGAAAAACAGAAGATACTGCAACATCACTGAAAATTAATTCCCAAGTTATTCAGGCACATATCTAGCCTATTTGCACTAATAGATATACAGTCGAACGCCCTCTAAGTCGAACTTTTACGGCATATTTTCCCTTCAGTTTTCCATACAAAATTCATCCTCTAAGCCGAACGCCCTCTAGCTCGAATACATTTTTTCACCTCTTGGTCCATTTTCAATTCCTCTAAGCCGAATTTTTTGTTTGCAAAAAAATAAACAAAAAATGTCCTCTCCCAACTTGTATTGTATGCTCTGACCACAAATGAGCTAAACAAGATATCCATCTCCTTCGTCTCTTTCCCCTTGATTTCATTTGACAGCGTTTTTTATGCAATTCCTGTGTGTGAATACGTGTGAGCTGCCAATTGTATTGTATTAGGCGGCGTAAAGCAGCCCATACACGATTCAATTCAATCATCAACTCAGTCAAATCACAGTGAAATCAACCCGTGTGTGGCTTCGTCAATTGATCGATTTGACGGTTGGCGAAAAATTAAAAGATTTTGATTTTTGCGAAGTTGATTGGCAAGTCTTCCAACTCAATTGAATCGTGTGTGGGCAAGCTCATCGACAAGCTGTCAAATTTAAGAGATTGCGGTAGACATTCATTGTGAAATCGAGTTTAAACATGTTTTGTTCAGTGTTAAAGTGAACACTTATTTGCAGGTTTTCAATTCAATTGATGTAGTGTGTGGCCAACTATCAATTGAGTTGACAACTCAGTTTACAATCGAATTGAATCGGGCTGCTTAACAGCCCGTTGAGAGCCAGAGCCTAGCTTTTTCGCACCTCCACTGTGTTGTGCGCGTTATAATTTTGACACATGTGGAGGGGACCTACTGTTTAATGCCGGTTCCGAACGGCGAATTGCGAAAGCTTTTCATGACAGAAGTACTCCAGGAGGGTTGTCAGTCGTTCGCTGGAGGTGGAGCCGTGAAAAATGTTTGTGGTGTTATTTCCCCGAGCCGGATTCGAACCCAGGTACTCTCGCTTAACAGTCCGATGCACTAACGATTAAGCCACGGCGATTAAGCCACGGAGCTGCCAATTGGTTCCTGTTTAAGATTAGTCATTGTAACCACCAATTTTTTTGCAAGTTTTAGGCTTATTTTCTATTGTTGCAATGCGTATTTCTCAAACCATTACTCAAACTATAATAGCACATTTAGCCTATTCATATTAATTAAAAAAATGTATTCTATGCTTTCAAAAAGTAACGTCCATCCACACACCGTACAACAAGCAATGGCGACGAAAATCTAAAATTTAGAACCAAATGGAGTTGCTCGGAAGCATATAAGAATGTGCGTGAATTTGCTCAGAAGCCCAAATAAGTGTGCGTGTAAAATGTGGTTGCCCTTATTAGGAGTTTTTTTTTTTACAAAAACCATACGACCGCCGAGTATGTATCCATTTTTGCACCAAACCCAAGAAAACACAATACAAAAATAAGAACTGTGCGAGTACCTGCCGATATATATAGTATCTCACAAAATTGAGCATACACCCAAAAATATAAAATGTATTTATTTTGCTAGGAAAAACATGTTTTGTTAACTGTTGTTGTTTTTACATTTTAATATATTAAATGAAAAGTTATGACTAATTTGGGGGTGTATGCTTTATTCTGTGAGGTACTGTACATTCAAACCTAACCGCGCACACAAGAAAATACAAAAGGAAAAAAAACAAGAACCACATGAGTTTCTGGGTCGTCTTATAGGACCCCGTCATAGAAACATTTTCGCAAAATATTTTTGTATGGCGTGCCCCATCTTGTTGTTATATGGTCTTTGGTAACATTCACTTCTAATACCGTCCTAAAGTGCCGCCAATCTCTGGATGAGATGACCTAGTACTCCAATATTCATGCCTAGGCATAGTGACATTACAGGTAATTGCATAAACGGACGCGCTCACCAGGCATGTAACCACAATTTCACAGTAATCCCATAAAGAGAATTACCGGCTAATAGCTGCTAATAGCTACAACCAAATTAGCTCCACAGTTTTAAGACCACCAATCACAGGTGGCAAGAAGGCTCAACGTGCTTACACGCCAAACAGATTTGGCCCGCACTGGATGCTAAACGCCCAACCTGCGTCCTTCGATTTACGTCTTACAACAATATCGGCGGACATATCAGCAGACTGGGAAACCTTGCTAATGTCTTTTTTCAGAGGTTTCACGAGGAGGAAGAGGACACGTGATAAGGGTCTTGATAGGCATCAGTAGTGCAAATTGCTAAATGAAGCAATTTCAGTTCTAAACGGATAAGTGTGGTGTTCTGGAATCACCCTGTGATTCGTTTTGTTAGAACCGGTATTATTATTACAATAAAGTGCTCTAAGCCGAAAAAGGTATTTATTTTCAAGTAAAATATAGAACATTTTGGCGACGAGGGAAAAATGGAACTCAACGAAGTCAGAATGACAAATGAATCAAACGCTGGTACAGATTTTCAGGAAGTTGGAACAATTCTAACCAACTTGGAACAATTATAAGGAGCGGATGGAGCTCTACTTTGAGGCAAAGAGAATATCAAATGACGTATCCATGAGAGCCATATTCTTATGCGTTGGACAACCCACTTACGAAATAATTAGATCATTATTAACCCCACTTACGCCCAGTGACATAACCTTCCAGGAAATTGTTGAAAAGTTACATGAACATTTCCATCCGAAACCAAATGAGATTGTGTAACGTTTCTCGTTTCACAAACGTTGTCAAAAGAATTGAGAAATGATCGCCGATTTTGTTAAGAATTTATGGAAATTGTCAGAACACTGTGAGTTTACGGAGTTGGACAAGATGTTGAGAGACCAAATTGTATGTCGAGTAACCGATGAAGCGTTGCAAAAACGCCTCTTTAGTGAAAGCAAACTGGATTTTAAACGCGCTCATGAGGTTGCAATAGCACATAAGTCGGCTCAGCAGAATGTTATGAACGTTCGTGGCAACAATGACGTCATGGCTATGGGTTACCAGCGACCAGAACAATCCCGATGTTTTCGATGCGAAGGCTACCGTTTTTATAGAGAAAAGAACTGACTTTTGGCATAAAAGGGGTCACGTCAGCAAACCTTGTTTCAAAAAGAGGGCACGTCAGACAATATGTGCATACCATAGAGGAAAACGTAATCGGTGGCGTCTTTTCAGGGTGCGCAAGTGGAGGAGTAGAACTATTTTTTTGAACTGAATCATCTTCAGACATCAGCGAGGCATAAAATTTTAACAAATGTTATCATTAATGGCGTTAAGGAAACTTTTGAGGTGGACTCTGGAGCTTGGGAACGGATAAATCTTGAAAATGAACAGCTGCGACCTTCATTGACCTCACTGCAAACCTGGTCCAAACAGAAGTTGAAGGTGCTGCGATCAGTTCGGGTAAAAATTATATATGATAACAAAGAGTATAATCTGCCGATAGTTGTTTATGCAGGTGGTGGTAGGTGCTTGTTGGCGTATTTGGGTATTGGGTATTTCCGTCCAAGGAGTATGTGGGCTGGAAGTGGCATGGAATGTGGCAAGTTTGGTGCAAGACTACAAGAAAATTTAGTGATGAACTGGGAGCTCATGAAGGCCTACCGGTTTCCCTTGAAGTATTGCAAGGAGCTTCGCCGCGGTTTCTGAAACATCGCCCATGCCCTATCGCTTGAAAGCCGGCAGTCGAAAAGGAAATTGAGAACTAGCCAATTTCCAACTCAGTCTTGCCTCACAAGGCGTCGACAGCTGAAAAATTACACCGGCTTTTGGATAAGAACGTGAAATGGAGGTGGACAGCCGAGCTTGATGCGGTTTTTAATCAACTAAAGTCGTTCCTCAACTCCAACACGCTGTTGGTGTATTACAACGTCGCGAAAACTCTGCTTCTTTCATGGGAGGCCTCGCCTTATGGCCTAGGCGCTGTTTTGGCACATCGGAACGATGAAAGTGGTATAGAACGGCCAATTGCATTTGCTTCGCACACTTTGGGGACTTTTGGGCACTTTGGAACGTTATTATGCGCACATTGACGAGGAATCGTTGTCAATTATCTATGGGATAAAACATTTTCACCAATATATTGCTGGAAGAGAGGTAATTATCATTACCGACCACAAACCGCTTTTGGGAATTCTCAACACAAAAAAGCAAATACCCCAAATGGTATCGCCCACCTTTGTGAAATAATGATTTAATAGGTTGGTAACGCAGGAGGGTATAAAGCTCGTTGCTCGTTGTGCTAAAACTAAAAACTCTATTATAACAAAACAATTGATTATTAAAGCTAAATTATCCTTAGAGCTGTCCTAAAGACGAAGATACTCTTCACATAAAGTAGTATGTCACTAAAAGGTTCTGGCAATAAGAAAATCCAAGTAGCATATTCAGCCCTATCGTGGCTAATTTTGCCCGTGAATTTTTTTCCACTTTCGAAAGTAGGTATCGGCAAAGAATTCGAACATGGGAAAAAAATTTCCGGGGAAAAAAAAAGTTATCGTGAATAATATTCCGAGGGAAATTGCCGGTATTTTCCCAAAAATTATTCCCTTGAAATTTTTCGGGTGAATTCGATGTGAATTCAAAGTAATATGTAAGATATTTGTTTGTTTTTAAATATTTAGTTTCCAAGTACATATTTAACAGGTCACAACACAACGAATATAAAACAATTAGAAATCATAATGGAAAAATATCCAGACATTGCAACTAGATTTACTAAAAGGAGTAAGGAAGACGTAAATTCAATTTGGAAAAGAATAGAAAAAGAAGTTAACAGTTTTGGACCACCAGTTAAATCTGTGTGTATTATTGTTATTTATCTATATGTGCACATTTGCAATGTAAGCTTTTTTTAAGTTCGGATAAACAAATTATCAAAAAGACCCAAAATCATTCCCAATATCGTGATCTGTTGCCACCCCCTTCTGGTAGCCACCTTCTGCAGAGAAGCGCAAGCTTTACGATGGAAGGGACAGCGAATGTTTTTTTCGTTTACACCAAAGAGTCGATGAGCACATTCAACAAGTATGTGAACATTGACTTGTTCATTTGATTATATTGGTGAAATTTGCAAGTGCCGTTCCAAAAATTTATTTAAAAAACCACTAAATATTAATTTACTTATCTTACAATGTTTCTTTTTATTAGATTAGGATTAGATTTATCCCTCAGTATTCTTCTGGCGGATCTTTGCTGAGTTCTTTTGATTTCCTCGTTTTCTGCATTCACCAACAAAAAAGCTGCTCTTCTCAACATAATAATATTTTGTTACTAAATGTTCAATTCGGTTTTTTTTTTTTCAAGAAATTAAATTTGTTTCACATAAATTCTTGTTTGTCATTCATCATGTGTGGCTGTCAAAACATTTGAACATAATTTCGAAAATCATTTTTGACATTCTTGTTTGGCACGATCAGAAATAAAGAAAACGAGATATTCATCTGCTACCCTCTTTGCTACTGAAATTTTTTTGACAGCTTGTTGTTTTTGTAATTTGCCTCTCGTCTGTGAATACATGTGAGGCAACTGCTCATCTTCTTCCGAGAATTTATTTGAATTTGAAAATGTTTGCTGTAACTGCCCATATTCATTTTAAATATTATGCTTAGTATTTACCCCTATTCATGACAAATGTGTAAAATAAGATGTGTTGTTTAATTTTCGCTTTTGTTTGAATGAAAATCTTAATCATTTTCAATATTTATTGAATTACAAAATTACATATTTTTTCAAAACAAACGGCCACTTCGGAGAAAACGAAACGCCATGCTATGTTCATAAGGTTCATGCCATAAGCACGAATAATTATAAAACATCACACTGGAAACAATGTTGGAAGTAAGTGAAACGCCAGTGGTTAAAATGGACCATAGACAATAATTAAAGTTATGAAATACAAATGAAAGTTATAGAAAATAAAGATAAATTGCCTCTTTTCGATCTTCTTCAATATCTTCAATTTAATATTGTTGATGTGTACAGTAATAAAAGCAAAATAAGGCTGTGCCTTCGTCTATGAGAAATAACCTAGTACCACAAAGTAATAAATGGTATTTCAGTATGAAATGATATGTTTTATTGTTTCAAATATAAATTGTTTGTTGCGTGGATTTTGATTGAGCATTTGATTGTACCGTATATGAACAATTTTGAATTTATTGATTGACTATTCCATTCTCTATATTCACCTGAAGGTTTATATATTTATATTGCAATAAATACGTATATATTCAATAATCTTTATTGCCAAAAAAGTATTAGAAAATAGTGCAGTGTTGATCATCATATGTAAACAATATTCCGATGCACATCAACCTCAAAAATAGGTGACCAAAATTAAGTTCAATAATATTGCAAAATACTTATATATCAGCAGCATTTTATTGTGTAATATTATTAAAATATATGAGAGGTCGCTAATATTTACCTTAAAAGAAATTCTTTTACCAATCCTTTCTCATTCTTACATTCTGCAAACCTTGCGAACATTGTTATTGGAAACTCCAATTATGTTGACTAGCTGCGCAACAGCACAACACATTCGGCGTTGCTATTGGCTGACTTATAGCAGATGTATCAGCTTATTGCAGTAGTGGGGGGTAAACCGACGAACTTCTCCTGAAAACGACGAACTTCCCCTACTTTCCGACAGGCTTTTAACAAATATGCGTGAAAACCGACAACCTTTTTTAAAGTATGCGTGAAAATGTGTGGAGGAGGGGTTTTCCAGCTGGAAAGATGAATATCTCGTCATTATTTCTGGGCACGATCGTTCCCTGAAAATTGTTGATGGGAGTAATCTTTTCCCGGGAATTGAATAATCGAGTAAAAAATAACAAAGAAAAATGTAAAAAATGGCATTCGATCAATTTTGTGGGTTTGAATTAAACACTGAAAATATGCGATTAAATAATTGTGTATTCCCCTTTTGCAGTTGAAACAACTTATATTTGATTTGGCATAATGTGGATTAGCTTTCTGCATTCTTCAAAAATAATATTTCGTAATTTAGTCTTCACTTTATCCTATTTTTCCTTCATTGATCTACTAGAATGATGCGAAGATCTAATAAGGTTCAAAACGCAAAGATTTATTTAATAAATCTAAAACATTGATCCCCTTGTCTTGAATACAGTCCCGAGTAGGTATTCCTGTATGTTTCGGGCTATTATTTTGTTGAAAAATAACGCCCAAAAGCCCTTTTAGCCATTTGCTAAGCTACAAGCCGAAGTTTTAGTTTAGGGCTACCTTAAGGCTACAGTTTTAAAGTGACTGCGCACAATTAATAACTGGAGCTTTGAGATTCACAGTAATTATAAATAGTGACTCATTCATTCATTCATTCATCCAACCATCTCGTCCTAGGTCTGCCGAGCGGTCGCCTTCCTGACTATGAAGCGTAATATATTTGGATTTTCCCATTCCGAAGCTTACATATCCAGAGTGACTTTTCTTCTATATTATAAGATTTTTTTTTTTTTTTTACGTCCTGCTTAAAGTTGTTTAGTGGCTTGCATTATTGCACTATTGACAACTTTTGCATCTTTATTAATACAATTGTTATTGTTTATACTTTATCTAATTTTAGGTGAAGTTTTCACACTTAGCCAGGAACATGACAATGCAACGAACTATTAAGCTCTTTAAACTCCCCGAACAACCAAAGACTCGAGGATTTCGTCGCATTCAATTGAAGGACATGGAAAAGGCCCACCAAATTCTTGACGAGTATCTATCGAAATTTCAAATTTGCCCAGTATTTTCACAAGAAGAATTCGTGCATTGGTTCTCGCCAAGAGAAGGTATCATTGATTGTTTTGTGGTCGAAAGCGAAAATGGTGAAATAACTGATATGGTGAGCTTCTACAGCTTACCATCAACTGTGATGCATCATCCAGTGCACAAGAACGTCCGAGCAGCATATTCCTTTTATAATGTGTCCACCAAAACTCCCTGGTTGGAGCTAATGAATGATGCCTTAATTTCTGCTAAGAATGTTCAAATGGATGTTTTCAATGCATTGGATTTAATGGACAACAAGCTGTTTTTGGCGCCTCTAAAATTTGGTACCGGTGATGGTAATTTGCAATATTATTTATATAACTGGAAATGTCCGACCATGAGGCCAGAGGAGGTGGCTTTAATTCTTATGTAGCGCGCATTGTGCATTCTAAAGACAAAATAATAAACATCAATCAAAATCAACAGTTTTACAACATATGCAATTTAAAGGAAAAAAAATGCGATATGTTGATTTTTTAAGGAGGAGGAAGGAAACTCATCTGAAGTTTTTATGTGCGTTATAGTTTCACCGCTTTTATGTTGCAGAGCTCGAGGAACTATAATTTTAATTCATTTCCTACTCGCATCCAATGCGTTTGCATTTCTCTATAATGTCCAACTTTCCATGCAAAATAAAAGCATACCTCAAATAATTTCACAGCGTTAGTATGACTGGAGGGGTAACGTGGGAAAAGTAATGTAAAAAAATTTTATTAATAGTTTATTGCAATAAACGAGAATACTTAGGAAATGGAAAGTCGTTTTGATGGTTAGGTGTGAATGAACGCTGAAAAGAAGTAATATATACTATACCAAAGGCCCATTTCGGCTATGTTTTAGTTACTTCTTCTTTGTGGCTTTGGTTTTAAATCAAGTTAAGGTTAGATGGATAAACGTCCAACGTCTGAGATGACTCGAAAGGACACCTACGCTCGAGAAATCTTCTAATCCACCCCGAAGGGTCGATGCCGTAGAGGGAGGCTGAGGAAATGATTTTTTGTTTGTCCCAAATATTAATTACACCTAGTGCTAGTAATAGTTTTCCTTACAAAGGAAAGTGGGGATACAATTTAATTTTGAGGCCCATGCCTTACAAAATCACAATGAACGTCAGAAACATTAAGGGTTGATTGACATTACATTTAACGAACATACATACTTGGTATTCCTTTTCTTTGAAATGGCACACTCAAGTTGAAGCTGACTTTAAAAAGCTTGGTGTGCGGCACTGGAAGGAGCTAGCTGACTGACGAGAAGTCGGCTACGTGAGGCCCTGTAGCCCCACCAGAGATAGATTAATCGAAAGGACTAATGACTCTGTAAGGTAGTGGAGTCCATATAAACAGCATGAGATACGCGGACGATGCTGCGTTTCATTATTGCAATCGATTTTAATAATTTGTGGGCGCTGTGGCTTAATCGTTAGTGCATCGCACTGTTTAGCGAGAGTACCCGGGTGCGAATCCAGCCCGGTGAAGGAAAACCAACAATTTTAACGGCCCCACCTCCAGCGAACGACTGACAATCCTCCTGTCGTGGAATGCTTTCGCAATTCGCCGTTCGGAACCGGCATTAAAAAGTAGGTCCCCTCCACCTGTGTCAAATTAAATCGCGCATAGCACAGTGGAGGTGCGAACAAGCTATGCTCTGACCCCAAGAATGATAGAATACGAAATTACGCCTTGCCGTGTTTCGCTCTCTTCTACGTTACAAGAGACCTCAAAAGAGGCAAAATTCATAGAATTAAGTGGAATCGAGTCAAGGAAATTGGGTATCTTGTGACGTAGACGCGGAACAAAGAGAACGACGGCGTAACCTCTATTCCATCAATCTTGCTCTGGCCCTGTATGGGCTGTTACGCAGGTTTTTTTCTTTTTATTAATAAATTGACCAGTATAATGAACGAGTTCAGTAGGGTAATCAATAATTATGGACTAAGCATAAAAACCGCCAAAACAGAGTTCATGGTACTCACTAGAAGGCAAACAACACCGAATCTGGAGCTAAGGACTGATGATCAGATCATAGAAAGAATCAGCAAGTTCAAATACTTAAGACAATAATAGAAAGTAATGCCAACCCGACAAAGAAATAGAATGTAGAATAGAACAAGCGAAGGCGGTCTTCTGCAAAATGAAAAAAAGTTTTGTAGCAGAGAGATTAATTTAAATATTAAACACCGAAGTGATTCTATAGAGGTTTCGTTATTCCTTTGGAACGAAACCCTAAAAATGAACGGCAAAATGCTACTTCTGGTCGGTGCTGCTATACGGGGTAGAAACCTGCACGCTAAGAAGGAGAACAATCCGAAAAGTCTTCGAAGTGTGGATATTTCGAAGAATATTCAGAATTTCCTGGACGAGCACAAAAAGGGATCTGCTATACTCAGTCAAAGTAAGAAAGCTATGCTATCCTGGCCATATTCAACGCAACGACATATATAAACTCCTCCAACTTATCCTGCAGGGAAAGATAGAGGGAAGGAGAGCGGTGGGGCGGCAGAGACTGGTATGACTTGAGCTTACCACGATCCAAACCACGATAGGAGTAACAAACTAAGCCTACACGGAGGGAAACATTAAGAAGAAGAAGAATTCTGTAGTTTTAATACTATACTAAGAGTTCGTATCAATCATAGGAAGCATATTAAAAAAAATATTCGTTCCGAAAAGAAAAACAACAAAATATACGATAGAATCAAGGATAATTTTTGTGAATTGCTAATTAAATTACCGAACCAACAAATGAATGATCACTGGAGAATACGATTGAAAGATTGCTTTCGTTCTAATAAAAAATGGCACTTTGCATATATGTGCGGGTCGAACAAAGCTATCGAGTCACTGACTTTCTGGATGTACCCATTTTATAAGAAAACTGTCATTGAGCTGTCACTTTGCCGAATATTTACTTATTCTGCTTTTAAATTTGTTGGCAAGCTCCTACTAATAATTTTTTTTAGAGTTTTAGTTAATATATTCCTACGCCAGTTGGACTTATTTTGAAAAAAATGTCTGAAGGAAATAAAGAAGCTCAAGCCACCAAAACTTCCGTCGAAATTAATCCAGTTTCAAGCCAACAAAATCTTGAAACCTCCGTAGTAGAAGTTGTCAGTGTTTCAGGCCAACAAAACCTTGAAATCTCGCAGCTATCGGCTGCGGATATTTCAAGCCAACAAAACCGTGAAACCTCGCATGCAATTCTTGCGGATATTGCAAATCAATCAAGCCTTGAAACCTCGGATATAGAGGTTGTGAATGGCATGGACGAACCCGATCTGGCTACAATTGAAGAGGTTGTTTTGATCGATCCAGAATGCTTGGCACTTGATTTGAATCACCATCGTATACGAGTTCTCGAGAACTTCGAACCACTGACTAAAGTGGAGAACTTATACTTGCGTTGGAATTTGATAAAAAAAATTGAAAACCTGCAGACATTGACCACTTTGCGTGAGCTAGAGTTATACGATAATCAAATTTCAAAAATTGAAAACTTGGACCAACTTGTGAACTTAACCATTCTCGACATCAGTTTCAATCGTATTACGAAGATAGAGAACCTCGATGCATTAATAAATCTAGAGAAACTGTTTTTGTGCGCAAACAAAATTCCTTGCATCGAGAATCTTGGAATGTTAACCAACATTACCATGCTAGAGCTGGGAGACAACAAAATAAGAAAAATCGAACATCTTGAGACTTTGGTGAATCTGCGACAGTTGTATTTGGCAAAAAATAAAATCGTAACAATCGAGAATTTGGATTCTCTTGTGAATCTTGAGTGTTTGTGTTTACAAGCAAATCGTATTGTAAAAATCGAAAATCTTGATAAATTGGTAAGTCTTAACGAGCTTTATCTATCAGAGAACGGAATTGAAGATATAGAAAACCTAAGTGAAAATAAAAAAATCCAAACATTGGACTTGGCGAAGAACAGGATAAAGAAGATCAAAAATATTGATCATATGGCTGAACTGGATGAATTGTGGATAAACGATAATATGATCGTTGACTGGGAAAATATAGAGGAACTGAAAAAGAACGCCAGCTTGGCAACAGTGTATTTGGAAAGAAACCCTGTCGCGAATGATACAATGTACAGGTTCAAGTTAAAAGACATCATACCCTGGCTACGGAAAATCGACGCTACCTTGTGCAGATAAATATTTAGTGTGTATTGTTTGTTCTGTTCGTCGGCCTAATTTTTGATGAATTTGTCATTCAAAAATGGGTTTTCTTTAAAACGTTGTTTGAGTTCTTAAGAAAAAAATGCAATAAATGGAATACCGGAAAAGGAAAAGAAGTTTTATTTTTGTTTTCATTGTTGCGTTGCAATTATTTGAATTTATTGCAGAAAAGGTTTGTCTTACCCGGTTCTTTAAACTCGCTGTACTGTGCTGTACTGTACTGTTAGTAAATAGGGCACGTTCAATGAAATATGCAGTGCACATAGTAGTTATATAGGAGCTCTATAATAGTACAATGGACATAATAGACGAATGGACATAATTCTCACTTTCTCAAAAAAAAAAAAAAAAACCCAAGTAACAATTTTTTTTAGTGTATTAATGGAATACTTAAATTTTTGCAAACCCCTAGTATTTTTGCTTGGGGTTGTTCCTTCGTATACTGTCAGTTTTGCTGTACAAAAAAAACCAGCAGACAGAAGTTGAGCCATAAAGGCATAAAAACTATTTTTAACTAACAAATTAGATTAAATTAGTATGTATTAGTATGCTATTAGCAAATAGTGGAGAAATTACCTAGGAATAAGAACACCATCCAAAATTTGTTAACAGATCCTGATAGTTATTGGAAATAAAGAAATATTCTCACCTTAGGCCACATATACAGTCGAAGCCCTCTAACTCTAATTTTCACGGGATATCAAAATTAGTTCGAGTTAGAGGGATTTTTCGAAAAATTGGAGTTAGAGGGATTAATAGTTTTTTTGTTTAAAAACCTTTATTTTATTCAAAAAAGTATATATGTAAGGAAAAAACACAGGAAATTAAGCAGTTTTGGATTGAGTCTCTAAAATTAAAAAAGGACTCTACTTTAAAAAGGCAGTGTTGGACCTTATCCGGACTCTCAGTGCACTCACTAAATGAAGCTTCAAAACATCTCAGATACTTTATTGCTTTTATATTAAAAGCAAATTGTTTGAGGCCAACCAACAACATAATGGCAGCGCAGTTATTCATACAGAGTCGCAAGGCTGTGTGCACAAATAACCTATCGGTCATTTGTGGTTTTGTGTAGACGACGATTATGTGACCCTAGACGACAATTGTGTTCGCCCAATATGATTGTCCTTCGAGAACCGTTAGCGAATAGTGTCGATGTTTGCCGTGTAGGTCGATATGCAATTCCTCATTCTTGTTGTGAACATTTTCTTTCTTGCATAGGTAAACAATAATAAGGGGAACCAAATGCGCTTTTTTCTCCGCCCTGTTTGCACTAAAAAATCAACATGAAATGAAAGGTGTTTGTCGTTCAGTGCCAAATTGAGAGAGAGTCAGAGCATGCAATACATGTCAGAGCATGCATGTATATGAATTTTCCATATTGTGCCCTGTAAATGTAAAAATTTTAATATTCATTTATTATTTGATCTTTGTCATGTAAATTCGATTACTGTAAATAATCATATATCGACTAGCCTGACCAATTTTAAGTCAGCCACATTATACTAACCCATGTGTTATCATGTTTATATTAAATGTAAAATTGAAATGTAATGTAGTTTTGTAAAATCTCAATAAAACAATACATACATACATTCTAGGCAATATTTAAATGAATTGGAGATGGCATCTAATTGCGGAACTGTGCATAGCGAAGAGTCATTGACAAAGACTATTCGAATGGTGCAGAATCCTGTAAATTGTTTTAGGAATCAATTACTGATTAATCAAGGTTAGGAACCGGGTAAGAAAACTAAAATAATTTTCAAATCACGAATAAGACATTCTATTCCATTCAAAAGTATAAACGATATTTTTGAAATACTTAAAGAAGCTGTTGTGCCCAATGTTGTGAATGCTATACTGTGTGATCTTAGGATTTTAGCCAGAATCCAAGATACAGGGCCCAGCAAAAGTATTCGTAATTTGATTATTTCGTCTTAAAAATGTAATAAACTGACTAATTTTGGGAGTAGGAAATTCTTTTTTTTATTTTTTTCTTTGTCTTTTTCTTTCTAAGCAATACTAAAGACAATAAGCCTTCCTAATTTGATCGTGCCAGAAAAAAATATTGAGTAAATATCGTCACTTTTGGGAACCGCAAAAGTATTCGTAATTTTTTGGGGCTAAGACGAAATAATCAAAATACGAATACTTTTGCGGGGCGCAGTAGGTTACTAAACGAATTCCCTTCTACAAAGTTTATCTGTACAGATAAATTCGTAACGGATTTTTAACCAGAACGACCGAATATAAATCCTAGAAACTGAGCACAACAGGGCTCATAGATCCGTGCATGAAAATATGCAACAAGTCCTCAATGACTACTACTTTTCAGAAGCGAAGAAGAAGAGAAGAAATAAGCAGAACTGCAATACCATCTTACCCCGGTGAAACTCTGCATATAGACATTTATTTAACGGACACATTGTATTTTCTTACACGCGTAGACAAATTTTCAAAATTTGCCATTCTAAATATTTATCAAAATACCAAAACTATAGTTTGCGATAGTGAAAAATCCCTAAATTTAAAGACTATTAAATTATTACTTAAAAATAATTTTAATGCAACTATCTTTAAAACACCACCATTTCATAGCACAACAAATGGGACAAAGAAATATAAACGATACCACTGAACTTATACTCCTTGCCACCATTCAAACCTGGTGATAAGGTATTATCACCACTAACACTAGCACTAACAAACGAATAGGGAACAAGTTTTCAAAACTCTTTGTTGAAAAAGTAATACAAAAAGATTTAGGAACTGTGGTTCTAATTGATTATAGACAAGTACATAAAGATAATATAAGATAATTCTCTTTCCTAGGCTACTTCACTTGATTCTCATACATTCAAAGCACTCCAAGCTCACACAGGCTCATTTTATACCTACCCATGATGGAAAAGTGGCCATTTATGACGACTTCGGCTATCTAACGCACTGTACCAATCTAACGAGGTACGAAACTCTTGCCTATCAAACTCTTAAGCTCATACCCCACTTTACTAAAACGGAACTGAAGGTTGACGTAGATCAAATACTACATTTTTTGAGCACCATCGTCATGGACAGATATATATGCTTATTAATCTTAATAAGTATATTGCCGGCACCCCTGATTTCGATGATTCCGAGGTGAAGACTAAGGAAGCCCTTACCGAAGCAAACGAGCGTCAGATCGTCATAAATACACAGTTACAGGAAAGAATTAACCAACTAACAAAAACAGTAAATGAACTTGCAGACACTAATAAGGAAATTAGAACTGACTCGGGAAACTTATTCGAAGTAATTGAAAGTAGGAACAAAGCTATAATAACCGATTTAGATAACATAATTTATTCTATTATGCTGGGAAAAATGAATGCTATAAATCCCATAATATTAGATGGTGAAGAAATGTAATTCATAATTAGAGTGGAACACTTTACCAATGTTAACGTAAGTGAGATTTTAAGTAATTTGAAGTTAAAAATAATGACAAGCCATGATTTAATTTACTTTTTTATAAAGTATCCAAGAATTCATTTATTATGTAATAAAATAAAATTATTTCCTGTAAAACACTTAGATAGAAAAATAGTATTAGAAACAAATGAAGTTGCGGAATGTAGCAACACCTATAGTCCCCTTAAAAATTGCAAAAAAACGACACTCTTGACGTTTTGAACCCAAATACAACATGCGTGCAACAACAATACAGCTTTGTCTAAGCCATCTCCAGCGTACCAAATCGATCCAATCAACGTTGTCGATGATGATCTTGTAATTATTAATAACCAAGTCGCTAAAATTCAGAAAGAGAACAATGAACCAATTGTAGTCAATGGCACTTACTTTCTAGTTTTCAAGGAAGAAACAACCATCAACGAGCAATACTAAGCAAATTATCCATTTAAACCCGAACCCTACTAGGGCGCAGATGATAAACATTTCAGAACATCTCCCGATGCTATCCAGCGATGCTACCGTCTTGCCCACCTTCGACCCAACCCTGATACAACTCAGACTAGACCAACTGCCCGAAGAATACAACCCTGGTCCCGACGGTCTCCCCTCCATCTTCCTCAAAAAGTGTTCCTCCGTCCTGTCCTTCCCTCTTTCCACTCTTTTCCGTTTATCGCTAGCTCAGGACGTATTTCCCCATGCCTGGAAAACTTCCTTCATAACCCCCATTCACAAAAAAGGTCCTAAACATGATGTCACAAACTACAGACCTGTAGCCAAACTCTCTCACCTACCTAAGATCTTCGAAAGCCTAATGTACGACTCATTAAGCTTTCAGTGCAAGTCCCTAATATCGCCGAACCAGCACGGTTTTGTTAAAGGTAGGTCCACTACCACGAATCTCGTCGAACTAGTCTCATTCGCTTTGTCAGCCATGGAAAGGGGCGATGACGTTGATGTCATCACCACCGACTTCAGTAAAGCCTTCGACAAAATATCCCATAAGATGATTCTCTATAAGTTAACTACCTTTGGGTTCAGCTCGTCCTTACTATCCTGGTTTTCATTTTATTTAGACAATCGTCCCACCAAGTCCGCTTCAGATCTATCCTATCCCGATCCTTTGCAGCCCCATCAGGCGTCCCTCAAGGGAGTCACCTAGGTCCGCTCCTATTTATTCTCGCAGTCAACGACTTGAAGTATATTATCCTCCACTTTCGCGTCTCACTGTATGCCGACGATACCAAATTCTTCAAGGCTTTCAAAACCGCCAACGACTCTCTACTTCTTCTCTACCGCTTCTCAACTTGGTGCACAAAAAACTACCTAGAGCTCAGTATCCCTAAGTGTCAGTCCATAACTTTCTCAAGAAAGCGATTAGCCTCCACTCCCCGCTTCTACCGCCTATACGACCATCCCATTGCCCGTGTCAACTCTATCCGTGACTTGGGTGTAATATGTGACAGTGAACTCAACTTTCGAGCCCACATTGATCACATAATTAGCAAAGCAAACTCTACCCTCGGTTTTGTTTAACGTTGGTCTAAAGAATTCTCTGACCCAAACATGAAATTATAAGTATGGCAAACATGAAATTATAAGTATTTCAATTCTTGAAATAGAGTGCTATCAATATTTAACAAATAATTACAGTCCTCTTGCAAGAGTGCATGAAATGGATGACCTACTTGTCTCACGTATGGTCTCTTCTTTAAATAGCCTTGGTATAGACACCACAAACAACTTTCACGGCCCGACCTTCAGCGAACGACTGATAATCCTCCTGGAGTACTTCTGTCACTGAAAGCTTTCGCAATTTCGCCGTTCGGAACCGGCAATAAACTGTAGGTGTCCTCCACATGTGTTTAAAATTATAACGCGCACAACACAGTGGACGCGCGAAAAGCTAGGCTCTGGCCCTTCGTGGGCTGTTACGCCACTAATGATGATGATAGACACCACGGCAGTTAGGGAAGGGACTGAGCAACGCAGTGTCGAACTCCCAGCTTAGTCAGTGGGGGGGAGAACATGGGGAACATTATCGAACCATCAGCTGAGTTAGTTGAGGGGAAGATAAAAAAGCTCCGCAAAGGGAATTCGAGTGGCAACTCCTCTGAGTTAGAGGAGGCAAATACTACTATTGTGGAGAAATCTGTACAGATCGGAAATGTTCCTAAGTCTAGTACAGATTAACCTCCATCACTCTAAAGTAGCTTCTGCAAAACGTCAAGAGCGACGTTTTTTTGCAATTTTTAAGGGGACTATAGGTGTTGCTACATTCCGCAACTTCATCTGTTTCTAATACTATTTTTCTATCTAAGTGTTTTACAGGAAATCATTTTATTTTATTATAGTAATTAATGCGGTAAGCCTTGTCTGGAAGTCGGGCCGGCCTCTGGATCTCTGGGATCTGCGCCGCGCTTGTAGGCACTGCGCTTTGAGTCTCCTGATATCTTCGGACCACCAGTAACAGGGCTCTCCACCTCTTCTACTAGGCAGTCTCCTGGGCATTGCTGCGTCACTCCGCTGAGCCACTGGGCCCTGTGACTCTGGTGCTCACCACCTCTTCGAACATGACACTGTCGAAGAGCGCGGCCTTCTACCTTGTACCTGTTTGGGTAGGGTGCAACCTGCGTTCAGCCTTGTGGTCACTGTGGGTGTAGTCCTCACTAACCCGCCATTTAGCTCTCCGTAGTAGCGCGCTGCTCATAAACGTGATGTCTATGATTCACGCTCTACCTGCTTTCCGAAATGTCGCCACCTCGTTTGCCAGGTGGATATTCAGCGATGCGAAGGCTTCGAGGAGAGATCTTCCCCTTGCATCCGTCGTTCGACTGCCCCATTCTGTAGCCCAAGCGTTGAAGTCCCCAGCAATGATCAGTGGGTGCTTTCCCCACGCGTCGGCTACGATGTCGTCCAGCAGCCTAAGGTAGTCCGCCAGCGGGAGGCTGGGTGGCGCGTAGCAGCTGTATATATGCACACCATTAATCCTTGCGGATATGAAGTAGTCGGCCGGGCTGTTCACTCTCAGCTGTCGATATATCTTTGCCACGCTCGCAGATAATGCGAAACGGTGTGTACGGAGACGAAGTAGTTTTGTGTACAGGTCCGGCTGCAGTTGTGGTCCGATCATCTGTGAGTCGGTAAGGGAAAACTCCGAACTAGTACGGCTTGACGCATTGAAAACTACTCTGAGTTTGGTCGTGGTACTTGTTTCTTTAATGACACAAGTGTGGGGCATGTAATAATGCTGTCCAGGAGTTGGTGGTTCATTTGCTTCTTCCATGTGCCCAAGTTCGATGAATTCTTGTACTGAATGTAGAGCTCTTTATCCTTTTCGAACTTCTTTTCCATACGGAGCAAGGCATGCAAAGCGGCCGACAAAGCGACAAAACGGCCGTTTTTCAGTGCGTGTCCTCGAAAAACTGTTCGCACAACTTTTCCTCGACGGTTAGATGTTTTACTTCGGGTAAAGTCAGTATGTAGGCATAACAATGAAAGGGGGTCGTTAGAAGTGAAAGGTGTATCAGCTACTTTACCCAAGAGAATCCATCCAAGTGCTGATTTCTGAGCATATGGTGTACCGGCCGGTCCTTTAATCAACCCAGTGCAGAGAAACTGGCCCAACTCGTCGCAGCCTAGTAGAATATCAACTGCTCCAGGTACATGAATACTAGGATCTGCTAGTGGGAGCCCGCTGATATGTGGCCAATTGAAGTTATTGACGGGCACAGTTGGCAGGTGACTTGTAATTTTATTTAAATTTTGAGCGCGAATTGATGCGGACAATGTACTGTCTAGGGAGGTGATGGTAAGTATCACTTCGCCCTTTGAAGGCCCGGCAGCTACGGCTCCAATTCCTTCAATCAGTGTGGTAACTGGTGTACGCTTTAGCTGAAGTCGCTATACGCAGTTTTCGCTTATAAAGGAAGCATGAGACCCGTTGTCAAAGTGAAGTCTGGCTGCCTGGAGCCTATGAGCTTTATCCACCACCTGAACCATCGCAGTACCTAGCAGGACCTGGTGCTTGGAATGCGAAGCATAGGATGAGGTGAAATTAGCAGAAGATACGGAATGCGATAATTTAGTACCAGTTTGCGGATTTGTATGCAACAGCGTATGATGGCGTGCGTTGCACACTCGACACGTACCGTTGCTTGCTTAGTTATGGCCAGAAGACAAGCAATTTAAACATAAATGTTTATCGCGGGCGAATATTACTCGTTGCGTGACTTCAGCAGATCGAAATTTGTCACATGAAAATAGAAAATGTATACCTGAACAGAATGGACACTCCTGGTCTTGAAGTCGAGGACGACGATTTTCAACTGGCTTGCTTGAGGCTCCAGTGTGAAGCGCGTTTGATTTTCTGGATTTAAACTGTTGGGTGGCCTGGCTCTTATAGTTGGACGTTGTGTTTTGTTAATGAGATGAAATGGCATCTAACGAGCGGCACCTATTTTCCAGAAAGGTTAGTAGTGTATCAAACTTTGCCACTTCGTTTACCTTCGCCACTTCGTTTGCTGTCTGAGTCAGCTCACACTGTCTGCGTGTTTCGGTGTCGAGCTTGCTGATAGTAAGGTATACCAACCAATCATCCCAATTGTAAACTGGTCTACCTATTGCTTTTAAGAACGAAAGTGTTCCTGTGTTTCGTCGATAAGCGGTCTAATAGCAACAGAGGATTCAGAATTTAATTTCCTGAGTGAAAACAATGCTTGAGAATGCGATCCGACACGACAATGGTAGGCGTGGAATCATAGCGCTTTTTAAGGAGCTCCCAAACTTCATCATAATTATTGTTTGTGATGCAAAACCCTTTAACAACTTGTAAAGCTTGACTCTGTAGGCAACTCACCACGTTTTGCTACTTGCCAAAAAGCGTTTGATACTATTGCGCGCGGTATCACGTTTTGTTAAGCAGCTCATTTTAGACGATAATGCGTTTGAACAATACTACACAACTGTACCCACGCGCGATAAAAAGGAACCTTTTGATTTTTTTTGAAACGTATACACACACGCGAATACTAATCAGATATAACGCTGTTTTTTTGTCTTTATTAAATTCGGATCAGAAGGACAATGTTGCAAGAGGACTGTAATTATTTGTTAAATATTTATAGCACTCTATTTCAAGAATTGAAAGACTTATAATTTCATGTTTGCCAAATCAAATCTTTATTCCAAAGTAAAGTATTAATCTTTAACCGTACTAATGACAATTGGACGCAGACTGTCTTAAGACTAATATACATGGCGGCAACATGCACTTTGAGCGTGATTTCATCCACTTCGAGTCAGCCATGTTCTCCGTCAGCATAGCCTTTAGGTCCCTCCAATTATCTCTTGAGATCCTTTTCATTCGTTGTTGCTCAGGTCGGATATCCCGTAAACTAGATGGTCATTGGCCACTTCACTGAAGGATATCTGCACCGAATGTGCGCTGGCCTTTGCTTTCTTAGCAGCCTTAAGGACCTCGTCGTTTGAGCGGGGTCGTTTGGACGTGATGTTCTTCCTTTCAGCAGAGGTCCTAGTCTTATCCCACTCTTTTAAGACTTTGGGCTTGCTGTATGCTTTACTACTAGACGGCCCCTTCAGTCGGCTGCGCCGTTCTAGGTCCTTCTGGACGCCCTTCCTTCAGGTTCTGTCCCCTGCACTC
The DNA here is from genome assembly GCA_905187475.1 of Syritta pipiens. Lineage (NCBI taxonomy): Eukaryota > Metazoa > Arthropoda > Insecta > Diptera > Syrphidae > Syritta > Syritta pipiens. Next base: position 32,651,492 of record LR994574.1, on the reverse strand, counting down.
GGGCAACTTTACCTTCTGGTTGGGGGCTGTAGGTGACATCCCTCGATTCGGGCTGGCTTCCACTTCACTCGCCCAGCGAAAAATTTCTAGGTCTTTTTGGTCCCAGCTGTCCTGAAGGTGCTTCAGCACCTTCAGCACCATCTTTTGTCGCTAGATTTCTGGTTCCTCTTCGGCTTGCTGCAGGTTGCCGTGCAAGCCCCGTGATGAGCGAGGGAACTGCTCTCGGATCTGATATCAGTGTCCGAGAGCAGGGCAATGCTCTTGCCTCTATAGAGGCGGGATTGATCAATTGGGGTTGCCCCCGAGGTCTGCGCAATGTTTTTTGTTTGTTTTGTTTTGTCTGTTTTGTTGGTTTGGTTCTTGTTAGGTCCTACGAGTATACCGGTGAAAACGTTTAGCCGCCACAGCATAGCCGGGTCTACTGTGACGAAAACCCACTTACGATAAACACTGGCCAGCAACTCATTAGTGACTGATTTAACCCTCAGCCTTTTATCCATTACTTAGCATGCTCACACCACCAGGTTTGACCACCTTTTAGCTTCGGATGTCCTATCCGGAGACCTTGCAGCATGGGAAGCCCTGCTGCCATAGCTGTCCGGGGTCGTCGGGCCTCTTACCGCGGCAAGGTGCATAGTCGGATTCTAATGGATCACAAATAAAATATTAAAAGCACACAACTAAACTAATGCAGGTCAGAATGCAGTGATGCCGACTGCATTTGTATTTAGAATAACGATCCTGGTTATATAACCTAGAATACTCACATGTGGCTACCCTCAAATACATTAAAATGAATTAAAATGCTATTGGAATCGTCAGATATAAATTTAATCCTAAATTTTTAGATATTTTGGAGCAAAATATAAAAGAAAAGAAAATTGACAACAAAACTGGCTTGAAAGTAGGTTTAATGAATGGGAAAAATGGATGGGTGTACTGAATGGTGACAAATAACATCTGGCATGCCTCAAAACTATTGAACTCCATTTCAAATAGATCAATACACATTATTTAAAAAAAAAGTTGGACCAATGATTCTTCAACTGCACTATTATGAGGGTGAGCGAATACTTCTTGGAGACTAAAATGCAAAGTTATTGAACATTTTTGTAGGTAGCTTTGTTTGAAATCATAATATTACATTCCTGTGTATGTGGTTTTATTCAGAAAAAAAATGTGCATATGCTTTTTGTTGGGCTTGTAGTTCCTTTTCTATGACAACTTTTTCCTTTAAATAGGTCGGTAAGCGAATAGTTTCTGGAGGCACCGTACATGCATATTTTTATTTGATTTGATTTCCTTCAAATTTGTATAGTACAAGGTTAACAAAAAACTTTAAGACCAGGTAACGACGGCCTTTTTAATCAGCTTTGAATGTATTGTTTAAAAATAGCCAGCCCACGTTCCGACTAGATATTGTCAACAAAGAAATATGGAATAGGTAGGTTCATGTCAATTTCTCAGAAAATACATGAACCTACATTTTCTATCAGATCACAAACGGAGATTTTATGGGTTTTACCTGCAAAATTAAGGATGCTTAAGTTGTTTGTTCACTAGAAACCTGAGCCTATCTACCTGTACTTTTTTGTTGAAATCTGCGGCAGGTTTGAGGCCCGTTTGTTGTATAGAACGTGCTGCCAAATTTCTACAAGTTTAGTTTAGCATTTGTGAAACATAAAATTAGCGAATAGAATTTAAGAATTAATCTTAAGCAATATTTTATATGTACATGAAAATGATTACATATTTATTAAAAGTATAAAAAGTAAAGTTGCGTATGAAATTGCACATTCTACGAGTATCATTCTTCTGAAAAACACCGTCTTAATACCTTTCGTTTAAGGACTATGCTGTTCCTATATTCTACGTATATCATTCTTCTAAAGAACACCATCTAACTGCCTTTTGTCTAAAATGCCTTCTGTCTAATAAAGGGATGGTTTCTAACAATTTGAAAAAAAAAAAACATAATTTTCGCACACATGTATAACTGTACTTACTTATTTTAAACACAGGTAGCACAAAGTTTTTTTTAAACGCTTCGAGGTTAACTTATACTGTCAATCCTCACCGTCCATGAGAAACAGGAAAAAAGGAAATTATATTCATAAGTATTCTTAGTACCTGCTTTTGCTTGCCTACAGTTTTAGAAACACTCGTGTGTCTCTTTTCAAAAGAAGAAAGAAGTGTAGTTTTCCTTCTGAACACAGCCACAACTTAACAACTTGAATTCCGTCACTCTGTCCACTGTTGTCTCGTAAATTGTCAAAATATTTTCTTAAACAATTTTGTCAGTCAAACTCCAACGAACAGTGCGGGTTTTGGTAAATTTTCATCCTCTTTTTCTGCAAATGCGCTCAACACCCCAAAACAAAAGTAAATCAGTTTTACAAAAAACCATCAAAGCATCAATGTGCTAACAAAATCTAGTGAAATAAGCATATTTAAATTGTAATATATCAGAGTTATCAAATATTTACGTAAAAAAATTAGCACGGAAAAGGGAGAATAGCAAGAGTACAAACAGAAGAATACACAGGAGAAAGACAAAAAGAGAGGGAGAAAAAAAAAATTAAGAACACAAAAAGAGAAATCAAAAGCTATTTTGACGTCTTTTGCTGCCACTTTGTGTTTTGAAGTAAGAGAAACGCGAGAAAAACACTGCGTTTTTGCGTTTTCGTTCTATTAATCGCTGTAATTTTTGAGTTAAATTTAACATAATTTCGTGTACAAGTTATTATCACAGTTCTGTTTTCTGTTCATGAACCCACCCCTGAGAATTTAGAATAATACAAAAAAAAAGAAACCCAAATCAGCTGTCATATTCGTGATAATTCGTCCCTTCTTCCTTCGTTTACACTGTGTATTCATCAATATTTGCATCGAGAAGAATAATTTTATTTCGTCGCACAACTCCGTTCCGTTCAATTTTTGCTGTGATAGCACCAAAATAAGTTAAAACAGCGACAGAATAATAAGTTAATAATTCAAGTGTAGTATTCAAGTATCCGCAGCAGCATTGACCTTGAAGGAAAAAAAAACAAAAAAAAACATCAAGAGCAGTAACAACTTTCAGGTTTGTCTACGCGTGAGGTCAACTGTAGAGCATCCGAATAAGAACAGCCAAGCCATGAGTCTGCTCGGGAGACCCGATATTGATTCAAGCGAATTATTTGTTAATTTTAATCAAAATATCACGTAAGTATAAAAAAATGCTGCTAAATATATTTCACAGATAAAAACCTTGTAAAGGACTAGTTTTTTTTGGTTTGTTCAAAACATTTTTTTTACCTAAATACATATGTATATGTGGGCAGACGTACACGTGTGTACGGCTATAGGACAAAAGAAATGTAACTTAAATAAGTTTATTGCGTGGATTGGGTATTAACTAAAATAGAAGAGCACGATGTCGGGATACGTTTGCATATGAGCAACCTTTGTGTTGTTGAAAGAAAAAAAAATTGTGGGCTTAAACACTGTTTAATAAACAGAACTTAACGAAACATTGTCCTTTTAATTGAATTTCATTACCAATATACGCGGTTTATTCGTTTACATGTTTAAGCAATGTTCCATTATTTATCGCAGAATTCCTACCCTAACAATCTTTGCTGCAATATTGGTCGGCAAGTATTGTCCTACTTGTGAATAAATACTACATTACATGGTTTGACCATTGTGTCCAGTTAACTCCCACTTTATAAGTCCTCCTCTTTAAATTAAGGAAAAACATTTTTTAGCTCCTCAATGATTTTGCATTTCTATTTATTTCTTTTTTTAGTTCATCATCATTAGTGGCGTAAAAGCCCACGAAGGGCCAGAGCCTAGCTTTTCGCGCGTCCACTGTGTTGTGCGCGTTATAATTTTAAACACATGTGGAGGACACCTACAGTTTATTGCCGGTTCCGAACGGCGAAATTGCGAAAGCTTTCAGTGACAGAAGTACTCCAGGAGGATTGTCGTTCGCTGGAGGTGGGGTGGGGCCGTGAAAATTATTTATGGTGTTTTTTCCCCGAGCTGTATTCGAACCCGGGTACTCTCGCTTCACAGTCCGACGCACTAACGATAAACCACGGCTCCGACGGCTCTTTTTTTTAGTTAGATGTGATCTTTATTCAATTTTCATTTAATTTTCTTTTACAATAAGAAGTTCACTTTTAGAGCATGGCAGCGTTTTTTTTCTTCACCCTTATTCCTATACCAGAGATACCTTAAGTAAGGAATTCGTATTATATCTCCTATCATCAGCCTCGTTTTCTTATTCCGATTTTTTAATTTTACTGAAAGCATAGGTAAGCCAATGTTGAAATTCGAATTGAGTCTTAGACATAGTTCTTAATCAAATTAAATCGCCCTTGAGCCGCACCACTGGCATTTGTTAGGTAAAGTGGCGAATGCTACGTTGACAAGAAAGATCATAGGCAGGATTTGTTATTGGTTGCAAATTAAAAAAGCATCGTTTTTATTTTTACGTTTGTAGCAAAATATTCGTATTACTTGTTCGAAGTTGATGGCAGCAACAAACGCGACTGTTTTTTTTTTTTTTTTTTTTGTGTCGACCTTACACGATAAGAAATAAAAAGCTCAAATCGTGTTGTTATCTGAAGAGTCTTAAAGTCTTCGTGTTATTCGGTCTTCTTATCTCCTTTTCTTTATGTCATAGATCTGCCATCACCACGGATCACCATCAGTGGCTGCGGATTTCCGCTTCTGAACATGCTTAGAACTAAACTAAAAATCCTACATTTCGAACATTTAAAGCTTAAGCGCACCTACGACAGTCACAAGCGAATGCGTCCCAATTTAAATGATGTATCGATCATAGTCGGTACAAATACTTTTCAGAATGCTGACATAGTGTCAGGTTCCATGGTTGTTTCCAGATGGTAGATCAGGTGCATGTCGGCTGTGCTTGGTATCAAGATAATGAAAATAAAAACCATTTCCTTCACAGAAACCAAAGATGCAGCATGCGTACTACTTTACTTGCTTCGCAATGCATTTGAAATGATTAAATTGGCAATAAAATTATCCTTGTTTGATAAACTTTGTAGTGTAGCAAATACTTTATAGTGACATGTGTGTGAACCTTTTCTTTTGCCTCTTTAGCTCACTAGCTGTTGCAACCAAATCGGGGTATAGCCTATATAGTTTTGGAAGCATCGACTCTGCTCTGGATAAAATTTACAGCTGCCAAACGGAAGACACTTTTCTCATCGAACGTTTGTTTGAAAGCTCGTTAGTTGCCATAGTTTCATTGAAAGCTCCCCGAAAACTTAAGGTTTGTTTTAGATCTAAAAATTATAATTATGTACATACATACATACATACATATATATATTTACTATTTTAACAAAATTTTCTTCATTAGGTATGTCATTTTAAGAAACAGAGTGAAATCTGCAACTATTCGTACTCGAACACCATTCTGGCAGTCAAACTCAATCGTGAACGTCTTGTAGTATGTCTCGAAGAAAGTCTGTATATTCACAACATTCAGGATATGAAAGTAGTGCACACAATTCGTGATACACCATCGAATACTACTGGATTATGCGCTTTGTCTTCTTCCTCTGATCATTGTTATCTTGCGTATCCGGGTAGTGTGACATCGGGAGAAGTTCAGATATTTGATGCGATAAATTTGCATGCCAAAACAATGATACCCGCTCATGATACGCCACTGGCAGCAATTGCATTTAACGCTTCCGGCACTGAAATTGCAACAGCTAGTGAGCGTGGAACTGTGATTCGTGTGTTCTCCTGCCTGGACGGTACTAAACTCTTCGAGTTACGTCGTGGTCTCAAACGTTGCGTTTCCATTGCTTCTCTCTCATTTAGCACCTGCTCCGAATACTTAGTATCTAGCTCAAATACTGAAACTGTTCATATTTTCCGTTTGGATAGAAGTGCGGCCGAGAATGAAAGCAAGCAATCCAGTGACGACTGGGTGGGGTAAGTAAGAAGCTCTGATTCGATATGCTTCATCAGTTTTCTTCTTCTTTGTATTTAAGAATCCATTTGTTTTAATAATTCATTAAGTTATTCGCTTTTCAGATTTTTTAGTAAAGCCGTCACTAATTACTTGCCGACGCAAGTGACGAATGTCTTCAGCCAGGGACGGGCATTTGCTTCAGTCACTTTGCCTGAGGCGGGTGTCAGACGGATCTGTGCAATAGCCACCATTCAGAAGCAGCTAAGGTTTGTTTTTGTATACAATATGTTGCTGTTGTCTTCTGGAGTTCAGTTGTCCCTTTTTCTGTAGACTTATGGTGGCCTCCCAAGACGGATACTTATATGTCTATTCCATACCGACAGCAGAGGGTGGCGAGTGCCAATTAATTAAGAAACATGACCTTAGGAGCGTTGAGAGTTTTGGTCTCGATGTAAAAGGTAATTACGTATGGTATCATATGTAAAAATATAAATACAAAGTAAAACACAAACCAAAAAAGTACAAACTAAAAAAATAACCAAAAGTACAAAACAAAAAAACAAAAAGTACATTTATGGAGGCTCATCTTCTATATGTATTATATTATATATTTAGTTGATAACCCACCAATTGTGGACGAGGCCAAGAACACCAACCCGCCGACTTCCGGTCCTAGTTACGCATCAGCCGTGAAGGGGGGAGGGGAGGGTGAGAGTGCATAGACCTCGTTTATAACATCCACTACGATTAATCTAGCGGATTTTTTTAATTCATTATAATTTTATTCTTATTCTTCTCTTTTTTTTAATCTTTAACAAACTTATTCTATCTATATATAAATGTATATGTGAAAAGCCAGGCAAAACTTTTTACAAAAAAAACGGAAACGTTTCTTCTTTCTTTTGTTTATCTTTTTTAGTCTTAATAGGCTCGTAGACAAATATTTCAATATAAAAAAATAAACTATATTTACATTTACAAAATTTCATTAAAATATGTCCTGCTAGTGTCTTCTTTTATTTAAGTTATGTTCTTTGATTGTTTATTCAAATATTCAAAAGAACTTTTAGAAACATTATAATACATGAAACAAAACGAAGAAATGAGTTTTGTGTAGAGTGGCTAAACGAAGTAAAGCGATCATATCGGAAACAAATTTTTTTAAAGAGATTTTATTTTACACGCTGAGAACACCCCCACAACTTATACATACACACATATATTTTTTTAAATCATTCTACTATCCCTACTATATTAATAACTGTCATTTGTCACTATCTGACAGTACAAAGAAAATGGTATACATAAATCTATACATATATATATAAATATAAATATACGTATATAAATTTAAAGAAAATGCACTTTTTTACTTTGAAGTTTGTTTAGTAACTTCGTGAAATATAAATAAAACAACTTGTAAAACAATTTAAAAATTCCATTTGTTAAAGCAACAAATTGAATAAAATAAAAAAAAAATGTAACTCTAGTTATAAAATAATAATCATAATAACGGTAATTGTTATTTGTGTATAATTGCGAAAGAAATTAAAATTTTTTTGCTTCGAGTAAAAGAAAAGTACGTAGAACATGTGTAGTAATTGAGTAAAAAACGATAAAAAAATATATATAATTACATAAAAAGAAAACATTTTGTGAGAACTTTCTTGGCTTTCGGAACGAGAATCTATTTTTTGTACAAAGAAAAAAATCTTGATGACTGTAGTTTGAAAATATACAATATACTCTTAAATTAAATGTTTTGTGTTTGTTTTTTATCTTTGCTATGGATCCTTACACATTTTTCTTATAATGAATGGGAAATGTTCGTGGTGCTAGCAATCTTAAATTACCGCTCGAGACACCAGCTGTTGAACAGTAAGCCCCGAACGCGAGACCATTGTCTTTGAAACATGCCCTTATGTGTTCTATAACGCCCGAATCGTTTCTATTGCGGCAATTGCAACATTGGCTGCTACAGAATAGTCTCTTTGCGAGAGAAAAAGCACTTCTGGCAATGGCCACATTTTTTTTTGTAAATATAGAAACTGGTCCAGCCACATCTCAAGTCAGACAGAACTTGTCCACCACCGAGCATATTGATAATCAGGTAGGGGCTTGGAAATGCACCCTCTGCTCAATTTATGCAAAAGACCCTTTAACCAAACGGTCTCAAATACCATCTCCAAGTCAACCATGCACGCTGCAATACATTGGCTCTTGCGTTCGTTCCATTGGATATCCGACATGTGTTTCGACGACTCATATATGGGTATCATGACCCGCTCTGAAACTGAATTAGTTATTCATAATAATCTTGTCCCTAACACACTGGGACTGTGCTCTATTATTCTACTATTTACTACTACTACTACTAATATATATACTATTTCCAGGATCAGAAGAATCCTTTCCTCTTATGTGACTTGTAATGTTCCGGATAATGTACGTACACCGTTTCCGGAGGGAAGTGTCCCAGCACAATGTTGAGAAAGACGTCAACGCTACCGATTTTTTTCTCAGTCGAAGGCCGCTTGTAATTATAACAGACGTTGGCCTTGTTTTAATTACTAAATCCTTAAAACCGGCGTTCTGAGAAAGCCAAATTAGCCAATCTTGTTCTGAAGGTGGGTCTAATACATATGACCCGAATTTCTACGTCGTAGTTCGTCGTAGTGTAATCTTTGAAGGCTTGCATTACGTTGATTGTAGCATTGCAGTATTACGGTATTGTTCTGTTCATCGGTCTTTTGATTTTGTTGCCAAAAGTTTAAGGTATCTGTCTACCACCTCTTTTAACAGCTTCCTATTGCACGGTGGTTGGAGCTCGTTCGAGGAGAACTCTTAAGAAGCGTGGCTAACACAACCTACTGCTATTGTAATCGCTATTTCGACCTTATATAAGTATAATGGCTAGTTAAAGGAAAGTAAGTATTTATTTGAAAGTAGAAATCGTATTTTTTCTCAGCTGTAAAATAGTTTTTTTTTTTAAACTCTTAAGGTCCTTATAGCCGTGTACCAACTTAAGAACATTATTCAAATATTCACGTTGAATATTTAGTTGAAGGAATATAATTTTTTTTTATCGCCTAATTTGGGTGTAGTTTCATATATGTCATATATGTAATACAAAAAAATGTATCTGCCTGTCAGACTTAGAGTAACAGAGCCCAGCTTTTCACGCAACTTCTGTGCTCTGCGTTGTTACAATATTAGTTCTATATGGAAGGGCCACACTGTATAAGCCCCAGGCTGAACTCGAACGTAACTACACTCTCTGAGCAATCCAACAACAAACAACAGGCCACCGTGCTCACCATAATTAAGTGTTAACTCAGTTGTTTTTAACTTTTTATATAAATATCTATGATAATTTGATAGCTCAAAACACCAAATATTTAAAATTAGCAATAACATATATTTTTTTTATAATAATTAAAAAACATGAATATAAAAAATAAGTACATCTTCAATCGTTGTATAATTAACTGAGCACTATTGGCAATGGTGTGCGCATGTGTTACATTAAACTCACCTCGCTTAGCGGCTGTCAAAATGTGTTTGTGTTGACACATCAGATGGACGCTGGTTTGGTGAAAGTATTTCAGTTCTTCAAAAACAAAAAAATCAACAAAATTAAGTAGATAGATTTAACTAAAGTGCTTGCTCATTACTTTACTGTGGTTTCTTGGTACGTGGACAATGAAAGATACTGGAATGGAGTTACAAAAAACAACGAGCAGAACCAGTCTCCTTAATTTGATGGTTCTGAAGGCTTGGCGTGAACGCTGGTCAGACTCGCAATGGGGCATCAACATAAAAACTGTAAGTACGCAAAAGTGCAAACATAAATTTTTATTTCCATTATTAAAATTTAGTGTAATACAGAAGCAAGAAAACAAAAAAAAAAAAATAAGAAAAACTAATAATACATTCACTACTGCCCATCAAACATAGGATCTTCAGTTCTTGACAATGCTAAAATCAGCTGCCTTTGCTTCGTTGTTAGATTTTTCGGAACACGAATCTTAAATGTTACTATATGATCTCCAGGAGGTCCTGCAGGTGTACAGATACCCTTCCCTTTGAAACAGTGCGTCGTATGACTATCAACTCCCGGTCCCAGATTAACTTGTAAGTCCTCGTATAAACCACGGATTTTAAACTTTCCACCCAACACAGCCTGACTTATTGTTAAATATTTGTCAGTTGCCACATTATTTCCATCCCGCTTAAAGTATATGCTCTTATCTACATTCACCCGGACTTTTATAACTTGTTGATTAATTGGGTTTTTTAGTTTAATAATTTCGCCGTTTGATATGCCTGGCGGGATAATGACTTCAACACGTTGCGATTGAACGACGAAGCCCCGGTTTTCACAGGTTGAACAATCATTTTTTTGAACGTATCGTTTGCCATTACAGCAGTTACAAACTTTGTATTTTAAGGAATCCTGTTCTTTATTCCGGTATTGTCCAGTTCCACCACACTTCTGGCAGAATTCTATGTTGATCTGTGATCCAAGTCTTGCACTACCATTACATTTGGGACATTTTATCATGGCTTTCATGTCTATGTACTCTTTGCCACCGTGTATTGCTTGTAGAAACTTAAGATCTATTTCTGCTTCATTTTTGCTAATCAATTTTTGAATATCTATGAAATATAGGAAAGAAAAAAGTTAAAACATCGTCGTGTTATTCATAACACATATTAAATATAGAAAAAAGTAAATCTTTGTGTCGTTAAGATTTTGTCCAGAAATAACTATCCTTATTGGATGGATGGGTATTCTGTTCCCTTCGTATTGATCAGATTTGTTTTAAAGTGGCTAATTTTCAATATAAAATGAAATGTAAGCATATGAAGGAAAAATATAAAACGTTAGCGGTTTATCGATATATATATGTCTGCTAAATGCAGGAGATTATGCCCAAAGTCTGAGCTCCAGGCAAGTTCATGTTTATGCTGGTCACAAAATACTCTGCGTCGTAGCAGATAATTACGAAAAACTGAACAATGAAAAAATCGAATAAATCGAAAATATCCCTGAACTTTATTTTATTTTTTTTGATAATTCTTTTGTAATTAAATAAATTCTTACTAACCTTTAATAGGCACTTTATGTTCGGGTGTCGGCAATGAATCCCATGAGTTAAGGAAACTTGGCCGTTTTTTTGAAGCAGGCGTATCTACTGTCGGTTGATTAGTGCCAAGTGTGATTTCGTTAAGGAATGGTTGAAATGGTTTCACCGTTCCATATTTATCGTACTCATTTCTATTACTATCTTCGCTTAATACATGATAAGCCTCGGAGATTTTTTGAAAAGATTCTGTTTCTTGCGGCGTAGGCTGAACATCTGGATGAAATTTTTTCGCCAAATTATAGTATGCCGTTTTTATTTCTTGCTGTGAGGCCTCTTTATCTACTCCTAGAATTTTGTAATAATCAATCTGTGGGACCATTGTGCGTTTTGATTTCACTGCTTTTTCCGATAGTACCAAAGGACCTATTAGATTTTTCTCAAAGACATCCCTTTTGGGATAGTAAATAGGTTCTTCTAGTCTAAACTGATAACGCTTCGCATTCGAACTCCAGCAACGATTAACGCAACGACCCTTTAAGTTTCGTGATAATTTAATGATTTTTAACATTTTTTCACATAATTAACGAAAATTGAATAAGTGAGTACTTGAATGTAGTAAGAGCTAAAAAAATCTACTCACTGTGACTGTATAATCGTTGCTATTTACTTTAAAATAATTGTATTTGCTACTACAGGTGCTGCCTAGAGGTGTCAGTGGTGATGTGTATAATTTAGCTGATTGCATCCTCCAGCAAGCTGTTATAGGATCAAATGCGAATCCGGTGAGTTGGTTTTTAGAGGAGTGTCAGTGTAGGGGACGATTTACTAATGGATTATGTCTTACAGTTAGTCTTAGCGTATCTAAAACACTCTTTGTGTGCCCATTTAGTTTCTCATGCGGCAGTGCTGAAGCGTATATCAAAGTATGAACACTTCGATAAGGTTTACTGTGTGACGTCACTGCTAGAATTTCTTCACTCTGTAATTGGTGGTGTTACTTGTCGGTAAGTCATATATAATATGTACATACTTTACAATTATATAATACCATCGATTTTTTTTTATTATAATTTAAGGAGCAAACCAGAAGAATCTGTATTGCCAGGGGCTGTCGTTTCTCTTGTACATTGGCTAATGCAAATTTTCGCCTCATGTACGGAACAGTATGCAGTCGACGGCAAGCTATCGGCGGAACACCAAATCCTTTTTGACAGCACAACAGAAGTGATAGAGAATATTATAAGCAATGATTTCCTAATGGGAATTCTTTACATCGGCAAACAAGAAGACCCAGATTTTTTTGGGAGAATTCGAGAAAAATACTCGGACATCAAGAGCTCGTTGATAAGCTCCGGTTACAAGCCAAAGAATGCAAGCATTGAAAAAAAACTTCACCGGCTGGCGTATATAGACGTCAATCAGTTGCAGATCTTACGCTTTGAGTCAGCGGAAATTGAACCGATCTCATATTGTGTTCAACCTCTATTAGCGGTTGAGGTTCTCCTTAATCCGAGTAGTGATACACAATTTTACGTATCGGAACTCTTGATGATCCAGCGGCTGAAGAACTATTCAATGGTGCGGTTGATCTACGAGATTATACGCGCAGGCTTCATATCATTGAGCAATGTGATCGAAACAAGTCATGATACAATGTGGGGTGCATTTACGTTTTTTAAGGTGCCACTCATTATTAAGCAATTGAATCCTATGGCACACCACAGTAAGTTAACGATATATGTATAACCTACTCCGATTGATGTTATTTTGTATTCTTAGAGTCAAACGATGGTGACCCAATTCCGGAAGTAGTTGAAGCGTTGGATATGTTGCTGGAGGACACACTTATTTTGGACTTTATGGACACGAAATGTTCTTGTAACATGATTGAGTATCTACTGAACGACTGGAAAAAACAGCAGTTGGTAACCGATGTTCACATTAAGCGATTTGCTTCTTTGAGGTAAATCTAAAAATATATTGCCCTGGAACAGAACGTAAAGATATAATTATTATTTTTATTATTTAAAATACTTTTTTAACAGTTATTGTTATGTTCATTACAGTGTACCTTTAATGACAAAAAGGTTTTTTTTTTCAAATTCAAAATGCATACCCTCTACATTTTTTTATCTAACTATCTATCTGAAATTATTATAAATTAGAGTCAAATTTGATGGTGTAAACGTTGAAAAAACTAACCCTACCCCACCTATTTTAGTAGGTCAGGATTAAAATACGCATCGATCACAAAAAATCACTTTGCCACTTTATTTTATAATTTGGAAAAAAGAGACCGGTCTACTTTTTTTTCATTTTTTTTATCAACATTTTGCGTTTGCAAGCGAATTTTTCAAAAAACCATAAATACAATTAATACGATATAAATGTAGGATTTAAGAACAAGTTTCTGGCTGGTGTATTACTTCATTGTTCATTGATTTTTCTTAAATTACTTCCAGCTCCTAAACGGGACGAGATAGACGCGATAACTCGTGCATCTCGCGAAATGTTTAAATCGTAAGTCGGCAGGCGTGATCGTTCATAAAACATTATATTGGGTGGCGTAACAGCCCGTTGAGAGCCAGAGCTTTTTCGCGCCTCCACTGTGTTATGCGCCTTATAATTTGTGAAACATGTGGAAGGGAACTACTCTTTAAAGCCGGCTCCGAACGGCGAATTGCGAAAGGTTTTCATGACAGAAGTATTCCCGGAAGGGTTGTCCGGCTTGTGATGTTTTTTCCCCGAGCTGGTTATGAACCCGGGTACTCTTGCTCAACAGCCTGACACACTATCCGATCGGGCCAACGGCGTCCACCCGTTCATAAAACGACTAATATTTTCTCTAGACAATATTGGGCTATTACAAAAGTTTAATGAAGGTCTGCGTCAAAATATAGCTAAGTTGAAATTTAAGGGACAACTTAATGTTCATCCGCTACATAAACTAGTACCTTATCGTTTGTTCCATCATCTCAAGTTGTAATTTACATTTCGCAATTTATTTTGATTTGGTTTTTTGTTACCACAGAGAACCAACTTCCGCCCTCCTGCAAAAGCGAGAAGTGGGTAACCAGGCTCCTTCTATCATAAACTTCATTATACGTGCTGAAGTACCGTTATCTGGAGTTTTAAAGACATTAAGTGCGGACTATAATAAAGTACAAGAAGCACTTTTGGGGGTCTTATGCCAAGTTTTAGTTGGTAAGTTTTATTGGGTTAAATTCCTATGTATTCTTCTGTTACTAATATTATTTTGCAGGTAACAGTTTTGATCTCATACTGTCGGTGGCAACAGTAGAAGGGCGTTTAAAGACTTTCGTTTCGAGACTAATACAATGTAATGAAAACTCTAAACAAGTACCAGGTGAGGTTGGCAAAACCTCCGTCATAAGATCCACACTGTTTGATGTCTCTTTTCTAATGTTGACATTTATTGTGCAGAAATATGGTTCCGATGTAAGTTTATTTAAAAAAATGGAATTTCGTTGTTTGAAATTAAAATGGATTGGCTTCAGGTTGTTCTATCGGAAAATGGCGACTCATTTTTCGAGAAATGGGTTCGAGAGTGTATGGTAGAGCGCAATAAACCGAAATCACCTAGAAACATGGTCGCTCTTTGTGACGAAAACATCGTTGACGAATTACTATTGAGTTTGAGTAAGCCAGAGGCTCAGTTAAAAAATAGGTTTGTTAGTACTCACTGTTTCGATCATAAGAAAAATGTTTGCTTTTTTATTTAGTAACCTTACTTGGCAAGATATATGTATGAATATTCCGGGGGTACTCTATCAGGTCCTTGTAGCCTGGGAAAATGAAACGCTATCATCAACAGATGTAAAAGGTATTTTGGACAGCATAAAATGTAGGCTCTTTTCATTCTCCGTGTGTGCCGCTTCATTTTTGTGTGCATACATGCAAACTGTGCGAGAAGTACGTGATTTTGAGTAACAGCGTTCGTTTATAAATAGTATTTTCCAATTGTAGGATAAATTTCTTAAACCACTTAACATGGTACAACAGTTTCTGTCTACTCTGGGGCCAGAGGAAATGTCATCCCAGGACAACACTAAAGAGCGACTCGGCTTGTCGTTTCAAATAATTAGAAAAATGCAACACGACATTCACCCTTCAGGAAATCCAAAAATGCGGAGTTTGACTGTAACACAAAACCTTGTTTCACACACGCCACTCATTGAGCAATTCAAAGATGTTTGGAGAAGTGTTTCCCAACACGGTTGGGTACCGGTAAAGGCTGCCCAAGTACTAGAGAGTTTGCTTCAAGCAGGCGGTCCAGTCTGGTTTGTGACTCAATTAGTGGAGGAGATATTAATATGCAAATACACAAGGGTAAGCAATCAAATGATGAATAATTTTGAAGCATTTTCACTCATTGTTGTATTTTAAACTAGGATATGATGAAGACAATGGACATAGTTTTTGCTTTAATGCACCTAGACATTGAAAGAAACACTGTGGCCATACTAGATCGCATTCTTCCACTTATTCTTTTTAATAAAACCGGAAAGTGAGTAATTTTCACACTCAAATAGTGTGGCGATTACTATTTTTTATTCTTTTACAGTGAAGATATAACAGAATCGCAGTCTTATGTATTGGCTAGACTTTGTGTCTATTGCATAATATCAAATCTAGAAACTCGAACCCCGCCATTAAAAAAGCGTTGCCGAGTAGACGATCAAGATGAGGTTGAAATTGGAAATTCTTCTAAAATAAGGAAGCTAACCAATCCTGAGAGCTCAGACAATTCAAGCTCAAGTGATTTTGTAATAGAGTCTCAGCAGGGTAGCAGAGAACCGCCTACGAATATCAGAGACCCATTGCAAAGCAGTTTACAAGGCATATTCAAGGTGTTTGCTCAGTTCGTGTCAACAGATGAGTTGTCACCGCGGATTTATTTTATTTTTCAATTTATATCACTTTTGGTTGAGTGTGGTAAGGATCGCGTGAAACCAGTTTTGAAATTATTGCCTAATAATTTGATACAAAATTTGCTAAAAGTTATGGTGACAGATGAAATCACAGTGGGTCTCATTTGCCGGTTAGTATTTACGATAGTTTATGTTTTCAGTAAACTTCTAAAACTTGTATTTCTTTTCTTTACAGAATTTATGATCTTCGAATAGGCGCTGGTAGGCAATCCGCCGTATCGGACTTATGTTTGTGGCGCAATATAAATTTAAGAAAGCTCAGCATTCAGTTATAGATTTTTTTTCAATGTTAGAACTATATATGTATTATTGGGTGAACTGAAATAAACGAAAAAAAGGAAAGGTTTTAAATAGAACGTTATCATAAATATGGTTACACACGAAAACGGTTACGAGAAACTTATGCTGCGAATATCCACCCATTGCTGCTTGTACCGATACTATTTTAGTCGTGAAAGTGCTGTGTGCAACAGTGTATTCAGCGTTGATTTTTGACTTTGATAAGTGTATTAAGCGTCGATTTTTGGCTTTGATAAAATCACAACGTATTATTATTACTTACTAATTAGAGAAGTATTACCATATAACTTTTTTGTTTCTTTTATTACTTTATTAATAGAGGTACATTATTTTAACTGTTGTTTCAAAAGTTTTCTTATATTACTAACTCAGCTGTTAAAGTTTTCGTTATAATTACTATTCAAGGCTCGACAAACTACAATAAAAAAATACAAAAAAAAAACACGTATGTTGGAGCTTGACAAACACAAACTTAAGGGAAGTTATGAACAACAAAAAACTATGTAACGTGTTTGTTTCGTTCCTTTTTTTTAAGGTTAAGTGTTGTTGAGCATTGCTATCAATAGCAATAGTTTCCAGCATTTATTTTTTTTACGTGTGTATATAAAAAATAATGCAACAAAAAAACATCTTCACTGTTTATTAACATCGTTTTTTGTTTTAATATTAATTTACTAGACAAATTCTTAATATTTAAGAGAACAGCTTACATAAATTATTTCTTTTTTTTAAGTTTACAAGTTACTTGCTTTTTTGCGTCATTGTTTTTTCGAATTCAAATGACCACTGCTTTCTTCACCTTAAAATACACGTCCTTTGCTTTTGTTTACACGTTAATCAAGACCACACAGCAAACGCTTGCGATTGAGTTTTTTTCTACAAAAGAACTTTGTTTTTAAGTAATATTTTCTTTTATTTATAATTTTTCATTTATTAGAAATGGAAAAATATATGTATTTTTCATGTTTCGCTTTGCAGTACAATTTATTATTTTCTCATTCTTCTCAGTTCTGTTAATCTTAGAAAAAAAGTTGTCAATAATAGATGTTGAACACTCCTCTGCCATATTGTTTTTCTTTTTTTTCTTCAACTTCAGCACTGTTCCTTGGATTGATTTTTGTTTTATTGTTTTATAATGAATCGTTCGTTCTCCTTCCGTGTGTTTCTAGTTTAATTGTAAATAAAATTAATATAAAAACGCCCACCTAATATAAGTGCAATCAGACAGACGCCATTCCTAAGATTAAGTTTTGATTTTATGTATCACTTGAGGCAGCACTCAAAGTACGTCTCGCCAATGAAATTTCCGCGCATTGCCTTCGTGACATTGTGTTCGAAAAGGCGGCGGTTATTTTGCAAAACATCAGCTGCCTCCTTGTTCAGAGGATCTTCTGGATTTGGTTCCTGCAGAAATTTTATTATTATATATTAATTACTTCTTCTTTACATCACTATTGTTACTCACCAAGAACAAATATTGTAAACCATAGACAATTGAGTTGATTGTTAGAACTGGATTCCAGTCTTCGCGTAGAATGTTTAAGCAGACATTTCCCTCCAAATCAATATTTGGATGATACACCTGAGTTGCACACTTAACCTTCGGAGGTTCATGTGGATAGTTGGGTCCAACACGAAAATTGAATACGAAACGTCCATTTTTGTAGAAACCTTCATCTGGACATATAATCAGCTTAAAGTTGAGAAGATCATCGGGATCAGGAAAGTCAGTGGCGCAGGTTTTTGGAAGGTTCAATTCGTTTATGTCTAAAAAAGAGAGATTAATTTCTTACTTTTACTAAAGGTAGAGAACGGTATTTGAAGAGTAAGAACCAAGCAAGGAACATTATTTCGTTTTCACATGGTAGCTGTTTCAGAATTTAATAACGGTCAAAGATGAGTTAACTTCTTTTGGCGACACATCTGTGGTAAGATATGTTAACTTGCCATAGTACTTAACTCCAAAAGAGTTAGTCAGCAGTTAGTACTAAATCTTTAACTTGGCAGTTAGTAAAAGCAGTCAATCAACTGCAGTACTTTTAACTGAAGGCAGTACTCTTAGTTTCTGGACAGTAAAAACACTTGAGAAGGGTTTGATTCAGTCAGTAAGTCTTTTAACTGCAGTTAATTAACTGGCAGTTATTTTAACTACATCAGCTGTATCCTACCTATGTTCATGATGTTTATACCCAGTGCATGATTTTGGCTGTGGGCCCCATTTTGTGGTTGGTGGTTTTATGGCTTTATGGTTAGCTCAAGAAGATGGTGACGCATTATAAGTTCAAACTAATTTTCAAGTCCCAACTGTCAAGGGCATAGACCTAAAATTAATTTTCAGTGTTCATTTGGGCATTCAGGAACTGTTGAGTTTGCAGTATTTGATAAGGTGTGAAGAAGATTACAAGTTTTGCAAGGCTTGACATAAATTGAAAGACGGCTATAGGAGCCGTGCGCTTTAGCATCACACTGGACGTCAAAACCACCAGAAGGCATATTTTACACCTGTTTGCATAACCAGTTCTACGTAAGTTTGTCTTTGCACTTAAGACATTTTACCATTCTAAAGACAATCACTTGATCCAAAAAGGTAGCAGGTCGACAGGTGGGTTGAATTAACAAGGTCTATTTTGTAACATTATCGGATTTAATTGCAATGATGCCAACTTTTCCGAAAATTAAACTCTCAAAACAAAGCAATTTAACTTAATGTCAGTTGCAAATAAATTCATTTCAATCAATGTTGATTCATATCAAAATTATATAAATGCAATAAACTATAGAAAACATCAAATAGAAACGATATTGTTGCTGTCCTTAGCCAACTAAACTACTATTCTTGAGTCTATCGATCTCCCCGTCAGCGAGTCAGATTATACTCCGGAACTATTTTTAAAAGAAACTTCTCCTTCAGCTTCTCCTCCAGATCGGTCTGGAGATAACGAAACGATATTGTTGCTGTGGCGCTGCAAATTTTTTCGAAGGGTTTATGTGCAAACGTTTCTGAAGTTCATATTGATAATTGTTTTGTTAAAAAAAATTATTGGAAAAAATGATTCAGATGATATATCTAAGGTGCTAGTAGTAAATTTAATTTGCTTAAAAAAATGGCTATAATGAGAAAGAAAGCTAGTAATAAGATTAATTTCAATTTAGTTTAAAAAGTAACGGTAAAAAAAGTTAAATTAAAATAAAATAAATGTATGTATAAGTATGTGTGGGTGAAAGCAGGAAGAATATTTATGCGCAAAGGGGATAGTGATAAACATATTGTTATTGAATCGGAGTCTGATCTCCAAACTTTAGTTTAAATTAACTAAATTTAGTTTAAATTAACTTAAGGATTTATGATGAGGAAATATCTTTTTTAATATCGATGGTTATGAATTTTTCACTTGTTGCAATAATGTTATTTCTTTTAACTTGCAGAGTTGTGATGTCATTAAAGTGTGTATCTGTGATAAAAAATTAACTATCTCTTGTGTTTATAGATTTAATAAGTCTTTAGTTAAAACATGTCTAGAGGAATTAGAAAATCTCTTAAAAAGTGTTCTAACTCATGATGTTATTAAATTAGGGGATACTAAATATTGACATCCTGCAGGACTCTGTAGAGGTTGACAGATATTTATTTTTACTAGCATTTTATGGTTTTGAATCCAGTATTGACAAACCTACTCGTATTCATAACTCCTCAAGTACTTGCATTTGCATTGCATTGTGCGGCGTAACAGCCCGTTGAGAGCCAGAGCCTAGCTTTTTCGCGCCTCCACTGTGTTGTGGGCGTTCTAATTTTTGTCACATGTGGGAGGGGACCTACTGTTTAATGCCGGTTCCGAACGGCGAATTGCGAAAGCTTTTCATGACAGAAGTACTCCAGGAAGGTTGTCAGTCGTTCGCTGGAGGTGGGACCGTGAAAAATGTTTGTGGTGTTTTTTTTCCCCGAGCTGGATTCGAACCCGGGTACTCTCGCTCAACAGCCCGACGCACTAACCGAACGGCGCCCACATCCTCAAGTACTTGTATTGACCATATTATGGTGCGTTTTTCCAAACCTGAGGATCTTTTGCTTTATAGCTGTTTTCGATTTACAAATTTATAACACAAAATTTGTGATATTCTATGTTATATCTACAACAAAAGTGTCTCAGTTGGTATATTTCCAGATGATCTAAAACAGGCCGAAGTGATACCACTATTTAAAAAAAAGTAATAAGACATCGGTTAATTGTTATAGACATATCTTTCTTCTTCCGTACTTCACAAAGTTTTTGAGAAAGCTATTAAAAATAGAATGATGAAGTTCTTAGAGAAAAACAAAATTCTTAGTAAGTCTCAAGTGGGCTTCCGTTCGTGGTTTTCAACTGAAGGAGCACTGTTGAATTTCTGTATTGATATTTATAATAGTTTTAACGGTAGAAAATTAACTGCAGCTCTTTTCATCGATATTCCGAATAAATTAAAGCTTATGTCGGTACCAAGTCATGTGGGTATAGCTGGGAATGAAAGGGCTGATCTGGCCGCCAACCTGGCATACCGTTCCGCAGTCTTTAAAACAGAATTTTACACAAGACAAGACTTAGTTTGGACCGCCAAAAACAACTAGAATATCAACCGGGCTTACTATGCCCATCATTACTCTTGTGCGAATACCAACAGACTGCATCCAACATATCGCACCTCGACTCCCAAACGGATGGTTACCACATTTGTCAGATTACGCATTGGACATACACCTATAGCCTATAAACACCTTCTTAAAAACCAAAATCCGCCCACATGCAGCCGTTGTAGTTCCATTATTGATATTAACCACATTCTAGGTGCTGGTCATGCCCCTCCGTCACCCATTATAAGCGGCTTTTATCACTCCATAATCAGCAGTCTATAGTTCAATTTCTATACAGTCCAACTCAAGAGCATATTCAAAAAACATTATTTCATCCAAAAATGTATGTATTTTGATATCTAAATACCTTTATTTTACTTTTGAGCCGAAGGTCTCGGAATTTGTACATTATATCATCATCATAAGTTAAAAAATTATAATAATAATAATAATACTTAAAAGGAGATTTTCAAAAATGTGTTCAGTAGAAAAGGGATTTTGATAACAGGTACTCAAACGCAGAAAACTTATCAAACTTCATACAGTTGTACATTTAATAAAGCCTATGCATACTCTAACATACTTTCGGCTTAGCGTTTAGTTACGGATGGGAGAGTATCGGTATAGGCTTTTTGTTATAGAGTTAAATTTAAACAGCAGTCCGTTTCCGGGATTGGCGATAATCAATTAAGTATAAGAAGCAACATATTCATTGAACCTAGTATGAAGTCGAAATCATTGCTTACATGGCAACTACACGAAGCAAGTTAGTTACTTTTGTTAGTTTTGTTTCCTTTTAGTAAATGTTCATACTTCACAAAAATTTTACCGTCCCTTGCTTTAGTGCGATGTGCTTATTGGTGTAAAGTTGAAGGTATTTCATACCCGGCAACATGTAAGGTTATTCGAAAGTTCTTGATTTTGCAGTTGGAGATGTATTTCCGCACAGATGACTAATACCTAAACAAATGATTGCCTCTCGCGGAAACGAAACATCGAGACTAACAGTATGTGAAAAGATTCCATCGGTCCTTCAACTTATCCGCCAATACAAACTAAGTTACAGGTTTTTGCAAGTACAACAAAAAAAAATTCAAGAAAAAAAAGAAACTTCTTTTTTTCCGTACAAAAATAACATTTTCTTCATTTCAAGGGCATAAACCCCACCAGACAAAAAACTAGCAGCTAAACTGAAAAAAAAATGTTTTGGTTTTCTTTTTGTATTATTTACCCTTCTGAATACGCAACTGTGCAGCAGATGCCTTTTTCTGTGGACCTGACTTAGATGTTTGCTCTCCATCCTTCTTCTGTTGTTTTAATGAAAACAATTTGATCATTTTTCTGAAAGTCTGCAAACACCCTTTCTACGGCGAATTTATAATTTAAATTTTCGCCTTCTTTTAAACTTTTTTGTTATCTTAAAGTATTGCAAACTATTGAGAAATCGAAAATTTTTACAAAATTTCCACAACAGATTCTCCACACACACGGAAAAGTCACGAACCGAATTAGATGTAGAATTGCCAAAAACGCCAACCTAGTAGCTGGCTTAAAATATTTTTTGACAATTCATACTTCAGGAGACAGAGGCCTAGAAAGGTTAATAAAACTCACCACATTTCATTGTCGTCAGATCAGAGATGACAATGAAATAGTTCAGTGAACTTTTGAATGGTAGGTTATATTGGTTAGTTTTTGTTTTGTTCACGAATTGAAGAGAGCTTCTTATAGAAGAGTTCAATCTTTTTTTGTGTATTATTGGAGGGGCTAGTTATCATTGTAAGTGCCAAGTGAAATTGATACACCGTTTAGTGGTTTTAGTTACGAAATTAAGTCGCTAAAACATTTGAAAATGTTTTTTCTAGATAGGCATTTTTGCGTAATAATAAAAGAGAGATTAAATGCTGTCTTGTTAGAAGCAACTGGAATCGAATTTAAAGAAAATAAAAAAAAAGTTTACACAAAAAAAACACCATGATTTGCAAAACATCGCACAGCAAGCATCTTCTTACCACTGAATTTGTTCATTCTACTTTCACCTGAGTCATAAAAGAAATCGATGGGCAGCACATTTTCTCAGATGTCAGCTGTGTCGAAAATTTGTTATCTTGTTCATAGTGTAATTTACTTTCCGATTAGCTTTATATAAAAATCATATTATGTCTACCGAACCCGATATAGCCAAGGATGCAGTGCTTAAAACTAGTTGTCCTATGCCAAAAGGTACTGCTATTGTCCACGGGTACGAGTGGAATAATGGGATAGATTATTCTGCCCTCCTTAATTCCTATCTAAACACAGGCTTTCAATCCACTAACATGGGGCTAGCTATAAAGGAAATCAATAAGATGGTATTCAGCTTTATCTAATTTTTAAGTGTATTTCCTTATGGAAACTTTCAATCGAAAGCTTGATTGCAGATCTAAGGCTCTTACCCCAGAACAGGAGGATATTCACGAGACGGATGAATTTATCAAGCGAAAGCACAACTGCACAATCTTTCTTGGTTACACTTCAAATTTGGTTTCATCGGGCATGCGAGAGACGATTAGATTCCTGGTAGAACATAAAATGGTCGATTGCATAGTGACCACTGCTGGTGGAGTGGAGGAAGATTTCATCAAGTGCCTCGCTCCAACATATATGGGTTAGATAGCTGGCAACTAAATATCAAATGCACTATTATCAGCTTGAAGTTATTCTTACAGGCTCCTTCGATTTGCCTGGCAGAGAACTACGAGAGAAGGGAATCAACCGAATCGGAAACCTTCTAGTACCCAATGATAATTATTGTAAGTTCGAAGACTGGTTGATGCCGCTGCTGACAGAGATGTTGGATGAACAGAAACAAAAAAACATAGTTTGGTCACCGTCGAAAATCATTGAACGTTTAGGCGAGAGTATAAATGACACTAGTTCAATATACTACTGGGCAGCGAAGAATAAAATTCCCGTCTTCAGTCCTGCTCTAACTGATGGCAGTTTGGGTGATATGATGTATTTCCACTCATTTCGGAACCCCGGTTTTATCGTTGATATTGTTTCGGACCTTCGCCGATTGAATACGATGGCTGTGAAGGCGCTTAACTCTGGCATGATTATAGTCGGGGGTGGTGTGGTAAAACATCACATTTGTAACGCTAATTTGATGCGGAATGGCGCAGATTTCTCTGTTTTTATTAACACAGCTTCTGAGTTCGATGGTAGTGACAGTGGCGCAAGACCTGATGAAGCCGTATCCTGGGGCAAAATTAAGAAGGAGGCTTCTCCTGTAAAAGTGTACGCTGAAGCTAGCATAGTATTCCCTTTAATAGTGGGTGAAACTTTTGCAAAAAGGCATTTAAAACAGAGAAATAAGGTGAGCTTCGAAACTCATGACATAAAAATGTGCACCAATTAAATATGTTGAAACTCAAATGTACTGTTTTGTCTTGCTTAGTAGACTTTTTGTTTTTTGTGAAAATGGGCATATATATTGTTGAATTTGCAATGGGTAAAAAACGAATTTTTGTGGGCGCCGTGGCTTAATCGTTAGTGCGTCGGACTGTTAAGCGAGAGTACCTGGGTTCGACTACAGCTCGGGGAAAAAACACCACAAAAAATTTTCAGGGCCCCACATCAAGCGAACGACTAACAATCTTCCTGGAGTACTTCTGTCACGGAAAGCTTTCGCAATTCGTCGGAACCGGCAATAAACTAAAAAAGTCCTCCACATGTGTTTAAAATTATAACGCGCACAACGCAGTGGAGGCGCGAAAAGCTAGGCTCTGCCCCTTCGTGGGCTGTTACGCCACTAATGATGAAAAAAAGTATTTGGAATATTATACATTCTAAGAACAAGCATGAAAAACTCTGTCTCACGATGCCAAAATGGTGGCCGGCTATAGCAAATAACCCACAGCCGCACCTAGGCCAGATTAGGCCCATTGTGAATCTACATTGCGGACAAGACTCCGCATTACCCGTCGAACCAATTGGAGCTTTGTACGAAACTGTGGAGCTGTCCCATGCTGACGGAGATTAGATTACAGAGACTGTCAAAGAAGTACTCGCCGAGATGTGCTCTTCTACGAAGCGCTAAGGCATCACATGAGCGAAGAAGGTGGGAAATTGATTCCTTCTCCTCTTCATCACTACAACTTCTACAAAAATCATTAGCAGGGACTCCTAGTCTGCTGGCATGTCTGCCGATAGTGCAGTGCCATGTAATAACACCTACCATGGCTCTAATCGCTGGTCTGCTCAGCCGCAGTAGGCACGTTGTCCGTTTGACATTAAGTGATGGTCACAGTTCTTTCGTGTGGAGACACGTTGTAATGTTTTGCCACGTGAGATTGGTTGTCTCAAGTGAGCAAAGCCTAATAGCTAGTCTCACTGTAGTGATGGGCATGGCCGGCAATTCCTCTCGAGGCGAAAACAGAACGGGTCGCATGCCTGGCAAATTCGTCAGCGCGGCAATTACCTGAAACGTCACTATGTCCTAGCACCCATATGAGGTGAATACTGAAGTGCTTGGCCACCTCCTCCAGAGATTGGCGGCACTCTTAGATGTAAGAGTAACAGAGTCCAGGGATTGCAGCTTGACTGTCAGTACAGATGATATCACATTGTGTTTATGCCAAGCTAGCGCTATCGCCAAGATGGCCTGAAATACACCCCCGCTTCTACTGTCGAGCATAGCAACACCTTCCACCCAGTCTGATCTGGGAGGGTGCTGGCAGAAAACATTTTGTCGAACAGGAGCTGAGGTGGAGGTGGTCCGTGACCGATGGAAGAGAGTTAAACTCTCGGATGGTCGAGTGACCTGTTCTAATATTGTACCACGAATTTGAAGCCTTCAACCTTACCACCGTACAGGCTGCAATCTGCCTGCCGTATATATATACTGGAAGAAGGTGAAGTATTGCCTCCAGCGCGGCAGTAGGTGTCGTTCTGAGTGCCCCTCATATGCCTATGCACGCTGACCTCTGCATGCGGTTCGAAAGGTTGCGGTTGACCTCCTTATCAAGTGCCTTCCACCAGACGGACACACCGTACATCAATATGGGTCTAATAATTGACGTGTACAGCCAATGGACCATTCGCGGGTTAAGACCCCATTTACAGCTGATGGCTTTCTTGCAGCAGTAGGGTGCCGTGGAGGCTTTTCTAACTCGCTCGTTTTTTATCTAATATAAGGCCCAGGAATTTCGCAATATCTCTTAGCGGTAACGTTTTACCGCAGAGAGCGATCTGGTCGATGGAAGGAAGTTTATACTTCCTCCTGAACAGTACCAGTTCTGTTTTCTGTGGATTAATACCGAGTCTTCAGTCAGCTTACGCAGACCGTTTCCGGGGATAGTTCCCTATCAGTTGTGGGCCATGTAGGTACTATTAACCCAGAGTTTCTGGGCACCAACTTCCAGGCTGATGGTAACGGAGCCGCAGTCACTGTAATTAGAGAGGAGAGACGGAGAAGAAGAGTGCAGTGGTGGTGGCCGCTATGGAGTGGTGGAGATTAATTTTGGCTACTATTAACATTGCTGTTGATAGTGTCCTTCATAGCGGAACCTACGGCCAAAACCTCCACCACTGTGGTGTTAACTTCGTCAGCTTCGTCGTCCAGATCAGACTCGGGGATTTCGTCTGTCTGACTGCACAATCCACCTAACAGTTCCAGATCTGACAGCCCAAGGCCGTCGTCCCCTAGATTTGAAATGCCCTGGGTCGGCGAGGATTCTTTGTTACCCTCCTCTCTCACCTCGACCTCCATTGGTACCGCCGGAGCGGAAACTGGGAAAGCTCCAGTTGCAATGGGGGGTTGGGAGGGGAAGCTCCACGCGAGTGAGAGCATCCGCTAGCCCCATTTTCGCATCAGTCGACGGAACGGAGTTCGTGACGGTTGACGGAACGGGGTCCGCAAGGGTCGATGTTGAATTGGGGTGGGCAGGCGCACTCCTCTCGGAGTCCTCTCCGTTTTTTTTGTACACCTTAAGGATAGTGGATCCATAGTGGATCGTGCCGTTTGACTTCAACACTGACATGTATTCACCCTTAGGCTCCTCCATTCTCGCAATTCTCCAGTTGCCTGTCGGAATGTTCGGATTGCAGAGCTAGATAGTAAAGGATAGTATAGTAATATTTATTACCTATAGTTAACTCTATATAAATTCAATGCTTTTTTATTATTTACAATATGTTGTACAATCGGTTTCTTAAATCTATTTATATTACTCTCCATTTTAGTGTTCGTACTTAAGTTATTAACAAATTGCACTACTTTGTATAATATATTATCCTACGTACTAGAACGCCTGTATAAAGGTAATCGAAAATCTCCTCCATTTCTTAAGTTGTAGTAATCGCCCACAATTTTTAAATTTCTCTGTAGATAATTAGGATACAGTCCATTTTTAGGGTTTCGTTCCAAAGGAATAACGAAACCCTTATAGAATCACTTCGGTGTCCGTCTGTCTGTCGCCTGTACATATTTGCTAATAGCTTCTGAATCCTCTGTAGTTAAGGGATGAAATTTGGAATGGATATGTATCTTGGCAACCCAAAATTAAAGCAGGAATTTTTTCCGGAATTAGTCGAAGATTACAAAAAAAGTTAGTACTAAAACTAACCTTTGAAAAAACTTTTATTAACTTTTGTGGTCAATATGGGTGTCATTGGTAATGGGACGAGGCGGAGACTACAAAAATGTCTGTCTGTCTGTCATTAAGCCTTATCTTAGGTACCTGGTGAACCACCCGGAATTAAGAAATGAAATTTATACAGATGATGTACTTCATTTGCCCAAAGAAAGTTCCGAAAAAAAGTTTAAAGAAAGTCACTTATTAGCGAAAAAGTTAGTACTAATATTAAAATCAAAAAATAGATTTTTTTTCTTAGATACTTGATATGGGTATCGTTGGAAAGAGAATGGTAGCTAGATCGAAAAGAAAAAGTACCACAATTAGCATCTTAGTCTTATTGGTAACAAGTTATAAGCCCGCAAACTTCAAAAAACCGACTAGTGTACCATGTCCCATACCTTATTTTCTAAAATAATGGGCCAAAAAATCTGAAAAAAATTGGAGCTATGGGACAACTCACCGCTATATTGCAAAAGTACCCAGACATGTCATATGATTTTTTATTCGTACTAAAATAAATTAATAACTAATTTCTTTAAAAAAATTTTTTGCCGGAATTAATTGAGTTAGGTACCGTTGGATAGGTTTTGTAAAATAAAATATAGTTTTGATTTTGGGCTTTTTGTTCCGAGGCTTAGTTTTCGAGATATTAAGCTTTAAGTGCGAAAAAAAAGCGTATCCCTCCCTCGCATTCCCACACCCGCGGGTTTAAAAATCTGAATAAAATCTAGAAGGTAGGTCTCGATGTTAGTTTAAATTTAGTTCGAGAAACCTGGCTCAAACAGTTTTCGAGTTATTGGCCAAAAACAAAAAAAAAAAAACAATGACAAAACAACAATGTAGATCTCATCAATAGAATAAAAAAATGTTATAAAAAAAAAAATATTTTCACACAATTTTTCGAAATATTATCGATTTAAATTATATCAGCATTTTGCTAAAAAAAAGGGCTACAAGCGATTATCTCCAACACGCAAAGTTTTCTACGCGTTTCCTATACCAAAAAAGACAATACAATCTTGAAGCGGCGTTGGCGGAGTTCGTTCGTTCATTTTTAATGCATTTTTATTTTAATTAACTTAACTACTTACAGGCTAGATAAACATGCTTAAAACTAGCTTAACTAACTTAGAACTAACTTACTGGCCCTATGCGGGCACTCTAAGCTAAACAGTGGTGATTACTCTGTCTTTCGACCTAAACTTAGTACTTACATAATTACTTACTTACATAATCAATTAAATTAAGAAAAATTTAAAAAAAAACTTAGCGGATGAACTGCTCTTTGAGAAAAGAAAACTAGACCTAAATTAATACTAAACTTAAACTAAACTTAATTTAGTCGAGCTAATCAAAACTTAGGTTACTAATCTTATTTTTTTTTTTTTTTAATTTTTTTTTTACTTTTTTTTTTTTATTTTTTTTTTTTTTATTTTTTTTTATTTATTTATTTTTTTTTTTTTTCTTACCTACCCATCACCACCTACAAAAATAACCTAGAACTATGTAAGCCGGCCGAGGCATTAGAAAAACATCCTAAACCCTACGGACTCTACCCCGAAGGGTTGCTGTGATTTGAAGCACTCTACGAGGGAGCTTCCTCTTCCTCAACCAGCCACCAGTATCTTTGACGTTGCTTTCTAGCTTCCCCGATATCTTTCTGCGATACCGCTCTGCTGAACCGGAGACTCTCCTCGACTCTTAGAGCGTCGGAGCCGTACATGAGCCGCCTATCTACAGCTGACCGGGCGATGTGATAGATCATCGGAACCCCCGAACTGTCTTGAATAAAACCCCTACTGTCAAGGTAGGGGAATGCCTCTGGGGGGACGAAGCCGGTAAGACGTGCCCGCTCGTGGTACATGCAATTAGGGTAGTAAGCCCCGAAGATAAGGCCATTGATCGACATCATTGACCTTGCAACGTGCCCCCGAATCAATTTCACTACGAAATTGTCCACCCTGATCAAGTTCGCCCTATTGTATAGGACCTCATTACGGTAGAATTTTATGTACTGGGACTCAGGTGTTCGATAAAGACGAAGACACGCCCGAAGGCACGCCCTCTCGAACACCCGAATCTTTTCCATTGCGCTGGCTCCAACATTGAACCACACGGGACACCCATAGACCAGCATTGGCCGTATGAGGGCCATGTAGCAGATTACCTTCACCCTCGCATCGAGTTGGCTGCTGTAAAACAGTCTCTTTGTGAGGGCAAAAGCACCTCTAGCTCTGGCCAGAGCAGCCTCTGCATTTTTGTTAAAATATAGAAACTGATCTAGCCAGATCCCGAGGTATCTGACTACACTTTTCACGGTCAGTGGTTGCCCGTGCTGTCCAATGATGGAGAACTTACGCCAATTCCGCCTGGTGTCCGCAGAGGCCCCAGACAAAGGCGTCCTGAACAGGATGGTTTCCGACTTCTGGAAGTTGATCTTCAACTTCCAGTCATCGCAATATCGCTGAATTGAGTCGAAGTCACGCTGCAAGAGAGTTACAATGACCTCGATCTTTGGCCCTGTTCTATACGCAACTAGATCGTCGGCGTACGCAATGGAATGGTGGAGAGAACCCACCAGATCACTTGTGTAAATGTTGAATAGGATTGGCGAATTTACGGCGCCTTGTTGTAGACCGTTTTTAACGAGATATGCCCCGTCAGAGGTTACATTGCCATTCTTCACAATGAATCGTCTACCAGGAAGCATGTTGACAAGCCTGTACAGCAAGGGTTTGGGAATTCTCAGTCTAGTCACCTTATAGAAAAGACCCTCTAACCATACGGTGTCAAAGGCCTTCTCCAAGTCAACCAGACAGGCTCCAGTGCATTGGTCCTTGCATTTGTTCCATTGGACATCCGACACCAGCTTCGACGCGGCATGTAGGGTATCATGCCCCGCTCTGAAACCGAATTGGTTATCCGGAATAATATTATTGTCCTCAACCCACTGGGACAGAGCTCTATTGATTACCTTTTCGAATACCTTGCTTATATTCGGAAGGAGACTGATTGACCTGAGATTTCCAGGATTAGAAGAATCCTTGCCTCGCTTGGGAATAGGATGCACAACCGCTGTTTTCCAATGCTCCGGATAATGTGCGTTATTCAGAGCATTGTTAAACAGGGTGCAATAGATATCGACCGCTTCCGGAGGGAGGTGTCTGAGCACAATGTTGGGAATGCCGTGCGGCACTGCACTGCTACCACTGAGCTAAACTTCATTCAGTGTCGTCTTACATAGCAAGCACTGGGAGTACACTTGGAGATCACAATGTAAAAAGCCGATGCACATTTAATCGCCGCGGGGGTCAGTAAACGACTGACACTGGCGTTGGCGGAGTGGTTTAGCGCTCCCTGTCGTTCATACACCCCCGCGGCGATTAGACGTATATCGGCTTTTTGTGCACCGACTTTACTTGTGTGAATTATATTCGAACGAAAAAATTAGTGATATTGTGACAGAGACACTAAAACAACAAGAGTGAGTTGGCTCACCGATAATGTGCAGTGCAGCAGAGTGACGAACCCCAGGTTCAACATTCAAGACTTTTTTTTGAGTGAAAATTATTTCTACGTGCGAAGTGTGCCGTAGAATCACGTGATGGAGGAGAGCGAGCTGCCCGCGCTTAGGATAGCGGACCACGAAGACGAGTCATCGGCATATGAAACGCCGAGTCCAAAAGGCCACACAAGCGTGGTAAACGAAACGGGAGTCGTGAAGAAGAGGAAGAGGTTGAATCCAATTCCCAACCTCGTTAAACGCCGTACCACAACAGCTACGTCCGAGCAGCTGCAGGGCAAAGCATGTGCTACGGCGGTAAGTGCACCAACAACAACTACAGCAGCTGATGATGACGAAGAATCAGGCAATGATGAGGATGCAATCTCTTACTTACTCTCGGCCGAGAGGGCCGTTATTCTATGAATCCATTTGAGGAATTGGGGTCGACAGACTCTGACGACGAAAATGAAGAGCTGTTCACTGTTAAAAAAATCAAGCCTCACAGCAGCAGAAGAGCAAAAACGCAAGCTCGAACGAAAAATAGCGGCTCTCAAGGCCAAACAAACGGCAAAGAGAGAGAAGGAGAGATCAATCCAGCTACATCAAGAAGAGCTGAAGAAGGAACAGCGGGGGCAGCAAAAGCAGCTGGTAAACAAGAACCAGCAAGAATTGCCCTCATCAGCACAACAGCCGAAAAAACAACAACAGCAGCCAAAGCAGCTGCAAAAGCAACAACAACAACCATTGCCAAAGCAGCAAAGGCAGCCGCAGCAACAACAACAGCTGCCCAAGCAAGTGCTCCAACAAAAGCACCAGCCTAAACAGCAACAACAACAAAAGCCAAAACAACAGAAGCAGCAGAATCAACAGCAGCAGCAAGATCAGCATCAACAGCAGCAAGAGCAACACCTAGCGGACCAGCCAGCGGAACAACAGCAGCAGAAGAAGAGCAAAATACCAGCCATCTTTACCAACAAAACTGACCTGCAAGCTACAATACAGGTTTGTAAGTCGGCCATTTCAAATCGATTTTTTATCAAGCGATTAGGTTCAGATAGGCACGCCATCCACTGTCAGACAGTGGATGATTATATTCTAGTCAAAAATTGCCTGAAACAAGTCGGAAAGAGTCCGACGATCAGACGTTCGTGAGGGTCAAGCCCTTCACCACAGCAAGGGCAAAACGGGAGAATCGGAAACTGCCGCTCTTCCTAGTTCAGCTGACTCCTAAGAGCAACATCGACTGTTTAAGGCAGGTTAAAGTCCTTAACTTTCGATGTGTGAAGTGCAGCCAGAACCACAAGACAGAGGAATGCACTCTGGGTAGGGAAGAACAACTCGTTTGTGCATTATGCAAGAATTCGGGACACACCGCTAACTATCGGGGTTGTCCTGAGTTCAAGAACGTTAGGGTAGTCAGGTCCAACCTTGGTCGACAGAAGAGGATGGAGCCCAAAACGATCCCAGCGCCACCTTCTGTACCTGCAATACCCGTCACGCCTCAACTGACCTTTGCCCACATGGCGTCTGGTCGAGGTAGGACGGCAGAGCATATCAGACCGAAGGAAGTTCCACGAGTCCCTGTGACCGGAACTCTGGAAATCACAACTGACGTTGTATCCCTCTTGCTTGCTTTGCAGGCTAAGATGGACCAGATGCAACGTCAAATTCAAGAGCAGGCGCGCGAGTAGATCAGATCTACTCTCTTCTGCCGGCAATTAACGCTACGCAATTAAGATCATAATGGCTGCGCTGGCGGGTCCTTCGGGGCCTTGCGTAGGAACGTCCTCTTTATGTTGCTAAAAGACCAAAATCCTAATGTACTTCTGGTTAGCGAAACTAAGCTATCTCAGAAACATAAATTAGGACATAGTAATTACAAAATTATTAGAAGAGACCGACCCAACTTCACACAAGGGGGTAGTGTTGCGATCATCTTAAGAAATAATTTAAACCATAAAGTTGTGTACAGCGGGGTAGTGCGAAGATTCCAGGAGCTGGAGGTGTGCATCGTGTGCATACCCCCTCGTAGTGGGAGGAGGATGTACATGATGTCTGCTTATGCTTCTGGTGCTACTCAAACCACTCGATTTGTAACAGAACTCGAAACTCTTTTCCGATGTCTTAGACTTGATTCGGAGGAGAACTATTTCGTTTTGGCCGGAGATTTCAACGCCAAACATGCCCATTGGGGCAATGATGTCTCCAATTCCAGGGGGCCCAGTTATTCAACTGGTTGTCGCAGCACATTGTCGAGTATCGTCTCGATTTGAAAGCAACGGATAGTCCGTCGTATCCCAGCAGTGGCTCGTTTCTCGATCTAATGCTTTACGACACTAGATTACAGCTGACCGACTGTGGCGCACTTACTATAAACTGTCTGCACACTTTCGTGTATGACAGCGACCAATGCGGACTAAGAGCCGACACAACGATTCCCAACGAGATTGCGGTTTTAGAGGAGTTAGTCCCGACGTATTCTTACAATTACAGTAGGATGCGTTGGACACGCTTCTCAAGAGCTATGACGCGAGCACTCTCCTCCAACGAGCTCCAGCCACCGTCCAATAGGAACCTGTCAAACGAGGAGATAGACAGGTACCTTAAGCTTATGGACGAGACAATTAAACGAACGATGGACAGAACGATACCTCGGTATCAGTACAAAGACAACACGGAACTATACCGCAATGCTACAATCGACGCAGTTCACTCATACAAAAGTAGACTCCTGTCGAGGCTTAAAACCCTTTACAGAAGATTTACTGACAGACAAGACTTGGAAGTTAGGACACTGAAGTCGATGATAAAAAACGTAAAAGTTTTGATTACTCAAAATTATCGACTTTCAGTCAATTTGTTCTGGAACAATAAGATTCGGGCTGTAAATTCCAGCAATCCGAGCATGTTCCCGCAAATAAATAAAATATTCCGGAGAAAAAATCAGAACGACCTTCCGTGTTTTAAGCTTCCAAGAATCGAGTAACGCATTCCTAGACGAACACTTTTTCGTCATCGAAGATCCGCAAGCTTTGGGTGCTTCCACCCAAAGAGGTAATGAATAGAGCTCTGTCCCAGTGGGTTGAGGACAATAATATTATTCCGGATAACCAATTCGGTTTCAGAGCGGGGCATGATACCCTACATGCCGCGTAGAAACTGGTGTCGGATGTCTAACAGAACAAATGCAAGGACCAATGCACTGGAGCCTGTCTGGTTGACTTGGAGAAGGCCTTTGACACCGTATGGCTAGAGGGTCTTTTCTATAAGTAGACTAGACTGAGAATTCCCAAACCCTTGCTGTACATGCTTCCAGGTAGACGGTTCATTGTGAAGAATGGCAATGTAACCTCTGCCGGGGCATATCTCGTTAAAAACGGTCTACAACAAGGCGCCGTAAATTCGTCAATCCTATTCAACATTTACACAAGTGATCTGGCGGGCTCTCTCCACCATTCCATTGCGTACGCCGACGATCTAGTTGCATATAGAACAGGGCCAAAGATCGAGGTCATTGTAACTCTCTTGCAGCGTGACTTCGACTCAATTCAGCGATATTGCGATTACTGGAAGTTGAAGATCAACTTCCGGAAGTCGGAAACCATCCTGTTCAGGACGCCTTTGTCTGGGGCCTCTGCGGACACCAGGCGGAATTGGCGTAAGCTCTCCATCATCGGACAACACGGGCAACCACTGACCGTGAAAAGTGTAGTCAGATACCTTGGGATCTGGCTAGATCAGTTTCTGTATTTTAACAAAAATGAGGAGGCTGCTCTGGCCAGAGCTAGAGGTGCTTTTGCCCTCACAAAGAGACTGTTTTACAGCAGCCAACTCGATGCGAGGGTGAAGGTAATCTGCTACATGGCCCTCATACGGCCAATGCTGGTCTATGGATGTCCCGTGTGGTTCAATGTTGAAGCCAGCGCAATGGAAAAGATTCGGGTGTTCGAGAGGGCATGCCTTCGGGCGTGTCTTCGTCTTTATCGAACACCTGAGTCCCAGTACATAAAATTTTACCCCAATGAGGTCCTATACAACAGGGCGAACTTGATCAGGGTGGACAATTTCGTAGTGAAATTGACTCGGGGGCACGTTGCAAGGGCAATGAACTCCAGCAATAGCCTTATCTTCGGGGCTTACTACCCTAATAGCATGAACCACGAGCTGGTACGCCTTAACGGCTTCCTCCCCCCAGAGGCATTCCTCTACCTTGACGGTAGGGGAATTATACAGGATAGTTCAGCGGTTAAGCAACGAAACCGGTACTGGTGGTTGAATGA
The DNA here is from genome assembly GCA_905187475.1 of Syritta pipiens. NCBI lineage: Eukaryota > Metazoa > Arthropoda > Insecta > Diptera > Syrphidae > Syritta > Syritta pipiens. The sequence continues at coordinate 32,616,195 of LR994574.1, read as the reverse complement.
GGGAGAGGGAGCTCCCTCGTAGCATGCTTCAGCTTAAATTGTAATTAGGGCCCATTATGAGCAAAGTCGGTTAGGGTCTGGTTTAGCTAAGCTAAGGCCGTCATGGAGGTAGAAGACAAAAAAAATATGAAAAAAAAAAAAAGAAAGATATATATATATACAAAAAAAAAAACAGTTAGCAATAAGTTTTACTATCTAGACTAGATTAAGTTTTAGTAAAAATGTTAAGTTAAAGTTAGATTACGTCGAAAGACATAGTTATAAGTTGTTATGTTTAGCTTAGAGTGCCCGCGTAGGGCCAGTAAGTTAGTTCGGTTAGTTAAGTTAGTTAAGCTAGTTTTAAGCAATTTTGTCTACCATGTAAGTTTTTTCAGAAGTTGTTAATAAAAATGCATTTAAAATGAAAAAAATGTGCTCGCGCTCTGCTCCGGGGGTTCTGGGTTCGATCCTCGGCTAGTCTGATTTGTCTTTTTTTCTCCGAAGGGGTTTTTTTCGCTATTTTCATATTTCTTATTTTTTCTAAATTGCTAAAATCCAATTCAAATAAAAAATGATAGCTTGAATGCGTTACTAATCAATCGAGAAAGGATTCTTATAAAAGTTTCTATATTCTGTTAAATTCTGAAATATTTTTTTACTCTTTTCAAAGCCTGTGAACCTGAGCAAATATTTTGTATGACAGTTTTCTTCTCTCTTTGTTCTCTTAAAAGAACAAAGCGAAGTAAAGAAATGATTGTTCATAATAGCTTTGTTGTTGTAATTTTTTTTTGGAGAAAATAAGAGAATCAGTTATTTGTACATGTATGTGTGCTCAGACCATTTCCTGATACGCTCTTTTCTATTGGTTGCAATTTATATGAATATGCTGTTGGAAAAATGTTAAGTTTTGTCTCTGAAAAAAATGAATTCTAAAGAAACAAAAACTAAATTGAACATTCAGCTTCAATGTGATGAGTCAAATAATAAAACCTAGTGTAAAATTTTAATTTTTTTAAACTTGACAACTTGATTTGTTAATTTCTTGGATGTTTGTGTTTTGTTCCACATTAGTGTTTTAAGTGACTAAGCAGCTATCTATTAAATACTGCTGAATATTTTACCATTCAAATTGCTTAGTTGTTTGGTAAGGTGACTTTCATTAACTGCCGATTATTTGCCTCAATGGAGTAGCTTCAGACCATTTCCCTTAAGTTCGCTAAAGCAATTTTCACACGGTTGGCACGATCAGCAAATGAGAAAGACTTTTCTTTTGTTTAGCTTTATTCGAAACAATAAGAACTACCTGCCGTTGTTAGTTGCTTCAACTTCAATTATGTTCTTACTTCCTCGGCGCGTGAGTAAAACTCACACTTGACCGGTTTTTTTAATATTATTCTTTTGTTTACATTTACTTTACTTTTTACTTATTATACTTACCAAATGAATCGAATAAACTTACGTTCCTAATTAAATTATAATAAAACCTTACATATATCTGAAAATTTTATGGACTATGAGTCAAATGATCTACATCCATTGGTTCTGGAATATTTCTCTGCCTAGTAAATGTGTTACGGTTTTGGTTGGAAAAATTACCACTTCTGTTTGGTTGCCTATGATATTGTTGGTTCTGATTTTGGTAATTATTTCTATTGAAATTCTGACCATTATAATTTCTGTTGATATTATTACTTTACGCCATATTTTGGACTCCCTTCCCAATTTTCCATACAAAAACCGTCCTCTCAGTCGAATTCCCTCTAACTCGAGCTAATTTTTATGTCCTGTGAAAACTCGACTAAGAGGGATTCCGCTGTATTTGATTTACTTAATAAATGCTGTTATTGGTGAATATTTAATATTTTGTACGATAACTTCATTAGCTTTTTAGTCTTCGAGGATTGAAAATACCAAGATACGGACTATTTCTCATGAAGTATTGTTCCTGTTATGTTCTTAGATAATTGAAATAAACAAAACCGCTTTTAGTAATGAAAATTGAACCGACTTCTTTATTCGATGCTTTTGGATTTACTACTAAGAACGTTACAAAACTGTTATTTTAAAAGAAAAGGAAATTCAATATGATTGGAAAAAAGAGAGAGAAACATACATCAAATAAAAGTATCTTAGGGTGTGTACACAACATTCTCCCCCTGGTCAAAATTTTACAATTAATACAATTTGAATTTAACGGGCTGTCTAATTTGTTTTCGTCGCGATGCTTGAATGATGCTGTCTGGAGGTGCTGATGTGGGTGTTGAAATTTGTACTGCAGGACGGGTGGTTGTTATAGTAGAAAAAGGTTCTCACTTCAAGAACCTTCTGGTGTTTCTGGTGCTACTCAAACCACCCGATTTGTAACAGAACTCGAAACTCTTTTCCGATGTCTTAGACTTGATTCGGAGGAGAACTATTTCGTTTTGGCCGGAGATTTCAACGCCAAACATGCCCATTGGGGCAATGATGTCTCCAATTCCAGGGGGGCCCAGTTATTCAACTGGTTGTCGCAGCACATTGTCGAGTATCGTCTCGATTTGAAAGCAACGGATAGTCCGTCGTATCCCAGCAGTGGCTCGTTTCTCGATCTAATGCTTTACGACACTAGATTACAGCTGACCGACTGTGACGCACTTACTATAAACTGTCTGCACACTTTCGTGTATGATAGCGGTGGTTGTTATAGTAGAAAAAGGTTATTGAAGTGAAGTCTGGTTTGGTATGATGTCATACTCCGCAAAGGTAACTCTCCGGGGTGTTTGAACAATTGGCTTATTCTCTGGAATCTTGCGAGCAACTGGAACAATTGCTGGTACTGCGACATACTTGAGTTGGTCGATGTGTCGCTTAAATACATGTCCATTATGCAGTTCTACAATATAATGCATTAAACCGCACGACTGTTTGTTGTTGCGATAAACTTGAGCTATTACGCGTTCTCCCACTTGAAGATTCCGGAATGATCCATCCTGTGAAACGGTTTTTGGCAATGGCTTAGTAGGTCGAATTGCATCCAGACGAATGCGTAAAGGGCGGTGTAGATATAGTTCTGCCGGACTTTTCCCACAAGTCAACGGTGTCGCTCTAAATACTTGCAATATCTGTTGAACTTTATCGGTGTAATTTGGATCACTTTCCATTTCCATCTTATGGAATTTCTGCTTGAGTGTTTGTACGTACCGCTCTGCTAATCCATTAGTGGCTGGGTGTCCTGGCGCTGTAAAAATTTGAAAAATACCTCGTTCTTTACAGTAATTTTGAAAAACTGGATTTTTGAAGACAGTCGCGTTGTCTGAAACTAAGAACTGTGGGTATCCATGGAAGCAAAATATTTCTTCTAATAATTTAAGTGTTATAGCAGTATCCGGAGCTCGGTGAATTACTTTGATTTCAGGCCACTTAGACTTGGCGTCGATCAGCAACAAATAGAATTTCCTATTTTTGGGGCCGACGTAGTCCATATGCACTCTTGAAAAATTTTCTTTAGGCTCTTCCCAATGATGTATAGGAGCCTTACTAGGAGACTTCTGATTTAGTGCACAGGATTGGCAAGAACGTACGACACGTTCGATATCTCGATCAATGTTTGGCCAATAACAATATCGTCTCGCTAATTGCTTCATACGTACGATTCCTGGATGTGTTATGTGAAGTTCGTGTAATATTTTAGACTGCAGGGCTTTTGGTATGCACACTCTGGAATCTCGAAATAAAATCTTACCTTGTAAGGTATATTCTTCAAGATGATTCGTACCGGACTTGATATCTTCAATAATCTTCGAAAGGACAGGATCTTCAGGTGTATGTTTCGATATAATTTCGTTGGTTATTTGAGCTGTTGATATATAGTTGAGAGTTTGAGACTGGATTTGATAAATTTCTTCGTCTATTGTAGGAACTTCTATTGGAGATGAATCAGTAACTGTTAAAATTTTGATTGGCATTTCGATGTTCTATTTCGTAGTTGAAGTTTGATAAATAAGCGGCAAATCTCAATAACTTAGCAGCTGTCATTGGGGGTAAATTTTTATGATGGTGAAATATTCTTACCAAAGGTTTATTGTCTGTAATTAACTTTAATTTTCTGCCATAAAGGTATGTATAGAGTTGGTTAAGCGCAAATACTATTGCCAATGCTTCACGGTCAATTTGACTATAATTCTTTTCTGATTGTGATAGGGATCTGGATACAAAACATGGGAGAGTACTGCAGCAACGCCCACCGGGCTGGTGTCGCATGCAACCGTAATTGGCAAAGTTGGATCATATGGAACTAGCGTTTGTTCACTCGCCATATGTTTTTTAAGTTTAGTGAGTGCGGCCTCACAATTGGCGGACCAATCAAAATCGGAATCGATGCAAAGAAGTTTTCGTATTGGTGCTGTGAGCGTTAAATGGTTGGGTATGAACTTACTGTAATATGTTACAAGACCAAGAAATTGTTTGACTTCTTTTTCATTTGTTGGCCTTGGGGCATTAATGATAGCTTCTACTTTTCTGGGATCTTTTGAAATTGTTTGATGAGATATTTGATATCCAAGATATGATATTTTAGTTGCAAAAAACTTACATTTGTTTTTGTTCAAGTGGAGTTCATTGTCTTGCAATCACTTGAAACACTTCATTAGATTTTCCTCACATTCTTTTTGCGATTCCCCGTGAACGATTATGTCGTCAAAATACGAAACGCCTCCTTTTAATCCATGCAAAACCTGATCGAATGTTCTGTGGAATTCGTTTGGAGCTGTTTTGATGCCAAAGCTTAGCCGATTCATTTTGAATGTTCCTTTATGGGTTGAAATTGTTTGAATTAATGCACTTACATCGTCGACTTCTATGTGGAGGTACGCTTTGTACAAGTCTAATTTACAGAAATATTTTGAATTTCTTAGATTATTCACCAATTGGTCGATTTTGGGAATAGGATAATGTGCATCTGTTAGTTGTTTATTAACCCCAACTTTATAATCAAAACATAATCTAACGTTACCATCTGGTTTAGGCACTGCTACAATAGGGGAACCCCAATCGCTTTTGTCAACTGCTGTAATAATGGCATTCTTTTCGAGTGTTAAAAGTTCTTCTTCTACTTTATCTCTTATCGCGAAGGGAATAGTTTTGGCTTTAACACAAACTGGTCTGGCATTCTTTCTTAATTGTAAAGAGCACTTAACACCAGGAATTTTCCCTACCGATTGCTCGAATATTTTTGGAAATAGTTTTTGAAATTGATCAATTGATCTTACCTGGAAAACGTCTTGAATACTGGATTTAGCCGGCTGACTGCTGATTTTGTCGATTTCTTGAAGACTTATGTTTAGGTGTCGAATCCACGTTCTTCCCATTATAGATGAAAATCCATTAGGTACCACGAATAATTTTTCTGTTGTTGTAATTGATTGTATTTTACTGGAACACTTGCTACTCCAACCGGTGTAACGATTCCTGCATCATATGTCCTGAATTTTACGTAAGATGGTTTAAGTTAACTGTTTAGCTGTAAGTTTTTAAAACGATCCCTTGGAAGTAATGTGTAGCCAGATCCGGAGTCCACTTCAAATTTTACAAGTTGGTTTGCGATGGAAATTTCTATTTCATATTTTCTTGTGGAATCTGTCTTGTGATAGCTGCAATATCTCTTGTTTTAGATTGACTGGAAGAAAATGAAGACTTTTTATTTTTAATTAATGTGGAAATGCACACTTTGGATACATGGCCTTGTTTGAAACATGAAGAACATTTAAGTTTATGAGAAGGAATTCTGCAGTCGGATGACTTGTGATTATTTCTCCCGCATTTAATACACAAATCATGTATGCCGATGTCTCCGAAGTCGACGAGGGGAGTTGACATTTTTCGATGGGAAGGACTTCGTGAATGGACTATATGCACTGAAGGCTTTTTTGCGTTTTCTTTATAACTTGACCTTGAGACGCGGTGAATTGTCAGTGCGTTCGTCGATGTGGAAGGATTTTGGGCAACTTCATTAGCATTGACTTTAGCTGTTTCCAATGCCAATGCTTTTTGAAGAATTGCACTGAATGCCGTATTGTCATCGACTTGCAGGAGCTGTTCTCTTATGTAATTGTCTTTTAGACCTCTGATAAACTGCGCTCGAACAAATAGTCCTGAAACAGATTTTTTTATATGCACAATTTAACTTACAGTCAACTGCAATTTTCTGCAACGCAGCAGCATATTCCGAACAACTTTCTTCTAACTGCTGTACCCTCGTGAGAAGTCAATGTTGACATACAAGCTGGTTAACTGGAGGCGCAATATGATTTTGAAAAGCTTTGATGATATCTGTGTATTGTGTTTCATCAAGTGACACTGGAGCCAGCAAACTGTTTCATTGGTCGTAAAGGTTAGGACCGATTGAATTCAGGAACGTCCTTTTCCTCACGCTGTCGTCCGAAATGTTTTTGAGTGCGCAGTAGTTTTCGAAGCGCTCGACGTATTGTTTGAAGCTTTCAGCATCAGCATTAATAATGAAAATTGAACTGACTTCTTTATTCGATGCTTTTGGATTTACTACTAAGAACGTTACAAAACTGTTATTTTAAAAGAAAAGGAAATTCAATATGATTGGAAAAAAGAGATAGAGAAACATACATCAAATAAAAGTATCTTAGGGTGTGTACACAACAGTTCCCTATTTCATTTATGCTTTCTCTCAATTCATTTTTGGTGGTAGTATACTTCTGTTTTGTGGTCACGGTGATTAGTGCGTCACATAAAATTAGTCTGTTCTACATTTTTAAGGCGAAATAATCAAATTACGAATACTTTTGCGGGGTACTGTTTATAGCTATAAAACTGTATGTCGCGCTTTACTTGATTGCGTTTCTCTTAAATGTCCGCACCATATTGGATAAGTATTTCTTAGTAGTTAATCATTTATCCTTACCTTTTGCTGTATTCGTTCATTCATTTGTAACGCCTTTCCAGGCAACGAGTGAGTCGATCGCTAAGTTCAGTGCGTACACGGGAAGAACTTAGGAAACTTGGCCTGAAAGGGGCAAGGGAAAAATCTCAACTGCTCCACAAACTATTGGTATATGAAAAGTTAGTTGACAATGGCTTAGTAGGTCGAATTGCATCCAGACGAATGCGTAAAGGGCGGTGTAGATATAGTTCTGCCGGACTTTTCCCACAAGTCAACGGTGTCGCTCTAAATACTTGCAATATCTGTTGAACTTTATCGGTGTAATTTGGATCACTTTCCATTTCCATCTTATGGAATTTCTGCTTGAGTGTTTGTACGTACCGCTCTGCTAATCCATTAGTGGCTGGGTGTCCTGGCGCTGTAAAAATTTGAAAAATACCTCGTTCTTTACAGTAATTTTGAAAAACTGGATTTTTGAAGACAGTCGCGTTGTCTGAAACTAAGAACTGTGGGTATCCATGGAAGCAAAATATTTCTTCTAATAATTTAAGTGTTATAGCAGTATCCGGAGCTCGGTGAATTACTTTGATTTCAGGCCACTTAGACTTGGCGTCGATCAGCAACAAATAGAATTTCCTATTTTTGGGGCCGACGTAGTCCATATGCACTCTTGAAAAATTTTCTTTAGGCTCTTCCCAATGATGTATAGGAGCCTTACTAGGAGACTTCTGATTTAGTGCACAGGATTGGCAAGAACGTACGACACGTTCGATATCTCGATCAATGTTTGGCCAATAACAATATCGTCTCGCTAATTGCTTCATACGGACGATTCCTGGATGTGTTATGTGAAGTTCGTGTAATATTTTAGACTGCAGGGCTTTTGGTATGCACACTCTGGAATCTCGAAATAAAATCTTACCTTGTAAGGTATATTCTTCAAGATGATTCGTACCGGACTTGATATCTTCAATAATCTTCGAAAGGACAGGATCTTCAGGTGTATGTTTCGATATAATTTCGTTGGTTATTTGAGCTGTTGATATATAGTTGAGAGTTTGAGACTGGATTTGATAAATTTCTTCGTCTATTGTAGGAACTTCTATTGGAGATGAATCAGTAACTGTTAAAATTTTGATTGGCATTTCGATGTTCTATTTCGTAGTTGAAGTTTGATAAATAAGCGGCAAATCTCAATAACTTAGCAGCTGTCATTGGGGGTAAATTTTTATGATGGTGAAATATTCTTACCAAAGGTTTATTGTCTGTAATTAACTTTAATTTTCTGCCATAAAGGTATGTATAGAGTTGGTTAAGCGCAAATACTATTGCCAATGCTTCACGGTCAATTTGACTATAATTCTTTTCTGATTGTGATAGGGATCTGGATACAAAACATGGGAGAGTACTGCAGCAACGCCCACCGGGCTGGTGTCGCATGCAACCGTAATTGGCAAAGTTGGATCATATGGAACTAGCGTTTGTTCACTCGCCATATGTTTTTTAAGTTTAGTGAGTGCGGCCTCACAATTGGCGGACCAATCAAAATCGGAATCGATGCAAAGAAGTTTTCGTATTGGTGCTGTGAGCGTTAAATGGTTGGGTATGAACTTACTGTAATATGTTACAAGACCAAGAAATTGTTTGACTTCTTTTTCATTTGTTGGCCTTGGGGCATTAATGATAGCTTCTACTTTTCTGGGATCTTTTGAAATTGTTTGATGAGATATTTGATATCCAAGATATGATATTTTAGTTGCAAAAAACTTACATTTGTTTTTGTTCAAGTGGAGTTCATTGTCTTGCAATCACTTGAAACACTTCATTAGATTTTCCTCACATTCTTTTTGCGATTCCCCGTGAACGATTATGTCGTCAAAATACGAAACGCCTCCTTTTAATCCATGCAAAACCTGATCGAATGTTCTGTGGAATTCGTTTGGAGCTGTTTTGATGCCAAAGCTTAGCCGATTCATTTTGAATGTTCCTTTATGGGTTGAAATTGTTTGAATGACCGAAAGAATAAGATCGCGAATACAAGCTGCCGAGATGAGATTTCTGCGTGCTGTTGTAGGTGTTACTCGCCGAGATAGGGTGAGGAACACGACAGTACGGGGAGAGCTAAACGTTGAGCAGCTTCTTCTCCGAACGGAAAGATCCATACTTCGTTGGTATGGCCACGTGGCACGCATGTCCCCTGCAGTACGACTTCCGAGGCGTGCCTTGAATGCGACTCCGTCAGGTAGGCGACCGCTCGGTAGACCCAGGATGAGATGGTTGGACCAAGTCCAAAAGCTCGCCTGGTTACGCTTGGGCATACCCGCCGAGGAGTTAGAGTCGGCGGCGGAGGATCGGGATGCCTGGAGATCTCTTTTGCGTGCACTGCCCCCGCAACCCCTTTAGTGGAACATGCGGGCTAAGAAAATGATGATGATGATGATGAATTGTTTGAATTAATGCACTTACATCGTCGACTTCTATGTGGAGGTACGCTTTGTACAAGTCTAATTTACAGAAATATTTTGAATTTCTTAGATTATTCACCAATTGGTCGATTTTGGGAATAGGATAATGTGCATCTGTTAGTTGTTTATTAACCCCAACTTTATAATCAAAACATAATCTAACGTTACCATCTGGTTTAGGCACTGCTACAATAGGGGAACCCCAATCGCTTTTGTCAACTGCTGTAATAATGGCATTCTTTTCGAGTGTTAAAAGTTCTTCTTCTACTTTATCTCTTATCGCGAAGGGAATAGTTTTGGCTTTAACACAAACTGGTCTGGCATTCTTTCTTAATTGTAAAGAGCACTTAACACCAGGAATTTTCCCTACCGATTGCTCGAATATTTTTGGAAATAGTTTTTGAAATTGATCAATTGATCTTACCTGGAAAACGTCTTGAATACTGGATTTAGCCGGCTGACTGCTGATTTTGTCGATTTCTTGAAGACTTATGTTTAGGTGTCGAATCCACGTTCTTCCCATTATAGATGAAAATCCATTAGGTACCACGAATAATTTTTCTGTTGTTGTAATTGATTGTATTTTACTGGAACACTTGCTACTCCAACCGGTGTAACGATTCCTGCATCATATGTCCTGAATTTTACGTAAGATGGTTTAAGTTAACTGTTTAGCTGTAAGTTTTTAAAACGATCCCTTGGAAGTAATGTGTAGCCAGATCCGGAGTCCACTTCAAATTTTACAAGTTGGTTTGCGATGGAAATTTCTATTTCATATTTTCTTGTGGAATCTGTCTTGTGATAGCTGCAATATCTCTTGTTTTAGATTGACTGGAAGAAAATGAAGACTTTTTATTTTTAATTAATGTGGAAATGCACACTTTGGATACATGGCCTTGTTTGAAACATGAAGAACATTTAAGTTTATGAGAAGGAATTCTGCAGTCGGATGACTTGTGATTATTTCTCCCGCATTTAATACACAAATCATGTATGCCGATGTCTCCGAAGTCGACGAGGGGAGTTGACATTTTTCGATGGGAAGGACTTCGTGAATGGACTATATGCACTGAAGGCTTTTTTGCGTTTTCTTTATAACTTGACCTTGAGACGCGGTGAATTGTCAGTGCGTTCGTCGATGTGGAAGGATTTTGGGCAACTTCATTAGCATTGACTTTAGCTGTTTCCAATGCCAATGCTTTTTGAAGAATTGCACTGAATGCCGTATTGTCATCGACTTGCAGGAGCTGTTCTCTTATGTAATTGTCTTTTAGACCTCTGATAAACTGCGCTCGAACAAATAGTCCTGAAACAGATTTTTTTATATGCACAATTTAACTTACAGTCAACTGCAATTTTCTGCAACGCAGCAGCATATTCCGAACAACTTTCTTCTAACTGCTGTACCCTCGTGAGAAGTCAATGTTGACATACAAGCTGGTTAACTGGAGGCGCAATATGATTTTGAAAAGCTTTGATGATATCTGTGTATTGTGTTTCATCAAGTGACACTGGAGCCAGCAAACTGTTTCATTGGTCGTAAAGGTTAGGACCGATTGAATTCAGGAACGTCCTTTTCCTCACGCTGTCGTCCGAAATGTTTTTGAGTGCGCAGTAGTTTTCGAAGCGCTCGACGTATTGTTTGAAGCTTTCAGCATCAGCATTAATAATGAAAATTGAACTGACTTCTTTATTCGATGCTTTTGGATTTACTACTAAGAACGTTACAAAACTGTTATTTTAAAAGAAAAGGAAATTCAATATGATTGGAAAAAAGAGATAGAGAAACATACATCAAATAAAAGTATCTTAGGGTGTGTACACAACAGTTCCCTATTTCATTTATGCTTTCTCTCAATTCATTTTTGGTGGTAGTATACTTCTGTTTTGTGGTCACGGTGATTAGTGCGTCACATAAAATTAGTCTGTTCTACATTTTTAAGGCGAAATAATCAAATTACGAATACTTTTGCGGGGTACTGTTTATAGCTATAAAACTGTATGTCGCGCTTTACTTGATTGCGTTTCTCTTAAATGTCCGCACCATATTGGATAAGTATTTCTTAGTAGTTAATCATTTATCCTTACCTTTTGCTGTATTCGTTCATTCATTTGTAACGCCTTTCCAGGCAACGAGTGAGTCGATCGCTAAGTTCAGTGCGTACACGGGAAGAACTTAGGAAACTTGGCCTGAAAGGGGCAAGGGAAAAATCTCAACTGCTCCACAAACTATTGGTATATGAAAAGTTAGTTGACAATGGCTTAGTAGGTCGAATTGCATCCAGACGAATGCGTAAAGGGCGGTGTAGATATAGTTCTGCCGGACTTTTCCCACAAGTCAACGGTGTCGCTCTAAATACTTGCAATATCTGTTGAACTTTATCGGTGTAATTTGGATCACTTTCCATTTCCATCTTATGGAATTTCTGCTTGAGTGTTTGTACGTACCGCTCTGCTAATCCATTAGTGGCTGGGTGTCCTGGCGCTGTAAAAATTTGAAAAATACCTCGTTCTTTACAGTAATTTTGAAAAACTGGATTTTTGAAGACAGTCGCATTGTCTGAAACTAAGAACTGTGGGTATCCATGGAAGCAAAATATTTCTTCTAATAATTTAAGTGTTATAGCAGTATCCGGAGCTCGGTGAATTACTTTGATTTCAGGCCACTTAGACTTGGCGTCGATCAGCAACAAATAGAATTTCCTATTTTTGGGGCCGACGTAGTCCATATGCACTCTTGAAAAATTTTCTTTAGGCTCTTCCCAATGATGTATAGGAGCCTTACTAGGAGACTTCTGATTTAGTGCACAGGATTGGCAAGAACGTACGACACGTTCGATATCTCGATCAATGTTTGGCCAATAACAATATCGTCTCGCTAATTGCTTCATACGGACGATTCCTGGATGTGTTATGTGAAGTTCGTGTAATATTTTAGACTGCAGGGCTTTTGGTATGCACACTCTGGAATCTCGAAATAAAATCTTACCTTGTAAGGTATATTCTTCAAGATGATTCGTACCGGACTTGATATCTTCAATAATCTTCGAAAGGACAGGATCTTCAGGTGTATGTTTCGATATAATTTCGTTGGTTATTTGAGCTGTTGATATATAGTTGAGAGTTTGAGACTGGATTTGATAAATTTCTTCGTCTATTGTAGGAACTTCTATTGGAGATGAATCAGTAACTGTTAAAATTTTGATTGGCATTTCGATGTTCTATTTCGTAGTTGAAGTTTGATAAATAAGCGGCAAATCTCAATAACTTAGCAGCTGTCATTGGGGGTAAATTTTTATGATGGTGAAATATTCTTACCAAAGGTTTATTGTCTGTAATTAACTTTAATTTTCTGCCATAAAGGTATGTATAGAGTTGGTTAAGCGCAAATACTATTGCCAATGCTTCACGGTCAATTTGACTATAATTCTTTTCTGATTGTGATAGGGATCTGGATACAAAACATGGGAGAGTACTGCAGCAACGCCCACCGGGCTGGTGTCGCATGCAACCGTAATTGGCAAAGTTGGATCATATGGAACTAGCGTTTGTTCACTCGCCATATGTTTTTTAAGTTTAGTGAGTGCGGCCTCACAATTGGCGGACCAATCAAAATCGGAATCGATGCAAAGAAGTTTTCGTATTGGTGCTGTGAGCGTTAAATGGTTGGGTATGAACTTACTGTAATATGTTACAAGACCAAGAAATTGTTTGACTTCTTTTTCATTTGTTGGCCTTGGGGCATTAATGATAGCTTCTACTTTTCTGGGATCTTTTGAAATTGTTTGATGAGATATTTGATATCCAAGATATGATATTTTAGTTGCAAAAAACTTACATTTGTTTTTGTTCAAGTGGAGTTCATTGTCTTGCAATCACTTGAAACACTTCATTAGATTTTCCTCACATTCTTTTTGCGATTCCCCGTGAACGATTATGTCGTCAAAATACGAAACGCCTCCTTTTAATCCATGCAAAACCTGATCGAATGTTCTGTGGAATTCGTTTGGAGCTGTTTTGATGCCAAAGCTTAGCCGATTCATTTTGAATGTTCCTTTATGGGTTGAAATTGTTTGAATTAATGCACTTACATCGTCGACTTCTATGTGGAGGTACGCTTTGTACAAGTCTAATTTACAGAAATATTTTGAATTTCTTAGATTATTCACCAATTGGTCGATTTTGGGAATAGGATAATGTGCATCTGTTAGTTGTTTATTAACCCCAACTTTATAATCAAAACATAATCTAACGTTACCATCTGGTTTAGGCACTGCTACAATAGGGGAACCCCAATCGCTTTTGTCAACTGCTGTAATAATGGCATTCTTTTCGAGTGTTAAAAGTTCTTCTTCTACTTTATCTCTTATCGCGAAGGGAATAGTTTTGGCTTTAACACAAACTGGTCTGGCATTCTTTCTTAATTGTAAAGAGCACTTAACACCAGGAATTTTCCCTACCGATTGCTCGAATATTTTTGGAAATAGTTTTTGAAATTGATCAATTGATCTTACCTGGAAAACGTCTTGAATACTGGATTTAGCCGGCTGACTGCTGATTTTGTCGATTTCTTGAAGACTTATGTTTAGGTGTCGAATCCACGTTCTTCCCATTATAGATGAAAATCCATTAGGTACCACGAATAATTTTTCTGTTGTTGTAATTGATTGTATTTTACTGGAACACTTGCTACTCCAACCGGTGTAACGATTCCTGCATCATATGTCCTGAATTTTACGTAAGATGGTTTAAGTTAACTGTTTAGCTGTAAGTTTTTAAAACGATCCCTTGGAAGTAATGTGTAGCCAGATCCGGAGTCCACTTCAAATTTTACAAGTTGGTTTGCGATGGAAATTTCTATTTCATATTTTCTTGTGGAATCTGTCTTGTGATAGCTGCAATATCTCTTGTTTTAGATTGACTGGAAGAAAATGAAGACTTTTTATTTTTAATTAATGTGGAAATGCACACTTTGGATACATGGCCTTGTTTGAAACATGAAGAACATTTAAGTTTATGAGAAGGAATTCTGCAGTCGGATGACTTGTGATTATTTCTCCCGCATTTAATACACAAATCATGTATGCCGATGTCTCCGAAGTCGACGAGGGGAGTTGACATTTTTCGATGGGAAGGACTTCGTGAATGGACTATATGCACTGAAGGCTTTTTTGCGTTTTCTTTATAACTTGACCTTGAGACGCGGTGAATTGTCAGTGCGTTCGTCGATGTGGAAGGATTTTGGGCAACTTCATTAGCATTGACTTTAGCTGTTTCCAATGCCAATGCTTTTTGAAGAATTGCACTGAATGCCGTATTGTCATCGACTTGCATGAGCTGTTCTCTTATGTAATTGTCTTTTAGACCTCTGATAAACTGCGCTCGAACAAATAGTCCTGAAACAGATTTTTTTATATGCACAATTTAACTTACAGTCAACTGCAATTTTCTGCAACGCAGCAGCATATTCCGAAACTTTCTTCTAACTGCTGTACCCTCGTGAGAAGTCAATGTTGACATACAAGCTGGTTAACTGGAGGCGCAATATGATTTTGAAAAGCTTTGATGATATCTGTGTATTGTGTTTCATCAAGTGACACTGGAGCCAGCAAACTGTTTCATTGGTCGTAAAGGTTAGGACCGATTGAATTCAGGAACGTCCTTTTCCTCACGCTGTCGTCCGAAATGTTTTTGAGTGCGCAGTAGTTTTCGAAGCGCTCGACGTATTGTTTGAAGCTTTCAGCATCAGCATTAATAATGAAAATTGAACTGACTTCTTTATTCGATGCTTTTGGATTTACTACTAAGAACGTTACAAAACTGTTATTTTAAAAGAAAAGGAAATTCAATATGATTGGAAAAAAGAGATAGAGAAACATACATCAAATAAAAGTATCTTAGGGTGTGTACACAACAGTTCCCTATTTCATTTATGCTTTCTCTCAATTCATTTTTGGTGGTAGTATACTTCTGTTTTGTGGTCACGGTGATTAGTGCGTCACATAAAATTAGTCTGTTCTACATTTTTAAGGCGAAATAATCAAATTACGAATACTTTTGCGGGGTACTGTTTATAGCTATAAAACTGTATGTCGCGCTTTACTTGATTGCGTTTCTCTTAAATGTCCGCACCATATTGGATAAGTATTTCTTAGTAGTTAATCATTTATCCTTACCTTTTGCTGTATTCGTTCATTCATTTGTAACGCCTTTCCAGGCAACGAGTGAGTCGATCGCTAAGTTCAGTGCGTACACGGGAAGAACTTAGGAAACTTGGCCTGAAAGGGGCAAGGGAAAAATCTCAACTGCTCCACAAACTATTGGTATATGAAAAGTTAGTTGACGATGATGAACCAGAGGAGTTTGATGAAGCGATGTCCAAGAACGAAGAGGATCTGGAAAAAGGCAAAAACGAGCAAAGTGAGGAGGAGAAGCTGAGACAAGAGATCCAGTCCATGAAGGCAGCACTCGAGAGCATTACGTCGTGAAAGGGAAGTGAGAAGAACGAGAGGGCTCCAACGCCTAAGACAAGAGTAGTGAGTTGTTCAGAGGAGAGAGTCGAGTCGAGAAGAGTTCGAGAAATCAGAGATATATACCAGCTAGATGGGCGGATAGTCATGATGGCGGCGATCGGTAAGTTATGAGGTGCAACAAGACTCTGGAGTAATGGGGTTCTTCATTCATCACTGAAAGAATTTCTCCGTGACTTGGTGCACAATTTCCCCGCAGAAGATGATAAAGCTGACTTGTACGAACTCCTGTCGGGTAAAAAGCAACGACTTCACGAGGATATAGAGAAATTTGTGTATGACATGAAAGCTATCGCTTCCAGGGCGCAACTAGAAGAGAAAACAGTCGTCAAGCACATAGTACGTGGCATCACCGATGTGGAGTGTTGTGATGCTCTGAAAGCAGCACAGCCAGACACCGTGAGCGTCCAATCGCAGCGGAGACCATCACACAGTACTATATGTACAGCAAGCTCTATATTGACGCCTAGAACGGACACGGCTGGAGCAATCAGTGGCAAGCCATCGTCTGACGACACTGTCAGGCCTTTAAATGCAATCAGACGGGGCACATGGGACGCAATTGCGTAAAGACTAAGTACTTTAGATGCAACCAAGTCGGGCATATCAGTCGTAACTGTGCAGCGAGGGTGGCAGAGCAGCAATACCAGAAACCTATAAGGTCAGGTCAGTTATGGGTGTGCGAAGTCCAGAATGTATATCACAAAATGGTGACCGTCAATGGGGAATCGTTTGAGGCTTTCATTGACTTGCAGCGAATGCGTCACTTTACGAGAATCGGTAGCTGTTGCCAAGAATTTACACTTTGAGGAGGATAATAGAAAGCTGAACGGGTTTGGCGGTGGAGGGTGACGGTCTGTGGGAAAATTCTACGCAGAGCTTGAAGTTTATGCTTTACGGGGTTGGTGTGAAGTGTCAGTTGTTCCTGACAAAAGCCAGCCCTACAAAATGATAGTTGGTCGACGCTTGCTAGATCAATCGCAAGTGAAGATTCAGAAGACATATGAGGAGCTTAAAATTAGAGATGAACTGTGAATGATGAAGGCAAATCGTTCATTATTACAGGAGAGACGAGGGAGATGAAAATGAGGAGCAGAATTGAAACTGGTGGTATTGCATCGAATGAGTAAACGCCTGCCGGGAGTGCTTCGCCCAAGATGCCACCGAACTTGGAATTTCCAATTGGGTTGAGTGCACAATCGAAGTAACCACAACTCAACCAGTTTGCGTACAGCCCTACCGATTGCCTTTTGCCAAGCAGAAGATCGTGGAAGAAAAGGTCATTGAAATGTTGCAGCACGGATTCATTCAACCTTCGACATACAACTTTTGTGCATCGACAGTCCTCACAAAGAAGTATGGCACAGATAGAATGTGCATCGACTACCGAGCGTTACACAAGGTGACCACAAAACAGAAGTTCCCGATGCCTATCGTGGAGGAAATATTCGCGACTTTGGCCGGAAAGAGATACTTTACAACACTGGACCTCGTATCCAGATATCATCAAGTGAGGATAGCAGCGCAAAGCCAAAAGTACGCTACACAGAACGGGCTGTATGAATTTATGCGCATGCCGTTTGTGTTTGTTTAGTGAATATGCCGGCCTACTTCCAAATGTACATAAACTAAGTGAGGGCGCGAATGGACCATGGTGATGCGGCGGTTTATTTGGACGATAAAACAAATATGAAGTGGATTATTTAGTTTTGATTGAACGTGAGCCTTTAGCAACAGGTGAATCAAGAAAAATCGATCCGATGTGTAGGGGCCCATACGTCGTAGCACAGGTGTTGCCGAACGACAGGTATATCTTGGCGGATATTCCAGGGCAGCAGCGACCTCAGAAACCATTTGAATCGATTGAGAGCGCTAACAAGATGAATTATTGTGTATTAATCGTGAGCTTTAGAAAGCAATTGTTTGATTTAGCTTAACAACTTGGTGTTTGATTTGTTTTACACATTACAATCGTTTTTAACCGTAGTTCTTTAGATTGATATTTTGAGTGCAGTTGAATTGGATAATCGAACACAGAACTGAACCAAGCAAATTCTACCCACACCCAAATTGAATTAAAATAAAACACAAGAAATTTTCGAAATTAATTTAAATTTTTATTATCATATACTTTTTATTTATTACTATCTCAATACTTATGAAGCAAAACAAATTAAAACAAAACAAAACCGAACAACGAAAATAAACAAAACATGATTAGTATCTAATTAGTTATATGTCAATAATAGTTTATATATTACTTTTGTTCTCCTTTCTTTTTAAATCGACCATTCGGGTAGATACATACGCAATGATGATTTGTTTTTTTTTTATTTTATTTTAACTTCGCCTATTTATTCTTTAATAATTTATATTTTTTATAATTTCAAAAATTCTATTACCTACGTTTTTTTCTTTTTTTCTTTTATTAAACTAATCATAATAGTTAAAATGCTATATTTTCTTTTCTTATTTACAAGAATAGCACATGCACACAAACACACAATAAAATTGTGACGAATAGGATCTCAAAACATAAAAATGAAAAGTCAGTAAAGAGAGAAAGAGATAGATTTGGAGAGTTATACATAATATAGATCTTTTTTCTTAATAGTGTTCATCTCAAATTGAGTATTTTGTTTTAGTTATTAAATTTAGTTTATTTAGGATAAGTATTCTATCATCAATTATGCCCAATTATTAATTTAGTTTTTTTTAAGGATAAGAGTAGTATCATCAGTTATGCCCAGTTATGTTTTTTACCTATGCAAAACATTGAACGTGAAAAGTTTAAAGTCGTACACAATGTATAAATTCAAATTTGTTTTTTTTTTTTTTCAATTTATTTATTAATTATAATGCTAATTTTTTTTCCTTGTTTGAAGCCATTTTTTGTTTTTCTTTAGTTTATGGATGTATTTAAGAACGAGTAAATACATATAAATATTATTTATAATTTAATTGGTTATGGAACGGTGACACAAGAGATTCATAGGTTTTTAGTTACTAGTCGAAAGGGTTTTGTGATGTAAGGCCTTTTGAAAGGAATACTTATGCAATGTTCATTCGGCTGGATGAAAATAAGTATCGTTTTTTTATGAGTCTGGTTAGAAAATTTAAATGGAGAGTAAAAGAGTCGTTTTGCAGACTTCTGAAAATTAGTGTTGCAATGTTTGAAGGTGGTCCCATCACTCAAATGAACATTTATTTAACCTATTCCGAGAAACACAGAGTTTCTTTAAGTCCAGCTGAAGTTTTGTTAAGCTACAAAAAAAAATCATAAATTGGGACGTAGAGTCCACCCAAGTGTAAGATTTGGTGTATTGGCATTATGTTCAGATATCTACGACAATAAATTTATTAATAACTTGAAATAAAGTATAAACATATTTGATCTGATTTTCGATTTATTTTGCCCGTAGTGGCTGATCTGCCTCTTAGCAAGATACAATAATCTCCTAATAGACATAATTTTTATCATCAGAGTTTGATCAAGTCTGTAATTGTACAGAGTGGCAACATAGTCTGTTAACACATATTTCTAGGTCGTTCAATAATTAAAATGCTATATTTAAAATAAAAGTCACTTTGATTTTTTAACATAAGTAGTGGTCGATGCCATCGGAACACATATTTTTGGGAAACGTAAAGGAAAGATGTAGACAGCGCCCATTGACTTTGCAACTGACAAAAAGTGATCAGCGATGCGAATTGGCAAGTAGTTTGCTTTGAGTCATATCTTGTGTAATCAAATGGTACTCCGCACACGACGCTACTGGTTGAGAACTCATTTTCGGTTTTCAAAAAACTGTTTGTCACTAGTCGGCTGCTGTCATGTCATGTTGCCTATTGATTTCAATTACTAGTTTGCAAAAATTTGCAACAACAGACAAACCCGTTGCTAGATTTTGAACTAGAACTAAAAATTTTGATTGGTAATGAATTTCCTCGTGTGTGGAGTCGAGCCACCGCTGCGGTCGTAACTAATCAAGAGCTTAGATAACTCAAGCTGAGGTTATTGAATTAGTCGGCGACTAGTTCCATTGACTCTGTGTGTTTTGTTTTAAAGACGCAAATCGAGATAAATATATTGTAGGCGCACTTGCGTTTGGCGTACTTGTGATTTGCACATCAAAAGTGCGTGGCGACCGTTGCTGGCCAACGGGCATCGATATTTTCCTATAAAAGGGTGAGGAGAATAAGTATTATTGAGTAGTATAATTAGTGAGTTTGTGAAATAAAGCAATTTTTGCTTTACTCAAGAGTTTTCCGTTTTCTTGATTTTGCTCTAACATTGTTATTTGCACAATTACGAGATAACGCGAATTTGAGGTCAAACTGCAGTCATTTAAATTTTAAAGAAGATAATGCAAAATATCATCAATGGCAATACAAATTCGGAGTGCAACATTGAATGAGGACATTATTGTTGTCATCATTTTGCATCATCTTAACATACTGACCCTCGCTTTGAGTCAGCGAAATACTTTGGCATGAACTTCAGACACCAGCCGTCAAATGAGTATAGTTCTTACTAAACGAATGATAACATTCGTTGCGAGTGAATCCTGAAGATTTAAAAAAATAGTAAACATACTTTGATGCCAAACAACACTTGACTCTTCTACGCTTTCCATTCTTACAAGATCCCATAATTCAAACGATACGTTATGAAATTTTTCATTAAAAAATTAACAGAAATTAGTTGCATACCTTTTTGCTTTACTTTTGTTCGACGTTTCACCCTAATTGTTGAAGATGCTGTAGTTGCCATTGTTCCCTTAAAGACTGCTGGTGTTCTTGTTTGGATTATGGGAAGATTATTTTCATGAACCTGAGTCGCAACACTCACCACATTATTTTTCTCCCCACTACACCTGGCAAAGAGCTCATCAAATCACATGTTTTCATCAAACTTTGCGAAATTACTTTCCCATTGGAAACTGCTCGAGTCTTTGTTCCCGTCCTCTACGCTTCCACCACTATTACTGTTGCCATTTATATTCGTTGTCTTTTGGCCGCCATCGGAGTTGCTGCCTGGTGGAGACTTGAAAAACTCATCATCCTCGAAAGGATCTTCATTTTTCTTGGCAAAAATATTTATCGACTCCGATTTCTTTAACATCTCTTGTCTTTGCTGCAATTTACTATTTATACGGAGGTTATTCTTCTTTGGTGGTTCAGGATTCCATTGATCTTCCTTTTCGAAATCGAATTCAGCCTTTGAAAAGTCGTCTTCAAAAGCATCATCACAGCAGACAGTTCCACTGCCAATACTTGGCTGATCGTTGTCGAATTTAGAGATCGTAACACGATCATCAAACCGAAGCTTTTGAGTGGAAGTTGTAGTAGGGTTGCTATTGGAACAGTTTGTCGATGGTGGTGCAGGTGAAAATTCACCATCAAATGTGGTCACCGAGTGTATGCTTCCCACCATGTGTTTCTCCTTATCAGAGAAGTCATTTGAGAATCTAAACGAAGATTTCGTGGCAGGCGTGGTCGTGGAGGCGGAATTGCAACTGGCTGGTGGTGGCGAGTTGAAATCACTCTCAAAACCGTGCTCTTCGAAATTAAATTTGCTACTTGTGTTCGATCTCGGTGTGTCTTCGAAATCATCAAAATCAAAGTCCGCACCTCTCGGGTGTTGGATCATGGATTTCGATCCAACTGGTTCATCAAACGCCTCGTGCTTGTGAGCAAGGGCTCCTCCGCCCTTTTCTGCGTAATAGTTAGACTCCTTCTTTGCCAAGTATCGAGGAGTTTCATCGTCATCCTCGTAACTGTATTTATCTGTGGTAGAGGCTTTTTGGCGTCGATCGCTTTCCATCATTCGCTGATGCATTTCATGACGACGTCGATTGAGCCTCTCAAATTTATCTTCATCTGTTGGCTGATCATAGTCTTCGTAATTGATGTAGTCATAATTGTCGCGGTGTGACCCGTAGCGTTGGGCTTGCCGCGTATCGGATGATGGCATTTCTTTGCCGCTGCGTGATCGTGGTTTCTTCCTAAAACTGAAATAGACATAATGATTAAACAAAATATCTTCTTGGTGTTTTCAACTCACCGTCGATCCTTTTCTCCATCTGAGCCTGAGGGAGTGTTACCCAGACCCCTTCTACTTTCAGCAAGACGTCTCTCAGACTCGGATGCACTGGATGGCCGTTTCCATCCTTTTTGCCCATGTCCTGGTGGAGGAGGTTCTAATATGTATACAGAAAAGCAACCATCAAATTTGACTTGTTATTTGTTATTTATTAATAACACCCACCCTCACCATCCCAAGGACTTGAACCACTACTTTTGCGCATTCTCTGTGATCCTTGACTGGGTCTTTGAAGGCTTCTTGTGTCCAATGAGCCCACTCTCCTAGATTGAAGATCAGCTTCTGAATCCTGGTCGTAGTCTTCAATCGCGATACCACTTCCTCCACCTGTTGGCAAACGCATTTTCATCCCTTTTCGCAGAGATCTTGTCTTCTCCGGACCACCCATGTAACGCTCACGAAATTCTTCTCGACTCTCTAAGCTACCATAAACGTCTCCGCTGCCAAAGCTCTTCCGTCTACGGCCACCGCTTTCGTAAGATTCAACACTATCGCGATCAAAACTTTTTCGATCACGTTCATAGATGTAGTCTCGAGATTTATATGACTTTGGAATTCCACTGCCTCCGAAGTTATCGTCGTAGATGTTCTCATAGTCTCTTCGCACTGGTTTATTTTTTTCAAAACTACCATCGCCATAATACTGCGCCATCTTACGATCCTTAGTGTCTGGAGACTCTCCATATGACTCAAAGTCATAGTTTGGGCGCATATATTCCCGATAATATTTTCGCTTGTCATATCCTTTGTAATCACGTCGATCATAGGTTAAGTGTGATGATGGAATTTTGTGTTCACGCTTGTCGTACACCGGTGGTCCATACGTTGTGCGTTCATAAGCACCGCGATCGAAAGAACGTGCACGGCCCTCCTCATCTTGAGGTGACCAAGTGTGATGTGGTCCCGTGTGATACCATTGGGGTGAATCTGCATGAATAAGTACCATTAAAACAAAACAAAAGAATACAACCTCAAAAAGAAGCTTACCAAATTCGAAGTTTTCTCGACTTCTAGAAATTCCTGCTTTTATTTTTCGATCTCGACGTTTAGTCATCTCTTCCTCGTACCTAAAAACAAAGTACACTTAATAAGTAAGGGAATAACTTTAAACGGCTTAATGTAAAGAAGTAACTTACTCATAGTCTTCATCGCAGGAGTTCATTCTTCTGGCATGCCGCATATAGTAACCATGTCGATCGGCACCACCGACCACAGCTGGAGGGATTCTCTTTTTATATTCTGATGTCTCGTCATCCCAAGGACTCAAGTCCCGCGAAGATGATGAGGTCTGGCCTTTGGCCCACCGCTTGTTGTATTCATCGCCACCAGTACGGTTCCAGTCCTCTTTTCCGTCTGATGAACATGGCGACTCTCCTTGACCTTTACCAGTCAACGCCACCTTAGATGACTTCAATCGATGTTTACTTGTCTCTAAATCGGTGTTTTTATCGAAAACGGCCCAAGATTCTTTTGGTGATTTTGGTGACTTTCCACCTGCAATAGGTTTTGTGGCGGCAGCATCTGAGAGACCAGTATCCGCATCTGGAGACGATCCACAGACGACATCACTTAGAGAACCGGAATTTAAGCCTTTGCTGGCGTCGATCAGATTAGAAACTGCTACCAGCTGTGGAGGAATGGGCGACTTCGATAGGGGTGTCTTGGAGAGGGGACTCTTTTGGGCGGGTGCTGGGGATTTTTGTAGAGGAATGGGCGATGTGGACATATCATTGAATTGGGATTTGCCTAAGCCGGCTTTGAAGTTGATACTTGTCGACATCGTTGCTAAGGGCGATCTACGTATTGTGTGTGGAGAGCAATCATTATTATCGGCCAAGGCTGGAGATTTCGTAGCCGCATTATTGGGCGATAGATGCTCTCGAGAGTCAAGCGATAGGTTGGATATAGCACGGTTCATTAGTTCATCAATTTCGAGATCATCCTTTGTTGTCGATGACACAGTTAAAGTATGTAAGAATTTATTAGAACCCTTCTTGCTGCTAGCTTGGTCGTCTTCCTCTTCGTTTTGATTGCTTTCAGGGCTGCTTTCAACGGGAGATTTTTGATCTTCCTCTGCCGCTAGATCCTCCGTATTGCTATTGAAATCGTCACTAAACTCTGGAAACTCATGCATGAGGTTCTCACACTGCGCAGGTGGTGGCTTCTCGAACAGGTCTTCAACTAGGATGATGTCACGCAAAGCCGCATACCGGTCTTTTGCGTGCGATATAGCTTCTGTTATCTTTGTGTCGATCTTTGCCACAGGCACTGATGTGGGTGATTTCTCGTCATCGCTAAATTTTGCCAATGTGTTCGTCTCCGGGATAGCTCCGCTTAAACTTTCAGCCTCATCGTCTGCCTCGGGGGAACTTTTTTGCTCTATGCTATCTTGCTGACGTTCTTGATCAATTATTTCCCGAAATACAGCGTATCTATCGGCTGGAGGTACTGCAGCGGCCTTGGGAATTTCTTCTGCGTTAGATGGGACTGTTGGCATAGCTGCATTTTCGAACTGCGAAAAATTTGCTACAAATGGCGATGGCTCTTCTTCGCCGAAGTTATCATCGAATTTAGCCACGAACGTAGCGTCTGGCATTTGGTCAAAGTTAACCTTGAATATTGGTGGACTATCTTCCTGAGCATGACCTGTGGCAAGTAAATTAGTCTTAGGTTTCTTAGACTTTTCAATGAATTCTGAGAGGTATGTGGTGAGTTCGACTAGCGTCATTGTACTTAGCTTCGATGTGGGCACACCAAGCTTTGTGGCAAGCTCATCTATTCCCAGCGTCAACAACTGACTCAATGTTATGTCTGGCAAAATGGATGATTCCTCTGCTTCCTCATCATCTGGTTTTGCTGCTGTGGATACAACCTGTTGTTCGGCTCCCACCTCAGTCTTGTTCTCGTAGATTTCCTGTCGGCGTAGTCGACCCCGTGTTTGTGGGGGTGGTAATAAGGGTGGCACACTGCCTGACATTGGCTGTAGATAGTCATCTTCATCATTGCCTGGTTTCCGAGGTCGACCAGGTCCAGGATACATGCCCTCAGATCGGCCAATTCGTCGAGAAGGCAATGGAATCGGAGGAATTGATGCATCCTGAGTTACATTGCGGCCCTTAGGTGTTGAAACACATTCATACCGACTCGAAGGCTGTGGGGTTATCCTCGGGCGGATAACAATATCGGAAAACTGTTTTTTTGGTGGTAATGGGGGGGGCTCTGCATGACTGACGGAGTCTGGACGTGGAGGTGGTTCTGGTGCCGCCTCATTCTCACTCAACGAGTCGCTCTCTTGCAGTCGTCGCATGTTTATGCTATTAGAGTCACGCTTGGAGAACTTCTGTCCGAAAAGATGTGGCATTTTCTTTGAGCTTATACTGCTGATCACATCGACCGTATTCTGCTTGAATACACTTGGGCGATTGCGACTGCCTGCTGTTGGAGACTCACTCGTTTGGCGCTCCACTCTACGGTGATGTTGCAACTGATTACTATTAGCTGCTGACCAACCGGACTCGGGTGGCAGATTCACTTGTAGCGGACCGTTAAACATGTTATCTTTCTTTGCCATACGTTGGTCGTCTAAGGATGTAATCTTGGCCTCTGGCCCATTGTTCGTGGGAAATTCAAACTCAAAAGGATCAAGTTTGCTGAAGATATCTCCATCCTGGAAGGGATCGCTCTTCTTGCGTGTTGGCGAAAAAGGATCCGTATCGCGGGGAAGCATCACCGGATCGGTTGGATGACCATCTGCTTTGTCAAAATTATGATTAAAATTTAAATTTAGACCTTTTGTTGTACAACTATGAATGGGCAACAAACTTGTCTGTCTCTCATTCGGCTGATATGGCTCTGCTTCAGTGCCAGCTGCTGGATTATCTTCCACAAGAATGTCATTGCTTCCATCGGAGCTAGAAATAAACTGTGCGGGGAAAGTCGTCTCCGGGCCAGAAAGATCTTTCAGAACCTTCTTTGGTGGATTCTTAAGCTCTTGGAAAAAATACTTCTTATCCACATACGGTCGAATGCGACCTGTTCCTAAAGGGTCCAGATCTGAAAAAGCGTCTATATATTGACTACTATGAGTTGCATTGGCCGATGTGACCGAATTGCTTAGTAATACTGAGTTATTTGTGATGGTAGTTGTGGTACTATTAGTATTTGACACAAGGCATTCGTTATTAGAAGTTAGTAATGCATTTAGTGGAGCTGAATATTTATTGGTATTAGTGTTAGAACTAAGAAAATCCTCACCAGATTTTTGCAATTCATCACTTTGAGATGCTGGGACAGTAGCAGTGCCAACTGCTGCGGCCGATGTAATGTTCAGACCACTTGGAGGTGAGGAATTTGAGATTCCAATAATGCCACCAGCAGCAGAGGTGGTTGATGACGGTGGAGTATGTTGAGTATTTGCGGTAATAGTTGCTGTTGAGGTTACCCCTGAGCCAGACATTATCAGTGTGGATGGTATTGGTACAGGTGTTGTCATTGAACTAACGACGACAGATGCAGCTTTTGTTGTGTCAAAAACATCATTTTGATCAAGATCATTTAACCAGTTATCAGTAGTTGATGAAAGACTCGAGGTGTTTATTTGATTTTGTTTAGATTGAGAGGATAGTATATTAGAGATAGATGGGACACTGGATGTTGTGGTAGTGGAGGGTATGGTAGAATCAGGAGGTTTATTAGGTTTGGAGTGTCGCGAACGTGTGGATTCAGGTGGCGGTAGAAGATTATAAGTCTGAAAAAGAAACATTAAATGATTTATTATTATTATAATTTATTACAATATAATTTAATAACAGCTGCCAATGCCTACTGCTCTCAAGAATTTAGTATCTTAAATGTCTATATTTAGCTTTTTAATATAATTGAAAATTAAGTAAATATTTTGGTGACTTGGGGACTTAAACAGAAGATCGACTGGTAGGTTTCCGTGTTGGGTTGTATGAGTGTGACCCAGTATGTGTTTGACATCATACCGTCTGTGGCAAGTGCTGCATGTAGGTGGAGAGGAGCCTTTAACTAAGTCATCATCATTAGTGGCGTAACAGCCCACGAAGGGCCAGAGCCTAGCTTTTCGCGCCTTCACTGTGTTGTGCGCGTTATAATTTTGAGACATGTGGAGGGGACCTACATTTTATTGCCGGTTCCGAGCGGCGAATTGCGAAAGCTTTCCGTGACAGAAGTACTCCAGGAGGTTTGTCAGTCGTTTGCTGGAGGTGGAGCCGTGAAAATTGTTTGTGGTGTTTTTTCTCCAAGCTGGATTCGAATCCGGGTACTCTCGCTTAACAGTCCGACGCACTAACTGACTAAGCCACGACGCCCTTTAAGTAAGTGCTGATGAGTATAGGCTGCGTGCCCTAGTCGAAGTCGCGTAAAAATGGTGTTTGCTTTTTTCGAAGTAGTGGTAGGGTAGGAAGGGCTGCTGCGATCTGGATTGTAGAATAAGTACCGATGCTGGTAGTTTTGCCAGTTTGATAAGAATTGGGTGTCCAGTCTGCACCTCAGTAGTCGTAGGGTGTCTGATTTGGTGGTAGCATAAAATTGGTACATTGCAGCACGGTGGGCGAGTCGAGCTTCTAAGTCAGCGAATGTGGGTTGGAACCCACTTAGCTATGCAGTTACGGATATCTGATATAATAGCTGTATCTCTTAGATTTTTTATGGCGCTGATCGTGGGCCAACTGTCCGAGCAGATCACATACTTTCCACTCTGCTTAGCAGTTATTGCTGTGTCTTTATGGATTGCTAGCGCTTCTGTGCTGAACACAGAGGCATATGTTGGTAGTAAACCTGCGATGATTAAGGACCCGTTTTCCTTGGTGACGACAAAAGATATTCTGTTGTTAATCTTAGACCCGTCAGTGAAGATAAATTTCCAGCCTTTGGCTTTAAGTGATGAAGAGAAGCGAAGAAATGATGTGAGGTGGGTCTCTTTCGGCGTGTTGGCTCTGTCATGCAGCGTAGGGTCGAGAATCAATTATTTTGAATTGATGGTCTATAGTGAAAGTCGGAGTGCGTTGGAAGACAACTCTCTGCGGTAGATCTAAGTTTTTGGCTGTGTTAAAGCTCTTGTTATTGTCGATTGTACTCCTGTTGAGTATTTCATACTTTTTGCTGAAGCAAAGTTCATGGTAGTGATGGAGTTATTTGGATGTAGAAGCTTTATGTACTATTTGGCTTGTGCGGCTTCTATGCCGTTTTCTACCGTGGGAAGTCCAGTTTCTGATAGGGCTGGTTCGAAAGGCGTTGATACTTCTACGGGCGGCTTTATGATATGGGGCTTTCATGGTATTTTTAATTGATTTAGGCGAGTTACCGTAAATATAAATGAGTGTTATATTTTTTGTTAGCTAAGTAGTTAGTAGTATTTGCTCTGGCAGGTAGACTTTTATTAAGGCTAATACAGTGGGTTTTCCAGTTATAATTATTATTAAAAACTGGCCCTAAAATACTTAAATTACTTACAATATTGATGTCAACATTATTATGTTGCAGGACTTTTTCCGACAGATGTGCAAAAGTTTGCATTTGTCGAGAGAAAGGTTTACACCAGAGGAATTAGAACACCATAAGCGATGGAAGTCGATTTTTAGTCTCATTTAGATCATTGCTCCTACTCAGCATAAATACATCGTCGGCATAAGTGCAATAGTCTAAGTGTTTGTGCTTACGAATTACTTTTAAAAGTTCGTCGAAAGCAATTATGAAAAGGACCACTGAGAGTGGAGAGCCCTAGGATATTCCCTTAAAGAGATACTCCAATCCTTAAGTTTTGTTAAAACCAAGTGGATGTCCATTCTGTCGAAAGCCTTTTCAAAATCGAGAGAAAGTATGGTTATATGGTTCCGGGCACAAAGTGCCTTGGTTATGTAAAAATCTAGCAGATGTAAAATCATGCAGACTTTTGGCTTTGCTTTCCTTAATTTCTTGGCGGGATTTTGCATTGGCTTTTTTATATTGGCTTTTATGAGATTTGTTTTGGTTGGATGTCTTTTGAAAAGTTTCCACGCCGACTGTTTATCGTACCGTAGATTAGCTAGAAAGGGACTTCACCATGGATCTCTTCGTTTTTGGGCGTGAGGACTGTTTTGTGGAATGAATGTATTTGCAGCTGTTCTTATAATTTTGTGAAGTATCGCAGCCTCTCCATTGATATTAGCCGAAATAATTTTGTCTGACAAATTATCTAAGATGCACTTGTTGTAACAAGCCCAATTAGCTTTAAAAGTTTTGAATTTCGGGTTAAATGGTATTTTAAGTTTAACCGGGCCAAGGGCAACAGACGAAATAATTGGAAAGTGATCACTATTGTACAGGTCATCCAATATTTCCCAACAGATGGCTGTATAGAATTCAGGAGAACAGCAGATAATATCTATATTTGTAAGTGAGCAATGGGCCGATAGATGAGTTGGAGAGCTATCGTTTAAGATAACGAGATTGGAGTTTATAATGAAGGATTCAACTTCTCTGCACCTAGAATTCGTGTTGTTTGAACCCCACAGAACACTCGAAGCGTTAACATCACTCACAAGAATAATTGAGGTATGAATTTGGAGGACAATGTTTTCCAGGTCATCTTTTGAGAAGATTTGATCTGGTAGTATACAAATTGATAGTACTGTGAGTTTAGTCGAAAGTTCGATCTCGAAGGCAAACGTCAATAGCTTGGAGTTAATAAAAATTTGTTTGTGTGGTATATTGTTTTTTATTAAGAGCGCTTTACCTTGTTTAGATGGGGTGTTACGTGCATAATTGTGGAAATACCTTGTGAAGCCTCGAGATATATGTGGTGAGAAAGTATAAGCGCAGTGTGTTTTTTTACAGGGACACAACAGATGGTCTTTGTTCCTTTATTAAAAGGTTGAGTTCGTCATAATTAGTGAGGAAGCCTTTTATGTTTCATTGGAGGATTTTGCAAGTTTTAATAGTTTGGGTTGATTGATTTGAGGTTTGGGGAGAAATAGGTGACAGACCAGATCGATTAAGATGCGGGCGAGATCGCCTGAGTTCAACCGATTTCGTGCCCATCCCAACCGGTGTAAGTCGCGACCAGTTTGACGGTGTATTGTGAATGTGGTTATTGATTATTATCTGTATCAGATGTGTTAATAAAGTAGGAGTTACTGTTTATAAAATTGAAAGAAGAATGGTTTACAGATTTTGGTGTAGATGATGAAGGAAGTGGGCGATTTTGTGGTGATGTGTCGTTGATTTTTAGATAGAAGGGAAGGTAAAATATTTGTTAGGTTTATTGCTGATTTTGTCGGGTCTGACACTGTAGAATTTGTTTGTGTACAGGTGGAAAGAAGTATCGGACTGGAGGCGACGGTTTTGATAGGTAGGTTTGTGGGTGTTACAGCTTTGTTGGTTTGCTTAGCTTTTTCAGCATATGTATGGTTAGACGGTAGAGGGTGTGTCTGATTGTATATTCGTTTGTCTCCGGCCATGCTAAACTTATTTTTTGTTTTAATTTTCAATGTTTCTTTACTTTGTAGATATTTTGGGCAAACGGTAGATAAGGGAGGGTGTGCTTCCGCACAAGTGGCGCACATTATACGAGTTCATATCTCAGGTTCATGTGGGAGCAGACCACAGTTTGCATAGACCTTGACTTTGGAACAGCTTTTTGTAGTGTGGCCGAGTAACTGACCGGGTAAGGAATGTATTATGGTACTTTCACTTTGTACCAACCAATATTAAATGTACCAGGAGATTTGTTGAGATCGAAGGTTAATAGAACTAGACCTGTAGGTTGTTTGCCATCAATTAGTCTCTTTAATTTATATACGTCAGTCACGCTTTGCGATTTCATCTCAGATATAATTTCACTGTCTTCGATGTTGCAAGAGGCATATACAACTCCCTTTAAAGAGATCAATTTCGCGTGCAGTTTAGTAGTCACAGGGCATTGTTTTGCGATATTTGTGATTCGCAGAAATTTGTTCGGAACTCTCTGGGATTTTGCGAGAATAAGTTCAGTTAGGAATTGCTATCGTATTCGGTACTAATGGCATCTATGGCCTTCAGTCGTTCATAGACCCCCGTGGCGATTAGACGTGTATCGGCTTTTTGTGCAGCGACTTTACTTTTGTGAATTATATTCGAATGAAAAAATCAGTGATATTGTGACAGAGACACTAAAACAATAAGAGCGAGTTGGCTCACCGATAGTGTGCAGTGCAGCAGAGTGACGAACCCCAGGTTCAAATCCCAGTGGGAAACATAAAATTCAAGACTTTTTTTGAGTAAACATTTTTCTACTTGCGAAGTGTGCCGTAGAATCACGTGATGGAGGAGAGCGAGCGGCCCGCGCTCAGGATAGCGGACCGCGAAGACGAGTCATCGGCATATGAAACGCCGAGTCCAAAAGGCCACACAAGCGTGGTTAACGTAAAGGGAGTGGTGAAGAAGAGGAAGAGGTTGAATCCAATTCCCAACCTCGTCAAACGCCGTACCACAACAGCTACGTCCGAACAGCTGCAGGGCAAAGCATGTGCTACGGCGGTAAACGCAACAACAACTACTACAGCAGCTGATGACGACGAAAAATCAGGCAACGATGAGGAGACAATCTCTTACTTCTCCGACGGCCGAGAGGGCCGTTATTCTATGAATTCATTTGAGGAATTGGGGTCAACAGACTCTGACGACGAAAATGAAGAACTGCTTGTATTAAAATCAAGCCTCACAGCAGCAGAAGAGCAAAAACGCAAGCTGGAACGAAAAATAGCGGCTCTCAAAGCCAAACAAACGGCAAGGAGAGAGAAGGAGAGATCAATCCAGCTACAACAAGAGGAGCTGAAGAAGGAACAGCGGGGGCAGCAAAAGCAGCTGGTAAACAAGAACCAGCAAGAATTGCCCTCAGCAGCACAACAGCCGAAAAAACAACAGCAGCCAAAGCAGCTGCAAAAGCAACAACAACAACAACCATTGCCAAAGCAGCAAAGGCAGCCGCAGCAACAACTACAGCTGCCCAAGCAAGTGCAGCAACAGAAGCACCAGCCTAAACAGCAACAACAACAAAAACCAAAACAACAGAAGCAGCAGAATCAACAGCAGCAGCAAGATCAGCATCAACAGCAGCAAGAGCAACACCTAGCGGACCAGCCAGCGGAACAACAGCAGCAGAAGAAGAGCAAAATACCACCCATCTTCACCTACAAAACGGACCTGCAAGCCACGATTCAGGTATGTAAGTCGGCCATTGATAATCGTTTTGTCATAAAAAGGTTAGGGTTAGATAGGCACGCCATTCACTGTCAGACAGTGGATGACTACATATTAGTCAAAAATTGCCTGAAGCAAGCTACGACGGAGTTTTACTCCTTCACGCCCAAAGGAGAAAAGCTCCAAAGCGTGATTTTGAAGGGATTGGAACCGTCTGCTGATCCGGTGAAGATCCTCAAATGGCTCAAGAAAAAAGAGTCCGACGATCTGACGTTTGTGAGCGTCAAGCCCTTCACCACAGCAAGGGCAAAACGGGAGAATCGGAAACTGCCGTTCTTCCTGGTTCAGCTGACTCCTAAGAGCAACATCGAGGGTTTAAGGCAGGTTAAAATCCTTAACTTTCAGGTTGTCTCCTGGGAAAGATTAAGGCGCAGCGAAAGCATTTTACAATGCGTTCGTTGCCAAAGGTTCGGACACGCCGCATCGAACTGCGAAATGCAGCCTCGGTGTGTGAAGTGCAGCCAGAACCACAAGGCAGAGGAATGCACTCTGGGTAGGGAAGGAGTTGATAGGGCACAACTCGTTTGTGCATTATGCAAGAATTCGGGACACACCGCTAACTATCGGGGTTGTCCTGAGTTCAAGAATATTAGGGTAGTCAGGTCCAACCTTGGTCGACAGAAGAGGGTGGAGCCCAAAACGATCCCAGCGCCACCTTCTGCACCTGCAATACCCGTCACGCCTCAACTGACCTTCGCCCACATGGCGTCTGGTCGAGGTAAGACGGCAGAGCCTATCAGACCGAAGGAAGTTCCACGAGTCCCTGTGACCGGAACTCCGGAAGTCACAACTGACGTTGTGTCCCTCTTGCTTGCTCTGCAGGCTAAGATGGACCAGATGCAACGTCAAATCCAAGTGCAGGCGGCGCGAGTAGATCAGATCTACTCTCTTCTGCCGGCAATTAACGCTACGCAATTAAGATCATAATGGCTGCGCTGGCGGAGAATAACCTTCGGGTCCTTGCAGTGAATGTAAATTCACTGATTAGGGTTGAGCGTAGGAACGTCCTTTTTATGTTGTTAAAAGACCAAAATCCTGATGTACTTCTGGTTAGCGAAACTAAGCTATCTCAGAAACACAAATTAGGACATAGTAATTACAAAATTATTAGAAGAGACCGACCCAACTCCACACAAGGGGGTGGTGTTGCGATCTTCATAAGAAATAATTTAAACCATAAAGTTGTGTACAGCGGGGAAGTGCGGAGGTTCCAGGAGCTTGAGGTGTGCATCGTGTGCATACCCCTTCGTAGTGGGAGGAGGATGTACGTGATGTCGGCTTATGCTTCTGGTGCTACTCAAACCACTCGATTTGTAACAGAACTCGAAACTCTTTTCCGATGTCTTAGGCTTGATTCGGAGGAGAACTTTTTCGTTTTGGCCGGAGATTTCAACGCCAAACATGCCCATTGGGGCAATGATGTCTCCAATTCCAGGGGGGCCCAGTTATTCAACTGGTTGTCGCAGCACAGTGTCGAGTATCGTCTCGATTTGAAAGCAACGGATAGTCCGTCGTATCCCAGCAGCGGCTCGTTTCTCGATCTAATGCTTCACGACACTAGATTACAGCTGACCGACTGTGACGCACTTACTATAAACTGTCTGCACACTTTCGTGTATGACAGCGACCATTGCGGACTAAGAGCCGACATAACGATTCCCAACGAGATTGCGGTTTTAGAGGAGTTTGTACCGACGTATTCTTACAATTACAGTAGGATGCGTTGGCCACGCTTCTCAAGAGCTATGACGCGAGCGCTCTCCTCAAACGAGCTCCAACCACCGTCCAATAGGAACCTATCAAACGAGGAGATAGACAGGTACCTTAAGCTTATGGACGAGACAATTAAACGAACGATGGACAGAACGATACCTCGGTATCAGTACAAAGACAATACGGAACTATACCGCAATGCTACAATCGACGCACTTCACTCATACAAAAGTAGACTTCTGTCGAGGCTTAAAACCCTTTACAGGAGATTTACTGACAGACAAGACTTGGAAGTTAGGACACTGAAGTCGATGATAAAAAACGTAAAAGTTTTGATCACTCAAAATTATCGACTTTCAGTCAATTTGTTTTGGAACAATAAGATTCGGGCTGTAAATTCCAGCAACCCGAGCATGTTCCCGCAAATAAATAAAATATTTCGGAGAAAAAATCAAAACGACCTTCCGTGTCTTAAGCTTCCAAGAACAACGGACAACGACAACTTACTGACATCGATAGGCATAGACCCGAGTAACGCAGTCCTAGACGAACACTTTTTCGTCATCGAAGATCCGCAAGAGAGGGTGGAAGCTTTGGGTGCGACTTTCCAGGAAGTGTACAAGGTGAACGAGCCCGCTCGCCCGAACCACGACCTGGAGAATCGCGTCCTTGTGCAAAACTTCTATCTTCGGGAAGAGATGCAAATTTGGCGATCTGGGAACACCGGGTTCACGGTGTTCAGTGAGGATAACATGGCTTATAATGCCATCGCCAATGAGAGGGTACACCCTCCGTTCATTTCGAAGGCTGATCTCCGAGCGGTCTTCGATTCATTGAGAAAAAAGAAGTCAGTTGGGATTGACGGCATTCCCAACATTGTGCTCAGACACCTCCCCCCGGAAGCGGTCGATATATATTGCACCCTGTTTAACAATGCTCTGAATAACGCACATTATCCGGAGCATTGGAAAACAGCGGTTGTGCATCCTATTCCCAAGCGAGGCAAGGATTCTTCTAATCCTGGAAATCTCAGGTCAATCAGTCTCCTTCCGAATATAAGCAAGGTATTTGAAAAGGTAATCAATAGAGCTCTGTCCCAGTGGGTTGAGGACAATAATATTATTCCGGATAACCAATTCGGTTTCAGAGCGGGGCATGATACCCTACATGCCGCGTCGAAACTGGTGTCGGATGTCCAATGGAACAAATGCAAGGACCAATGCACTGGAGCCTGTCTGATTGACTTGGAGAAGGCCTTTGACACCGTATGGTTAGAGGGTCTTTTCTATAAGTTGACTAGACTGAGAGTTCCCAAACCCTTGCTGTACATGCTTGTCAACATGCTTCCTGGTAGACGGTTCATTGTGAAGAATGGCAATGTAACCTCTGCCGGGGCATATCTCGTTAAAAACGGTCTACAACAAGGCGCCGTAAATTCGCCAATCCTATTCAACATTTACACAAGTGATCTGGTGGGTTCTCTCCACCATTCCATTGCGTACGCCGACGATCTAGTTGCGTATAGAACAGGGCCTAAGATCGAAGTCATTGTAACTCTCTTGCAGCGTGACTTCGACTCAATTCAGCGATATTGCGATGACTGGAAGTTGAAGATCAACTTCCAGAAGTCGGAAACCATCCTGTTCAGGACGCCTTTGTCTGGGGCCTCTGCGGACACCAGGCGGAATTGGCGTAAGTTCTCCATCATTGGACAACACGGGCAACCACTGACCGTGAAAAGTGTAGTCAGATACCTCGGGATCTGGCTAGATCAGTTTCTATATTTTAACAAAAATGTAGAGGCTGCTCTGGCCAGAGCTAGAGGTGCTTTTGCCCTCACAAAGAGACTGTTTTACAGCAGCCAACTCGATGCGAGGGTGAAGGTAATCTGCTACATGGCCCTCATACGGCCAATGCTGGTCTATGGGTGTCCCGTGTGGTTCAATGTTGGAGCCAGCGCAATGGAAAAGATTCGGGTGTTCGAGAGGGCATGTCTTCGGGCGTGTCTTCGCCTTTATCGAACGCCTGAGTCCCAGTACATAAAATTCTACCCCAATGAGGTCCTATACAACAGGGCGAACTTGATCAGGGTGGACAATTTCGTAGTGAAATTGACTCGGGGGCACGTTGCAAGGGCAATGAACTCGAGCAATAGCCTTATCTTCGGGGCTTACTACCCTAATAGCATGTACCACGAGCGGGTACGCCTTAACGGCTTCATCCCCCCAGAGGCATTCCTCTATCTTGACGGTAGGGGAATTATACAGGATAGTACTGCGGTACCGATCATCTACCACTTCGCTCGGTCAACTGTGGATAGGCGGCTCACCTACAACGGGTCCGACGCTCTAAGAGTCGAGGAGAATCTCCGGTTTAGCAGAGCGGTATCGCGGAAAGATATCGCGGAAGTTGTTAAGCAACAAAAACGGTACTGGTGGTTGAATGAGGGAGAGGGGGCTCCCTCGTAGCTTGCTTCAACTTAAATTGTAATTGTATATAATTGTAATTAATTGTAATTAGGGCCCATTATGGGCAAAGTCGGTTAGGGTCTAGTTTAGCCAAGGTCATGGCCGGCTTACATAGCTTGTAGGTGGGGGTGGGTAGGTATTAAGGTAGATTTAAGAAAAAAAAAAAAAAAAAATAAAAAAAAAAAAAAAAAAAAAAATAAAAATAAAAAAAAAAAAAAAAAAAAAAAAAAGTAAAAAAACAAAAAAAAAAAAAAAATAAAAAATAAAACAAAAAAAAAAACAAAAAAAATAGTTATAAGTAAATTAATATAAAATAGCAATAAGTTTTACTAGCTAGACTAGATTAAGTTTTAGTTTTTAGATTAGAATAATTAATTGCTATAGTATTAAGTAGTATTAAGTCCAATGAGAGCCCTTCTGTTACTAAGTTTTTTATTTTGCCAAATTTTCTTAGTTTAATTAATAATCTTAGTCTAATTAATAATTGTAAATATGTTAAGTTTAAGTTAGTTTACGTCGAAAGACATAGTTTTAAGTTGTTATGTTTAGCTTAGAGTGCCCGCATAGGGCCAGTAAGTTAGTTAAGTTAGTTAAGTTAGTTAAGCTAGTTTTAAGCAATTTTGTCTAGCATGTAAGTGTTCTGAAAAATTCAAATAAAAATGCTTTGAAAATGAATGAAATGAAATGTGTGCAGTGCAGCAGAGTGACGAACCCCAGGTTCAAATCCCAGTGGGAAACATAAAATTCAAGACTTTTTTTGAGTAAACATTTTTCTACTTGCGAAGTGTGCCGTAGAATCACGTGATGGAGGAGAGCGAGCGGCCCGCGCTCAGGATAGCGGACCGCGAAGACGAGTCATCGGCATATGAAACGCCGAGTCCAAAAGGCCACACAAGCGTGGTTAACGTAAAGGGAGTGGTGAAGAAGAGGAAGAGGTTGAATCCAATTCCCAACCTCGTCAAACGCCGTACCACAACAGCTACGTCCGAACAGCTGCAGGGCAAAGCATGTGCTACGGCGGTAAACGCAACAACAACTACTACAGCAGCTGATGACGACGAAAAATCAGGCAACGATGAGGAGGCAATCTCTTACTTCTCCGACGGCCGAGAGGGCCGTTATTCTATGAATTCATTTGAGGAATTGGGGTCAACAGACTCTGACGACGAAAATGAAGAACTGCTTGTATTAAAATCAAGCCTCACAGCAGCAGAAGAGCAAAAACGCAAGCTGGAACGAAAAATAGCGGCTCTCAAAGCCAAACAAACGGCAAGGAGAGAGAAGGAGAGATCAATCCAGCTACAACAAGAGGAGCTGAAGAAGGAACAGCGGGGGCAGCAAAAGCAGCTGGTAAACAAGAACCAGCAAGAATTGCCCTCAGCAGCACAACAGCCGAAAAAACAACAGCAGCCAAAGCAGCTGCAAAAGCAACAACAACAACAACCATTGCCAAAGCAGCAAAGGCAGCCGCAGCAACAACTACAGCTGCCCAAGCAAGTGCAGCAACAGAAGCACCAGCCTAAACAGCAACAACAACAAAAACCAAAACAACAGAAGCAGCAGAATCAACAGCAGCAGCAAGATCAGCATCAACAGCAGCAAGAGCAACACCTAGCGGACCAGCCAGCGGAACAACAGCAGCAGAAGAAGAGCAAAATACCACCCATCTTCACCTACAAAACGGACCTGCAAGCCACGATTCAGGTATGTAAGTCGGCCAT
Source organism: Syritta pipiens (assembly GCA_905187475.1). Taxonomy (NCBI): domain Eukaryota; kingdom Metazoa; phylum Arthropoda; class Insecta; order Diptera; family Syrphidae; genus Syritta; species Syritta pipiens. The sequence continues at coordinate 32,578,082 of LR994574.1, read as the reverse complement.
TGATAATCGTTTTGTCATAAAAAGGTTAGGGTTAGATAGGCACGCCATTCACTGTCAGACAGTGGATGACTACATATTAGTCAAAAATTGCCTGAAGCAAGCTACGACGGAGTTTTACTCCTTCACGCCCAAAGGAGAAAAGCTCCAAAGCGTGATTTTGAAGGGATTGGAACCGTCTGCTGATCCGGTGAAGATCCTCAAATGGCTCAAGAAAAAAGAGTCCGACGATCTGACGTTTGTGAGCGTCAAGCCCTTCACCACAGCAAGGGCAAAACGGGAGAATCGGAAACTGCCGTTCTTCCTGGTTCAGCTGACTCCTAAGAGCAACATCGAGGGTTTAAGGCAGGTTAAAGTCCTTAACTTTCAGGTTGTCTCCTGGGAAAGATTAAGGCGCAGCGAAAGCATTTTACAATGCGTTCGTTGCCAAAGGTTCGGACACGCCGCATCGAACTGCGAAATGCAGCCTCGGTGTGTGAAGTGCAGCCAGAACCACAAGGCAGAGGAATGCACTCTGGGTAGGGAAGGAGTTGATAGGGCACAACTCGTTTGTGCATTATGCAAGAATTCGGGACACACCGCTAACTATCGGGGTTGTCCTGAGTTCAAGAATATTAGGGTAGTCAGGTCCAACCTTGGTCGACAGAAGAGGGTGGAGCCCAAAACGATCCCAGCGCCACCTTCTGCACCTGCAATACCCGTCACGCCTCAACTGACCTTCGCCCACATGGCGTCTGGTCGAGGTAAGACGGCAGAGCCTATCAGACCGAAGGAAGTTCCACGAGTCCCTGTGACCGGAACTCCGGAAGTCACAACTGACGTTGTGTCCCTCTTGCTTGCTCTGCAGGCTAAGATGGACCAGATGCAACGTCAAATCCAAGTGCAGGCGGCGCGAGTAGATCAGATCTACTCTCTTCTGCCGGCAATTAACGCTACGCAATTAAGATCATAATGGCTGCGCTGGCGGAGAATAACCTTCGGGTCCTTGCAGTGAATGTAAATTCACTGATTAGGGTTGAGCGTAGGAACGTCCTTTTTATGTTGTTAAAAGACCAAAATCCTGATGTACTTCTGGTTAGCGAAACTAAGCTATCTCAGAAACACAAATTAGGACATAGTAATTACAAAATTATTAGAAGAGACCGACCCAACTCCACACAAGGGGGTGGTGTTGCGATCTTCATAAGAAATAATTTAAACCATAAAGTTGTGTACAGCGGGGAAGTGCGGAGGTTCCAGGAGCTTGAGGTGTGCATCGTGTGCATACCCCTTCGTAGTGGGAGGAGGATGTACGTGATGTCGGCTTATGCTTCTGGTGCTACTCAAACCACTCGATTTGTAACAGAACTCGAAACTCTTTTCCGATGTCTTAGGCTTGATTCGGAGGAGAACTTTTTCGTTTTGGCCGGAGATTTCAACGCCAAACATGCCCATTGGGGCAATGATGTCTCCAATTCCAGGGGGGCCCAGTTATTCAACTGGTTGTCGCAGCACAGTGTCGAGTATCGTCTCGATTTGAAAGCAACGGATAGTCCGTCGTATCCCAGCAGCGGCTCGTTTCTCGATCTAATGCTTCACGACACTAGATTACAGCTGACCGACTGTGACGCACTTACTATAAACTGTCTGCACACTTTCGTGTATGACAGCGACCATTGCGGACTAAGAGCCGACATAACGATTCCCAACGAGATTGCGGTTTTAGAGGAGTTTGTACCGACGTATTCTTACAATTACAGTAGGATGCGTTGGCCACGCTTCTCAAGAGCTATGACGCGAGCGCTCTCCTCAAACGAGCTCCAACCACCGTCCAATAGGAACCTATCAAACGAGGAGATAGACAGGTACCTTAAGCTTATGGACGAGACAATTAAACGAACGATGGACAGAACGATACCTCGGTATCAGTACAAAGACAATACGGAACTATACCGCAATGCTACAATCGACGCACTTCACTCATACAAAAGTAGACTTCTGTCGAGGCTTAAAACCCTTTACAGGAGATTTACTGACAGACAAGACTTGGAAGTTAGGACACTGAAGTCGATGATAAAAAACGTAAAAGTTTTGATCACTCAAAATTATCGACTTTCAGTCAATTTGTTTTGGAACAATAAGATTCGGGCTGTAAATTCCAGCAACCCGAGCATGTTCCCGCAAATAAATAAAATATTTCGGAGAAAAAATCAAAACGACCTTCCGTGTCTTAAGCTTCCAAGAACAACGGACAACGACAACTTACTGACATCGATAGGCATAGACCCGAGTAACGCAGTCCTAGACGAACACTTTTTCGTCATCGAAGATCCGCAAGAGAGGGTGGAAGCTTTGGGTGCGACTTTCCAGGAAGTGTACAAGGTGAACGAGCCCGCTCGCCCGAACCACGACCTGGAGAATCGCGTCCTTGTGCAAAACTTCTATCTTCGGGAAGAGATGCAAATTTGGCGATCTGAGAACACCGGGTTCACGGTGTTCAGTGAGGATAACATGGCTTATAATGCCATCGCCAATGAGAGGGTACACCCTCCGTTCATTTCGAAGGCTGATCTCCGAGCGGTCTTCGATTCATTGAGAAAAAAGAAGTCAGTTGGGATTGACGGCATTCCCAACATTGTGCTCAGACACCTCCCCCCGGAAGCGGTCGATATATATTGCACCCTGTTTAACAATGCTCTGAATAACGCACATTATCCGGAGCATTGGAAAACAGCGGTTGTGCATCCTATTCCCAAGCGAGGCAAGGATTCTTCTAATCCTGGAAATCTCAGGTCAATCAGTCTCCTTCCGAATATAAGCAAGGTATTTGAAAAGGTAATCAATAGAGCTCTGTCCCAGTGGGTTGAGGACAGTAATATTATTCCGGATAACCAATTCGGTTTCAGAGCGGGGCATGATACCCTACATGCCGCGTCGAAACTGGTGTCGGATGTCCAATGGAACAAATGCAAGGACCAATGCACTGGAGCCTGTCTGATTGACTTGGAGAAGGCCTTTGACACCGTATGGTTAGAGGGTCTTTTCTATAAGTTGACTAGACTGAGAGTTCCCAAACCCTTGCTGTACATGCTTGTCAACATGCTTCCTGGTAGACGGTTCATTGTGAAGAATGGCAATGTAACCTCTGCCGGGGCATATCTCGTTAAAAACGGTCTACAACAAGGCGCCGTAAATTCGCCAATCCTATTCAACATTTACACAAGTGATCTGGTGGGTTCTCTCCACCATTCCATTGCGTACGTCGACGATCTAGTTGCGTATAGAACAGGGCCTAAGATCGAAGTCATTGTAACTCTCTTGCAGCGTGACTTCGACTCAATTCAGCGATATTGCGATGACTGGAAGTTGAAGATCAACTTCCAGAAGTCGGAAACCATCCTGTTCAGGACGCCTTTGTCTGGGGCCTCTGCGGACACCAGGCGGAATTGGCGTAAGTTCTCCATCATTGGACAACACGGGCAACCACTGACCGTGAAAAGTGTAGTCAGATACCTCGGGATCTGGCTAGATCAGTTTCTATATTTTAACAAAAATGTAGAGGCTGCTCTGGCCAGAGCTAGAGGTGCTTTTGCCCTCACAAAGAGACTGTTTTACAGCAGCCAACTCGATGCGAGGGTGAAGGTAATCTGCTACATGGCCCTCATACGGCCAATGCTGGTCTATGGGTGTCCCATGTGGTTCAATGTTGGAGCCAGCGCAATGGAAAAGATTCGGGTGTTCGAGAGGGCATGTCTTCGGGCGTGTCTTCGCCTTTATCGAACGCCTGAGTCCCAGTACATAAAATTCTACCCCAATGAGGTCCTATACAACAGGGCGAACTTGATCAGGGTGGACAATTTCGTAGTGAAATTGACTCGGGGGCACGTTGCAAGGGCAATGAACTCGAGCAATAGCCTTATCTTCGGGGCTTACTACCCTAATAGCATGTACCACGAGCGGGTACGCCTTAACGGCTTCATCCCCCCAGAGGCATTCCTCTATCTTGACGGTAGGGGAATTATACAGGATAGTACTGCGGTACCGATCATCTACCACTTCGCTCGGTCAACTGTGGATAGGCGGCTCACCTACAACGGGTCCGACGCTCTAAGAGTCGAGGAGAATCTCCGGTTTAGCAGAGCGGTATCGCGGAAAGATATCGCGGAAGTTGTTAAGCAACAAAAACGGTACTGGTGGTTGAATGAGGGAGAGGGGGCTCCCTCGTAGCTTGCTTCAACTTAAATTGTAATTGTATGTAATTGTAATTAATTGTAATTAGGGCCCATGGGCAAAGTCGGTTAGGGTCTAGTTTAGCCAAGGTCATGGCCGGCTTACATAGCTTGTAGGTGGGGGTGGGTAGGTATTAAGGTAGATTTAAGAAAAAAAAAAAAAAAAATAAAAAAAAAAAAAAAAAAAAAAAAAAAAAAAAAAAAAAAAAAAAAAAAAAAAAAAAAGTAAAAAAACAAAAAAAAAAAAAAATTAAAAATAAAACAAAAAAAAAACAAAAAAAATAGTTATAAGTAAATTAATATAAAATAGCAATAAGTTTTACTAGCTAGACTAGATTAAGTTTTAGTTTTTAGATTAGAATAATTAATTGCTATAGTATTAAGTAGTATTCAGTCCAATGAGAGCCCTTCTGTTACTAAGTTTTTTATTTTGCCAAATTTTCTTAGTTTAATTAATAATCTTAGTCTAATTAATAATTGTAAATATGTTAAGTTTAAGTTAGTTTACGTCGAAAGACATAGTTTTAAGTTGTTATGTTTAGCTTAGAGTGCCCGCATAGGGCCAGTAAGTTAGTTAAGTTAGTTAAGTTAGTTAAGCTAGTTTTAAGCAATTTTGTCTAGCATGTAAGTGTTCTGAAAAATTCAAATAAAAATGCTTTGAAAATGAAATGCATCTATGGCCTTATTTAAAACAAAAATACTAACTGATGAGAGTGGTTGATTTTCGTTTTTAGCCGATATAAGTACGAATCGAGGCTTTTTGACGACTAAAGAGAAGAACAAAGGATCAACTGTCAAGTAGTCACCACGATATTACTATGTTCTAATGCTATGACCGAATCCAGGATAGGGGACGAACATTGCAGCTTTCTTCCCTGCATGGTACTCGAGAAGGCTTGGATGTATGCCAAACCGTATGGCGTTTCCTTATATGTATGGACTGGATGTTGCAACCCAGGAATGTTTCACATTGGGAGAGCTAAGAGTAAGTCATCTGCTTTTTGCCTCCTAATTAGTTAGAGCCGACGGCGGGGGAAAGAGTTTCCTGGAGATTGCATTTGCTTGCGTGGCCCCCCGGGACCCTTTAGTCATGGTGATGTGAAACGCAATTATGATCAAGATCATAAATATACAAAGCAATGCCCCATACCGCACACTGACTTACCGGAAAGTTTGTAAAGGAATCACCGAATGGATCTTCATCCGTTAAACTTTTACCCGTGGGTGTTGGTTCGCTTGGTGTGATGCGTTCCATTTGGGTGATACCCCGTTGGATTGAGCTAAGTTCCTGCTCCAAGTCGACCAGATCAGCAACTGATTCGGGAGACATCTATTCATAAAAGTGTAACGTATTTTAGCTTGCTGTTAAACAGATAATAAATGAGCACTCACCTCCTTTATGTGCGAAGATTTTGCTCCGTCCAAATTGTTGATGGTATTATTTTTGTTGCCACTTAAAATTGATGCAACATCACAGGGTGATGCATTTTTCACTGATAACGTAAGCGGCTGGTGTTCATGAATTGTCTTGCTTTGAATTTGTTGGCGAGCCAACTCGATCTCTTTTTTCTTTAATTCAAATACCACTTGGAAGAGATCACGCATCGCTAGAACGACCTATGAAAGAAATAAGATAAGTATTTTTTCTTCAAAAAATGTATGACCATTCTGGTCATCTGATAGGTATAGCGCAGGATAAAAGTTTGGAAACATACTCTATAAATTCATAATTGCTGCTCTAAAAAACACATCGTTATACTTAAAGTGATACAATTTGACATGAACATATAGGGTTCTCCAATAAGAGATGTTATTTTGAATAGCCTGCTAATTAGGTAGTCACCTTTAAAGCTGTAATTTTTGGACATTCGGCAAATAGAAACTACGCTATTAATAAAAATGGAAAGATACACGCTTCAACAATGCATGGAAAATATTAAAATTCACTAAACATTTTTGGGTCGCGATCGTCGTGAAGCACCTTGTCGGACAAAAATACAGCAATTGGTGTAAAAATTCGAGCGGTTGGGACAAGTTAGTTATGTAAAGAATAAAACCCGTGCACGTCGCTCAAGAACAACCCAGAATATTGCTGCTGTAGCCCAAAGTGTTGAGGAAAATCCAGGTTGGTCCATTCCTCGTCCTTTTTTAGAATTGGGCATTCCACAAAAGTCATTACACCGTATTTTGCATAAAGACTTGGTTCTTGAGGCTTATAAAGTTCAGTTAAGACATGCACTCAAGCCGGTCGATCATCAACAGCGTCGTGTCTTTGCTGATTGGGTCCTTGAAATGCATGAAAATGATCTGGAATTTCATGAATAAATCATCTTGACTAATGAGGCCCATTTCCACCTAGGTGGCTAAATTGTCGCATCTGGAAAACCCAAAATTTATTGTTGAAAAATTTGACTCCATCCTCAACGTCTTCAACTCAACTGTTTGGTGCGGTTTATGGTCCGGCGGGACCTTACTTTTTGGAAAATGAGGCTGGAGCAACAGTTACTGTGAATGGATTGCGCTATTGATGATTAATGATTTTTATGCCCGGCATTGGATGGTGTTGAACTGGATAACGTTTACTTTCAACAAGACGGCGCTACGTGCCACACAAGCAACGAAACCTTCGATCTTTTACGGTTTCCGGGCCGCATTATCTCTCGAAGGGGTGATCACGAGATCTTCTGAGTTAACACCTTGCGACTTCTTCCTTTGGGGCTACGTGAAAGATAAGGTCTACGCCTACAGTCCAGCGTCGATTCAAGACCTCAAAGATTGAATTCGTGAAGCTATTGAGCATATAGCAGCCGCTTTGCGACTTGTTGATTGAAAATTTCATGAAAAGATACGGCTCTGTAAGCGTAGCCGAGGCAGCCATTTGACTGACATTGTTTTTCATTATTAATGGTGTACATTACTCTTTATTGAACTGAAATAGTTTAGTAGTTTTATCTCAAAAAAATGAAATTTTTCTTTGAATATTAAAATAGCACCTCTTATTGGAAAGCCCTGTCATATTCATCAACCCTCAAAAGGGTTTTATGATTTAGACTTGATTTTAGGAATAGTCAGGACACTCCCGCCAAAAACGCGTGGGAAAAAGTATGGAAACAAACAGTTTAGAGAATTCGGTACATTTTTTTGTTTATTGCAACATAACGTTATTCATATTTTAAAGAACATCCTCCGCGAACAACAACTGCAGCGAATCTGCTTGGCTTTGTGTCCACAAACAAAGCCAGATTTTTTTGAATTTCTCCCAAATGCATATATCTATTTAAATTTTCCTCCGTCGTATTTTGTTGCCCCTGTAGATGTTTGATTCCATTTAAGTCCGGCGAATGAGATGGCCACTCCAAAATATTCAACAAACAAAGATCTCTCTCTCGAGGCAGTCGCCGAGTATGAGGCCTTTCTCAGCTTGGGTCAGACCAACTTTGGTGGCAGTACCAATAAAACCCATATACTATGTGACTAATCACCAAATAGTATTGATGTAATTTTAGACTGCAAGTGGTTTTAATCATCTGTGTATATATAATTTTAGTAACGAATGCAACAATGCTGGGCAGTCGTAGCGACTGATTACGAATTATTCATATACTACATACACCTGTATGCAGGTGCAGGTCAATTGTATCAAATCTAAATTTCCTCTTGCATCTACGGAAGTAAAAATGAAAGAAGAATAGAATGTCTCAAGTCTAGTTTACTTCGTCACTTAATGACACAACATACTCATCAACACTGAAGGTTTACGGCTTTATTGATTGGCCGACGAACACGGCAAAATCCGCCCGACCCGTTTTTATTAAACTTAGACTGGCCAGAATTAATAAGACTGTCGTCTACTTTTGCCCAATCCAGTTGTGTTGTTCATGTGCAAACTTCAGCTTTCAACTTTTGGCCGAAATGAATTTCTGCACAACGCTGAATGATGGGTAGTCCACCATCAACGGCGGAAGTGTCATGGTTGGGGGATGCTTCTCTGAATACTGTACCGGTCCAGACCATCAAGTAGATACAATTATACATAAGAAATGAACGTCGAAGTTCAACGCTATGCTTTTCGAAAAGGTTATGGAAGCTTAGAACAGCATTCCCATAGTCAATTATTTCAAACCTAATTTTTTTTAAATGGATGTTGAATAAGTTTTATTTAGATTAATTTTAAGATTAGTTTTTTTAAGATTAATTTTTTCTACATCGCATATGGGGAGTTACGTTATCATGTTTTCTTTATAAAAACAGTATGAAGAAAAGCCGAATTGCTTTAAATAAGAACTATAGCACAGCGTTACTTTCCATTCCGGATAGAACATCGCAAACTAGTCGTTGGGTGTTTTAAATAATTTTAAAAAAATTGCACCAGTTATGAAGGATATGATCACATGAGTAAAATAACATTATGTATAGTATAGTGTACAGAGATGATGATTTGAAGAAGATTTTAAGTAGGCCTAGCCTAGCAAGGCCTTCAAAGTTAAACCATAAACGAAATAAAGTTTGTAATATATATGGAGAGAGCTACTATTAACAATTTATTATACACAACGTTTCAATTTATTTAGTTGGGTAGTATAACAGCCCGTAGAGCCTAGTATTGTGCGGCCTACCGTTGTGTTGTGCGCGATATGATTTTGGTGGAACTACTATTTATTACCGGTTTTAGGCGCCTTCGTTAGGCAGATTTTAAGCCTCACTTGCTAGATAGTTTGACACACGAATTAAATGTACATCAATAGTGACGGCATGTAGGCTACCAGCTGGCCGACTGCTTGGTTAAGAAAATCCCAAAAGAATTTTTTAAGTCATAAACAAGTCCCCAATCGCACACTGGATTCCCAATTGATAACACCTTGAAAGCTAATTAATCAGATAAAATGAAAGAAGAGTAACTACACTACGCTTGCCCGTTACTCACCTGACTAGCTGCTTTATCAGTCTTAATTCCAAAAAATCGATGCCCACTATCCGGTGAGCCAAAAATATAGCCAAACGCCCTCGAGTCTGTCATATCCTGAGCAATAAATGAAATCTTATGCACCGGATGATGGTACAGTGAATCACTTGTCTTCTCATCCCTTAACCGCAGACCGTCAATTGTCACATGAATTGTTATACGTTGTTTATGTTCACCGGCAGCGCGGATAGCCATTTTCAAATCTTGTAAGGCTTCCTGGCACATGCGATCGCCGCGTGCTTCTCCCACCTCCAAGATGCCAATGAGTTTCGCCTTAAACTGCACACCGTCACCAAAGAATCGACCTGGGTCATTCCGATCTGAAAATAGATAGATGGACAGGACAAAAAGAAATCGTTAGTTCGTAGTTTTACACCGAATAGTTTTGCTTTTTTTTTTTTTATTTCAGTTTTATGCTGTGGTAGGAAATTTACTTTTTGTATTGTGAGTTTCATGCTGCAAGGACGACGTGGACGAGGCCACGGACGACGAGGAAGACAGTTTCGAAACGAGACTTTTCACCATTTTTTCTTAGCTGTGCTCAACGTCAATGAGGGCATCAACTAAACTTGTAAATTTTCTCTGATTTTCTAATTGATGTCACCGGGAGGAGAGTTCAATTCTTTAATTCGTACGTTGAAATATACACGCAACAAGAGGCAAGCAACGAATTTTGTTTCGTTTTTTTTTTTTGTTTTTTCGTTTTTTATTAACTAATCACGTATGACAACGAACCACACGAACTTGACTGCGACACTGCGACGCTGCGAAGACGAGTTTGGTACGGGAGTATACAACACAAGCAACTTGTCCATCAGCATCTAAATGGAGAGACACATTTGAGGGGGAAAACTTATTTTTTCTGTTTTTCCTTTTCTTTCAATTGTTTTTTTTTTTTTTGCTTTTTTTAATTAACTCTGCAAACAAATTATTGTATCATGATGTTCCGTACTTTGGTGATATTGCGATTTACGTACGTTTTGTTCACTTTGCCTCTGTTTCTCTCATGTGAAGCGAGGTGGACAAAGTGAATTTTCATTGAGAAGAAACAATGATCTTCGAGCACTCCATCAAGTTTTTCTTTTCCACTGAGCGCAGGTGAAAATAGGAAAATTATCAGTAGTAAAACAGTGAGAACGAACGCAGCCGATTACCGAGGCTATGAAAATAACAAAAACAACACTTAGAGAGGGTGGCAGTGGTAAATTGTAAAAAAAAACATTCCAAACGATGTAGACTATTCCAAGTGTCAAATGTCTTGGAATACTATGGAGTGCTTGTATGTGGTGCGGTGTGTTTGCCATTGCAGTAAGAACGTTTTTTGGGGAAAGTCTCCAAATTATGGAAACTGTAGTGCCAAACTATTGAGATTTTTGGTTTGAATGTTTAAATACTAAATAGCTTATGTATTAAACATTTGCATTTTGTAGTTTCTTTAAAAGGATCGTCAAGAACAATCAATTGCTAAGATGATGTGTTCTCAAATAACGCAAAAATTTAATCTTCAGACAAGTCATTTGCTTGCGAGCGTTGCAGCTGTAAGCACAAATAACCTATACAAGATACCTAGCTTTCCAGGCTGGAAAACCCCTGGCCCAAATCCTACACTCACACTTATTTGGGCTTCTGAGCAGATTCACCCACATTGTTATATGCTTATACATATATATAGTGAGCGAAATGCTCATTTGTTTGTATTTTTGTTAATTTTATTTTATCAATGCTTTCAAACTTTTTTGATTTGAATTTATTCCCCATTTATTGTAACACTTCCCCATTTATTGTGCAATGAATTAATAAAAGATAAAAAGAAAAAGAAAATATAAAAAGATAGTGGGCGCCGTGGCTTCATCGTAAGTGCGTCGCACTGTTAAGCGAGAGTATCTGGGTTCGAATACAGATCGGGGAAAAGAACACCACAAACAATTTTCACGGTCCCACCTTCAGCGAATGATTGAGAATCCTCCTGGAGTACTTCTGTCACGGAAAGTTATTATTATTATTATTATAATGTTATTAAATTGCAAGTGAATTACAATTTAATGCAATACTAGTATTGGCTGCCAGGGCCTTCAACTAGTTGGTTTTTCAATGTAGGTTGTTAAATGAGTTTTGCGATGTTGAGGTTATCGATGATTTGGTAAACAAGTTCTATGTTTTCCCTGTTTACATGTGTGAGGAGATATGTAAGGCTATGGTTGGAAAATTTTTTGGTTGTGGTTATAACTTTTTTGCAGGTGAGAAAATGAGATATTGTGAGTGTGAGGTTTTGATCACAGAGGTGACAGATAGGGGGTAATTCCTTGTGGAAGAGGTGTTTATGGGTGATATAACTATGTCCAAGTCGAAGTCGGGTGTAGATTTGGATCTGCTTTTGGGCGATGTTATTGGGATAGATTGGTTTAATGCCGTCGGGGTTGAGCAGTTTGTAGGTGTGATTGTAGGATGACCAGGAGGTTTTCCTATTATGTTTCCAGTTATTGTGAATGAGTTTATTAATATCTGTTTTACTGTATTGGTAGAACATTTTGAGTGGCTGTTTTGTTGCTGTTTTTGCTTCCAGATCTGCGGCTTCGTTGCCTTTGATGCCGATATGACCGGGAATCCAGGCGATTTTTAGATTGTCACTGCTGCAGATGAGGAGGTCACGGATAGAATTAATAATTGCTATTGGGGATGTAATGTTCTTAATGGCTGAGATTGCTGATTGGCTATCTGAGAAGATTATGGTTTTTTTTGTTTTACTGAGTTTTATGGCTTGGAGAATGGCGAAAGCTTCTGCAGTGAATATTGATGTATAGTGCGGAAGAAGGCCTTTCGAGAGTACTAAGGTACTTTCGTTGACCACGGCAAATGAGGTGAAGGTGTCGGTTTTAGAGGCATCTGTAAACAAAAAGTTCCAGCCAAGTGATTTGTATTTGTCGGAGATGCTTGAATAGAGGGCTTTGAAGATGAGATCGTTGGTTTGGGATTTGGTGTAGCTACAGAGGTCTGTGATTAGTTGGCGGCTGCAAAGCTCCCATGGAGGTTGGCTATTGCTTTTGGGGTTTTGGATGGATATGGGGATATTTAGGTCTCTTGCTGAGGCTATGACGTTGAATATGGTTGATTGGATTTTCGGAGGTCGAATACGATTTACGGTCTTTGTTATAGTTTTGTGGATAGCAGATGGGTATTTGGAGCTTATTTTGTGAATGATCGAAGAGGTGAGGTTCCCAAATCTTTCTGCAAGACTAGGGAGTCCTGCTTCGGTCAGAATGTTTTTGATGGGTGTAGAGCGGAGAGCTCTCATGCTTGTTCGGATGGCGGCGTGATAGGGTGTGGCTAAGAGTTGTATGCACGATTTGGAGCATTTTCCATAGATAGGAAGTCCATAGTCTATTTTTGAAAGTACGATGGATTTTGTTAAATTAATGAGGGAGTTTATATTAGATCTGCTATTTTTCGCCGATAGATATTTTATAATATTAACTCTGGCTGTGAGGCTTTTTTTTATATAAAGGCAATGGTTTCGGAAATCAAACCTTGAATTGAAGACTAGCCCAAGAATTTTTAGGCAGTTTGTGTTCTGTATTTGGGTATTGTTTATGCAGAGTTCTATTGTTTTGTTACATGAGTGTTTTTTGCAAATATGGAAGATGATGGATTTGGAGAGCGAAATGGATGCACCTGAGTAATCGCACCATTCTTGGAGGGCAAGGATGATGCGGGTGAACGTGTTACTGACTTCAAGAAGGTCTTTGGATTTAGAAAAAATGAAAAGATCGTCCGCGTAGAGCGAGTGGTCTATGGATGGAAGGATGTCTATTGTTTTACTTATTTCGTTGAAGGCTATAAGGAATAGGACTACCGAGAGGGATGATCCTTGTGGAATACCGTTTTTTAGTTGGTGTGGATTGGAATGGGTGTTGGAGACCTTGACTCGAAAGTGTCTGTTGCACAAAAAAGATTTGATGAAAGTGAAGATTTTGGGACCAATTTTCCATTTTATGAGTTGGTTTAGTATGACGTGCATACCTATTCTATCGAAAGCCTTATCGAAGTCTAAGCTTAGAACAGACGCGTGGTTTCTCTCTGACAGCGTCGAGGAGATGAAGTGGTCAATTTGGAGGAGCGCATCAAGGGTAGATGTTCCTCTTCTGAAAGCGGCTTGTCGGTTGTCTAATAGTTTGTCTTTCGAGAGAAACCAGAAAAGACGTTTGGCGATAATTTTTTCAAGGATTTTGCTTGTGCAGGGAAGGAGAGAGATTGGGCGGTATCCCGTAGTAGAGGAAGGATTATTGTTGGGTTTAGGTATCGGAATGATGGTTGCAACTTTGAAAGAATGTGGGATGGTTCCTGAATTAAAAATGTTATTGAAAAGCGACAATAGTCGTGTTTTCAAAACTGGGGGGGAATTTTTTAGCATAGCGTATGAGATACGATCGAAACCTGGTGTTTTGCCCTTTGCAGTGTTTAAGCACGATATGAGTTCGATCATTTTTATTTTAGTTTCTATTGTCGTAGCTGTAGGAGAGGGATTGAAGGAGGGATGGGTGGCGTTGAGTATTATATACTTTTCCTGAATGAATTTTGAAGTAAAATTTGAGTCGTCAGAAAGCTTTTCCCAAGTCTGGGCAAAGTGATCGGCTATTTCTGTTGGACAGGTAAGGGTTGTGGCACTAGTTTTTATGGTTTGGATGGTGGTTGGTATATATGTACCTGTTAATTTTTTTATGTCTGCCCAAAGCTTACGCGATTTGCAGTTAGGGTTTATATGGGCTGTGAATTTTTCGAAGCAGATCTTTTTTTCAGTTTTAACTGTTTGTCGGAATTTAGCGTTAAGCTTTCTATACAGAATGAGATTTGTGTCAGTGGGGAATTTCTGGAATCTATGAAAAGCCTTTTGTTTGTAGTTCCGGAGGTCGCTGATCTCTTTATTCCACCAGGGAACTGTCTTCCTGTGAAGCTTCCCAGTCGTTTGGGGGATGGCTACGTTGGCTGCTGTTCGTATGGATTTGTGGATAAGTGCGGATTCTCTATTGATATTCGGCGATTCTAACCTTTTAGAAAGTTCGTTTGATACTGTGGTACCGTAAAGGTCCCAGTTGGCTCTGTCGAGCAGGAATTTTGTTGTGTGCTTTATGTGGGAGTTGTAGGGGCCACATGTGAGAGTGATGAAGATAGGGAAGTGGTCACTGCCTGATAGGTTGTCTGAGATAGCCCAGGTGGTTTTCGGTAGGAGAGAGGGAGAGATCAGGGACAAGTCAACATGCGTGAATGTTCTGTGTGTGGAGAAATGGGTGTGGCGGCCGTCGTTGAGAACTGCTAGCCCTGAATTGTTGATGAAGTGGTCTATTATTTTTCCGCGCTTGTTATGTTTGTCAGAACCCCAGGTAGGACTCCATGCGTTGAAGTCGCCGGTGATAATGACTGGTGTATTTATGTTGATTAGTATATTGTCAAGATCTGACGACGAAAAGTGTTGATCGGGTGGAATGTATAAGGAGATTATGGTGAGCTTGATTTTCAGGGTTAATTCGACTGCTATTGTTGATATGTTGGAATTTATGTTAAGAAATGTATGTGGGATGGACTTGTGGATCAGAAGGCCGACACCTTGTTTTGAAGCGGTGATTGCGTCCAGATTGTGGAAGGATGCTGAATATTGTTTTGGAGGAATAGGTTGGAGGTTAGGTTTGATATGTGTTTCTTGTAGTGATATTACAGCAGGGTTGTGCTCATTTATGAGTAGTTGTAGTTCATGGTAGTTGTTGAAGAAACCGTTTAGGTTCCATTGGAGGATTTTGATAGATGATTTGGTTGTGTAGGGGTTCAGATTGTGTTTCGGGGCATTGGTGTTAGATATATTTTGTGAGATGGGACTCTGTCGTCCAGCCCTCGAAACATTCGGACTCCGGTTGGAGTTCGGATGTTTCGAAGCCTGGACAACAGAGACAGGTTGTGGAGTCGGATGGTTAGTATTAGTTGTCATCATCGTCAATTTTGACAGGGGGATCTAAGAAATATTTGTTGGTTTTAATGAGTGTTTGTGTGATTGTGTTGATTTTGTTGTCAGGCATTGTTTGTGTTGGGTTGGTTAAAATTCGCGTAGTGGTGTTAGTGTTTAAATTTTGTGTGTTAGGATAGGCTGTGCTTGTGGCAAGCTTGAAAGATGTCGTAGAGGGTTGTGGAGTGGCTGAGTTTCTGCTTACGGTGGTAGAGGTGGTGCTGGGACTAGTGATGGGTTGATTTTTATTGTTGTGTGGTTGTGGGTTTTTTGGTTGCGAAACTGATGGCGTAGGGGTAGAGGTTGCGGTCACGTTGGGAGCTTGTGCTTTGATTGTTTCGATAGGTTTGTTGCGCGTTACACAGTTATTTGGGAGTGTGGCAGGTGCAATTGGTTGGGATGCGTTTTTAGAGATTGCGGCGTAGGATACGGAGGTTGTAGGGCTGGGGTTTTGTTCCCTGAAAGTCTGCTTCGCCTCGGCCATGGTGCATTTTTTCATTGTTTTTATCTTGAGTATCTCCTTGGCTTGAAGATACCGCTTGCATGTTTTTGATGACGATGGGTGGTCTTCTTGGCAGTTTGCGCACAAAGTGCGTGTGCAGCTGCTGGGATTGTGTGGGGGAAGGTTGCAGTTGGCGCACGATGGGCTGCTTTTGCACCTTTTGGCCGTGTGGCCGAGGAGCTGACAATTTTGGCAACGCATGGGATTGGGAAAATATTCGTTTACGTTGACTGTATACCAGCCAATGTGAACTGATGTTGGTGGTCGATAAAGGTCGAAAGTTAATAACACTAGACCAGTGGCCCGTTGATTGCCGTCTGTTGTTTTTTTGAATTTATATACGTCTGTGACGCCTTGTGACTTCATTTCCTTTATTATTTCTTGTTCTGGAACGTTAATTAAGCAGGGAGCGTATACTGTGCCCTTACAGGCATTTAGGCTATGGTGGTATGTTATGTTTACCGGACAGATATTAGCGAGGGTTTTTTGTTTGATGAAAAGTTCCGCTATCTTTTGTGATCTGGTTAGGATCAGAAGATTGCCGTCGCGGAGTTGCGTTATGTTATCATATGCCGTGCTAATACCGTCTATGGCTTTTTTCAATAAAAAGACGCTATAGTTGGATAGCGGTTTTTCTGGGGTGGTAGGAGCGATAACTATAAATTTGGGGTTAGAAGGGGCTTGGGTTGTGGAGTTAAAAGGAGTGTAGGTTGTCTTTTTTCTTTTATTATGCTTGGGTTCGGTAAGCGTCTCGAAATCGAGCTCGCTGAACCGGTTACCCGTCAAAACACGTGGCCCTGAGGCCATTGGAAGCACGAAAACTATCACTCTTTATGGATTTCGGTCTATTCACTTGGTAATTAGTGTTGTACTTGGTAATTAGTGGGGTTTTCCCGTATGTAGATTGCCTGCGGTAGGTAATTAGTGTTAAGTACTTTATGATATCAGAGACGATGCAAAAAGTGACCGGGAGCGAATACCGAACGATGTTGTCGCCTCGGAAGCTAGACGGTGACTGAGACGATTTTGAACGGAAAGTTATCGCAATTCGCTGTTCGGAACCGGCAATAAACTGTAGGTCCCCTTCACATGTGTCAAAAAATTATAACGCGCACAGCACAGTGAAGGCGCGAAAAGCTAGGCTCTGGCCCTTCGTGGGCTGTAACACCATTAATGATGATGAAATGCTCATTGCAATTACAATAGAAATATTTTTCGTAGATATCTGCATTAAAATAAGCCTAAACCTTGCAAAAAAAATTGGTGGTCACGATGACTAATGTTAAACGGGAACCAATTGCCAGCTCAAGCGTATTTACGGACAGGAATCACATAAAAAAACACTGTCAAATGAAATCTAGGGGAAAGAGACGAGGGAGAAGGATATATTGTTTAGCTCATTTGTCACTGTAGGGGGAAGGGGAAGGATATGCTTCCTAACAACTAATTTGAAGAATAACTAATGAATGCCATCAACGAAATTTATGTGTATGCAAACTAAAAGTCTTGTATTAGTTGTACGGTATGTTTGAAAGTCTGCAATTTTTTTCAAAGGGTTTATGTGCAAATGTTTTTGAAGGTGATATTGATATGCTAAAAATCTTAAAGGAAAAAATGTTTCAGATGATATGCAGATGCTAGTGGTTAAATTTAATTCGTGCTAAAAAAAAAGGCTATAAAGAGAAAGAAAGCTAGTAATAAAATTAATTTAACGACTAGAATATTTAATTGCGAACGAAATTCGAAAATTTTTATAAATTAGTCTTTAAATGGCACAACAAGGCGACTATTACGTGCTGCTCAAAAAGTAAAAAAGGATAAATTGTATAAGTATATGTGGGTGAAAGCAGGAATAATATTTATGAGCAAAGGGGATAATGATAAACATATTGTTATCGAATCGGAGTCTGATCTCCAAAGTTTCGTTTAAATTGTTATGTCTGAACCACCAAATAATAACCCCTATTTACCCATTGTAAATTGCATAAATATTGATTCCTTCGATCTGCCTTTTAACTGTAACCACGTTGATAACTCCTTAATCATTTATCAAAATATAAGGAGTATTCGCAAGAATCTTGACAACCTTTTTGTCCATTTGGATTCTTTTAATAATAAGTTTTATCTTCGTAGCAGAAACATGGATTTCTAAATATGTGTCTAGAAGTGTTGCCATTTTTATTAAGAATGAGTTAAATGTCGGTGTTATTTCTTTTAACTTGCAGAGTTGTGATGTGATAAATCTGTGATAGAAAATTAACTATCTTCTGTGTTTATAGATTTAATGAGTCTTCAGTTAAAACATATCTAGAGGAATTGGAAGATCTCTTAAAAAGTATGACAACTCATGATGTTATTGAATTAGGGGATATTAATATTGATAGCCTGCAGGACTCTGTAGAGGTTGATAGATATTTATTTTTACTAGCATCTTATGGTTTTGAATCCAGTATTGACAAACCTACTCGTATTTATAACTCCCAAGTACTTGTATTGACCATATTATGATGCGTTATTCTAAACCTGGGGATCTTTTGCTTTATAGCTCTGTTTTCGATTTACAAATTTCTGACCACTGTATGACATGTTTGGGCATAAAATACAATTGTAGTGTAGTTCCTAATAAACTTCCAACTTGGTCATTGATTATTATGTACTAAATGAATAAACTTCCAACTTGGTCATTGATTATTATGTACTAAATGAATTTCTTAGATATGAAAATTGGTTAAATGTCCTGAGTGGAAATAATCCGTCTAAAGCCTACAGAAATTTTGTTGATACTCTAAATAAATACATTACTCCAAGTTCGAAAAAAATAAGAAAAGTAGAAATAAAACGAAAAGACTAAAACCTTGGATAACTACGGAATTGTTTAAAAAGAGTAAAGAAAAGAACAAATTACATAAACTGAAAACTAAATTGCCAATTCTAGTATACTTGAGGCTTATAAAAAAAATATGTAAAGATATCGCCAAGGATATTAAACGTTGTAAGCATAGCTATTACCTAAACAAGCTTCGAGAAATCGAAGGTGATTCGTAAAAAGAATGGAAATTGGTTAAAGAAATTCAAAATAAATCTACTATTATCAGTCATGTGGGTAATATAAAAGATAATGATACTATCATTAGCGACCCAAAATAAATTGCTGAAAAATTCAACCATTTTTTGTTAGTAAGTAAATATGATGTTTCTTCTTCGGTCAGTTTTTGTTTGTACCTAAAACATCCTTCGAGATTTACAATCTTATTTCATCTGTTAAAAACTCGAGTTCTAAGACAAGTGGCGGCTTTACGAACAATCTTGTTAAAAAAAATAGCATGGAATATTTGTAACATTCTATGTTTCATCTACAATAAAAGTGTCTCACAATCAGATGATCTAAAGCAGGCCGAAGTGATATCACTACTTAAAAAAAAGCCGGTCAAGTGTGAGTTTCGTTCTTTCGTCAACAGATTAAAAGTAAGGGCATAATTTAAGTTACCCTACCCTTTTCGAATAAAGCTGAACAAAATAAAAGTCGTTCTCATTTGCTGATCGTGCCAACCGTGTAAAAATTGATTTAGTGAACTTAAGGGAAATGGTCTCAAGCTACTCCATTGAAACAATTAATCAGCAGTTCATGAAAGTTAGCTTACCAAGCAACTAAGCAATTCGAATCATAACGTATTCGGCAGTAATAAATAGCCACTTAATCATCTAAAATACTAATGTGGTACAGTCACAAACATCCAAGAAATTAACAAATCAAGTACTCATGTTTGAAATTAAAAAAAATTCAAATTTTAGACTAGGATTTATTAATTGACTTTTGGCATGTGAAAATCACATTGAAGCAATAACAAAAATAATGTTCAATTTTGTTCTTGTTTCTTTAGAATTCTTCATGTTCACCTTTATTCAGTAACAAAATTTAAAATCTTTCCAACAGCATATTCACATAAATTGCAACCAATAGAAAAGAGGGTATTAGGAAATGGTCTGAGCACACATACACGTACAAATAACTGATTCTCTTATTTTTTTTTCAAAAAAAATTACAATAACAAAGCTATTATGATCAATCATTTCTTCACTTCGCTTTGTTCTTTTAAGAGAACTGGGAAAGAAGAAAACTGTCATACAAAATATTCGCTCAGGTTCACAGGCCCTAAAAAGCGCCAAATTATATTTCAGAATTTAACAGAATATAGAAACTTTTTTAAGAATCCTTTGCGTCCTCGATTGAGTTAGTAACGCATTCAAGCTGTCATTTTTATTTGAGTTGGATTTTAACAATTTTGAAAAAATAAGAAATGTGAAAATAGCGAGAAACCTCTTCGGAGAAGAAAAAAAAATTAAAAGCAAAAAAAGGCAAATCGGACAAATCGAACCCAGGACCCTCAGAGCAGAGCGCGGGCGCTATAACCACTCGACCAACGCCGCTTTAAAATTCTGTTGTCTTTTTTTGGTATAGGAAACGCGTAGAAAACTTTGTGTGTGTGAGATAATCGCTAGTTGCCCTTTTTTAGCAAAATGCTCATGTAATTTAAATCGTTAATATTTCGAAAAATTGTGTGAAAATAATTTTTTGTGTATTAAATTTTTTGATTCTATTGATGAGATCTACAAAATGGCGGATCTTCGGATCTTTAAAATTCGTCATTGTTTTTTTTTTGTTTTTGGCCAATAACTCGAAAACTGTTTGAGCCAGGATGCTCGAACTAAATTTAAACTAAAGATTACATCGAGATTCTAGATTTTATTTAGATTTTTAGACCAGCGGGTGTGGAAATGCGAGTGGGGGGACGCTTTTTTTTCGCACTTAAAGCTTAATATCTCGAAAACTGAGCCTCGAAACAAAAAGCTCAAAATCAAAACTGTATTTTATTTTACAAGACCTATGCAACGGTACCTAACTCAATTAATTCCGGTAAAAAAAAATCTAAAGAAATTAGTTATTAATTTATTTTAGTATGAATAAAAAATCATATGAGATTTTTGGGTATATTTGCAATATTGCGATGAGTTGCCTCATAGCTCCAATTTTTTCAGATTTTTTGACCCATTATTTTAGAAAATAAGGTATGGGACACGGTACACAAGTCGGTTTTTTGAAGTTCGCGGGCTTATAACTTTTTACCAATTAGACTAAGATGCTAATTGTGGTACAACTTTTCGATCTTGCTACCATTCTATTTCTAACGAATGGGTATCGTTAGAAAGAGAATGAGTTTCAAGTATCTAAGAAAAAAAAAACTATTTTTTGATTTTAGTATTAGTACTAACTTTTTCGATAATAAGTAACTTTCTTTTAACTTTTTTTCGGAACTTTCTTTGGGCAAGTGAAGTACATCATCTGCATAAATTTAATTTCTTAATTCCGGGTGGTTCACCAGGTACCTAAGATAAGGCTTAATGACAGACAGACAGACATTTTTGTAGTCCCCGCCCCGCCCCCTTTCCAATGAATATTGACCACAAAAGTTAGTGGTCAGTACTAACTTTTTCTTTAATATACGGCTAATTCCGGAAAAAAATCCTGATTTAATTTTGGGTTGCCAAGATACATATCCATTCCAAATTTCATCCCTTAACTACAGAGGATTCAGAAGTTATTAGCAAATATGTAAAGGCGACAGACAGACAGACACCGAAGTGATTTTATAAGGGTTTCGTTATTCCTTTGGAACGAAACCCTAAAAAGGAATTAAGACATCTGTTTATTGTTATAGACCTATCTCTTTTCTTCCCGTATTTTCCAAAGTTTTTGTAAAGTGAGTCAATTCGGCTTCCGTTCGGGGTTTTTAACTGAAGAAGCACTGTTGAATTTCTGCATTGATGTTTATAATAGTTGAAACGATAGAAAATTAACTGCAGCTCTTTTCATGGATATTACTAAGGATTTTGATACAGTAGATCACACTATACTTGTGGAAACATTTTTTTCGTCTTATCTTTCTAATAGAGGACAAAGGGTGAAAATCAATGGGCAAATGAGTTCCAGCGAAAGCATTGCTATTAGAGTTCCCCAAGGCCCGGTACTTGGTCCGATTCCATTTTTGATTTTCATTAATGCGCTATACTCACAAAACTGCATAAGTAGGTAGGTAGGTAGGTAGGTTGTGTGGTGGGCTGCGCAAGGCAGCCAAGCATTTAGGCGAGATGAGGCCCATTGTGATACCACATGTTTTTGCATCCGCTGCAAAAACATCCCACTACTCCAGAAACCAATTGGAGCTATTAATGGAGCAGAGGATACGGCTTATGCTGGTGCCAGCTAGTTCACCGAGATTATTTAGAAAGTAGTAACCAAGATGCGTCTTTCTACGGTTCGCGAGAGCGCTGCAGGTACCTAAAAGGTAGAGCGAGGTTTCTTCCTCTTCTTCGGCTCTGCAGCTTCTGCAGAAGTCGTTGGCCGGGAAGCCCAGTCGGGTGCCATGTTTGCCAAAAGTGGAGTGCCCAGTTATGATACTGACCAGGTTCCTAACTTGAATTCTACTGAGTCTTAGGAGACTAAATGAGCGTTCAGGATCTAGCTTAGGCCAGATTCCCATTGCGACAATAGTTGCCGCAATGGTCTCGGATTTGATGTGGAGGAGCGCGGTAGCAAGAGGTGCGCAGAGACCGACCTTATCCGATTGAATGATTTCACTGGTTCCGCGCTTGGCAAGATCATCGGCCAGGCAGTTCCCCGAGATGTCACAGTGTCCCGGCACCCACATGAGGTGAATGTTAAACTACTCTGCCATATCGTCAAGAGATTTGCGGCAGTTAAGAGCTGTTTTTGAATTAAAAGTGACAGACTTCAGGGATTTTATCGCAGCTTGACTGTCTGTACATATCGTGATGGAGGTACGCGATATCACGTTGTACTTTAGCCACGCCAAGGCTTCTTTGATCGCTATTAACTTCGCTTGAAATACGCTGCAATGGTTGGGAAGGTGAAATGAGATCTGGATTACCAAGTCTTCGGAGAAGACCCCTCCACCGACTCCGGATTCAGTTTTTGATCCGTCGGTGTAGATCACCAGAGATTCATTTCTTATAGGTATGCCTTCTCTCCAGTCAGATCTGGAGGGCAGGCTGAAGGAGAAGCTTCTTTTGAAAAGAGTTCTGGGGCGAGTATAGTTTAACTCCCTGAAGGGGAGATCTATAGACTCAAGAATGGTAGTGACCCATGCATCTAGAAGGCCACGATTGCGCGGCTCTGATCCTTACTGCTGCACAGGCTGCGACCTGCTTGCCGAAGATATTTAGGGGTGGCAGGTGAAAGATGATTTCTAGTGCAGCTGTGGGTGTGGTCCTGATTGCACCACTGATACAGATGCAGGCAGATCTCTGCACACGGCTAAGAAGTTTGAGGTTAACACCCTTTTCCAGAGCATTCCACCATACTACGACTCCGTACAGTAGTATAGGTCGTACAAACCTTATTGCCAATAGGCAATACGAGGCTTTAGACCCCATTTACATCCGATTGCTCTCTTACAGCAGTAGAGAGCCGCTGTGGCCTTTTTGACCCGTTCAAGGATGTTGGGTTTCCAGCTTAGCTTGTGATCAATAATGAAGAAATACTTAGCCTTATCCGTTAGGGAGAGGCTAGTCCCGAAGAGTCGGGGAAGGTCGAAGCAAGGAATTTTGTACTTCCTAGTGAAGAGTATGAGCTAAGTTTACTCCGAGACTGGACTCTAAGGCCCATGCTTCCAACTTGGAGAAGACATTTTGAATCAGTTCACTAAGCGTATTAGGGTATTTTTCGGAAATCGTTATTGCAACATCGTCTGCGTAGGCGACAACAGTACAGCCCTCCCTTTCAAGGATACAAAGCAGCTCATTTACCGCAATGTTCCATAGTAAAGGGGAGAGTACCCCACCTTGAGGGGTGCCTCTGCTCACATAACGCCGGATAGTGGCTCCACCCAATTTGGAGTTGATGACCCTGCTTAGCAGCAGTCTGTCAACTATTGCACAAACGTATGTGGCCACAACCAGTCTAGAGAGCGCGCCTGTGATGGCGCTAGGCTTAATGTTGTTAAAGGCGCCTTCAATGTCGATGAACGCTGCGAGCGTGAATTCCTTACGCTCTAGCGATTTCTCAATGGGGCTTACTAGTGAGTGGAGGGCCGTTTCTACCGACCTACCCTTGCTATAGGCGTGCTGTGAGGAGGATATCAGTGAAGGGTTGATGATATCCCGAATGTGAGTGTCCAATAACTTTTCAAATGTTTTGAGGAGAAAAGACAACAGACTGATGGGTCTGAGATCCTTGGGACTGACGTGCGAGCACCTGCCCGCTTTGGGCATGAAGACCACATTTACCTCTGTCCATGATCTAGAAATGTGGTTCAGTTCCGCACAGCTCCTGAAGATAATGAACAGCCAGGGAAGTATGAGGTCCAAAGACTGCTGAAGCTCAGCAGGGAAGATGTCATCAGGACCCGGTGCTTTATAAGGCTCAAATGAGTTGAGAGCCCACATTATGTCATTCTCTGTCAACCATTCGGAGGATCCGAATATCGGCAAGTGAGTGGGAGCTCTGCTTCTATCTACAGAACTTCCTGGAAAGTGAGAGTCCATAAGCAGCTCAAGGGACTCTTTACAGGAGCCATCGTTTTTCATGAGAAGACTAGGGTTCGGTGGGGTGGTGGACAAGACCTTCCTGAGCCTGGACACCTCGTGGATGCCTTCTATTTTCTCACAGAAGAGCCTCCAGGATGTGCATCGAGCTTTCCTTAGGAACGTTTTGTATGTGCCTAGCTTCCTCTTATAGGCGTCTCAGTCCTCTGCCTGACGAGAGAACTTAGCTTTGTTAAAAAGCTCAGAACATTCTTTTCTTAGAAGTCTTGCTCTCAAGATCTTCTTAGGTATATCTACTATGGATTAGTTCATTTTAAGCTTCTGTACGGTCTAGTATCCTGCAGCAGTACTCATGACAATAAACTGAATCCGCTTTTAATTTCTCAAAAACATGTTGCTCGTCTTATTTGCAATAAAAATCGCAATGTTAGCAGTTTACCACTTATTAGAAATCTTAAAAATTCTCCCTCTAAAATATGTTTACTTTTATAAAGTGTTAAAGATTTCTTTCGCTAGATCAGGAAATGCACTAAATCGACACTCTGCAAATTATAACCTAAGGATCAACAATTATAATTTAGCCTTGGTACCACAGCACAATCTACAGATATTTTTTAACGGCAATTGCACCAAGACTCTTTATTAGATTACCGATTGGCTTACGAACCTTAACGTCTGAATCTACGTTGCTAAAGAAGGTAAAACCATAGCTTTTAGATAAAAATTATGATGACATATCAAATCTAACATCAGTTATCATTTGAATTATTTTTATTTTATTTTATTTTCTTTTTTTTTCCTTGCAATATATTGTTTATACTTTATAGTTTTATACCTTTTTTTACTGCGACCCCTCCGCATTTGTTTGTATTTTTGTTGTTAATTTTATTTTATCAATGCTATCGTCTCTAATTCCTTCTGAACTATAGATAGGTTCTTTCTAACTAATTCTTTTTTCAAACCTTTTTGATTTGAAGTTATTCCCCATTTATTGTGCAAAGAATTAATAAAAGATAAAAAGATAGTGGGCGCCGTGGCTTAATCGTTAGTGCGTCGGACAGTTAAGCGAGAGTATCTGGGTTCGAATCCGTCTCGGGGAGATAACACCACAAATATTTTTCACGACTTCTAGATAACGATTGACAACCCTCCTGGAGTACTTCTGTCATGGAAAGCTTTCGCAATTCGCCGTTCGGAACCGGCATTAAACAGTAGGTCCCCTCCACATGTGTCAAAATATATCGCGCACAACACAGTGGAGGCGCGAAGATGCTAGGCTCTGGCCCTGTATGGGTTGTTACGCCGAATATTTTTTTGATTTTTTTTTTTAAAAGATAGAAAAAAGAGTCAAATCTTAGTCGAAAATAGACAGAAAAAAACGAATTTCTAAAATGTTCGTGTTGAGGTCATTTTATACTATGGGAAAAAGATAGAGATTTTTTGTACGAACAGAACAGTACGTTCTAGATTAACCCAACTGTCGATTTTCGCAATTCCTGATTTTTTATCATAATATTTAATGCGATAGCTTTTGTTTTTATATATCTGCATTTACTACAAAAAAACTCTATTAGGGTTTTTAGTTGGATGTGATGAATCAGTCCTGGAAATAAAAATTAAGTCCTTCAATCTCGATTGCTTTCAATCTAATATCTAATAAATACATGGAATGGATTGCAGGCAGATTCAGTCCAAAAAAAAAGCTGGAATGTCTTGATGGCTTCTCATAGAGATGAAGATGAGCTACCTTTGAGCAGAGTTAACACTCAAGTTATCAGCGGCAATCCATATCAAGTCTCTTCAATAATATTTCCGGCAACGCATCCATTTTGAATGAAAATATAAATGATTTGCTGAGCGAAATTATTTGTAACAATAACGAAAACTATGAAGAAAATGAAGATCTAGTGAAAGTAGGCCCGACGTTAAGATGCCTACTCCCGAAATAAAGGCTGACTGCAATACAGGCTTTCAACACAGCAATTCGAATGAATGTAATGAAGAGAGAAAAGTTGTCATTTCAAAAAGTTTGTAACAACAAATTCAAACAGAAATGTAGACATTAAAAACATGTGTAAGTTCTAGTTTTCTCATTCTCGTTTTCCATCTCCAATTAAGGCTAAAAAAATGTACTCGGTCACTGCAAATAACCTCGCTTTTATTAGTTCCGATAATCGAGACTGCACTGTAATTGGTGGATGCTACTGTAAGGGGTAGAAACAACGCTAAAAGAGGAACAATCCGAAAATTAGAAGCCCTCGAAATATGAATACTTCGGAGACCACTCAGAATGTTCTGAGTACGAAGAAGTGCTTTGACAGATGAGCACAAAAAGGAAACTGGTATATTCAGTCAAAGTAAGAAAGTTATGCTATCTGGGCAATATCCTGCGCAACGACAAATACAAATTCTTTCAGTAAAAGATAGAGGGAGGGAGAATTATTGTGGATATCTACTGGCTGAATCTTACCACGAGAGGTGAGGAACATAAAGAAGTTCTTTGAACGCTTCAGTTTGATTTGGAATTTTTCTCAAATTTTTATTGGGAAGTTAATCTATGCGCGCACTGAGCGGCTCAATTGTCTTTAATCGAAAATCGATAGCCGATAGGTAGGTATATATACTTATTATTAAATAATGAATTAGGAGAACTGGACCATCAACCTATATTTCAGCCTACAAATAAAGTTGAGATGAGAAGAAGTTGCTTTTCGTCGAAAACTAAACATCATCATCATCATCATCTTCTTTGCCTGCATGTTCCACTAAAGGGGTTGGGGGGGCAGTGCACGTAAAAGAGATCTCCAGGCAACCCGATCCTCCGCCGCCGCCGACTCTAACTCCTCGGCGGGTATGCCCAAGCGTAAACAGGCGAGCTTTTGGACTTGATCCAACCATTTCACCCTGGGTCTACCGAGCGGTCGCCTACCCGACGAAGTCGCATACAAGGCACGCCTCGGTAGTCGTACTGTAGGGGACATTCGTGCCACGTGGCCAAACCATTGAAGTATGGATCTTTCCGTTCGGAGAAGAAGCTGCTCAACATTAAGCTCTCCACGCACTGTCGTGTTTCTCACCCTAAAACAGCACGCAGAATCTCGGCAGCTTGTATTCGTGATCTTATTTTTTCGGTCATTACCCAAATTTCATGACCATAGGTGCGAGTTGGAACAAATACCGAATTGAACACCGATAACTTGGCCTCGGCCACCCCAAGCTCGTCCTTCCTGATGACAGACCTTCGAAGCTGATTTAAAATTGACCCAGCTTGGCCAATCCTACAGGAAAGCTCAGTATTGCTCCTCCCATCACTCGTGAAAAATACCCCGAGATACTTGAACTTCTCCACCTGTTTCAATGGAACTCCGCTGACCTCGGATTTGTCCACGTTAACCTTCATCCCAGCATCAGTACAGACGGCCACAAACCTACATAGCGCACGGTGGAGTTCCGTCTGTGAGGATAACTAAGTCATCTGCAAAAAGCAGGTGACTTACCCTCAGCTCCCCCCCTGTCAAACATTCTTCACCAACATTCTTAAAAGGTGTTGATTTACTACCGTTAATCCGAACACAGCTGCTACAGTTCGTGTATAGGCACTGAATGGCTCTCAACAGTGACTTATTAATCCCATACTCCTGCAGAACACTCTAGAGTTTTCCTCGAGGAACTCGGTCATACGCCTTTTCCAGGTCTACAAAGCAACTGTAGACCGGTTTGGCATATTCCCACGCCTTCTCGATTACCATGCTTAGAGTGAAAAGCTGGTCGGTATTACTTCTGCCGGGTCGAAAGCCGCACTGTTCATTCCCCAACCTGGACTCGGCCATAGCTCTAGAACGCGCCTCCAACACCTTAGCATAGACTTTACTGTCTGCTCTAGTTTTCCTATCAAAGGTAATGTTTATTGAAAATCTCCAACAACAATATTGCTACTCTAATATCCCTAAAAGTCCTATCTGAAGGCTCTATATGAAGTCTATATAATCATGGAAGAAAGGATCAGTAATTTAACTCAACGAAATTATGAGATTAAAACAAAAAAGGCGGTCAAGTGTAGCTCGGACACTTTGAACATATCCGTATCCTACAGACTTCTAAATCACGCCACCATCTTCCAAGCGAGAATCCTGGCCATTAGGGAGGTGTGTCGTATACTTAAGTCCCACCCTAACACAACACCACGGCTAAGATTGGCGATCTTCGTTGTCAATCTGCCATCAAGGCTGTTTCGTCAATCTCCATAACCTCAAAATTAGTCTAAGAATGTAAAGCGGGAGAATCACCTCAGTTTGCCAATCACCAGGCGTCACGCCACATTCCCAAGCCACCTCAATGACACGAGAGAGCCATAAAACTCCCTCTCTACCCATCGCCTGCAGCAGTTTTGGCCAAATTTCATCCAAACCGGCGGATTTTAGCGCCTCAATCGCTAAAGTGACTTCCTCCACCGTTGGACTATTATCCGCCCTACTCACGACCACAAGTCTGCCTTATGGATTTAACTCCTTCAGTGATGTTGAATTTCCTTCCTCTGAGGCGACGGATGATTTGCCGGAACACCTTATTCGCAGATCTATGATCGCTTTCCAACTTCTCGCCGAACTCCTTCCAAGCCTGCTCTTTAGCTGCTCGCATTGCCATCTTGCTAGTTCTTTGCGCCTCAGTGTACCGGTCACGAGAAGCAGAGTCCCCCAAGAGAATCCAGTTCCTGTAGGTCTTCTTTTTCTCTCTGATGGCTTCTTGGACTCCAGGTGATTTAAACCACGCTGTCCTTTTCTCACCACCAGCCGCCACACCAAGCCGCTTCACTCCACAAACATCACAGAGGCAATTGAAAAAAAAAAAAAAAAACTGCTGTTGAGAACAGTTGCCTTGCCTTGGAAGAAGAGGTACTTTGTCAGTAAGATGCAGCGTACACAGCACCAGGTGATGATCAGTTGACAGTTCAGCCCCTCTCAACACACGAACATCACAAACCATCCGCTTCATACACAATGGCACCACAAAGAAATCTATCAACGATTTCTGTTGAAGACTTCGACGGTACCAAGTGTATTTATGGATGTCTTTGTGTGGAAAGAAGGTGTTCATAATGGACATGCCATTTGCGCAGCAAAAGTCCAACAACCTCTCTCCGTTCGCATTTTGATGAGGATCACCATTCCTCCCAATCACACTCCCCCACGTCGCTACATCAGCACCCACGTGAGCATTAAAGTCCCCCATCAGGATATGGGAATCCATCTCCGCCACCCTATCCAAGGCAGCATCAACTTCTTCCAAGTAGGCCGCATACTCTGACTCTTGACTCCAATACCCTGTCTGCCAGCCGTCTGCGCAGACATTTGAGGTGCAACTCCCGACAGGCAGAGTTTCCACCCGTCCGGAAGATCCAAAGTTCTAGATCCTCTTTGCTTCTTCGAAGAGATACCTACAATATCTAGCCAATACCTGGTAGCTTCTTCAACCAGCTCGAGGTGTTTCCCTGTGAGCGATGAGACGTTCCATATGTCTAACTTGAGTCGTTGCCGTTGTCGTTTGCCATTAGATCCCTGCATGCACTGATAAGCGCACGGCGTGCGCTTTACAGGCTGGAAAACCCCTCGCCTACATTTTACACGCACACTTATTTGGGCTTCTGAGCAAATTCACGCACATTGTTATATGC
Organism: Syritta pipiens; assembly: GCA_905187475.1. Lineage (NCBI taxonomy): Eukaryota > Metazoa > Arthropoda > Insecta > Diptera > Syrphidae > Syritta > Syritta pipiens. The sequence continues at coordinate 32,548,190 of LR994574.1, read as the reverse complement.
TTCCGAGCAACTCCATTTTGTTCTAAATTTTTTATTTTCGCCGCCATTGCATGATGTACTGAGTGCGGATGGACGTTACTTTTTGAAAGTATGGAATACATTTTTTAATTAATATAAATAGGCTAAATTTGCAATTATAGTATGATTAATGGAGAACTTGAGAAATGCGTATTGCAACAATAGAAACATTTTTTGTAGATATTTCCATTAAAATAAGCCTAAAAATTGCAAAAAAAATGATGGGTGCAATGATTAATCTTAAACAGGAACCAATAGGCAGATCACACGTATTTACAGACAGGAATTGCATAAAAAACGCTGTCCTCAACGTCATTATATGGGAGGGAGGAAATGATATATACATTCTTGGAAAAAAAGGACGGCGGGCTACTAACCTGCGCGTCGATCATTTCTACGAATTTATATATAAATGTTACGTCGCGACGATTGGTCGTAGCGTTTCATTTCGGTAGAACACGTCGTGTCATGTCGTGTTCAAATTTAAACGGCTAAAAAAATCCCGTATATGGCAATTTAAATCGAGAGATAGGAGGACGTTAAACAAGGCAAGGTTTATATTATTACACAACGTAAACCGAAACAATGTAAATCGAGGAATTACTGGATTCCACAACTTCCACAAACTTTTCCCTACAAAACTAATTTTTGTATCTGGCGTAGTTGTTTTCAATAATCGTTGGGACTTAAATGACCGCAGACTGATGAGACAACTTTAAGTTTTGATACTCTTCGTCCTTGGCCCAGCCAATATGCTACCTATCACGTACAATTTTACCCCGATCACAAAGTCTTATTTTACAAAAGAAATAAGCATGTCGGTCGTAAATGTCCCCATGACTTACCACCAACATTTTTGAACATTTTCGATAGTACGGTGGCCAATTTATCTCCTGTGTTATTTTTCTGTGATTTGTATTTTGCTTACTTCGTTTTTTTTTTTATTAAGTTTTCATTTCATTCATTCATTTTCATTGTTCTATTAAGTTTTCATTAATCACGTGGCTGAAGCAAATTACTACCAAACATCGTTTTTGTGTCTAAAATAGAGTCTCCTCTGCGCCTGTATGTTGTTGGTTGTGTTAGGGGTTAAAAAGCGATACAAAAAAAAATAATACGGTTTTGTTTTAGATTAGATTGATCAGTTTACTCACATTTGCATGGACTTGTTTTCTTCCGTAACGTTTGCATGCTCTTAAAAAACTGTATAACATCCGTTTTCTCTGTCACCAAAATCAAAAAAGCAAAACACTTTCGGCGAGGTGGCGCTGTGAAAAACCGAAATAACAAATTTTGCCTACTTTCGAAAAGAACAACCGGATGATGTTTATTTAAGTCGGCAGTAGGTTAGATTTTTTTTTAGTAAGCTATGTGAGAAATCATTACATGGCGATAACTGCGGTTGTTGCACGTACGATAAATTCGTTTTTCTTCACAATAGAAGATGCTTTTGATTTCAGATTTTAGCCATAAAATGTTTTTTTATTATTATTTACATACGGAGGGGTGGCTGTAAAAAAAATCTCGAAACGGGAAGAAATTTATGGTGTGCGTTTCTTTTTTTTATGGCAAGTTATTCCAAAGGGTGCAACACCGGCAATAATGTAGGTATCGATTTTTCACGAAATTCATCCCCTAAGTAGGTTTCGGAATATTTTCTAATCCCACACAGCACTTTGCATGGTAATATGTTTTATTTATTTATTTTTTTTTTTCTTAACAAAATAACACAGTAAATTTCTCATTCGTTCTCATGGGGCGTTGCTCCAACGTTTTAAATTTCAAGACTTCGGTTAATTTTAGGAATTCTTTGTTGGACACGAATTATATAAAAGGCTCATTTGGGGTTGCTACATAATTTTTCACTTTTCTTTTTTTTTCAATTTACAACTTTAACAGGATGGGTTTCCATAGAGAAAGGTGCATTGGGTAAAATTTTTCACTTTGTGTTTTTTTTTTTATTTTTCAAAGAGAGCACTGTATTAATTTCACTTTTGGCTTTTTCATTTGAATGGGTCAGTTATGTTTTCCATTAAAATCCGTTTTACCAGGCGATTTGTGTGTGCAAAATTGAGAAATTTCGATTTTTTTCACCGTAACTGAGAGGTTGTCCGCCCTATGGTGTCGAAAGAAATATAATAATCCACCTCCATGTGTGTTAGTATGTTGAAAAAGTTTGAGTTCTTATGGAAAGAAAATGTCAGGGGTATCTCACGCCTTTCTTGTATTGAACGTTGCGAATGTAAGCAGGGATGAACGTCAACGGACTTTTTGATTTCGAAAATCTAGTAGACACTTTCTACTGTTCCATTTGCTCCTACAGACGGACTGATACATTTCATTGAATGACGACCCCTTTTATATCCATTAGTCCGACTATCGTATCGCTATGTTGATTTTTAGCCAGTTCTATTTCTTTTGCTTCGTTTTTTATTTATTATTTGTTTATAAAAGTGTGAGCATAACGGTGCCAATTTTGATGGTATTCAGAATGTGTTAAAGAACAGTAGATGCAACTTACGTCGAATGCGGCTTTATCGTGTCTTGGGCTCTCATCACGTAACACGATTATTGTCTGATGATATCGTTTGAACGAAAGCTGTGCTTTACGTAAGCATTAAAAAACGATATTGACCGAACGATATCGTTTTCTCCGCTTCACATACACTGAGAGCTGTCATTTTCTATCGTCTCAAACAAATCGTCCTAGAGAAATTGTGAAAAATATTGTAAAATGTTTGACTTAAATAAATGCAATATTGGATTGAATGTTGGGCTCTCATCACGTAGCACGACTATCGTCTGACGATATCGTTTGAACGATAGCTGTGCTTCACGTAAGCATTAAAAAACGATATCGACAGAACGATATCGTTTTCTCCGCTTTACGTAAGCCGAGAATTGTCATTTTCTATCGTCTCGACGATGGTTTTCTGACGATACCTAATTTGCTATCGTCCTAGAACAAATTGTGGAAAATTTTGTGGATATATTCGATTGAACGCTGAAAAAATAGTTTTGCTAATTTTTTTTGCATTACACATTGTTTTGCACATAAAATATGTCTTTTTAATTTTCCACATTCCACCTACAATTATATATCCAACCCATATTTTCTCTCCAAACCATGAAGAACTTTGGTGTGAGTCCTTGTTCAAGTAAATATTAGTTGTGGGGAGGAAATGAAAAGCGAGGTTCGCCACCGTCGAGACGATAGCAATTGCAGTTCTCGGCTGACGTAAAGCGGAGAAAACGATATCGTTCTGTCGATATCGTTTTTTGATGCTTACGTGAAGCACAGCTAAAGTTCAAACGATATCGTCAGACGTTAGTCGTGTTACGTGATGAGAGCCCTGAATATTTCAAGAAATATTTCCCAATTTCGATTGTTTAGAATAACTAAAAGAACATTCGTACAAGGCTATGCCACTATCAATGAATGTAAACCTAAAATTTTAGAGATTCAGGGGTGGAATCGGCTAACGCGATAATCGACAATTGATAATCAAAATCGACAATCAAAAAAGCGACAATCAACTATCACCTCAGCCGATTCCATCCCAGATTTAGTTTACCCCTCTCGAAGTAAATACTCGACTATTCACTGGGCTTTTATCTAAATGGATATTTGTGTATGCTTTTAATAAAACAGAGAAAATCTTTCAGAGATCATAGTTAATCGAAGATTTTATTACTATGAAACATTAAGCTATATCACGAACGTGCGATAGAACCAAGTGAAAGATACAAATGTAGCTACACCCTAATAGGGAATTTTCAAATTACCCTGAAAACTCACCACAGTGAAAATTTGAACTACTCGGGGAGGTGAGCAAAATCTTACTGGAACCGGAGTTGCCCATGTTGGAGAGCTAGAGAGCACTGGCTGGAGAAGTGGGTGAATTCCAAGTGCACCACGAATAATTTTGCTCCCCTCTTTTACTTTCATTCGTATTTCAGTACGCGGTGGGAGGAGTTGTGTGTCGCGAGAATACTTTAATGATCGTGTTTCTTCTTTCACATCCGTCGAAATAAAAATATTTTGCTATTCTCCTCGTTCGAGATTTTATTTTATTTTTTTTCTCCAATTTTTCCTTCACCGTCACCGTTCCGTTGTCGTTTTTTTCTCAACTTTTGTTTCTCTTTTGCTATTTCATTGTGCTGCTTCGGTTACTGCGAACAAAAATTAAAAAAATCTGCAGTTGGAAAAAGTTGGAATTTTTTGTTAGAATTCGGTGTGTTGTACAAATAGCGAGTGTTTCTAGTGTAGAAAATTTCCATTTTCAAAGCGAAAAGGGTGTAACAGAAGTTTAAAATTTGATAATTTTCTGTTTGCAAATAAGAAAAGTAAAAAAAGATAAAAAATAAAAAAGAAAGCGAAGACCAAAGGCGAAGCAAGGAAAATGAATAAAACCTGTGCGAGATGCAACAAAGTTGTTTACCCCATCGAGGAATTAAAGTGTTTAGACAAGGTAAACGCTGTGATAAATGGAGTTCTCCGTTTTTAGGAGCGTATTAAATTTAAGTATACACTTCGTCGCAACGAGTAGACGAATCTAACTTTATTTGTATTCTCACTTTTTTTTTTTCGTTCGTTTTGAGTTGCTATTGGGTAGTCTGTGGTTTACACACAGCACGGCAACGATCTGTTGCTTCTATCGCTCTCTTTGGTGTGTTGTTGTTTTCTCCTACAGTTCTTTTTTTCTTGTATTCTTTTGTTGCTCCATCTTTCCACTTCATCATGATCTTTCTTTCTACATCATGAGAACGGTTTCAAGTGTTAGCGAAGACGAGTTTTCTGCGATGTCTCTTGATGTTGCCAGATGGGATGGCGGACAGTTGAATATTGATACTTTTTTTTTTTATAAGGAATAGGTTATTTTAATGCGTTGAGTGTATTATGACATTTTGCGTAAGTGTGATGGCAAATTAATCTCTTGGCGTGGCCATAATTCCCGTAACTGCATCAGAAATAAGATAGAACGAGATATTCGTGTCTTCCCTCGTTTCTTTCATCACGTCATTCCCTATCACGCTTGCCGAAGCTCTTATTTTTCAAATATGACGTTTTGCGTTTTAGTTTAAAAAGCAACGCATCTTACTTTTTAAAATTTACGGCGTTTTTTCAATGCTAATTAAAAAATAAAAGATTCCACAACTATTCGCAAAGCAATCTTATTAAGCTCTCTTTAGCTAGAAAAAAAAGTTTAAAAAGTTACATCGCAGACAATATTGGAATCAATGGAAATTGTATTGGAATGCATGAGAGATAAAGATTAAGATTAATTTTAATACAACAATTTAACAATTGTATTTTTAAATAATACTGAGAAAAATATTATATTTCAAATTAATTTATTCGTCAGTATTATTCGTCATGCTCCTTTTATTTTGAATTTCTTGAATAAGCTGCACGTTTTACAATTTTTTTTATATGTTCTCTATTGTGATCGCGGCACAGTGGTCAATTTTGAGGATCTAGCGGAACTTAATTCAAAAAATCAAGTTTGCCTGAGTAATTTTGGGAGTAAAATTAACCGGTCTGTAGCATCCCAAACAGCTGCAAAATATTGACAAAATAATAAATGAAATTAGATGCGTTTTGTAAGTCGAAGTGATCGTTGCAAACAAAATTGATTAGAAACCCTGTGTGTATAGTGTATACAATGTACTTAGAAGGAATTAGGAATTAAAAAGGACTTAAGATCCTTTTTTTAAGTACTTTGGTACTTAGATTGTGATTTCAATTACTTTGAAAGGAATTACAAGTGCAAGTACAATTACTAGGACTGGGTATTTGAAAATTTTAAGTACAAGTACCGAGGAATTGTACTTGTACTTAAAAAAGTTCAAGTACAAGGAATTGTAATTAAAGTGTACTTAAATACAAAAATACTTAATTACCTTACAGACCTGGTCATTCGTTACAAATAATTTTAATTATATTTTGTCCAGGTTCTACAGGTTTTTTTTTGAATAGCTTTTCTATCAAATGGTGTTGAACTTTTATCTGTAAGTGCATTTGTGTCTTGATAAGATAATACTTATCACATTTAAATTGTGCAATTAGTACAACTAGTAGATAGTATTATGCCTAAAATTTTGTGTAACATACACACGTCAACCAATTACCGCATGTATTATGTTTATTGGTGGGATCCAAAAAGTAACAGAAAAAGTTACAAACTGTTGCTCAAAATGTGTCTAATTGGTACCGTGAAAGGCATGGCCTTGTCTGGTAAGCAATAAGAATTATTTGCTCGTTGTTTGTAAAGAAGTAATAAGTTAAATTCATTTGTTGACATATTTTTCTTTACTTATTTTATAACATGAAGCTTTGTGTCAACGCACCACCGACTGTCCGATTAAAAGAAAATCACATGCCTTGTTGATGGAGAAAAGTGTTGAGTAGTCAAACGTATCTGTCCGGACTCAAAAAAAGTATTGTTTTAAAATAACATCAGTAATACAAATGTAACTTCTATTGATTACACGAATATTATTTACGGTAGCAGAATCAAGATTGAAATACGTCTTAAAATGTTATACACGAATTATTAATTTAGAAGTTTTTATGCTCAAATCGAGTAGCACTAATAATTGAATTGACCGTTTTCGTGGTGTGAACACTGGAAACATTGCTACTTAAAAATGGCAACACCTCACTTTACACCGACCTATATCTATTTCTGTACTGTATATCTCAATTGCATCTGCTCAGTAGAATGTAATGCAACTCCTTCGAATGGAATGGAAATAAAAAAAAAATGTTTCTCCTCCTGCATCGCACTTCAAAGTGCAAGTACCATAAATATGGTAATTTGTCCCCTCCACGCCCGACAGTCTCCGTCCCACTTCAAAGATTCTACTTAAAAAAAAAAAAATAAATAAATAAAACGAAATACTTCGCCCGTATGAACAGTAGCTTAGAAGAGGTCGATATCGTCTATAACCAACTGCTCCGCGTGATTCAACAGCCAATCTATCGACAAATTCAAACACACTTCTCACAATAAATAAATTTTAATTGAAAATTGTTTTAAGTGTGTTTTCCGCTGAGTAAAAGAGTAAGAGTGAGAAGCACAAAGTTAACGAAAAGGAAAGACTGACATTGGTCTAAATATAGAATTTGCTGAAACGCGTTAGCTTTATACTAGATCAAAAGGGAAGAATTAAAATCATAATTTCGGCGAACGCAGCTACTGCTGTGGGTTTTGCTTTAGGGTGATGACTAATCCAAATACAGTACTAACGGATATAAGAAAAACTAAAAATCCAAAGAGTCTTTTTATTTGAACCGTTTTGTTTCTTTTATGAGATAGCCGGATATAAAAAAAAAATTCTTATAAAAGAACGTATATACGAAAAAACTTTTTCTAATAAGCAACCAACTGCCATTTCGTTTGAGGTATTAATGACAAAATTGTATGTTAAGTTTGAGGAAGTAATGTACGCAGAGTATAAAACAAATTTTTTTAGCCATGTTTTTTGAAATGGTTTGTTTGGGGGACAGTTTCTAAAAGCGATATAGTCGAATCCCGATAATTCGAAATAGTAAGGAAATAGCATTTTTTACGATTTACCACAGGTTGCGAATTATCGAGATTTCAATTTAACGAAGTGGAAAACATAAAAATAGGAATTAACGGGACTTTTAGATTTCATATTATTTTTTGAGCGCTCAATTCACAAAAATGTGATCTTAAGTACTTATGTACAAAAATAAGAAAGGAAACATAAAATTACATAAAGATATAAAAAATAAAGAAAAAGCTTGTTATTAAAAAAATTTGTTATTTTCGATTGCTTGATGTTCTTTTCGCCTATCCTTTCAATTGTTTCATTTTTTGGGACATCATGATTTTAAACATAATATCGAAGTTGTTTAATGGCCGATTTGGCTTGTTTATTGGTTATAAGTTCAAATTCATAGTCGCTATTTTCCTCATCACTCTCATTACTAACGGCGACTTGAAGGCGACATTAAGGCAACAAAACTGTATACAAAATTAATGGGGAGTTCAACTGAAAAGGTTTTTTTTGCGTTTTGCATAACGAATTATAAGAGGTTTAAGAAACGAATTACGATTTATAAGAAGAATAACGAGGGGAGAAAAATGTATGAAAATTTTACGAAAAAGCCAAGATTTTTCAATGGACGAGCTGTTTGTTACGAGTAGTTGAGTTTTCGATTTATCGGGGTACGAATTATAGCGATTCGACAGTATTATGCCCAGTTGCATAGTGAGAGTTTAAACTGAAGTTTATCTAAATGTCGCTGAGAGTTTAAACTTTTCGTTAAACTCGATCGGTTTCACAGTCAAAAATAAACCTCCGGTTAGCTAAACTCAGTTTTGGAAACTGTGTCTGAACAAAACTGGGCAGCACTATTGTTTTGAATGTCAAACTACGGTTTTTGGTTCTCATATTTGAAAGTGGTTTGTGCTTTAAAAAAACTGGTCAAATGAGAGTTTTACTCACTCGCCGAGGGTTTCGTTATTTTGTCAACAGATTAGAACTAAGGATGTAATTTAAGTTAAGGCAACTAACAACGGCAGGTAGTTCTTATTGTATAGAATAGAGCTGTCAACCGTGTGAAAATTGCTTTAGTGAGCTTAAAACTGAAACTCTTTTTTTCGCACTTAAAGAACAAAAAGCTCAACATTTGTAGGGTGATGGCATGCCACCTCCAGTAATCGGCAACCGCGTCACAAAACGATGCGTAATAGTTAATCCGTTTGTAATACACACTTAATTTTTTTTTCTATAAAGGATAGTGATTTTTCTATCTGTGAATTAGAGGTTGTTGCAAAGTGTTTGCTGGTTTCTTAGTTAAAATTGCCACTTTGATTCAAGTTTTTGTCGAAAGTGAAATGTCTGGTTTTTGGTGCAAAGTAAAGTAAAGTAAAATTAAAATTTTAAAATCAGTGAAATATTGCCGGTAGGTGCGTTATATTATTATATTTGTTTTATGAATAGATTCATTTTACTGAATATTGAACAAAAATTAAATAAAAACTGGGGATGCCGTCGCAAGACATTTTTTAAATAATTCTTTTGAGGTCGGTCACCCTGGCCGACTCTTCAGTAGTCGGCTTTAGGAGACAGGTTTTGTTAAGACGGCCGTCAATAGTTTAGACGCTGTAAAATTGCTGTTTTTTTTTTTTATTGCCTGGATGTAAAAACAGGGGCCGACTACTGAATAGTTGACTGGCCGACTTCTGAGGTAAAGGAGGCCGACTGCTCAAGAATGACGTTTTCATTTACATTTTTGTGTATTTCGGAAGTAAATACTCCATAAATGACTTTATTTCCATAATTATAACATTTTAATTAATTGGAAATGATGAATAGCATATTCTTTACTACAAACACTGATTTTTAAGAGCAAATCAAACGTAAAAAAAACTAACTCAATCAATTTCGGTAAAAAATTAGTTATTAATTTATTTTAGTAGGAATAAAGATTTCTGAATATTTTGCCGATATTGCGATGAGTTGCCTCATAGCTCCGATTTTTTTCAGATTTTTTGGCCCATTATTTTAGAAAATAAGGTATGGGACACGGTACACAAGTCGTTTTTTTGAAGTTCGCGGGCTTATAACTTTTTACCAGTAAGACTATGATGGCAACTGTAGCACAACTTTTCGATCTAGGTGCCATTTTCTTTCCAACGGTACCCATATCAAATGAAAAAAAAAAATAAATCTATTTTTTGGTTTTAGTATTAGTACTAACCTTTTCGCTAATAAGTAACTTCCTTAAAAAATTTTTCTCGGAACTTTCGTTGGGCAAGTGAAACACATCATTTGTGAAAATTTATTTTCTTAATTACATGTGGTTCACCGGGTACCTAATATAAGGCTTAATGACTGACCGACAGACATTTTTCTAATCTACGCCCCGCCCCCTTTCCAATGACAACCATATTGGCCATCAAAGTTAATAAACGTTTTTTTCAAACGTTAGTATCAGTACTAACTTTTTCTTCAATAATTCAAAAAAAAAAAAAAATGCAAGATTTATTTTTGGGTTTTCATACATACATACAGATACATACAAGTTTCATCCCGTAACTACAGAGGATGCAAACGTTATTAGCAAATATGTAAAGGTGACAGACAATACTTTCTTGTATCAGCTTTTTTCTTATTTCAGTTTTATTTAGTGTTAATTCATATGGGAAAGGACATGGTGCATTGTTCTTTGTTTCTTCTCAGAGTTTTTCTTATATCCGTTAAGTACTGTACTATCAGAGAACTGGAATGCAACCTTTCGCGTGTAGCACATTCCGCTGGTAAATTTCTAGTTTTGCTGAATAATTTCGTTATATCGTGACTGGGCTGTGGCTTAGCCCGTCGATTTGGGTTAGTATTTTGCTTGACAGTGCTAGCAACAGACAGAAACTAGAGAAAGAAAAATAACAATAAAAAAACACGTATCTACATATGTGTATATAGTGTACACATATTTCAAGGTCAGGATAGTTTCCTCGGCTGTTTACACCATGGAGTTTGGAGGCTGAGCAACACACCGTAACATCATCGTCAGCAAAAGCGTCAGCAGTCGATGTGTTGATTACTCAGCTCTTAATGCTTCGTACTAACAACTGGTTGAGGTGAAGTTCCCGATGCCGACCGAACCAACATTGTTTTTACTATTTTTTTTTTGTTTTTGTAAATATTTCTTTAGGCTGCGAATTCCAACACAGCATTGGCGACAGACAATTATTTGTACTTTGCTTCTGCAACACCTACGCTCATTGAAGTAGTCCTATGGTTGTGGTTGTGTCGGAACAGAGGCTTTGTTTAAATGTCATTTCTGTTTCATTTGGTTCTTAATTTTAGCTGGCAAAGCAAGCTTATAATGTTGCGCAGTACTTTTTTTTCGTGACGTTATTTGACAGGATAGGGTAAATATCCGGACAGTTGCAATATTTTTAAACTTTGATGTCGAATGGTTTACAGTTTTTTAAGATAAGGAATTTCTAAATAAGATTACATATTCATAATATGTAAATAATAAATACACAGTGGCTCACAGCTTTTTTGTCCCAACCTCCATTTACAAGCAAGTATGGCAAAAGAAAAAAAGCAAAAACGCAGAAAGATGTGTTGAGTTTTAAACTTCCCTTATAATATTTAATTAAAAAGCACATACAAAATTAACAAAAACGGAATAAACTCATGAATTTTATGTCACAGTTTATTTGAACCAATTTTAAAAAAGGAAATAAAAAAACACAATAAATATTTTTATTGATTTTAGTAATGGTATGCCCCTCCTATTGGTGCAAAACAGCTTGAAGTTGGTAAAATAATTCTACACTTATGCTGGGCTTTACACAAAGTATTCTTTGCCTTTTCTACAATGAGGCGATTTTCAAGTGCCTTTCATTCGAAATCTTACGTTTGCAAATATTTTTGTGAAAGGAACTACTGACTTTCAATAGTATCAAGATCTGGAGACTCTATCGGCTGATTCATAACGTGGTTATACTTATAAGAAAAGCCGAATTCTGACCACACCCAAAGTATTTTCCGGGTCACTTTCTTTGTAATCCGGAAGACGATCTCTTATTCTCTATTCCTCTGCACTTTGGAGCACATTGTCGTTTAGTAAGTTAAAATAGACCATTGCATCCATTCTATGGTAAAACAAATTGTTGTTTAGTATGTTAAAATAGACCATTGCATCCATTCTCTCGTAAAACAATTTTAGCTTTCTGACTTTTGCATACAGGCCCATACTATGATATGAAAATCCTCATCCTTAGTTGTTTACTTTTAGTTTGTCTTGCTGCTCTCAATCAATATTTGTTTTGTTTTTCATTAATTTTAGAAGTGCGTTAAATAAGATGTGAGCCACTCCAACAATTATAAGTAATAAAAACTTAAAAAAAAAAGTTCGATTTGTAGTACAAATTTTGTACTAGTGTCTGGACGCAGAAGAATTGATTTCAGTATCCGGACAATGAAATTCGGATTTTAATCTCTTTCTGAAGACGTCGGCGTTACGTTTTTACATCGCGGAAGTCACTCGAGGAAGAAATACCGCCATCGTGTTCAACTCTTCCCTATTTACTTGTTGAATGTCTTTTTCTAATGTTCTATCTCCATTTGGGATGCACACACTAACGCCAAAGTCTGACCATCTTTTATGTCAAGTGTTGGATGAATTTAAGATTTGGCATTCAATAACTTTAAAAGTGCCGGTAAAACATTTCTTCAGTCTTCAGCTTGACAGCTCAGAATATTGTTTATTTGTGAGCGTGTTGTTTGAGAAGCTTGAGATATCAATAAATTTTCAACTTTGTTTTTGATCCACTTTGAATAGTTCAAAGAAACAGTTTATTTTGTATTGTGGTTACCCTTATGGAATCACATCAGTGTCTGTCGGTCTGTCGCCTTTTGCATATTTGACTATAACTTATAAGTTCTTTATAGTTAAGGGATGAAATTTGGACCGAAGATGTATCTAGGCAACTCAAAAATAAATCATGCATTTTTTGGGAATTAGTCGTAGATTGAAGGAAACGGTAGTACTAATACTAACTCTAGAAAAAACTTTTGTATTTCACTTGCCCAAAGAAATCTCAGGTAAGAAATTTCAAGAAAAATTCATATTAGCGAAATACGTAGTACCAACCCTAAATTTGAGAAACAAAATTTGGGTATCGTTATAAAAAGGATGACAGCTAGATCAAAAAGTTATATCATGGTAATCACCTTACTCTTATTGGTAAGTAGTTATTATCCAACCACCTGCCAAAAACTGTCTTCTGTACCGTGTCCCGCACGTTATTTTCTAAAGTATTGTACTAAAAAAATTTGAGTTATGGGGCATCTCATCGCCATATCCCAAAAATACCCAAAAATCATGTTCATACTAAAATAAAATAGTTAAAAAGTTTTGGAAAACAAATTTCACTGGAATCTTTGGGATGGGATAGGCCTTGTAAAATAAAGAAGAGTTTCCATTTTGAACTTTTTATTTGGAGGGTAAGTTTTCGATATATTAAGCTTTAAACACGAAAAAAGGCGTCCCCCCACCTCCATGGCTGATGGCTTGACTTTCAGACAATAGCCAGAATAGAAAATTTTTGTTTTCATATTTCGCTCGCATACCGCCAATATTTGAAAAAAGGTTTGCTGCTTCTGCTTTGCATTGTGTATAGTTGTCGTATATTTTCTGGCTGACTAGGTTTAAAATTATGCTCTTATATTTGACGCTTGATGAATTATACTAATGTCATCGGAGATTGACAAATGGATAAGATACAACGTGAGATGGGATCGAAGCGATACAAATTGCAATGAAATTACACAAAAACACAAAACACCAGTGCCTTTTACCTTCCCAGCAACTTGAGTTGTAATCTTGCCTCCAAATTGGATTCTCAACTACTTTAAGGTCAACATTCTTTGAGTGTTACGCCTCGGTGATTTCGTTTAAAACTGAGGGGAATGAATTCTTTATCGTTTCGTTTGAATTTTGTTTGGGCTCATTTATGTGTTTAATTTTTACTTGAGGTAAAAACAGAACATAACAATAGGTGCGGTTTTCACTCTTAACAAAATACGTTGGCAAAATTATGGCACTCAAACTTGAATTTTTGCAACGCATCTGATGGGCATTTCGTAATTAGATCCTTTGATTGGAAAAATCACATCTGTTGTGCAGACGTCTATGAAAAAAAGTGTTTAGAAGTCATCACTGTGGGTGTGTGTGGACTAATTGTTTTATGGTACGGTTTTTTGTATCTAACAATTTTTGTGTTTGGAGAATTTTATGGATTCAAAAGAAACCATAAAGCTAGGTTATGTAATTAATGTCACTGCCTTTCGGAAAGAGGGCAGTTACTCGGACAATTTTTATAGTCATTGGTTTTGTGTCGACGATTTGGGCAAATTTATTTTAGAATTTTTGTTTATTTGGGTAGAACTAGATTTTTGACAGTTGTTAGAGCGCTAAATAGTAAATATGAATGCCTTTCAGACAAACTAATTTAGTTCCTAGGGGAAGTTCCTTTTGGCATTTGTTGCTTAGATTAAACAAAACTAGAGTTGAATTAAAATGCACAAGAAGTACAGGCAACTTAATTAGCAGCTAAGAACAGAGTTTTCTGCTGATAAGCCCGTTGCATGTAGGACGAAGTGAGTGTTCTTTCTGTGTGATTCCCAGTTCAGTGAGCCAATGAATTGTTAATTGAAAATGGATGGAATTTAAAATCATTCGGGAGGCAAGCGATATTCGCACATAATTCTCCATTGATAAGTGCACAACAATGGCACCGTAACAGTGGATGCAGGCAACTTTCCAGAATCGGGGTTATTCATTGCAGAGGCTGCTCAAACTGGAAGGAGATATGATTTTGATGATTGATAAATATTGATAGGGTTTCTTTCAGTGGTATTTAATATGCCCATTATCAGGTTTTGTGGTGTCTTTGTTTCTTGAAGAAATGCCGAAGGCTACAATAGTCAGGAGGAAAACTAAAAAATTCAGCGCCAATGTTAGCTCTGAAGAAAGTGTCTTTGTCTATAGCGTATGACTTTAGGGATATTTGAAGACAGAATGAAAAGGTATTTGGTTTGATTGTGGAGTTTATTTTATTTTGTCTATTTATTTTATTGAATTGGTCGTTCTCATATTTGTATTTCTTTCAGCTGTGCTGAAGAATAACTTTTAGCCTATAGCTTTAGTTTGTCTTAGTTTTAAGACATTTAAATGTTCAAATTGTCAAATGTAATGGTTTTGTAGCAGAAGGGCTTCAAATACCGCAGAATTTTCTTTTGTGGGCGATTCCGGACTTTTGACAAATAGAGAAGAGTCAGTTAGTTGAAAACTTTATTTGTAAATTTGACGCTTTGAAAATTACAATTTGCTAATATTGTGTGGTATGGTGTGGCCAAAAGCCATCTACCAGATTGAGAATTTGTTTAAACTTTAATGTAGGTAATATTTATTCGTTTAAAATGCGCTATCTGTAATTGAGTACGGTTGTAGTGTAATTTATTTGGGGGATATTTATTTATCCCAGCCTAGCTTTCCATTTACGTCGAACGTCTAACGTATCGCTTATTGTCATGACAGCTACTGGAAAGCACAAATTAGAGATAACGAGATATCCAACTTTCCAGTCTGAAAAGCCTCTCAGCTGAACAGATGTCTTATAGATTAAGAGTGTATGGGTTTTTCCTTAGAAATTCACACATACTTTTGCAATTCTTAAGACTTCCACGACTCTCGTGTCAAAAAATTTACATCCCGGAAAAAAATTCAGGGTTTTCACCACCTTCCCCACGATCTGATAAGCTATGTCGACTATGTTATTCAAAAATGAGCGTACATAAAGCTTATACATTTTTTTTTCCTGTAAAATTACAAACTAACTTATTAAAAAGCAAAAACATTGGCTTCATTGTTAAATTTAAACAACATATTTATTATTTATTCATTACAAACAACATCACTTTTTCTTCTATTTCTAGGTCGAAGTAAAATTATTTTCAATTGAAGTGTTTGAGAGTAGGGGGAGCACATTGATACGTTTTTCCTTTGCACTCAAAAAGCGTCACCATCTTAACAGCAATAACATTACAATGTATATTTTTCAATTCTGTGACTTTATAGCTATCTTGTACAACGAATTTACTCTTACAAGGAGAGTGCACGACCTCCGGGTCACCGATTTTGATGAAATTTGGCAAAATCATAGCTCCGATATGGGATATGAGTTTCCCAAAGCGAGAGAGCGCAACACTCCCCCTTTTTCGAGAAAAACGCCCTCAAAGTTTTCCCAATCGCTTTATTTACTAAACAGAAACGTCAGAATTCGAAGCGGCAATAGCCTAGTGAATGTGATCGCGGCTGTCATTCAGAGAGTGCTGGCTTCAATGCTTGACTATGGTGGGGTTTTGTATTTTTTTTTTCTTTGAGAATCTTGGGTTCAAATCTCAATTGTCTCGTGGTTTCATTTTTTTTGCTGTCCTTCCAGTTTTTTGATTGTATGTTCGCACCATTTTACCTTTGAAAAAATGCAAATATTAGGTTTTACCAACGGTTGCGACTTACTTCGGAAACAATAAACATCAATTGTACCTGAGACAATGTTCAATAAAAGTTTTTTGAGTGAAAATCCTATTAAGAGTAGAATTTACTTACCATATAACTTTCATATAAATATTTGACAGAAATGTACTAATACAAAAGCATACTCGGGAGAGACTAAAAAAATGACTTGCATGCTTGCAAAAGAGTTTTATGGTTGTTTTGCGCAAATTAGTAGCTGAACAAAGGTGTCAGACAGATATATGCTTGCAATCATATACATATTGCAATGTGTGCTTAGTTGACCAGTTCATATTTTAAAATAAAGTGCACCGCATCAATGTGTGTTCAACAACGTGGAACAGCTGCAGTCAAATAGAGAACTGCAATATTTTGTTTCCTTCAAAAATTCGTATAAGAAAACTTGCAGTAGTATTTCTGTGTTATAATTGTATTATTAATGCATTTAGCTGCCATTAAATAATACAAAACTAGGCAAGCTTTTACTTTGCGTACGACTAGTTATTACTCGGAAGCAACCCAAATGTTAAATCTATAAATTTGTTGAATATATAGGATAAGAAATGAAAACTTATATTCAGTAACTTAAGTTAAAAACTATATTCTTTCTTAAGTTCAATAATTATTGTCAAAAGTAAAAGGCATCGCCAGTTTTGATTGTTGTTTTGAAAAGTATGGAGGATCTGCGCTCAAATAAAATTGGAAAATGTATAGCTTTTTTACGAAATTCAAAGTAAAAGGAGCATGTAGTAATAGTAATATTTGTATAAATTATTTGAAGCACAATATTTCCCTTAATATTATTAATTAATATAATTGTTATTATTAAAACATTAATGTTTGTCTCTCATCCATTCCAATACATTTTCCATTCATTCCAATATTGTCAGCGATGTTTTAGACTTTTTTCTAGCTAAAGAGAGTTTAATAAAATTGCTTCACGAACATTTGTGCTGGAATCTTTCCATGGGGAAAATTATTTAGCATTGGAAATAACATAAAAGGGAAGAGGGAGAAGATAAGGGCTATATGGTAGAGGGCTGCAAAGCACATCAAGCGAAACTCTTTTAAAATGGGACACCTGACGTTGAAATAATATGCATCGTCTCTCTCCTTGAGTCAGGTCGGAATGTAATTTAATTTTACGAATTCGCCATGTGAAGATATTTTTTGTTCTATCTACGTGAAACATACAAGAGGAAGCGATCTGATGACTTCGGAGCCAAATTTCAAAAAGTGTAAATGAATTTTTTTTTCATAACTGTAAGTCGCAGAGCTAAATTAAGACCTGGCCGTTAATGCTCACGTTCATTCTGAGCCGAACGCAAAAAACAGAATGGTCCTATGTCTTCTAGTTCAAAAGAAAACCAGCATAGACCAACCACTTTTTTAAAGAAAAGTAAAGTTACTATTACTGCAAGCAAGTGCCTTTGTGCATAAGGGTGGGACTGGTTCATTTATAAAGTTGTTGGTTCATACTAGTTTTCCTTTGAACTAGAAGCCATTGTTTTTTAATGAATTTTTTTTCCATGTTGTTTGATTTGATTTTAAATTGCCCTTACCTCTTAAACGGGGTGGATAGACCCCCGCCCATAGCAAACATTTTTGGTTTTTGGACGCTCTATGCAAAACCAATTTCAATTTTTGGCGCCAATGTTATCTTACTCTTCCCACACATCAAAATAGATATTTTTCTAAACGTGCAAAAATGGATACATTGGGGTCAAGATGAACTTTTGTGAATTTCCATCGTTCTTTAAATGCGATTAAAATCGTTTGTACTTCATTTTTTTGGTGATGGTGAGTAAGGAAACAAATAAAACAAAAATCATTCAAATCGGTCAAGCGGGAGGTTTTTTTTTTACAGAAAACCATAAGACCGCCGAGTATGTATCCATTTTTGCACGTCACTGTATATATTTATATTTTCAAATAGCCAGACTGTCTTTAAAGCCTTAAGAAGCTACACCACCAACTCCAAGGCTGTCTGGGAATGCAACAAAAACTTAAATACACGACTAAGATTAATCTGGGTGCCAGGGCATAAAAACCATGATTGCAATGAAAAGGCGGACAGTTTAAACAACAACCAAATCTAGAATAACCACGACGGTATCAAATACTCGAGAAAATTTATGAATCAAAACCACAACCACAAACGTGCTAAAGAACCTCTTGAACTAAATAACGTCAACCAACCTAAGAGTACTATGCGAAGGACTTACAGGGGACGGAGCACGCAATTAGGACCTTCATAAGATGGGTCTCAGATCTTTTAGGTCGCAGTGCAAGTGGCTTAGTGACACTCCCCATTTCATCAATCAATCAATCTACGTAATCCAAAGTGTACTACGAAATGTAGTCTTTGAAATTTGGTGGTACTGAACATACTTATCCCAAGCGTTAATAATTTGTGCATCTGCAAAGAAAAATATCAAAGAAATTGCAATTGACAATCGCCACATGAGTTTCGTTTGCCTGAAAAAAAGAAAAAATATTCAATACTCTTTCTTTAAAATGAGCTAATGTCGTTTTTGTTTTGTAGTCCAACACAATTGTTCCAATTTTTCCCTCTAGTTAGCGACACTTTTCTAACAATAGTAAGTAGCTCAACTTATTACTTCAAATTGGGGATTTAGCTTGGCCTGAAAATAAGACTACTATCGCTTTGTGTTTTAATAAATGTCCGGATAGTCGAACATTTGAAATTGTTTGGCCCCAAACAATCAAAACTGTCTAGTAAATAAAAAATAAGAGAGAATATAACTTCAAAAAACTATATGGTGACAAAAATATCAATCCAAAGTCATTAGTCAAACACATTGCGTTGATCTGGGTCATCGTTACTTAGAGTCGAAAAAAGAAAGAAAGAGTGAGATAGGGCTCAGGTGTAAACTAGGAATTAAAATGCGAATAGTCGTGTGAACGTATTTGAAGCGTTTCATATTTCGTTGTTTTCCCAGTATCGTCCATGTTGTGCAAGTCTCTTTCATTTGAGTACATTTGAACAAAACGCAGAGATTAGCTTACGCATTTAGCGATGAAAGGCAAAAAATGAGCATAATATGTGATTGTGATCTCCTTGAGCAAAATAAAAGCACATCTGGGGAAGACATTTTTACGATTCACCTATGAATATGTATAATTACTTTCATTTTTCAGTAACATACATAAAGCAGAAGCGGATTTGCTACTGAAGTAGAAAAAAGCAGTAGTTTTATCTTTATATCTTTTGATTAGATAAATAGATTAGATCGCCAGGAACTTCTGAATGAATACATTTTTCAATTGTGCACATATCTAGTGTGTGGTGACTCATTCGGATAGTTATGTTATCCAGTGACGAATTGCATTGGAATGTGACTTAGATCAGGGTAAAATCAACAAAGACTGGATGAAGAGATCATGATCGTCTGGCCTTTGCCTAGTTTTCATATGCCAGAGATATGCTCCGTCGATAGTTCTTAAATTGATCTCATGTTGGAAATACCAATGAAATAGTATATACATATGTATATAGACATAAAAATAGACGTTTATTTATACATCTGATATATTAAAAACATCAGAGGGATTCGACTGTATTTAAAATTGTTGTCAGAAAATCTTTTTGCTTACCAGCATAAGTAGGTTAAAAATAATAAGAAGCTCCATATATTTTGATCTTTCGAGCAATTTTCAAAAACGAATGAGATTGAGGTCTGCAGAAGGAGTGAGCGTATTAAGCAGCCCATACACGATTCAATTCAATCATCAACTCAGTCAAATCACAGTGAAATCAACCCGTGTGTGGCTTCGTCAATTGATCGATTTGACGGTTGGCGAAAAATCAAAAGATTTGGATTTTTGCGAAGTTGACTGGCAAGTCTTTCAATTCAATTGAATCGTGTGTGGACAAGTTCATCGACAAGCTGTCAAATTCATTGACACACAGACATTCATTGTGGAATCGTGTGTAAACGTGAAAAATTATATTTAAATTGGCAGGTTTTCAAATCAATTGATGTAGTGTGTGTCCAACTATCAATTGAGTTGACAACTCAGTTTACAATTGAATTGAATCGTGTATGGGCTGCTTTAGGCCTTGAATTTAAAACTGATTCTAATCAGAATTTACTTTCAATATGTAGTGCTTTGCTCTATTTTTGTTGTATGCATTTTTAAGAATTTTCAATATTTCCATCTATATTTTAAGAAATTTAGACTCTTTAAAGTTCAAATCGAGCTTTCACCTTTTGTCGACAATTTATGTACATATGTATGTAACTGTCTGTCGGGTTTCAACTACATAAAACATTCATTCTGTGCGAGCACATGTCGCTTATTTACTACAAGACTCTCATAACTCAAAAAACGTAATTTTGAGTTGATGATGCAGAATTATACGTTTTCTCATGCTTTATATATAATAACACATCGTAATTATTCCAACTGTTTGAAAATCACATTTTTGTCGGCTCTATAACGTTACAGCTCCTAGATTATTTAGTTATAGGTTGCTTTTGTGTGATAGTTAATTTTTACAGAATACAGGACAAAGCATGTCCTTTTA
This sequence comes from Syritta pipiens, assembly GCA_905187475.1. Lineage (NCBI taxonomy): Eukaryota > Metazoa > Arthropoda > Insecta > Diptera > Syrphidae > Syritta > Syritta pipiens. The sequence continues at coordinate 32,527,545 of LR994574.1, read as the reverse complement.
CGTGTTGAGCCAAGAGAAGAATGATGAAATACAATTCAACATGTTTTCTTTAATGAATTTCTACTTATTTAAATTACCTACTTGAACAGTTACCTACTTGTAGTTGAAGCACATTAAGTTTAGTTGGTCATTGTTTGAACTCAAGAGACTGAAAAATAAAACGTTCAAGTACAAAACTTTTGTTTTTTTTTCTCAACAATAATGACACATTTTAACATATAACAGTCAGATGAATACGTTTTTGCAACAATATCGTCGTAATTCAAAGTACATAACATTTTTTTTTAAGAATAAACAATAAATCACTAGTTTTTGTTTAATTTCATTTATGGATATATTAAATATATGGTAGTTCACTTGTTCATTCCGAGATTTTAACATTCCAGTCTTTTTCTGCAAGGTGGTAGTCAATTGAAAACTTTAAACTCATTTTCTGCGAAATCGAGTTTTTGAGTTATGGCAGTCTTGTAGCGAATGGGCGATGTGTAAACAATAGGTACACGAGTATTTTCTCATTTAAATTTGCATTTCCGTCAAACGCACATCGTTGACTCAGTGCACAACATACTGTTTTCATTGATACATTCATTCAGTCACAAAAATCTACATACACCCTTATAAAGCGTAAAATCTATGCACCAGCACCATGCACCATTCAATATTTGGATTACGTTATACATTGCCTCGGTCATCGTATACGAAAGTTTGTGTTGTATCTACTTTCGTCGGCAAATATTATAGTTCTCTAAAAATCACGACTTCGTTTTTTTTTTAGCTAAGCTTACTGCTTTTTCTGGGAATTATTTTATGAAATGCTCCGGATATTAAGACTCTTTGAATTGATTGTGAATGAAATTCTTTGCCTGTGGTTTTTGTGATGTCTTCCGCCAAATTTGGAGGACTGGTTGCGAAGGATGGTCGTGACATATCAGACTTTTGTTATCTTGGGTTGCCCAATGCAATGTTTACTCGAGATATTACCTTTTAAATATGGACTGGACTATAACGCGACTTTTATCAACCATTCTTGCAATTTCACAGTAATTTTTATCCTATTTTCTTAATATTACAACTAGACAACAACTTTAGAAATCTGTTTTAATTTAAAAACAAAACATAATCTGCTCTAAATTTCATACAAGACTATAAAAATAATGAAACCTTCAAGTATTATTATATTAGGTTGTCAAATATCTCCCTTCCGCCTTTTTGTCTTTTGAATTTTCGGGCTATGTACAAAGCGCTACTGAACTCGTCTGCCTAACGAGCCAGATTTCAAATGTGTTTTAAATTTCATACATTTTAGGGGTGTATGTAGAATTGTGACTAACTGTAGTTCAATTATTTTCTCTTCCAAATGCAGCCAGTAGCGGTGATCTTTAATGCATTTATTATTCTCTCCGCCATACTTGGTTTAAGGTCGAGTCAATTAGCAATGGATTCATCTCTGTGGCAACAACGCTGGTGTGTCTACTGCTCCCGTACTTTTAGTTTTAATCAACGTTGGAGTATGACTGGGCCGACTTACTGCTGTTTCCTGTTGTTCAGCAATTGGAAAAGGACTGAACAAACGATCAACAAACTGTGCGTAATTTGTTGCCCTGTGTACTGTGAATCTAATCCGTGGCCCACGAGGAGAATGTGGAGCATATTATTCCCATTAATTAACCCCTGCATTGCGTATAGCTTGTCAAGTTATTGTTTGACTGGCAATTGGATGCAGTGAGAGTCAGTACGATGGACCTTAATTTGCTAATAATTTCCAGTTGAAATGGATTGTTCTGTCCAAGAGGTAATGTGGTACAACTGGATGGTTTTAATTTTTTAATGAATAATTTTAATGAGGTTGACTTTATCAACTTTTGTCACATTTTCGAACTTTTGCTAATTATGTCAAGCGGATGAAATGTCTTATTTTTTTTTTAATTAAAGTTATTGGGTCTTATATCAATAAAAGGAGAATCGATCGGTAAAGAAGTGCTGGGATCTACATTTCTAGTAGTGCATTCTAATTGTAGTCGTGTTATCTAAAAATTATCTTAGAAACTACATATTACTTCAAACGATACTTTTGCAGTTGTCGGATTCGTTAGTTTATTTAATAAGTATCCTGAAAACTGGAAAAGCTTTCAATAAAGGTGATAGTGCCAAAATGTTTTCTTTAATTTTATTTTTTTTAAACTCGATTCTGTGCAGAAAGTTTCTATGCTCGGAGAACATTTCTATTTTTGTTCTTCTATTTTCTCCACTACTCTAGAATATGTATGCGCTTTAGAAAAATTTGGAGTTAAGTTATTTATCACTTCATCCCACATTCCAGCTAATTGCCATTGTTTGTGTGGACCGCCGCAAAATTGCCAAACAATGATCTTAACAAATGAACGGAAAGAGAAATTGTCTGCAGCTGTTATTTTCTGTTTCCTCTCCATTCGTGCATATTCAGCATTCCTAAATATGTATAGCCCCTTTCGTCCAATAATATCCCCAATCAGAATGAAAGTTCATTTTTCCATATGATACCAAAAACAAAAACGACGAACTGCTTCAGCCTAGCCGGTCATTGTCACTGAACGACGCTCTGATTTATTTTTTGTGTCATGGTTGCCCACAACTTGCAACATATCTACATATGGTGATAGAATTCAATAATTGCGCCCAGAAGCGGCGCATTGTGGTCGCAAATAGCAAAAGTCGTGACAAAAATACGAAATTCGATGTTTTATTCTTCTGTTTTTGTTTTTTTAGTTTTTTGTAGAAATATAAACAGATCTTCAAAAATAGCAAACAAAATAATTTTCTGATTTTTATTTTGGCTTCGACAGCGCTTCAAAGTTGGTCAATTTTTTTTAAGAGTAAAAATCTAAAAAAAAAATTTATTTGTTTTTGATTGTGAAATACTAAACAAAAAATTATAATTTCTTTGAATGCAGTTTAGCTAACTCATATATTAAGAGCTTAAAAATTCATAGATATGCAAAGACAAGAGAAGAAAAATATAAATTGATGGGTTTGAGTTAAGCTACAAAAAAAGCCTGCAGTCTTGCGGAAGACATCAACTATTTGTTAAACTATATGCAAAATTGCAGCTGCAACTATTCGCAATGTTCGGAGAAATTTCAATTTGTTTAAAAGAACCCGCCGTTCTCAGTGCTAACATTTTGGTCAGTTTCTTATGGAATATTTCAATTATTTGTGAAATAAAAAAGCTGAACCTGAAATTTTCTTCTTATTCAATTAAAAATAATTTTGAGCCGTGGCTTAGTCTGTTAGTGCGTTGGACTGTTAAGCGAGAGTACCCGGGCTCGAATCCAGCTCGGGGAAAACTAAACACCATACACATTTTTCACGGCCCCAGCGAACGATTGACAATCCTCCTGGAGTACTTCTGTCACGGAAAGCTTTCACAATTCGCCGTTCGGAACCGGCAATAAACTGTAGGTCCCCTCCATATGTGTCAAGATTATAACACGCACAACACAGTGGAAGTGCTAAAAGCTAGGCTCTGGCCCTTCTTGGGTTGTTACGCCACTAAAGATGATGATGATCATCTGATTAGTAAAGAAAATACACACACTTCCACGCCTCTTTTTTTTTTTTTTATAAATGTCAATCTATAAATGTCATTCTAAAGCAAAAGGAGTTATGAGGCATACCGTAACTTGATGTCTTCGAGTTACTTAAATTACTGTTGATCCTTCTCGTTTTTATTCTTTAAGTAAATGCAAACACAGATCAACTGACAAAAAAACAACAAAATGTTATAAAAATAAATAAATGATGGAAAAAAAAAACAAAGTTAAAAAAAAACCAATGTCAAATATACGCACATAAAAATTGTATGCATAGTTTATAAGCATACATGTAAACAAGTAAACAAATAATTATAAAACAAAAACCTGGCGACAACAACGAGCGACAGGGGGCGCTCGCTCAACGCCTCGGGGGATTAAAACCCTCCTGTGCTATGCATAACGTAAAACAACATTGGTCCTGATTCGTTAAATGTACATTCCCTTAGCATGTAAAACCTTTATTGGATGTCAAAAATAAAACAGACAAGATAGAAAAAAAAATCAGACAAAAAGAAGGGATTAATTGAACATAAAATTTAAGGCTTACTAGACTATGGCATGACTGTAACTTCGATTTGCAGTTTGGTGTCGCCGATGAGTGAAATATTTAATTTATGATATTTACTTTATGATCTAAAAACACAGGTCAACATATTAATTTCACTTAGGTATGTAGCCAATCCAGGTTTATTTAACGTGCTAGCCATGTTTCATTTTTAGGGCACGTTAGGTAAAAAAAAAGAGGTCAAAAAAGGTTACTGACTACAACAACAGTCTATTAAACGTTCAAAACGATGGCAATGATTTTTTTTAATAAAAACGAAGACCTTGAGAAATAATTTTAAAAAATGTGCATATTATATATTCTATCTCTCATTTATTTAAATTTTTAGTTATTTTTCATCCGTTTACTTCCTTTTAAGCTGGAAAAATACTGTTTTATATTACTTGCTAAAAATATTTCAGAAGTGTGTTCGTTAACTTCTAGTACCCCTGTTGTTATCAATTTTATAACTATTTGTGAATACTTAAATAGTCATAATCATAGTCTTTACTCCAAAAAATTTAGGAGTGATTTTAAAGGTCGCTGCATTTCGTTAATTCCTTTTTCTAAGAAAATCTTACTTTAGTCAACAACTGTGAAACACCCTGTGAATCAATTTTCTTTAAATTTATCATTTTTATAGCCTTGGAAATTACTTTTTAGGGAAAAAAAATTCTGTCGATATCTTTATGCCTTCAAAAGTTATGATTTTGGTAAGGGGAAAATCCATTTGTATGGGGCGGTGGAAAAAATCTGTAAAATGAGAATCCGTGAACCGATGCTAGTTCTTTAAGTGGTCCAAGTTTCATGTACGTAGCTTAAATATTTATGGAGTAATCGTAGATCGAATAATTAAAAGAAGGTAGTGTGTCGGTTTTGGTTTAGAAAATGAGTGTTTAATTTTTTTTAATATTACTCAATTTTGTTTTAGGACTTAGTTTTAATACTCATTTTTATAAATAAGTATAAACGAAATTACAAACTAAAGTGGAAATGTACGCAAATTATCGGTAATACCTATAATCTTTATTACTGCTGTCTTGCTCTTCTTCGGACAGGAAATAACCTCTGCTCCATGAAATAAAATCTTATGCACTGTCACCGGCATACAATACCAAGGATATAGATTTGTTCCTGGCCATAAGCTCCTTTTTCTCCCCAATTCTACAATTTCTTATTTTGGCACAGCAGTCTACAAATTTTTTACGTGGTCGTCCTTTTTTGTTTGATTCTAACGCATAGGTTGATACTGCATTTCTATCTTTCTCAATAATTACTGAAAACTTCCCTTTAGCCCATTCACTATATTTAGCTAAAAACTTTTCCTTTATATACCGAACTGCCTTGTATCGTTCGTAAAAATGAGGCAGGAACCTTCTCTTCACCTCTATCATGATTCCATTATATTGATACGGTGTCTCTATAATTCTCTAACAAACATTTTGACAAATAAGAAACATTTCCATTTAGGAAATAGCCACAAAGAACTTCATATTCAATTTTAAAACTAGCCATCGTGAATTTACGAATCGAACGAATTAATAAAAGAAATAAGGAAACGAATAATAAAAAAACACGAACAACTAACAAAATAACGAGAAAGTACCGAACAAGTAAAAAAGTAACGTTTTTATTAAGATCAAAATGAAGAAAGCGAAGAATATATTATATATGAAACATATGAATGGTATAAGAAACACAAAAGTCGAACCACTCTTCATTCCCAAGCACAAAAAAGTAATTTGCGGTTGCCCCAATACAATATTTCACGCGAAACAGCTTTGCAAAATATTTTTGCAGAACTTATTTCGGTTAAAATTGTACTAGAATTTCAGAAATCGCTTCCTTTAAACGACTCGTTCTCCCAAAGTGATTTAAAGTGACTTTTAGTTTTTGCACCATCGAAAGAGAATACTTCAAGCTTTCAGAAACACAAAAGCCTCTTCGAGCACTTTTTTTATGAACCAACAAACATTGGGAAACCCATCTAAAAAAGTGTCCTCAGTCAAAAGCCTAGTTTGTGAGATTGATAGGGAATATGAAAAAGTTATGAATATATGTTGAAAGGTAAAAGTGTACGCTTTAAAATGAATGTAATTCATCATATGTGCAAAGATATTTGGCGTCAAAAATGCTTAAAAATGCATACTTTTCCATGTATTTTAAAATGTCAACTTTGAGCTAACGGTACAATCGAATGGAACATCCAAACCCCACAAAATTTTGGCTTTCTAGGTTTTCATATATGTAGAATCCAAAAATCATATCGGTTTTCCAAACAAAAACAAAAAATGTTCTGATTTTTTTTCCACTAGCGCACCACTGTGCGGCGTCCCGCGTGTCTCCTCGTTTGATGATCTAGTGCCTTAGTGCTCGGTCGGTCATCGTCTTCAGAAAATGAATAACTTTGTATTTTTGGTGGGCTGGTAATCGGGCGACAATTGTTTTGTATGTTTCGAGGTTTTTATGGTCGCGACAAAGCTTTTGTAGATCTCATTTGAATAAAACACAATTTTGTTTGTTTAGCGCTGGATAAGGGGATGTCACTTGTTTGAAATGCATTACATAAACGAGGAAAGATGTTGGGTGCAAACTGCATATTTTCTTACGGAAATCACATTTTGATTATTTTCTACTCTTGGTTATTATATACTGAACCCAAGAATATCCCAAAACTCATCTCTTTAATTATAACAGTCTAGAAGACGAATTCGTCTAACGTTCGATAAGTGGGTAAATTCACAAACGTAAAATTTTTGTGCAGCGATTCGGCATCACGATGCGTATGCAGACGATGCCGATGCTATGCTGCTAGATTATTTGTTTGACGTTAAAAAACATTTGTTTTTTAATTTGTTCCTTCCTGTTTTTATCTCTCTATACATTTAAAGAAATACAAATATATTGCGTACATTGCCCCCGCGACCCCGTTAGTGAATTTTTGCGCATCAGTGTCTGCAACTTTGCAATAGTGAACAGTTGACGTAAAAGGTGATGCCAAAATGTTGTTGAACGTTTGACTTTGAACGTTTTTGCATCATTACTGCAGTGATGCGTTTGTGAATTTACCCGGTATTTTCGTCTTTAATCAAAATACAGTCGACATACTGGTATATGATAGAATAAAAGAGAAATTAAAATAAATAACTGCAAGAATACATTTTCAACTATTGACCAGACGGAAACGCTGCGATCTCCATAAGAGTGAAATGAAGTAACAAAAAATAACTAGTCAGATTTAATAGTATTGTCCATCCATTCCAGGCATATAGGGCAAAAATGTAAAGCGATCACACTTGAGATGTCTAATTTTAGTGCAGAACTAATATAATACAGGTATACCTCCAGTTACGACGCTTCGAGTTTAGTCATTTCGAAACACGACGCACAGTGCCAGTTTTCGAGATCTGGTGGAACTTTATTCCTATTGCGCTTGAATTTATATTTTTTGTTGTGTACTTACTTGAATATGATATACAACAACACCCACCCCCACTCCAAAAACTACCTAGTTGTATGGGGCGAGCAGCTAGGGGCAAAAAGTTTTAGAACAGAAAAAGCCACAGAATTATTAAAGATATATATCATTGATATTTTTAAAAGCCTTCACAAAGTCGGAGAAGCAAATATAACGACAAGCGCAAATCATTCTTGATAAACATCGAATTTCTCAGCTTCTATAAATAGTGTATAAATTTGGCATACCTTAAAAAGCGAAGGAATTAAGGACAATCAAATAATATATACACTATACGCACTGGGTTTCTAGGCTATTTTATTTCCAACGATCACTTCGACTTACAAAACGCAATTAATTTTATTTATTTTTTTGTCAATATTTTGCATCTGTTTGGGATGCTACAGAACGGTTAATTTTATTCCCAGAATCGATTTTTTTGCAGAATAATATTCTATGAGGTTCTAGCTGTTAATTCCCATTAAAAAATTTGTACTCAGGCAAACTTAATTTTTTGAATTAAGTTCCGCTAGATCCTCAAAATTGACCACTGTGCGACGTCGAAAAAATTTAAGAAGCTTACTTCGACGACTCTTTTCTTTTCGTTTCGTTTGTATGGATGTTTGATACTTTTTCACGCAAAAACGAGTGAATCGATTGTAATGAAACCTTACAAAAATATAGGTTATATATTAGAATAACATATGGGCCATAAATGATAAGGCGATTGATTAAATTTACCAAGATATAGAAAAAAAAGCCGGTCAAGTGGGAGTTTTACTCGCGCACCGAGGGTTTCGTTCTTTCGTCAACAGATTAGAAGTAAGGATATAATTTAAGTTAAAGCAACTAGCTACGGCTACCTGCCGTTTTCGAATAAAGCTAAACAAAAAAAAGTCTTTCTCATTTGCTGATCGTGCCAACCGTATGAAAATTGGTTTAGTGAACTTAAGGGAAATGGTCTCAAGCTACTCCATTGAAACAATTAATCAGCAGTTCATGAAAGTTAGCTTACCAAGCAGCTAAGCAATTCGAATCATAACGTATTCGGCTGTAATAAATAGCCACTTAATCATCTAAAACACTAATGTGGTGCAGTCACAAACATCCAAGAAATTAACAAATTAATTACTCCAGTTTGAAATTAAAAAAAAATTCAAATTTTACACTAGAATTTATTATTTAACTTCATTTGAAAATCACATTGAAGCAATAACAAAAATAATGTTCAGTTTTGTTTTTGTTTCTTTAGAATTCTTTATGTGCACTTTTATTCAGAGACAAAATTTAAAATCTTTCCAAAAGCATATTTATAAAAATCGCAACCAATAGAAAAGAGCGTATCAGGAAATGGTCTGAGCACACATACACGTACAAATAACTGATTCTCTTATTTTCTTCAAAAAAATTACACTTACAAAGCTATTATGATCAATCATTTTTTTACTTCGCTTTGTTCTTTTAAGAGAACTGAGAGAGAAGAAAACTGTCATACAAAATATTCACTCAGGTTTACAGGCCTTAAAAAGAACCAAAAGATATTTCAGAATTTAAGAGAATATAGAAACTTTTTTTAGAATCGTTTGCGTCCTCGATTGAGTTAGTAACGCATTCAAGCTATTATTTGAATTGGATTTTAACAATTTTGAAAAAAATGCGAAAATACCGAGAAAAAAATATAAAGGAAAAAAAGGCAACCGGACAAATCGAGGATCGAACCCAAGACTCTCAAGCAGAGCGCTATAACCACTCCGCCAAAGCCGCTTCAAGATTCTATTGTCTTTTTTGGTATAGGAAAAGCGGAGAAAGCGTTGTGTGTGTGAGATAATCGCTAGTTGCGCTTTTTTTTTTTTTAGCAAAATGCTGATATAATTTAAATCGTTAATATTTCGAAAAATTGTGTGAAAATAATTTTTTTTTGTATTAAATTGTTTGATTCTATTGATGAGATCTACAAAATGGCGTTTTCGGATCTTTAAAATTCGTATGTCATTGTTTTTTTGTTTTTTGCCAATAACTCGAAAACTGTTTGAGCCAGGATGCTCGAACTAAATTTAAACTGAAGATTACATTGAGACCTATGTGCATTCTAGATTTTATTCAGATTTTTAGACCAGCGGGTGTGGAAATGCGAGGGGGGGGGGGGGTGGGGGGTGGGGGGGGGGGGGCGCTTTTTTTTAGCACTTAAAGCTTAATATCTCGAAAACTGAGCCTCAGAACCAAAAGTTCAACATGAAAACTGTATTTTACTCCACAAAACCTATCCAACGGCACCTAGCTCAATCAATTCCGGTAAAAAAATTAAAAAAAAAAAATTAGTTATTTATTTAACGAATAAAAAATCATATGAGATTTCTGGGTATTTTTGCAATATTGCGATGAGTTGCCCCATAGCTCCAATTTTTTTCAGATTGTTTGGCCCATTATTTTAGAAAATAAGGTATGAGACATGGTACACAAGTCGGTTTTTTGAAGTTAGCGGGCTTATAACTTTTTACCAATAAGACTAAGATGGTAATTGTGGTACAACTTTTCGATCTAGCTACCATTCTCTTTCCAATGATAACCACGTTAAATATCTAAGAAAATAAATCAGTTTTATGTTTTGACAAGCATCTGTCAATCCGTTTTCGATAGTTATTGACAAGCATCTGTCAACGTTTTAGAACGAGTTAAATTATTTCTCGTAAATAGAAAACTTTGCGCTTGCCTTACTGAGGTAGTTAGTGAAGGTATGTAATTTTAATTGTTCTTCTATTTTGAGTCAATTGCCACGCCAATAAAAATTAAGCGCAGACCTGTTAGATAGTTAAGTATTTTTCTACTTAAGAGCACTTCAACTACAATTACTTTTACTAGAATTTTTTTAAAGGACAAGTCCAGTTCCTCTGTGCTCGATGAAGTTCCTGTGGCTTTTGCAATATACGAAGTGCGAAGTGCAAATTATTAATTAGAAAAGCTGCAATTAAATACAATTTGAAGAAATTTTTGCTTTTTAAATTTTTGGGTGCCAAAGACCACAAGTTGCTAGGAATAGTGGAAAATCCAACAAGTTGTTACGCTCTTCCCAACGAAAGCGCCTTAGTCGCACTTGCGTTCCAGGCGGTCCCTGTTATCTCCACACGACATTTGCATTTAAATAGAGGTAAAATAATAAAAACAACTGTTTGATTTACTGGGATTTCTAGATAATTACTGGTTATTTGGCTATGTATCAAACTGCCGACCTGTATCAATGTGCTCCGCGAATGGGGCAGTTTGATACAAAAATCTATTTTTACTAAATAGGTACTTTTTTTTTTAAAATGAATCTAAGAGTAAATTCTTCTTATATAAGATAGCTAGAAAGTCACAGAATAGAAAAACATATATTGCACTGTTATTACTTTTAAAATGGTGGCACTTTTTTATTTTTATTAATTATATTTTTTTTCTTAAAGAAAAAACTCTAATAAAAGAACAACGTTATACGATTCTAATAAGCAATACAAAAATTTGCCAATCGAATGAAAAAAAAAACTATCAAAACCAACTGCCATTTCGTTTGAACTATTAATCGCAAAATGTTATATTAAGTTTAAGGAGGTACATTACCTTCTCAAACAAAACTTTCTAGTCATGTTTTTTGAGGAGGTATTGTACAGTATAAAATAAAATGGATTGTTTGGGGGAGAGTTTCTTATAAGCGCATTATTGTTCATATAATTTTAGATATTAGGAATTAGGAAATACTTTCTTATATGAGTTTTTTTCTTATAAAAGTTTTTCTTTTGTTGTATTTAGTGGTAATTCATATGGGAAAGGACATGGTGCATTGTTCTTTGTTTCCTTTAAGAGTTTTTTCTTACAGTGCTCCCCAAAGTTTGCATACGATTGAGAAATCTGGCGAAAAAGGGCATTTATTCCCAACCATATTTTAAAAGGTATATTTGAAAAGAGCAAAGCACAAAGCTTAGAATATTTAAAGTTAATTCAATACTCTTATAAATTCAAAAGTTTTAACAAAAACAACAACTAATATTGCCAAAATCAATCCACAAAAGTTTGCGTACGATGAGTAAATTTTCTCAATAAAGGCTATTAAAATAACTTTAACTAATCAAGGATGCGAGTAAATATATTTTCTTTGTATACCCGTTGTTAGCAAGTGACGAAATGTAGAAAAGTCCATAAATATGGTAAAAAAGACCATAAATTCGCTAAAAACGGAACTCAGGTTACTAATGGTTACTAATTTGTACTAGGAACGACGAATGTCCTACGGGAGGGTATCAAAATAAACCTCAAAAAGCCAGTCAACAATAAAACAAACAATAAACCGTTTCAGGTACGATGGAAATGGCCAATCATTCAAGTTCTCTGCAAGAGATAAACGAGCTATCAAGCAAATGCTTGATCAAGATTCGTTTATAGTGGCAACAAAAGTGAAGGAACAAGCCCAGTAATTCTATAATATATTGTAATATCGTACGCAAACCTTTGTGGAGCACTGTATATTAGTTTTTCCTATATCCGTTAAGTACTATAGTAAACCAACATGGAAAAACATCTTACGGAAAAAATCAGACAATTTATAATTATTATTATTATTATTACTAGGTAATTAAAAATTACACGATAATTTTAAATTTAACGAGCTTAGCTGCTAGGACTATTAGCTCTATAATCAGAAACTTGTATTACTCTGTTGTATGAAATTTTGGCAAAATTTTTGGAACATGAACCCGATTAAAATTCAATTTTTTAGCAAGACAATGTTGCAGTTCATGTGTGGGTCATTCGTGGGTGGTTTTTAAACAAAGAGGTTAAATTTTTAAAGTGCCCAGCTTAAACTCGATCGAAAACATGTGCGAAAACTTGTCTCATCGTGTGTTTCTGACTGTTGCCAATTTGTAACGTGATATGTGATTTTATTACATAACCTTTCTTTCCAGTTTTGTCAACCTATGTAACTTGTATTTTGTCAAAAAAATACTGCACAGAACTAATTCCCTTGTGGCAAGAAAAATTAAAAAAAAAAAAATTATAACTCCCTAATTAATCCTGGACATTGGATTTTTTTAGGAAATACTTGAATAACATTTTTGATAAATCTATACTAATATATAAAGGTGAAGAGTTTGTTTGTTTAAACGCACTAATCTCTGGAACTACTGAACGGATTTTCATGCAGTTTTCACCAGTATTATTGTTGGCTTTCTGGGAAAGTTTATGGCTATATTCTCTAGACATTTCGATACAAGAAGTTAACGGTAAAATGAGATTTGTGAATAAAGTCGAGAAATTGCAACCTTCTAAGGCGGGCGCTGTCGAAACAGTTAAAGATACAAACAAATAATGTGTGTAGGAAATCAAAAAGTTCTAAAAAAAAGTCAGCGACAGCATATGTCTATCTTTTAAGGTAGATCCACAATAATCATTTTTATGGTTCTGTAAGAATTCTAAAAGCTAGTCCCGCCTTTAATTTTCATACTACTTCCCTAAAAAATCTGGAAAAATTATAAAAAATCGAATTGGTGGGTACTTTCAAAAAAATTTCAGCATTCTGGTCTCAATAGTTTTGAAGCATTTGGCCAAAAAAGATAAAACGTCGATATGCGAATTTCGAAAATCCGACAACGCAGTTTTGTAGATCTTAGTGAAAGCATTAAGAAAAAATAAGTGGCGCATTCTGTTCTACAGCAAAAGTACTCAGGGGGTTGTTTACTGTCAAAATTCCGTTGTGTTAAATTACTGATTCTGTAAACCATGATTTATGGAGCTTCTCTAGAGGTTCACATATTAGAAGCATGTTATAAACCCATGTATAAACGTTACCGTTGATAGTTAGGGGAACTAGCGCGTATCTCTTTAGTGAGCACACTGTTAAAAGAAACAAGAGTAGTCGTGTGGTCTTTGATTTGAAAAAAAAACATTTGATTTTTTTAATCAGGATTAGGCTATAGAGGACGGGAGGAGAACACATTATTTTTCATATTGTATCAAAGTTTTATATGTAGAAGATCATTTTCTAAAGAAACAATAATGAATTAACTTAAAAATCGTAACATCCTGTACCCACTTTACATGCACTCACACAATCATTTTAAATTACATAAGGAATAATCGTATGATATCGAAATGTCATATATTAGTTAAGTTAGCGTTTTCTAGGCTAAGTACTTTCTGTAAAGTGTAATTCTGTTAAAATAAAACGAAGATGATCAGTTGCAATAAAGCGGCCAAAAATATATATACTCTGAAGCAGCAATTTTATTTTTAATATTTATTTTATTTATTTATTTTTTGTTTTTTTTTATTTACAGACATGGCACAAAACTTGTTTCAAATGTACGGAATGTGGAATGGCGTTAAATATGAAAACATACAAGGGGTTCAATAAGCTGCCATATTGTGAAGCGTAAGTGTAAAAACTTCCTGTTTTGTTTTAAATCGCCAACAGATAACTGAATGTGAAACAGTAATTTTTAGAAAGTCAATAGATATTGATTAACAAATGACTAATCTATCAATGCCCGTTTTAATATTGGTTGGAGGCTAGTAAAAAAATAAACGTTGCTTTCCACCTTTCATACCTCTCTAAAGTCGATGCTAAAATACTTCTAGTATGTCAACCGATTTTTTTTTCCCAAAATAGGCAAATATGGTTGAAAATATTTTTTTGTATCAACATCTTTCAGTTATGTTGTTCTGCGTGCGTTGTTCTAAACGTTAGCAAATATTTTCGTACATCTGTTTGAATACAAAAAGTAATCTTTTTAAGTTGACAATGCATAATAAAACATAAGCTGTACTAAATTTAGCATCAGCCTTTAAACTCACTATCTTATCAAGGTAGGACAAAGTGATATGCTTTGTTTGATAATAATTTTTTTTTAGTTTTTCTTGGCACAAGTGGATTACTTAGAGTGGCAATATATTCTTCGCAGTATTTTTTGAACAAAATACAGATAAGTTCCATGGGTTGATAAAACTGGAACGAAAAGTGATGGAAAGAAACCACGTGTAGAATGAAATCACTGAAATTTTATTCAAGGAAAGATTGTAAGCGTGTAGCAGTTATTTATTTCTATTTTAATACATGATATAGGATATGATAGGCATAGTTGACTTGACCAAGTGTAAAAAAACCTCTGTTTCGTTTCGTTTTAACCCTAGTTTTTTCCTTAAAAGCTTAAGTGCATTTATCTCTGAACTTGAATAATGAAGGAACACTGGAATTTTGGTTAAAATTAGATCGTTAATTTCGTCAACATTACTGTTGCAACTGCCAATACAGTTCTTTGATAATCTTTTTTCTCTACTTCGACTGTATTTAGTAGTAGTCTTTCGATATTAAATCGTCAATGCTGGTTAGTTTTTCACCTAATCCGCGATCAATTTCAATGTTGTTTTCAAAATGGGATACATTCCCGTCTCCTATTAAAAGTAACTTTAAAAATGTGTACTTCTTCCACCCAAATGAGCTCTCTAAAGAATTGTTTTGTTATAACAATGCAATATGAAATATTATAATGAATAAACCTAACTCTGATGTAAATGCTGAAAACGCATTATCAAATACACATGTTCCTTTGCAGGCCACGCGGCCACTCGTGTTTCTTTTAACCACGTGCTCACTAAAGAGATGCGTACACGATTCAATTCGATTGTAAACTGAGTTGTCAACTGAATTGATAGTTGGCCACACACTACATCAATTGAATTGAAAACCTGCCAATTTAAAAATAATTTTTCACTTTAACACTGAACAAAACTCGTTTACACACGATTTCACAATGATTGTCTACCGAAATTTCTTAAATTTGACAGTTTGTCGATGAACTTGCCCACACACGATTCAATTGAGTTGAAAGACTTGCCAGTCAACTTCGAAAAATTGATGATTGAATGATTTTTCGCCAACCGTCAAATCGATCCAATTGCCAAAGCCACTTCACTGTGATTTGGCTGAGTTGATGATTGAATTGAATCGTGTATGGGCTACTTAACACTTCAGAATGCCTGTTCTAGTCCCCTAACTATCGACGGTAACGTTTATCGAAAATCTTCAGCAGATATCACAGTGATTCCACCCATGATTTTATTACAGCTTTTAATATGTATCTCTTCAGACATGGTACTTTCCCCTTGGCTATCATCTTCCAACAAAAAATACCTTGTTCTAGTTTCGCTGTCTGTATATGTTATGAGCACATTCATGTTAACCTATGTGACATAGGTCCATATTTCACATATCATATACTTCTATCTGTACAGCACACTGTCAGTGCGATCATCTTTGTGCCAGCTGTGTGTAGATTATTGTTGAGCAATTAGGGGTTAAAATGAATTTGGAAAACATCACTGAGGCTTTCAATTTCAGCCAGAATTTGATGGATTAAAAGAAAAACTTTTAATCGGTGATTGCTTGAATTTCGTCCACTAAGCGATATTTTTATAGTATTAAAAATTAAACTAAAAAATTGTTTAACATCCCTGTGTGAGTCAGCGCCCTCTGGGGCTGACAATAAGCAACGCTCAACCAAGATCAGTCAGCTGACATACCCCATCATGACAGATCTCTCTGTCACTTGCCTTCCGCCTTTAAGAGAGACGAGCTTGTTCTCGCAAAAAGAAAAGAAGTTTAGCTAACCGTGTAATTTAATTAAATAAAGAAATATTTGTAAAAACTTAGAGTACTAAAATATATATTTTTTTAATGCTTTCGCCGAGATCTACAAAACTGTGTTTTTAGATTTTCGAAATGCGCACACTGACGTTTCACCGTTTTTGGCCAAAAGTATTGGGGCCAGAGTGCTAAAATAAGTTTTGTTTTGATGTACTCATCGAAGTTTCAGGCTTTTCGAATTTTTACAGAACCATAAAAATGGTTATTTCGAGTCTACCTTATAGGGCCCATAGACGCAACACAGTGTTGAACACGGTGGTGTGGAGCCTTTCGCCACAAACGTAACACTTGTGTGCACACATCATTTGATCCTTGGTCGTCGGCGAGGAAGAACCATGGATATGAGCGGATCCTGCTACCGGATGAATGCATAAAAATGCGTAAACAACAACAATACTAATGACCGCTGACGATCGTTCGCTACCTGCTCGCTCGAAAGTGTGCACACTTGCCCACACACGAGACACTTGTGGTCACACCGTGTCAGGAAAATCAAAATCTTTTGATTTTCTGCACACCCGAAACTCCGCCCACAATCATTGTGCACACCAGGCCATATACGTGACACTTACCCTCGTGTTGAACACCGTGTTCCACACTGTGTCGCGTCTATGGGCTCTATTAAAAGATAGACATATGCTGTCGCCGACTTTTTTTTAGAACTTAAGGTGATCAATTCCTCCATACATTATCTATCTTGCAATTTGCACTTGCAATTTCTCTACTTTATCGCAAATCTCCTTACTACTTTTTTTTAAGTGTAATATAGCTATTTACATATGTGGGTGCCGTGGCTTAATCGTTAGTGCGTCGGACTGTTAAGCGAGAGTACCCGGGTTCGAATACAGCTCGGGGAAAAAACACCACAAACAATTTTCACGGCCCCACCTCCAGCGAACGACTGACAATCGTCCTGGAGTACTTCTGTCACGGAAAGCTTTCGCAATTCGTCGTTCGGAACCGGCAATGAACTGTAGGTCCCCTTCACATGTGTCAAATTATAGCGCGCACAACATAGTGGAGGCGCGAAAAGCTATGCTCTGGCCCTTCGTGGGCTGTTACAGTTAAGAAAGTCCACAATACTATTGGTGAAAAATTCATGAAAATCCGTTCAGTAGTTCCTGAGATTAGCGTGGTTAAACAAACAAACTCTTTATCTTTAATATTAGTATAGATAGATTAGTTTTTCGCCTAGGTATCAGTGTGACGAACATCAAAGAAAAATCGATGATCCAATCGATGATCTTCAAATGCATCGATAACAATCGTATTTGGCATTGTGTAACTCAATTGATGCAGAATTATGTTATTGTGACTGATGGCATGTTTATTACGAATTTTAATCTGTTTGATAGCTATTTCGCAGCAAGTCCCTTCACAAAAGGATAATGCCGAACATGTTTTGATGCGGGCACCCATCGTGTTACTCAGATGGGTTTTCATAAATTAACATTGTTCGCTACTTTCTCCCTATTTTTATTGTTTTTCATAAATTATTATATTAAATATTATACATTTTCATGAAATACTGAAAAAAATACTCGCACTGCGCACAAGAGATTAGCCTTTAGTTTATTGTCGGTAGCCATCGATCACAAATTTGCAATCGGCGAAAATTGTCTGTCAGATCGACGGCCATCGATTGCAATCAAGAATCGCAATACCGAACTCAATCGATAATCGATTATATACCAAATACCGCAATAGGGCCCTATTGTTAGTTGTTGTTACCTCCTTGTATGAACAGATCTTGTAGCACGCAAGACTTTACGTGTTTAGAAAAAAAGTATCGACACCTGGTGACACCTTTTAGTTTCTCTGTCCTGTTTATTTTGTTTCATATTTGAGTCGTTATCACTTTATTGTTACCGCGAACGTTTACTTTCAGTTTTATTGGGTGCATTGGCAGCCGTCCATCGCTAAAGGTATACATGCTTACGCTTATGACATACATAAGCTAATGTATTCAGTAACAAATGTGTTGGATCGTAAGCAAATTGACACAAATAAATTGGTGAGTCAGAAAATCTTTCGCTTTTCTTTCATTCACCAGTTTTGCAGCGCTAGTTCACCCCAGGTGAGCGCGCACGTTTGTAAAATTTACTATTTAACGTTCCGATCATGTTTACATTATGATTATTTGTGTAGCGACAGGTACAGTGGAGTAGTGGGGGGAAGGGTAAGGGACAATCAATTAAAAAGAATTGAAAATGGTTTTTATGCATCATGGTTATTATGCTTGCGTCGACTGATGTAACTCGAGAAATGTGTCATTGTGAGGGATGTCACGATGGATGGAATGTGTATAATTTTTGCTCTTATCATTTTGTAACCAACAGGATGTTAGTTTCTTTTGGTTGTTGTGGTGATCGTCGTTGATCTGTGATTGTCATTGAAAAAAAAAAAATTAAATGTAAGAGCATTTGACGTTTACGTGATTAAATAAGTGAATCTAGAGCACCTACCGGGTTTTTTTTTGTTTGATCATGACCATTTGGTTGTAAATTTTACCTTTTCTTACTTTGGAAATAATGGCATATTCCGGCAACTCAAATAGGTTTATACGATATAAAGGCAACGTGGTACTTTGTATTCATCGTAAACTGCATTATATCGCATTAGTATCACTGAACCGAATTTGCAAGGGGTATTTAGATTATCATGTCAGATAGAAACATGGTTTAAAATAAGAATATTTTGTAATTTTTTTCATTTTCATTTGTTTACGGTTTAAACATTAAGATTTTTTTATTTTACATTATTTTTTGAAGTTGTGATAAGCTACATGTAAATTTTTAAGTTAAAATGAAACACACAACTAAAGAAAAAGTGTTTTTTTTATTCGATAAAACTTTTTCTATTCTACGAAAATGTGCCAATCATCGTTTTGAATAGGCTCTAGGTTTGAGGCTTTTAAACCGAGGTAACAAGAACATTTTCGACATTTTTTCTTCTTTACTTGCTACAACCTTATGCCCAAACCTGATTGAAAGGTTTGTATCAACTTAGTTCATAAATTTATCTTAAAGCTATCTTTTTTGTTTCATTGTTGCAAGAGGTCTGTTCTAGATTGATTTTTTGGGCTTCTTCAAAACAATTTTTTTATTTTGAATTTATCATTTAAAAAGATTCATTAAAAAAAAAAATGGCTGTTCACATAAATAGCACAATCAAATGAACGATTATAAACGCCCCTGTCCTATATTCCACCTTTTGTGAATTCAATCCACAAAAGTGGAATTAGGTGTTCTACATTTCAAATGAAATGATGTATAGCAAATTAGTTGTTCGAAAGTAAAAAAAAAGGGGTTCTGGTCTTCACTCGAAATCATAAAAATAAATTCGAATTTTCGAACGTGGAATTTGGTGTTCTACAATCCACAATTTGTCATTTTTATGTGAATTGAATTCACATTAGTTTTGCTTTGTGAATTGAATTCTCTTTTCAACATTTCGGCCGGTATCTCACGAATAAATGCTTTAATGTTGTCATCCAATGCGTCAATTGAAGCGGGCTTGTCTGTATAGACAAGGCGTTAAATCGCACGATTTAGGCGGCCAATTGACCGGTCCCGAACGTGAAATAAAATGTTCACCGAACTCGCCTCTCAATAAGTCCATTGTTGAAACCACATGTCATGCAAACCAAGCTCTTGCATTTTGGGCAAAAAAAAGTTGGATATCATCTCACAGTAGCGCTCACCATTCACAGTTACGTTGCGATTCGCGTCATCTTTGAAGAAGTACGGTCCAATGATGCCACCAGCCCATAAACCGCACCAAACTGTGATTTTTTCTGGATGCATTGGTAGCTCTTGCAATGCTTCTGGCTGATATTCACTCCAAAATCGACAATTCTGCTTATTTACGTACCCATTAAGCCAAAAATGAGCTTCGTCGCTGAACACTTTCTTAACTTTCTTAACAGAGCACGCATTTTGATAATAAAATTCAATAATTTTGCAAAGCATTGTTCATTTATAAGACGATTCATGGTTAAATTATAGACCAAACTGAAGATGTTTGACAGTGAAACAAAACACGAAACGTGCGTCAGTTGTTTAAACCAGTGTTGCCAAAAAGATAATAGCTAAAAAATCACTATACGCACTGGGTTTCTAAGCTATTTTATTTCCAACGATCACTTCGACTTACAAAACTTTATTTTATTTTTTTTGCCAATATTTTGGAGCTGTTTGGGATGCTACAGAACGGTTAATTTTATTCCCAGAATCGATTTGCAGAATAATATTCTATGAGGTTCTAGCTATTAATTCCCATTCAAAAATTTGTACTCAGGCAAACTTACTTTTTTGAATTAAGTTCCGCTAGATCCTCAAAATTGACAACTGTGCGTCGTGGGGGCATAATGGTGTGGGTGGCGAAAACCAAAAATCTTTTTTTGTATATTTACGCTAAAATTTTTTACACTTTCTATACTTTTTGATAAATTTTTTTTCACAACATAAATATTGGGTTTGTTATTGAATTGCTAATATCACGTGTGACTACATTGAATAGACAAAACAAATGGACCCGTGAAATAATTTATGTACAGACTTCACACTTGTCCACTTGTAATTGTTTCTTCCACGGCATTTCATATTTATTTTATTTTATTTCATAATTATTTTGACTATTTCTTACATTAAGAACATTAAGAACGTTATAAATCTTATAAGTTAAATGCAAGCTTAAAAGACAACAATTTAGGTGCGGTGCAAATTGAAGTAGCAGTTATGTTCCTTTTTCAAAGTAAACTTCCAATACACGCGCTAAATGAAGCAAGAATGCATCTCAGATACTTAACTGTTTTCAGATTAGAGATGGCAAAGACCGTGTTCGCTCGCGATGTTCGCGTCTAGGGCCATGTTCGCAAGCGAATCCTCACTTTTTCTGTGATCTTCGTCTGCCCTCTCTTTCTTACATAGGTAAACAACAATAATTGACAATAAACAACAATAATTGACCACTTGAGCTTTTTCTCCGACGTGTTTGCACTACAAGAATCGTCTAGGACTACCTTGGGAGAGTCAGAGAATGTGAGTGCGCGTACTTGATAGAAGTTGCGAGAGGACATTTTTTTTGTCTATTTTTCAGTCAAAGAAATAAAATTCGACTTAGAGGTATTGAGAATAGACCAAGGCTGGAAAGAATGTAGTTGGGTTAGAGGGATTTTCGAATTTAAGGGAGTTCGACTTAGAGGATTATTTTTGTATGGAAGATTGAGGGGAAATGGCGAAAAAAATTCGAGTTAAAGGTAAGTTCGACTGTATGTTCTGTGGAATTTTATAAGTAAATAGAGAAATACGAAAATTCAAAACGAGTCTTAAACAGGATACTTAAGGGTAGCCCCAACCCCTTTAGCTCGCACCAATTGTAAATAAAAAATTGAAAACGAGTGTCTTTTGAAAACGTTTATGATTTAAAAAATCGTAACTTCAAACTAATATTAGTGTTACATATGGACGAGACAACACATCACCCATATTCCAATAATATGTTTAACACAAGAGCAGAAAATTTTGAAGTAAGAAATGGGAAGGTAAATCTCAGAAATATCTTTGTTTTGGGGCCGAACATTTTAGAAATGATTGAGAAGGTATATCCGGATATTGCAAATTTATTTACTTATTCATTTGGAAGCGCTATTTTGTCGCATACAAAAAAAAAAACAAGTCTATTAAGTTAATGATTTAATTCTTGCCAAATGGGATTCATCATCAAAAGTCTATTATTCAGTTGACAGCGTTTGAGATAGATAGAAGAAGCAGTGCATTACCCCAAATTATTTATAACTTTAGATATATAGTGCTGCCTGCGCGAAGCCAGGACTTGTTGCTAAGTAATAATAAAAACGATTAATAAAGTTGACAATTTTAAAGAAAAATACTACTCAACAAAGAAATTATGAAAACCAAAAGGCCAGTTGGCGTTATAATAATTAACATGTAAGTAAAAATTGAGGTTTTAAATTTGCTCGTACTGGTAATTGTCGCTCAGACTGGAAGCAAGAGTAAGAGTAATTATTACCTATCTTGGAGATAAGAAAAATTTAATTTTCTCAAAAAGATATTCAGGTTGTCGAGTTATAATCAGGTTGTTTAGAAACCAGAGTGTTTTTATTTGAATTAAATTAGTAATGTTATTATAGACCACAATCAGTTTCCTCATGGCTTGCAGGAGATTTTGCACCCATATAATAGCATCGGGAGGAGTAGTGACTTAGCAAGCGTAAGTTTAATTCTTGTGAAAAGGAAGAGAGATTCTTCGCAGATGAAATCCTAACTCATTGTATAGGATTTTGGTTGAGAAGAACACGAGGGACATGTGAAAGGTCAACAGCCTTGCGATGAATAGCAGTAACTTTTGACTTATCTGGATTAAGTCGCAGATCATGCCTTAAAGACCATTCGTAGATTTCGGACCAGTCTTCATTGAGTGCACTAATTGCATTATTAAATTCTTTTAGAGGCCGACTTATGAAGCTTATGACTTATGAAGGATCGGAATCCAGACTTCTTGTTGTTTAGTTAGCTTTTCCTAGTTAAATAGTTTTGCATTTATTGCAGTACCAACTTTTCTAACGGATATACTCTTTGGAAATAGAAAACATCTTCATGGTCTGGTGTGGGACGTAAGTCGATTGAATGCTTTCTAGAAGAAGGACTAGATGCTGTAATAAATTCAGCATGCAACTTTTTCACTGTCAAGACCATTCGTGATTGGGGAGTTTTTCTTGCATAATCCAATTTTTCTAAGCTGTTTCCAGAGATTTTTGCCCGATGCAGACATGTCCAGCCTGCTACCATAGAATTCAATTTTAGCAGTCCTGATTTTGGAGACAACCTTATTGCGTAGAGAACGATAGGTCATTAGATATTCTTGCAGACGGAACTTTTACCATTTCTGATAGACTGAATCTCGTTCGTGTATGAGTTGAAGGATTTTGTCCTTTCAACCAAGGAGGTGAAGATGGTTTGTATCGTTGGATTCTTAAGGGAATATCCTTTTCGTAGATTTGTTGCTGAAAGAAAGCTACTTGCTCATCCACAGATTGAATAAAGAAGATTTGATCCCCAAAAATCTGGTTATTATCAAATAGCATTGTTATACTAATGCGTTGCTATTCAATTATAACGATTAACAACAGTATAAATTCAAATTAATCTCCGTAGTAATTACAAAAGTGGGGGCTGTGGTTTAGTCGGTTAGTGCGTCGGACTGGTAAGCGAGAGTACCCGGGTTCAAATCCAGCCCGGGAAAAAAAAACACCACAAACATTTTTCACGGCCCCACCTCCGGCGAACGATTGACAATCCTTCTGGAGTACTTCTGTCACGGAAAGCTTTCGTAATTCGCCGTTCGAAACCGGCACCGGTCCCCCCCACAAGTGTCAAAATTATAATGCGCACAACACAGTGAAGGCGCGAAAAGCTAGGCTTTGGCCTTTCTAGGGCTGTTACGCCACTAATGATGATGATGATGATGATTATGATGAGTAATTACAAAAATGACAATCAAAGTTATAAGTTGTTGATTCCATACAACACCTACAGTAACTTTCCCTGTCTTTGCTTCTTATACTACTTCTCACCTCCTCCAATGCACCAACAGAACCAACAGTTCTTAATACAATTATTATCCCTTCTCTTCTCACACTTACAGTCCGGAATAGTGTATCACTTTCTTCGAAAGTAGTAAAACGAAACCATTGTATGATTCTGTGGAAATACACCTCTCAGATATAATTTCAATTTTCACTGAGGCTCTGTTTTCCGTTCTCCCTTTATGTGTGATGTATGTTTCCTTTTGAATATGCTAGCAATTTGAGGTTACAAAATGTCATAACTCATAGTATTAGTAGTTGGCTGCAATGCAATGGTTTGACTCAAGGTCATTCGACGTTGACTGATTTGTTGCTTGCTAGACGAAAGAGACCTGGTTTCTTCCACCGCCTTTTGTATACCATTGTAGAGCAGAACTTGGTTGGGTATTTCGTTCTATTAATCGATAGGATTTAGTGCACTATTGCGGTCACATCGTGTCATCCATTTAGTAAAGGGAGCATGTAGCTGCTCTAAAACAAAAGAAAAACAAAGCCATTCACTCGTGACTCGACTTCGATTTAATATTATTTGGTTAATTTGGGGGTTTTAGTTGCTTGAGAAATATGAATATATAAGATTCTGAAGTTCTTCATTGAACCTATTAATTTGAGCTCAACAAGCAAAAGCGTTTGGCACCGATTAACAAGATAAGTCGGTTGTCAAAAGTATTGTGTAAATCAAATCTTAAATAATAGTAACAAATACTTCATCTTATGAAAAAGGTCCAGAGCGCTGATTTTATGTTTATTCGAGATAATTTCTGAAACCGCAATGCAATATTTTGTTAGTGCGGTTTTCGCTAACAAAATACATTGTTGCTGTAAGTTTCATGTTTGCTTGTGACACTGGGAGACCGTAGAAGTTGGCCGACATTATTTCATTAAGTAAAGAAGTTGTATTTTTTTGCTCTTTTATTTTTAAAGATAGAAAAGATTAGTGCATTGTAAAATAAATTGAAATTCAAAAATTGTAAAGATTTTCAATGTCATTTCTACGAATTTTTTCATCCTGAATCGAATCCGGAACTTGATAAGACCCATGGTTCCCAAGATATAGATTATTTTCCGGTTTTTTTACCTTTTATGGACTAATGTAGCTGTTTAGGATTAAAGTACACAAATTGGATACGGCAAATAGAAAAATGACTATCACAAAAAAGGCAAGATTTACCACGTTATAATAAATTATTTTATTTCTTACGAACAACCTTCTTCAGCGATGGTCAACAGCAAAGAGAAAGATTTACATGAAATCAAACCAAACTTAGAATAGAAACAATTGAAGGTACATTTTACATTAGACATGAGTAATTAGCGTATGAACAGGGGAAGTATGTAATATGCACGTTAGAAATAATTAGATAACAACAGATGAGTAAATAAATATGTGCGTAAATTTAAAAAAAATAATAAAATTTAAAAAAAAAATAGTTTGGGTTTGCAATAAGTTTTACTTCCTTTACTAGATTAGTTTTTAGTTTTAGAGTAGAATAATTTTATTGCTTTAGTTTAAGTCCTATGAGACCCCTTCATATGCTAAGTTCTTTTAATCGAATTTTCTTAAATGCTATTTTAGATTTTACTTAAAGTTCGAAAGTCGAAAGTCATAGTTGTAAGTAGTCCAGTGCACGACCTCCGGGTCACCGATTTTGATGAAATTTGGCATCCTATCTCCCCATCCAATAGCCCCTCAATAGGATATGAATTTCCCAAAGTCAGAGATCGCAACACTCCCTCTTTTTCGAGAAAAACGCCCCCAAAGTTTTCTCGATCGCGTCATATATCAAGTTAGAACATTGATTTTCCGAAGCGGCGATAGCCAAGTGGGTATGATAACGGCTTCCAACTCGAGAGTGCTGGGTTCGATTCTCATTCATGTTGCTGTTTTGTATTTTTGTTTTTTTTCTATTGAAAATAAAACGATTTCTAGTTTTTTTTTAATAACAGACTCTTGAGGTGGGCAAACGAGTATGATGAGGTATCTACAGATGAAGAATACTTGCCTACGTGTACATTAAAAGTAATACCTCCAAAATGCACTCCACTCGTCCAGCGCTGTGATTTCTATTTTTACAGACAAGTAAAAAACTTGACAAAAAAAAATCAAAAAGATTAACTTTCGTGAAGACTATAAATATTCAAGCTAACGTTCACCATCAGTTGTCATCACCGGTCTTCCAAAACATGATCGTTACGTTAAAAATAAAATGAAATATGCTTGGTAAGAATCCAACCCTTCAGGTGATAGCAATTTTTTTTATAATATAAACGTAGATGTAAATAAATTGTGCAATATACTCAAGTGTAAAGTGAATTTCTATCCACCAAAATGTTGTTTTATATTTTAACGCGGTTTTTAGATTTTCAGGAGAAAAAAAAAAGAAAACCGCAAAAATTTAAACACCAAGACAATCGAGATTTGAACAAAAAAAAAAATGCAAACCGCGACACAGTCAAGGACTGAACCTAGCACTCTCGGACTTAAAACCGTGATCACACCCACCGCTTCGGGAAGTCAATGTTCTAACTTGATATATGACGTGATTGAGAAAACTTTGGGGGCGTTTTTCTCGAAAAAGAGGGAGTGTTGCGATCTCTGACTTTGGGAAATTCATATCCTATTGAGGAGCTACCACTATGCCAAATCTCATCAAAATCGGTGACCCGGGGTCGGGCACTCTCCTTGTTAGAGTGCCCGCATAGGGCCAGTAAGCTAGTTAAGGTAGTTAATTTAGCTAAGCTAGTTTTAAGCACTTTTGTGTAGCATGTAAGTTTTCTTTGAAGTATTAATAAAAATACGTTAAAAATAAAATGAAAATGTGCGACGGACTGTTAAGCGAAAGTACCCGGTTTCGAATCCAGTCCGTGGATGTAACACCATTAAAATTTTTACGGCCGTACCTCCAGCGAACGACTGACAATCGTCTGGAGTCGTTTATCATAGAAAGCTTTTGCAATTCGTCGTTCGGAACCGGTATTAATCAGTAGTTCCCCTCTGGGTCTGCTGGCGAAGACCTCACATGTAAATTTAAAAAAAACATACTGCATAAAAACCCACCTGCACTGTGTTGTGCGCGATATAATTTGACACAAGTGGAGGGGACCTACGGGTAATTGCGAAAGCTTTCTATGACGGAAATTACTCCAGGAGGATTATCAGTCGTTTGCTGGAGGTGGGGCCGTGAAAATTGTTTGTGGTGTTCTTCCACCGGGCTGGATTCGAACCCGGGTACTCTCGCCAAAAAGGTCACATCTGGCATCACATCTTAAACCAATAAGGTCACATCTGGCAGAGTAGGGAGGCACACCAGCATTCCAAGGACTTTCTCATAAAGCGAACTTTGAAAATCTCTTCTGAATCTTCTCAAATCCCATAAAAGGAGTTTCAGACAATACATTAATATTCCATAATAGATCGTTCCAGACAATACATTAATATTCCATAATAGATCGTAAAACGGAAATATACAAGATCTTAAGTGAATAAGGATTCCCAAAATCCTTAGTTTTGCGAGACAAAAATGCTAACTTAGAGCTGGCATCCAAGGCCAACAATATAATAAATATGCATCCAGAAATCAAGCTGTTTATCACATAAAGCACCTAAATCGTTGTGGGTGTTCGGTCTATCTGAAATGAAATTGTTTAACTAATAGTTGAGGACAACATCTGAGTATAGTAGTTCCAATACGAATAAGAGTTGGGTTCCAGGAACTATTTCCTTTCGTTCAGGCGTGTGCTAAACGCAATCAAAGTCTTTGGAAAAGTCGGTATAGACAACATCCATTTGACAATAGTTTTCCACTGCCTACCAATAAATTATCTGGAAAATTATGAACTACAATAAATGAAAATGTGCTAGATTAAGTTACCATTAGATTCGAGCGCGGTATAAATAATTAAAGATATAAGAAGAGACACACATACAGCTGTGGTCAAAATAATAGCAGTGAGACACGAAAAACCAAAAAGCTCAATAAAATTATTGTAAAATGTTAAAAATCCAATACTCAAGTCAAGGCAACACCACAAACATTTTTCACGGCCCCACCTCCAGCGAACGACTGACAACCTTCCTGAAGTACTTCTGTCATGAAAAGCTTTCGCAATTCGCCGTTCGGAACCGGCAAAAGCTAGGCTCTGGCTCTCAACAGGCTGTTACGCCGCCCAATACAATACATAAAAGACATTCTTCAGAAAACAGAACTGCTATTATTTCGACCGCAACTGTACATATTCTTTTGAAAGAACTGTTTATAGTAGATAATCAATTCATTTTAATTTTGCAGCCACATTCCCAAAGCGAAAGCTACAGCTATCGCCGACACTCCGGAGCTTAAGAGGATTGCAGAAAACACAAAGATCCAATCCAATGTTAAATATCACGCTGACTTCGAAAAGGCCAAAGGAAAATTTACACAAGTCTGTGTTTAAATTAACAAATAATTTCTTTATAAAGATTTCATATATTTTTTAAACAGGTTGCAGATGATCCGGAAACTCTTCGAATTAAGCAAAACACTAAAATTATATCAAATGTTGCCTACCACGGCGATCTGGAGAAAAAAGCAGCCATGGAAAAACAACGAGAGGCGGCAGAAGTAGGCGATAGCAGAGGTAAGAATTTGATCAAAATACATCGGGAGCTTTCTTCCATTTGCCATTACATTACCAAGTAATCGATAAAAAATCACAACATTGAAGCAAATATATAGAATATGTACTTTGTCAAATAAATTCTGTTAAATGTATTATGGCTGTATGTTGCTTTTAAATAATTTCAAATTGTGGATCCTACAAAACGGATAGATAGATTTGTGATAAAATATTGTTCCATATGTATTAGTATTAACTTTAGCTAAACTCTTTACGCTGGAGCAATTATATGTAATTTTTCCGTCCTACGTCCTTAATATCCCACAGACCAAGAATCTGAGTATTTCTCTGAGACCCTTGCAGCCGAGCAATTCTCACAGTATGCTCCACAACCGCCTCAAACACTGCCACCACCACCAATACAACATCAACAACAAAATATCGCATCCATAATACCAAGCAGTCAGGCAGCTCAAATCTCCCCTCAAGCATATACTTCACCACCATTGTCATCATCATCATCACCACCGTCATCAACTGTTGCATGTCATAGACAACAACAGCAACAGCAACAACACTATCAGCAACCAATTTCACAACAGCCAATTAAAACAAACGCACAAAGTAATACACAGCAAAGTTATCTTCACCAACAACAATATCCACAATCCCCAACAAAACACCAACCACAACAGCAGAAACAACAGCATTTAACAAAGCAAACTTCACACCTATACCCGCATCACGCACAACAGCCATCACAACCAATGGGCAACAACAGCAGTCGCACAAATAACTATGACAATTATCAACAACAGCAACAGCACCAACAGCAACATTTGCAAGCTACAAATAACTACAATCAGCTGCGGTCTTCGATTCTACAGAATTCTCACAATCCAACTGGTGGCTATCAGATAGACTCGACATCGGGGTATTATGATCAGTATGATAACTACGCTCAGCCTGCGCCAACTCAACAGCAACAGCAGTCATACACAAATAACAATCTGAGCGCATATGGGCCCAACTCGAATGTAGTGAACTCACAGAAACACCAACATTCCTATGGTGGATACCAGCAACAACAGCAACAGCAGCAGCAACAGCAACAGACTGCTCAACAGTATACAAACAATCAGACAGCGGCTTACAATTACAACAGTTCACCAACAAATAACTCGACTGGTACGACTAATGGGGGCTTAAATATTAATGGTGGTGGCAATCGCATGATGTTGGGTGGTAATAATGCAATTACTGGTGGAGTTGGTGGTAGTGGTGGTAGCAAACTGAGTGGTGGTGGTATTGGGGTAATGAACAACACTACAGCTGCAGGGACAGCACCAGCACCCGGTGGTGGCGGGGGAGGCAGTAGCATTGGTAAGATAGCTGACTACGATCCACTCACTGATGGTCCACGAAACATACCAAACACAACACGGCCCAGCACAACACTTATCTATACCTCTGATGGTGGATCAGGTAAGTTGATTGTACTTGTTGTTAGTCTAGTATAGTGTCCGTTGTTTGTTTGGCTTTTAATTGTTTCATTAAACGATGCATTTGTTCATTTAATTTGAGAGAATTTGAGGGCGATTGCATGAGTCCTTGAAGATATTTATTTTCTCGTGAAAATGATCTCATAGAGAAGTGTTTCCATTAGTGAACAACGCATATCCTAAGCGGGTTGGCTCCATTGCTGATATTGATCCAGCTAATGGGATATATGGTTCGCTGACAGAATCGCAGGCAGCTCAGCAACACCAACAGCAACAACAATATTACCAGCAGCAGCTGCAATTGCTTCAACAGCAACAGCAGCATCATCAAAATCAAGTAAGGCAGGCACAACAACAGCAGCAGCAACAACAACAGCAAATCCACCAACATCAGCATCATCATCAACAGCAACAAATAGTTCAAAATAAGCAGAATATGGTGAGTGTGAGAAAGTTTTAAGTAATTTTAATTTCTTAATTTTATCTTCCATTATATTCAAGTCACAGGACACACAGAAATGCAATTCTTAACGTACATACGTAAAAATTTATATTATTAAAATAAAAAATCGGACAAAATATTTAAAAAAAATTTCCATAGTAACAAAAAAGTTAGGACTACTACAAATTTTTTTTTGGTATTTTGCATTAGAATTATCTAAATGGAATATCATTTGATAGGTCTTTTAAAATAAAATAGAGGTTTCATTTTTAACTTTTTCTTTCAAAGTTGACAAAGGACGTTTAGGTTTAGTACCATCGAATTAACAATCTTACACTACGTTGGAGGCCAAAACCTAGGCAACAAACTCTGACCTTCTACTTCAGAAATGACTGGAGCGCATTTAAAGCTCTTAGCATTACATAAGTCGGTTTTTTTTAAGGCCTAAGTCGTCCTTCATTACAGAATTTGTCTGACCCATAATTGCATTGAACACGACAAGAAACACCTTCAGAACTTATTTCGCAATATAATCCAAATATAATGTGATTGAAAAATGAAAATTGAAATTCAGTAGTTCCAGACTTTTGCATGAACATTGTGATAGAGATTTTTATATGCAGATACAATATACAACAAAAACAAAATACAAGAGCCTTTTTAAAAAATACTCTGTAGTGCTCCAGTTTGGTATGACAGAGCTAAGACACCTAGATAAACTACAACGCTGTCAAAATAAAAATCTTAAAATGATGAGAGGAGGGTTATCTAGGCACTATTCCACCCAGCGTCTCCATGATCAATGCAACGTCCGTAAAATTACTTGTTTAATTAATGATTATCATGCAAAATTTAAAAGAAGTTGTCTGTACCCCGACAATAAATTCATAATTAATTTGTCTAACTAACATAACAGATAATATGTACATACAAATATCCAGTAACTGTATTATATCCGTCTTATAAGTAGTTTAGTAGAGTCAAATAGGAGGTTTTGTTTGTACCTTTCCTCTTATGTTCTAGGTTTAGTAAATCAATTATAATATAAGTTATGATTTTTCAGTTGTAAAGGATATTATCCTAAATCTCTGCACCCAATGTCATGTATATGTAAAAATCTTATTGTTAATATTCTGCTACCAATAAAGTGGAAAAAGTTAAAAAGTTTTAATGGAATACAACGTCGCACTCTGGGGCAGAAACGCGTGAAATCGATCATTAAAGCCAGAAACTTAAAATTTGGTATGGTTATTTTAAGTATATAGACATATTTTTAATTTGCTACAGATACGCACACTTTTCCAAAAAGGATTAAACAACAAACCATTTCAGTTTATTTTATTTTCAACCATCAAACGCTTGTGAACTATAGGTGGTATTTAAAACCAAAGACATTTACTGACCTTTTAGAACTTTCAAAGCATATAAAAGACAGGCAGATTAATATATTCAATTTAAGGTAGGGAATTTTTCATTAAGTTCAACTTGCTTTGTCCCCTGCAGCTTAAGGTTGCCTTAAAGTCTGTTATTTTGATGTTTTATATTCTTTAACAATGCTGCATTAGATAAGGCACCGTTAAGTTTCATATATGATTTTGTTTAGTGAGTTGCAGGATATGCGAAAATTTCTTGCCCCAATTTGCCCCCTATTGAAGGAATCATTTTATTTATTTTTGTAAGATTCCCTGTCCACACAATTTTAAGCTTGTCGATAGCAAAGGACAATGTTGCATATAAATACGAGAAGTTGAAACTACACCGAATAAGATTATCCGATAACACTTTTGTGAGAGAAAAAATGCATTTAATAAAGCGTTACTGCCAAGGAATGTAAAATCTTAAAAATTACTGATGCCAAATGCAAATTTAAAATGCAGGGGACAGACAAGTTGCATTAAATGAAAAATTTTTTAAAACTAGTTTAGTCTCCGTTTCTTTTACATGTACTGCAATTTCTAAACGTGGTCAGTAGGTATGCTTGGTACTGAATACTAATTACAGTCCACAAGTGCTTATAGCAATAAAATAAATTTAATTATATTGTTGTTAAGCCTTTTTGAAAAATTATGCGCTTTATTAAGCGTGTGTCTCGCAAATTCAGATGATGTCTATATATTGACCTCAAGAATAATCATATTAAATTTCAAGTTCCTAGCTTTAAATATTGATTTTACTGCAGCTTTTAGGAAATTCTGACGTCGTTCAAGTAACTGCCTCGACTAGCTTCGCAGTAGAGCATTCTGTTATTCCAATTTTCCATGACATGTTGAGCGTTTTTTTACTTGGATGTAATCCGTGGCCTTAAGTGCTTGAATCGTTTTCAGATTGTTGGCATAACTTTACGGTTCCAAAAAAAAAAAATCCAAACGTATCAAATCGTACCTCCGTCGCACAGTGGGGCAAGAGTAGGGATTTTGCGATATTAATTATTTAAAGAGGTGAATGTTGACTTTCTGGGCTTAGTAGACTTTAATAAGCATAGATCTGGAATGGAAGTGGGATCTCCTCTAAAAAAAAAATGGTTATTGCTTGTGTTAAAACAGAAAAGCATGGGCCATTCAAGGAAGAATCGCCTGACGATCCGAATGATCCCCCTCTGATTTGGCTTATAATTAAGGGAGTTACTTATTAAAGTGTTTCAAGTCTTGAGGCGACATATTTTTGCCCAACTCACTATAGTTTGCGAGTAACGAAATTCAAGATTTCTTTAAAATTTCAAGAAATCACAACTTTGGTTCTCCATTTCATATGAATAATAAGGCGGAGAGAGTTCAATAACTTTGGCGCCAAAAATTGATGATGGACTTTTGTAGAGGGGTCAAAAAAAACATTTTTTTTTTGCTATGGGGTCTATTTCCTGCCGTTTACGAGATAGGGACAATTTAACAAAACAACAATTAATATGAAAGGAGAAAGTATTAAAAACCAACGGCAACACTTACAATTAAGTTCTGTATCAGCCTCGAAAGCCAGAAACCTGTTCTTTATCGTACGTTTAAGTTTAATTATTCATGTACACTACACCCTGAAATGCCTTCGAAAACCCTCTTTACATAACTTCTTTCATTAAAAGCAAGCGATAGGGAACTAAAAAAGATCGATTGTTTTAAGGATTTAAAGGATTTTTTCTTTTTCTTTTTGTTGTTGTTTTTGTTGAGCCATTTGAACTCATAAGTGAACAATACTTTTTTTCCATTTAGAATTTTATTGAAGTTTGTTAGTTCTATTTTAAGTTGACGTGTATGGCTTTCACCAAGAAGGAACGTCTCAATCTCACTAAACTTTGTTTCAAAGTTCTTGTTTTTGCTGTAGAATTAACGTTAAATAACGTTTTTCTTGAACATTAAAGAATTGGTGGCCCGGAACCCTCAAAAATTGTTCAAATACTATACATGTTAACATAAAAGTTCTAACCTCTATCTTTAAAAAAATATAAATAAAAAAAAAATTTCGGGCAGAAGTTTAGCACTTCTGTTTTCACATTTATATAAAGAATACATTTTTTTGGTTTAAAAAGTAAAACTAGTTCTTTAAAATAACCCTCATACCTACAATCCCTTTATTAATTAACAGAAATATGTCTGTTCTTTTTGCAGCGTACAGCTTTCCCAAAATTACTTATGTTCGAAATTTTCCATCTCATGAAACACATTCTGTAAGAAAATTATTTGATTTTGAAATTAAAATCAAAAACAATTCTTATTCATTCAAATAATCGCCTTTCCGCATTCAAATTTCGTTTGTAAATAAAAAAAAATGGATACACACCTGTCAAATGCCCGAGCGAGTAGAAAGTAGACCCAGTCGGTCAAACCTACGAAATTACGAACTGCGAAGTTGCCGAGACGGTCCACGCTATTTCGATTTGTACAATGCTTTTACGTGTATTCTATTTCAAATGTCAAAGTCCAACCGACCCCGAACACGCCGTTGCGATTTGGGCTTTAATTATCTGTCTAGATTTCGAGCGGGAAGTAGCTGTCGGTGTCAAAATTACTTTGATCTAAAAACAAACTATTAGATGGCCCACGCTTTATAACGATTATTTACACCTTTGTTGATGTAATCTAGAATAAATTATTTGCTTTTTTATTTTCAGCGAGTGTACCGAGCTCTCTACGATTATGAGGCACAGGATACCGATGAGGTCAGTTTCCGGGAGGGTGATGTAATCTTTGAAGTAGATTCTATTGATTCTGGCTGGATGACAGGAAAAGTGGAACGAACCGGTAAAACAGGAATGCTTCCGGCAAACTATGTAGAACAAGCAGTTATTTAATAGTTACAAACCCAAATATATATATATATATATATGTATATATATATATATGTTTCACAAATTAATTTATAAAATAAAAATTATACGTAACCGAAATATAATTCACCCAGAGAATGCATAAAATTATACTGAAAAATGCCTTTAAATAAATAAAAAAAAACAAATTTAAAACCTTATAACCAATTAAAGTGAATTATATAACGTGATTGGTACAATATATAAATATTTCAATTGTAGAACTTGTGAAATGAAAATGAAGTAAATGATATTGTACTGAATACGAACATATCACAAATGAAAGAAAGTAAAACTGAAGCAAGCAAGCTAAAATTGAAAACTTTATTTTTTTTTTGTTATTTTATTTTTCTGGAAGTTTTTGTAATAATTTTTTCACATCCTATCCTATCTTTTTATTTTAACTTTTAATTGTGATTGTTATGCATAAAGATGTTGCTAACTGTGACAATGGTCGGGTGTTAGATTCGTTAGATTAGATCGAGGTGAACTCGATCGACCAATGGAGATACTGTTTACGTTATATCACAAATTTCGTTGCTTTAATATAGTTTTTTTTTATTAAATATTCCCTTGAGTGATGTGTTGAACACTCGGCCTTACAACTTTAAATATTAAAATTAACCTAAATACCAAATTCGCTACAGGCGTGTCACTTACAAACAAATTTTGAAGATCACCAGTTGTTTGCCTGACACCAAAAGCAGCGCGCACAGTATAATGAAAGTTTTTCATAGCTATTGCAGGTATTGTTAATACCCATGGATCTTTCAATATGTTTTCATCTCTTCTGTCGAAGTAGAATCAGTCACAATTCGATAAGATTCCTATGTGAAAATTTGTAAATAACGCAGCACCACACGCTGTAACAAAGAACCTTCATCTTTTTTAATTAAAATTAAATACCTTTGTCAGCATACCTATATGTCAATACCTAGCAGTTAGCATTTGATAGTAAACAGCCAATCTCATGACATATAAATAAACAGCATGAAAACAATTTCGCCGCAAAAAATTTTTGGAAAGTGGAAACCATAATTTGGCTCAAAATTGATTGCATCACAATTCAAGATATATATATTTTCCAAATAAAAGCTCAATACCGAGCTCTTCTTTTTTCCTCATTTCCATTAAAACAAAAAACAAAAAGGATATGTGTATTGAATAAAATTAAGTGCCTTTCTGTTGCAATATATAAGTAATAAAACACAAAAAAAAACTAAAAATAAACTAGCAGTTTTGTAATATGATTTTTTAACTCGTAAGATGAAAACAAGCCACAACCTACTATTATAATAAATATTGTAGCTAAGAAAAAAAATGTAATATAGTCATCACATAATATTTTATTTAACAACAAAAATAAAGAAAAGAGATGAAAAAATAACAAAATAAATCCTTGTGTATAATATTTTTAGTAGTACATTCAAATGAAAAGGATTATTTTGAATTGTTTACTTCAAATTTAAAAGACTTCACTTGATAATTAATTGATGCGAAGATGCTTCGTGAACTCGATTGACTGCATCCAAAAATGTGGCTTTCGATTGTTTGATTATGTTTTCGAATGCTTTTGCATCGTTTTGCTTCTCTTCAATCAGGTAATTTAGTTTATCCTCGAGCAGACAAATTTTTTCTTTTGACACTTCCAATCTAGAAGTTGTAAAAATTGAAGAAATACTTAAACCATTTAGAAAACACTTTGTTGCGGTTTACTTATTCTTAAGGTCAGCAATTTCGAATACTTTGTTGTCTGCATCTCCATGGTTTGAATGCACATCGGTAAACGAACTGTTTTCAAACACGAAAGATGATACGGTGCTTATGTTGTGTTGAATACCGTTCGAGTAATCTATAATTCTCTGGGAGCGCTTTTTCTTTTCGTTTTGATGTCCTTGATCTCTTTCCAAGTCACCTGCAAGAAAAAGTTGTGTATAAATAATTGCTTTATTTAAGTTTTCCGATATCGACTCTGCTTGTTTCTATACATTTTTTTTACTAACTTAGCTTCAAGCTCGACCAGAGAAAAACAAACAAAAGCCAACTAGTTCAGTTTAAAAACAAAACCAAAAAAGAATATGTAGCAAAAGATGTATCAGCAGTGGTGTTAAACCTTCCTATTTCATTTTAATGGCTAATAATATTATGTCCAAATAAAGAGAGTTTATAAAAGTACTAAATGCCGCAGTCCTGCAAGCATTGCATTCATAAATGTAAATAAAGTGCAGTACTGCAGAATTGCAGCAGTTGGCAACTGTATTCATAAAACAAATTAGACGTCCAAACTGCGATCAAATTCGCAGTGATTTTTGTCATGTTGCTGAGTTCCATATCGACCAGATTTATATAATAACCGATGCAATTGAAAAACTCTAAAAAAAAGAAAAACACTTTTCTAGCCTTCGATAAGGTCTGCCACGATGCCTTGAAGCGCAAGCTGAAACGAGTCCTTCCGCAACACCTATTTTAGAGCCTAGTATACACTGGATATAAGATATTTCGTGTGTGAAGAATATGGATTTTGCTATAATTATTTTGTTCAAATTTTTCAACAACTCATAGCGATTGTTGACTAGCCCTCCCTGAGTCAGAATATTTCGCTCTTTCAGTTTAACCTGCACAGGTAACAAAGATAAGACGATTTTTGTGCTGTGACCTATGGTCACGCTGGCACTTCTAGGGTACATGTTTAGGATTACCTGAAAAATCAAAGTTGGGGAGAGTACGATAACGTTCGCCCCAAAAATGTATGATTAATTTTTGTTGAGGGGCCAAAAACTCTGTGGTGCCAACCAGTGCATATAGAGAGCAAAAGGCAATCGACAACGGCAACGACTTAGGACAGGACAGGTAAACGTCTCATCGCTCACAGGAAAGGACCTCGAGCTGGTTGAGAAGCTACACGGTATCGGCTAGATATCATAGGTACCTCTTCGACGAAACAAAGAGGTTCTAGAAGTGTGAACCTCTTCCTGTCGAGAGTTGCACCTCAAATGTCTGCACTGGTGGGAGTGGGGACACTCAAGAGTCCCAGGCTGGCAGATAGGGTATCGGGGAGCATTCCATTTGGGAGGAGAGTCGGGATCTTATAGCTTAAACTTGAAGAATCGACTTTGGCTCTAGTGCAGATGTACACGCCCAATCTAGAGTCAGATAGATAGATTTCCTGGATAAAGTTGATGCTGCCCTTGACAGGGTGGCTGAGATGGCTGAGATATCCTGATGGGTGACTTCAGTGCTCATGTAGGTGTGAATGTAACCAATGAGTGTGATTGGGAGGAACGGCGATCCTCATCAAAATGCGAACGGAGAGAGGTTGTTAGACTTTTACTATGCAAATGGCATGTCCATTATGAACACCTTTCCACACAAAGACATCCATAAATTTACTTGGTACCGTCGCACCTTGGGGACTTGACTTAGCAGAAGCGGCGAGAAGAAGGTGTGAATGTAACCAATGAGTGTGATTGGGAGGAACGGCGATCCTCATCAAAATGCGAACGGAGAGAGGTTGTTAGACTTTTACTATGCAAATGGCATGTCCATTATGAACACCTTTCCACACAAAGACATCCATAAATTTACTTGGTACCGTCGCACCTTGGGGACTTGACTTAGCAGAAGCGGCGAGAAGTATTTTTTTCTAGATGTAACCAGTTTCTATAAAAATAACTGTTTGGATTAGCTGATATTCCCTTCATATGATTCAGGATTTTTTTTCCACTCAGTGGTTCTGTCACTGTACCATTCGGCATTAAAGTTGAAAGTTTAATTCAAATTGCGTTCTACAGTAAGCTAACTGAATTGAATTGAAAATCAATTGTCAGTAAAAAAGATTTTCGCAGGATTTGTTGATTTAAGTATGTTCTTTAGGTACCATAAGTTTTTACTCGATTATGATTTACATTGCACAAAAAAATAAGCCCAATGCCAGAATGTCCAAGC
Source organism: Syritta pipiens (assembly GCA_905187475.1). Lineage (NCBI taxonomy): Eukaryota > Metazoa > Arthropoda > Insecta > Diptera > Syrphidae > Syritta > Syritta pipiens. Next base: position 32,488,913 of record LR994574.1, on the reverse strand, counting down.
AATTTTTTAAATCATGGTAACTTAGGCACAAAGATTTAAAGTATTTTTCTTAGTTTAATCTTTTCTTTATTTGGACTTGAAGTTAAAAGTAAAAAAATGTTTGCCTAAACAATTTTTTTTCTATTTTTTTGTGTTCATAAGCAGGCAAATTTAAACCATTTTCATCATATTAAAGGTCTCAATATGCAATTTTTCGCATGTTAAAGGCAGAAACTCTGCAAAAATAGAAGTATTGACAAAAAAACGAACATATTGAGGCATAGAAAAAAGTTTTGAGAAAATTGTTAATACGCACTAACACTAAATTCGAAAAAAATATTTTTTTAAATATTTTTTATATTTGTATTGGAAAGAGGTTGAAAAAAGTTTTGAGAAAATTGTTGATACGCACTAACACTAAATTCGAAAAAAATATTTTTTTTAAATATTTTTTATATTTGTATTGGAAAGAGGATGACACATAGATCATAAAGTTCCACTATAGTAACCAACCTACTCTTATTGGTAAGGAGTTCTTGATTAACAAACTGCCGAAAACGGAGTTATCTCAAAAACCTATAATGGTACACCTTTTTTGACTTCGGATTTTTATTCAGCATACCAAAAACCCTATGAAAAGTATAATTTGGTTTAGTCAACAAAAAGATTTTTAATTACCGCCGTTATTAGGCATTTCTGCCCCACTGTGCATAGGAGTCATTAACAGAAATCGTTGAAAGATTTCTTTGTGGTACCATCGTATAAAACATATTAAGAGGGGCTGAACTGTAAACTGATCATCACCTGGTGCTGTGTACGCTGTATCTTGCTGATAAAGTACCTCTCCTGAATGACCCAACGGCTAAAAGTCGGCAAATCCGCCGGTGTGGATCTAATCCGGCCAGAAATGCTTAAGGTGATGGGTAAATAGGGAGTTTTATGGCTTTCTCGTGTCATTAAGGTTCCCAGGTCACCTTAATGGCGGCGAAGCACCTGGCATTTGGCAAACTGGGGTGATTCTCTATCTTTGAAAGGAGTATATCTCCCCGGTAAAATCTACGCTAAGGTGTTGGAGCCGCGATCTAGAGCTATGATCGACTCCAGGTTGGGGGCCGACCGGCAGAAGTGCTTCCGACCAGCTTTTCTAAGAATGGTACTTGAGAAAGGGTGGGAATATGCCAAGCCGATCTACAGTTGCTTTGTAGGCCTGGAAAAGGCGTATGACCGAGTCTCTTCTGGTAAACTCTGTGTTCTTACTTACTTACTTGTTTCCAGTCAGTTGTTTCCAGTCGTCGTTCCTAGCCGAATATAAAAGGGATCACGCCGTTTATGTGCTGCTCTTAGTTTGCTTTGAATTTCTTACATTTTCTTAAATTGTTTAATCTTAATCAATGAATTTTGTACATCCTATTTCATTTTAACATGAATTAACTATCTCTTGTATTTAACTTAGAAACTTCTTTTGTATTATTAAAACCAGCCCACACAATTTTGGTATCAGAAGTGGGACCGTCCAAACACAAAAAAAAGTAATATAAAAAAAAATTAAGAAGTGAAATTTAAAAAAAAAACGATAAGAGTTTGTACCCGTTAGAACATGTCTTGTGCGAGCGTGGCACGATCGAACATAAGTTGGACGATGAAATTTTGTTTGTAAATATTTTTTGCTAATATCACCGAACCAGAAATTAACTGAGAGAGCTGAAGAGTTTATCTGCTGTGGAGTTACAGTTCCTATTACGCGTTCGAAATCTTCTCACAGCTATCGTAGAAAAGAAGACCTCATTAAGAGATTATCCGAAGAAATCAATTGGAAAATTTTGTGACACGTGTTTGTGAAGATTACAGTGATTCTATGTCGGTGGTTGTAGGTGGTGGCAATGAGGACAACGACGAGCAACGTTCAGATAAATCAACAACAGTTCCAATAGTTGATATGACAACTTCTAACAATTTCAAGTTTAGGGACGTAGAAGAGTCTCCCGAGTGTTTTAATGGTGAAACTTGGCGAACGTTCGGAAGTTGGCTGAAAGAATTTGAGGAGACTGCTGCTGTGTTTGAATGGAACAAGGTACATTTTTACCTCTACGCCAGACGTTTATTAAGATGTTCTGCGAGGCTAGTGACGAGAGCAGTGACGCTGTGACATCATGGGATGAGCGGAAAAGGTTTCTAAAAAAAGAGTTCGGCAGTTCTTTAGTGTACACAGAACATTCGAGGGAAGAAGAAAACAACCAAAGGAAACGTTCCTGGAGTACTATTACAGTATACTTCAGATAGCAACTCGAGCTGCATTGGACGAAGAATCTTTTATCTCGTACATCATTGCTGAAATTTCGGACGAGGTTAAGATATTCTTAACGAAGTTACTGTTATTATAGATAAGGGATTGCGCAAGCTGAAGCTGAGTGCAGATAACCCCGAGGAAATCAATGTCGCCAGTTTGATACAAGACGAAAATGAGTGTGCATCTGTTCAAGAAATAGCTGATTCGTATTATCGTAAGGCAGTGGGTGACTTAGTATTCAATAACGATCCAAGACGACCGCACGTTTCTAGCATTCAAATGACAATTTAACTTGAAGCCACCAAGCCGATTTATCAAAACCGAGGAGATTGCCACGACAAGAGAAGCTAGTAGTCAATCAACAATTGCAGGAGTGGCTAGACACTGGAATAATCCAGCCTAGTTGTTCGGAAGAAAAAGGGCGACTCGTTGCGTCTCTGCATCGATATCCGAAAACTCAATAAGAAAATAAGAAAAGATCGAATATTGAAGGCATTTTGCAAGATTTACATCGTGCTTGTGTGTTTACAACGTTAGACCTAAAGAACGGGTTCTTTCACGTTGATATTGAAGAAAAGAATCGAAAGTATACTTATAGTGCCGGACGGACAGTATGAGTACCCTTCGGGCTCTGCGATTCCCCTGCTACTTTCGAAAGATTTGTAAACAACAATTTTAAACACCTAAATCCTGATGAAACCGTTTTTATTTACGTAAATGATGTAGTCATTCCTTCAGGAACGGTGGGAGACAATTTCGAAAGTTTAAAAAAAGTGTTCAAAGTTACAAAGGAAAACGCTCTATTTATTAATTGGAAAAAGTGTTAATTTTTAAAGCGAAAATTTACTTTTTTAGGCCATGTGTTAGAGGGTGGCAGCATTCGGCCTTCACCTGTAAAGACCACTGCTGTCAGGAACTTCCCTGTGCCGCTAAAACGTTAAGCAGGTGCGAGGCTTTTTAGGATTGACGGGGCATTTCCGCAAGTTCTTAAAAAACTATTCATCAATCGCAAAGCCGCTCACTGATTTGATTCGTAACGACAGTAATTTTATTTTCGGTGAGAACGACCTAGTTGCTATGCAAACCCTGAAACGCATGTTGTGCGAAGAACCGGTATTGAAACCGTGTTTTCCTACTCACACTAGTTATGAACTTGAAGTTTTAGCTGTCATTAAATGTGTAAAAAAGTTAAGAGTGTTTCTTTGAAATTTTTACAGACTGTAAGGCGTCTGAGCTTACGACGTAGAAGAGAGACTTTTGTAGCCGTGTTGCTCGCTGGGCGCTAATGTTGAGTGAATATTAGTGCAAAGTGTATCATCGAGCGGGGTCATCCATGCGACACGTCGACGCGCATAGCCGATATATCAGCGTCCTCCAAATCAGAAATAGTCTTCTCGAACAAATTGCATATTCTCAGCGTAAGGATGATTATTGCTGTTTAATATCCTCTATCCTCAAGCATCAGCAATATGAAGATTTTGTCGTCTGCCGAGACATTATCTACAAGCTGTCCGGGGGGTGATATTTACTAGTCGTGCCGAAGAATTTACAACGTTTGGTGCTGCAAGGAATTCATGAGAATGGTCACATCAATTCTCGCAAAGCAATTGCCATTGCCCAATCTGAATAATTTATTCCGAAGCTAGGATGAACGGAGGGAGATGAGAATCGAAGCAAAGAAAAAAATCCAGGATTTTCAAGCCGAAAGGTCAAAGGATACAATCGAAGACGAAAAAGGGCTCGGAAATATGGGCGAGCTGGTGGCGATTAGGCGAACCCAGTTCGGTCGTGGGCTTAAATTACAACCAAAATATCTAGGCGCGTACAAGATTCTACGTGTGATGCGAAACGACCGCTATGCTGTGAGAAAACTTGGAGATCATGAAGGTCCAATCAATTCTACCTCCTTGGCCGACAACATCAAGCCATGGGTAAATTTAGAAGACGACGCACTCTCATCTATGACAGATGAGGATGACCGGATGTGGGAACGTTTTATCACTTGTCTCCCATCACTTGTTTCCAATCACTTGTTTCCAGTTCGAGTCGAACGGGTGGAGTCGAAACGTTTCTTGTTTTTTTTCTCTTGGAATAAATATTAACTTTTGTCATAATTAAAACTATTTCAACGCTTTTTATTTGTCGACGTCCCGACAATCTTAACCACTAGATTTTGTACATCCTATTTCATTTTAACGTCAATTAAAATTATCTCTTTTGTTTAACTTGGAAACTTCTTTTGTATTATTAAAACCAACCCACATATATATGGACTGGATCTTACAATGCAGCCGAGGCGAGGAATGTTTCACACTGGAAGAGTTGAGGGTAAGTCACTTGCTTTTTGCAGATGACTTTGTGACTGTTTGTACTGATTCTGCGATGAAGATTAATGTGAACAAATCTGAGCTTATGGTTATTTTCAGAATGCCTGTTCAATGCACTCTGCCTGTTAGTGGAGTTCCACTAAAACAGGTGGAGAAGTTTAAGTATCTCCGGGTCTTTGTCACGAGTTATGGGAGAAGCAATACTGAGCTTTCCTGTAGGATCGACCAAGCTGGATCAATTTTGAAAAAGCTTGAAAGATCTGTAATTAGGAAAGCCACGCTTGGTGTCAAGGCCCAGCTATCGGTGTTTAACTCGGTATTTATTCCGACTCCTATGGTCATGAATTTCGGTAATGACGGGAAATTTCGCTGCTGATATGAGATTTCTACGTGTTGTTGTGGGAGTAACTCGCCGGAATATGGTGAGAAACACGACGGTGCGTCGAGAGCTCAATGTTGAGCAGCTGCTTCTTCGGACGGAAAAATCTATACTGCGATGGTTTGGTCACGTGGCACGAATGTCCCCAACACGGCTTTCAAAACGCGCCTTGGATGCAATCCCATCACGAAGGCGAACGCTCGGCAGACCCAGGATGAAATGGCCGGACCAAGTTCAAAATAGAGATAGCTAGAGTCTGCGGCGGAGGATCGGGTTGCCTGGAGATCTGTTCTGCGTGCATTGCCCCCCGCGACTACGTTAGTGGTTTATGCGGCCACAGAAGATGTACACAGAAGAAGATAGAGGTCTAAGGAATAGGAAAAAAACAAATGAACATTTTTCATGTTTGTCAAAATGCAACTTTTTTTTTACACTTTAAATGAAAAACTAACGCCTCGGTGGGACTATACCTGCCCATAAGCACGTATCAACAAAACACAAATTTTTCAGGAATTAAAAAAAACGAATGGTATCCCTCCATTTGGCACAGTACTGAAACTTTAGGTCTTTTTTACTTGTATTTGACATTGGTAAATGATCTACAGTTTGCATTTCGGTTTAAATACTAATACCTTCATGTAGTAGAGGTTTTTGGTAGATACGAGACTCTTTCTTATATAATATTGATGCATACTTGTTTGAAATACTTAAATGCTAAAAACTGTAATTTTCAGCCTAGCCAAGCTGGTGATGCCATAATATTCTCATTCCTGAAAAAAAATCTTATGAAATGGTTGGCACTTAAATCAAAAGGAAGAAGTTGAGATATATCTTTGAGACACTTGAACGGCGGCCTTCACAATCTATTGCAACTCCTTTTTTATCTGGTAGAATCCTGGAAGCCAATCACTCTGACAATTGTCTTGTTGATTGGAATACGACGCGAATTGGACAGTCCTTGTTTATAGCCACGAGTGGCAAAATTTTCTGTGCTGATGAGACCCATGTTATAAAGGTGGTAGTTGCATGCTCCATGTCCTGTTAACGCACTTTCAGGTCTGTTTCGCAGGCTAATCCCCCCTGTAGTTCCACACAGCGCCCGCAAAAAATACAAAAAGATCAGCCACGATGAGTACATTCAATTAAAACTAATTTCAGCATTCTGGCCCCAATAGTTTCCGAGCTTTTCACCAAAAGCGATAAAGCGTCGATATGCGAATTTTGACAATCCAAAAACGCGTTTTGTAGATCTCAGTGAAAGAATTAAGAAATCTATAAAGATTATAAAACAAAGTCTAAAAAAATGTTTGGGGAGTCTAATTTAGGGACTACTGAACGGATTTACATGCATTTTTGACCAGTAGTATTGTTGAAGATCTGTTATGGGTATGGGCTATATTTCTTAGACATTTTGGCACAACAAGTTAACGGTATATTGAGATATGTAAACAAAGTGACGAGTTTTTAAGACGGGTGCTGTGTAAACAGTTATAGATACGAAAATATAATGTACGGGGGATTTTTTTTTTTTTTTTTAATTTGTTTTAAATGCATATAGCAGTGAAAATTCTGTCAACTCTGTTAAGTTCCAACTGTCCGACTGGAAACCATCTTGTAGTGGAGTCTCTACCTCTAAAGCATGCTATACCGCTTTCAAGAAGCCTAAACGCTTTTTACTTGCCACAGCGTTATTAAAATTATGGACAAATACGGACAGAGCTCTTTTAGACTTTGGGTCTCAACTACATTTCATTACTGAAGCTCTCGCGCAGCAATTATGAATGAAACGCGTTAGATCGACAACAGATATCGGTGGCATTGGCACCACACTAACAACATCCACAACTATACAGTCATTAACCTCAACAATTTCAACTGAATTTTGCTTCCACGTATTGCCCCGTATTGCCCCCGACCAGGTTCCTGATTATCACATCAATACAACCGAGTGGACATTGCCTGCAGGGGTTGAACCAACAGATTTTTTGATCCTTCAACGGTCGATATTCTCCTTGGAGCAGACATTTATTTCGAAACTCTGATTGCCCAGCAGAGTCGCAGTCGATGCTAAGGATTTGGAAAGAACATTTTTGCAAACTGCTAAACGGCGATGAGGACCCAAATACCGCTGTCAGGCAGAGTTCCCCACTCAATCAGGGCGATGATAGAAGGGAATACCGTTCCCCCGATCTATATGAGGTCAAGATAGCAATATCAACACTGAAGTACAATAGAGCGCCTGGTGCGGACGGACTGTCCGCAGAACTCTTCAAGGCAGCTGGAGATGAGAGAACTGGTAAGGCGCATGCACCAGTTCATCTGCAAGATATGGTTCGAGGAAAGCATGCCCGACGAGTGGAACCTTAGTATCGTTTGCCCGATCCACAAGAAAGGAGACCCTTTCGATTGCGCCAACTATCGAGGGATCAGTCTCCTTAACATCGCCTGTAAGATCTTTTCTGCCGTTTTGTGTGAACGTCTGAAACCGTTTGTTACCGATCTGATAGGTCCTTATCAGTGTGGTTTCAGACCAGGGAAGTCCACAGTCAACCAAATTTTCACACTGCGGCAGATCCTAGAGAAGACCCAAGAGATGCAAATCGACACCCACCACCTATTTGTCGATTTTAAAGCTGCATTTGACAGCGTGCATAGAGACGAGCTATACTTGACATCCCTACCAAACTCGTAAGATTATGTAGGATGACGATGGAGTACTCTCGCTGCTCCATCAAGGTAGGTAACGAACTCACCGAGACCTTCAATGTGAAAAAAGGGCTTAGACAAGGCGACGCGCTGTCATGTGACTTTCAATATTGCGCTTGAGAAGATCGTGAGGAACTCATAGGCCAGGATCTTGATAGGATAGGATCTTGCAAAAGTCCGTGCAATTGCTAGCATACGCTGATGACATTGACGTGATTGGACTGACACAGCAAGCCGTCAATGAGGCGTTTGATGGCATTGAAAGAAAGGCGGCCACAATGGGTCTTGCCAGAATGGGACGTCGTCTACCTCGGCTCGGCACGGTAACAAGAACGAATGACATCAGTACCGACATCAAACGCAGAATAACTCTTACCAATCGCTGTTTCTTTACGCTCAAGAGGCAATTAATAGAGCCCTCTCTCGAAAAACCATGATGGCTTTATATAACACTCTGGTCATCCCAGTCCTGCTCTATGGCGCGGAGGCATGGACTTTGTCAAAAGCGAATGAAGAAGAAGCCCTTGGCCTTTTTGAGAGAAAAGTTCTGCGTACGATCTTTGGTCCTGTTTGTATTAATGGTTACTGGAGGAGAAGGTTCAATCACAACCTGTACGGGCTGTACGGCGGCATGTGCCTGGCAAGGCGTCTACGGATCCAACGCCTACAGTGGTTAGGCCATGTAGAGCGAATGGACAGCACAGCTTCGGCCCGAAGAATCTTCGCCTCCGAACCTATGGGACAACGCAGCAGAGGACGCCCGCGTCTAAGGTGGCGTACACAGGTAGAGAAGGACCTGAACCAACTCGGTGTGCATCACTGGAAGCAGCTGGCACGGGATTGTGCTGAATGGAGGAGGTTGCTAAAGGAGGCCCAGGTTCACCCCGGGCTATAGCGCCGCACAAAGAAGATTGCCCAACAAATTCGTTTAGGAACAGATATGCCGGTATTACAGAACACCCAATTTGGATAAATCGTGAGCGGAGTTTTTTTCTTTGTTTACGCAAAGACATATCGCAGTTGCAGTTAGTCAAAAAAAAATGTACCATGTATTAGGTTTCAAATGATGTATTGCCAGATACGAGCTCTGTAGCGCTTTGTACATAGCCGGAAAATTCAAAAGGCGGAAGGAAGATTTTTGACAACCTAATATTTTTAACAAAAAATAAACGGTTTTTTTCATTTGAAATTTGTTTGGCCTAAGCACTTACGAATCTTTCCTTCTAATCGACAAACTTTGATCTTGAACTTAGCTATTTGGTCGGTAAGGTTAAGTGCTCTCTTCCTTTCATCTTCACATCGTTCATTAAGTGTTTTATTTAAATTCAACAGATTGCTTTTTTCTGACTCCAGCGCATCCAACATAGCTAGAAATTCTTCCTATAATGAGAATCAGAAATCAATCATCAGCAGAAATATGTATTAATTATCAGGATGCATTTACTTTCTTGAAGTTCCTACACTCGAAGAGGAAATCTCCACAAACCGACCTTAGATCCTTTTCTAACTTTTTAATGGTGCCGTTCAGATCGATTATCTGTTCGTCCTTTTCATCGATGACCACTTGTAGATTTTCCATCTTGATCTTCATCTCCTCTTGACTAAACTCCAAATTTGTGCGCTCCTTCTGCGAGCTGGATATTTGCTTTTGAATATCCCGAATCTTGTTCTCGTAGTGGAACTTCTGAATGTTGATCTTTTCGTTTAGTGATTCGATTACACTTTCATTATTAGAGACCACAGTTTCTGAGTTGGCAAGTTTCTCTTTCATCTTGCCAATTTCCATGACAAGATTTTTGTTTCTTGCCTTCAGAGCTGATATTTTTTGATTTAGCTCGTCTATGTGATTGGTCAGGGACGTGATGTCCTTTTGCAAGACCTCAACCTCAGCTCGATGGTAGATCTGTTCTCTCCTTACGGGGGGTTCATCAGTACACTCATCGATCCAACCAGCCTCAGTTCGAGCACTGCCTAGTTGATCCTTGAGCTCGTTGATTTTCAGTTGGAGCGTCATTATCTGCTGTGCTCGGCCGCGCCAGGTCGGAGCCGAGGACGCAAGTAAGTTTAGATTAACATTGTCTCCGATCTCCTGCTGAATGCACTTCTGTGCTATCTTCAATTGATTCTTTAGTTCAACGTTTTGATTTAGACTGTCGAAGAGCTTCTGCTTCGTGCTGTTTAACTTTGACTGAAGGTCTTCAATTGCGCTATCAACCTGAAAATGGAGCGACCGTTAGCACCAAAAGATTCGAATAATACATCACCTTTCGCTTCACACAACACAATTTTCAATTTAAAATGAGCGTGCGATGTGCTAGGCGATGCGATAGCAATTTTGAGACCATTCTCTCTGCTCCACTCAGATCGGATTTTCGACTGTTGGCTTTTTTCAATTCAACTTGTAACGATTGTATTTTTGCTTCCAAGACGGTGTTCTTCTTGCGAGCACACTCTAAGTCAGATCGTAGGACACGATTCCGTTTATTAAGCTCCATTATCTTCGCACCTGCAACACTGGAATTGTTCCGCAGATCATCTATGGGCACCGAATTAATTAGCTCATTAAGACAACGCACAGATTTTTTCAACTCATCAATTTCGGTATTTTTATTTGCTATGATGTCTTCTAAAGTTTGTTTCTCCTGTTTAACAGTCTAAAAGATACATTTTTTTTATGAAAATAGAACTCTTAAAGCAACTGCAATTGCATACATGCAACTTTTTACGAAGGACTTTCCGAACTTCGGGTTTCCTCCTTTCAAAATATATTGAACATGTAGATGCAGGTGTATCCGTGAGAGTGCCTCTATCATATTTTCTTAACAAATCAATGTTATCCATTGTCTTTTTATTTAAAATATATTTATTTGCAAAAAATGTAGAATCGTTTTTTCTCGATACCAAAAAAAAAATAACCGTCATATGAGACAGTGACGTATCTTCTGTTCGAAATCGAATGTCGGAAATCGTGTAACTATGGGATGTGTTCAGAATCTACAAGATGGCAAATTGATATCAAATGAAAACCAATGATAACATGATGCACGACTCCCGCCTCTCCTTCCCCTGTAGGTAACATAGTTTTTCACATATAGCAACCCCTGTCCTATCCATGAACCCCATGAATAAGAATACGTGTGAGCTGCCAAATCCAGCTGCTCCGGCTGCACACACATAAAGGAACTTAAATTTACCGTTCCTGCTGTTGTTTATTCTTTTCCTATTGGCTCCCAAATTCAAAACGACGGTTGCCATCAAAACAAAAAAAAAAGCAAAAAAGAAAATGCAGAAAAGGTTCATTCAGCAAGCTCGCTTAATCTTCACAATTACTCGGCCGTTACTTTTTGAATCAGAGATCGTTTTTTTCAAATATCTTCTAAAATATAAGACAATATGATTCGAGCGAGTGGTGAAGGTTCAAAATAATTATAAGCACTGAATATTAATTGAATGGTTTTTTAATAGTATAATTTATAGGATTTGTAACTATTTGATTTAAGTGAAATTGTTTTGTGTTTCAAATGTAATGAACAATTAACCCTTTTACTGCTTACTTTTCCTTGGTCCACTTATGTAAATTATCGTTTCTATCATATAACAAAGGCTAATTGTTTTTATCATTTACAAAGCATACGTTATTGGAATTGGTCAAAAAGTTCATTAGAAATGAAAACTCTATTAAAGCGGAAAGCATAGAAATATCATTGCCCGTACAAAAATTAATTAGACAAACAATGCTTGAAAGGTTTTAGTTGGAATATTTTAATTTTTGTATTTTAATTATATCTTTAAACTATCCAATTAAAGTGCAACAAATATAATAAAATAGTACCTTTTAGATACGTTTAGTAAAAGAATTGAAAGAAACATTTTCCTCTTGAATCAAACAAACTTGGACAGCATTGGATTTCCAAAGCATCTCGTTAAAAAGATTTCGTATTGATGATGATAGATTGGTTTTGTTGATACTAATTTAAAAAAAATCTAAGACAAGAGTAAATTTATTATTCACAACGAATGTATTTCTATATTTCGCAAATGTACTTGTATCATATTAACCAAAAATTATTATTAAACACTCTTATCAATATAATATTGTAAGTCCTTTATTTCTAATGTCGTTTTCTTTGTCGTTTTCGAAGTTCGTTTTTCGTTTTTCGCACTGCTATCGGTAAATGAGTGAGTTTCGTGGTCTCTGGATATAAATCTTCTAAAAGTGTGCGTTTTTTCATACATTTTGGATATAAAACTTGTAATAGGGGTAGTGAACTGTCACTTCACACACACTACTATATGCACCCCCTGACCGACAAACGTAGCCGAGTTGTGCATCATGTTATCATTGCAGATAAGGTATCACTAATTTTTCGCACTGCTATCGGTAAATGAGTGAGTTTCGTGGTCTCTGGATATAAATCTTCTAATAGTGTGCGTTTTTTCATACATTTTGGATATAAAACTTGTAATGGTGGTAGTGAACTGTCATGTCACGCACACTACTATGTGCACCCTCTGACCGACAAGTCACAGTGGAATCGGGTAAAAGCTTGGATCTGATCCTCATCGGTCAGTTAAACCGGGCAATATAATATAAGTGTGCATCATACTTTTTCAAATATTTATATTAAATGATGCAGTATATTGAATTCGTTTTATTAAATTAAATTTACGGAGATTATTTAATAGACCAGGTTTCATGAAAACCAGCAAATCCAATTATCTCAATCTTAGCCGAAGGTCCTTATCGCTCTAGTTTTATTAGTTTTAAACGAATAAAATATCTCAATCAGTTAAAAAAATTGTATTCGCAGAATTTCTAAACATTCTAGTACATTTCTACAAACATAAGAATGTACAGCGGCCACCAAGCTATTGTGAACGTACCGCTGAAATGTAATGTCACATCTGCCAAATTAGAACTTACACGTATACGTCAAACAAAAAGTCGGCAGAAATGGATGGATTTATGCTGGTAAATCTTAATAAATATTTATTAATTTAGAAAAATTGTACAAATATCACCCACAGGAACCAACGCTAAACATTGTCAAAGGAATGTGTATAATGGATAACGATGGAAATCGTATCCTTGCTAAATACTACGACAAAAACATTTTGCCCACAGTAAAGGAGCAGAAAACATTCGAGAAGAACCTCTTTAACAAGACTCATCGCTCTAACACAGAAATTATAATGCTCGACGGCTTAACCTGTGTATACAAAAGCAATGTAGATCTGTTTTTCTACGTGATGGGCAGTACATACGAGAACGAGCTAATTTTGTTGTCCGTCCTCAATTGCCTGTATGACTCGATAAGCTTGATTCTAAAGAAAAATGTTGAGAAGCGACTAGTGCTGGACAATCTGGAAATAATTATGTTGGCCTTTGATGAGATTTGTGATGGAGGGTAAGGAATAATTCTTATTTTGGTCAAGTCGAATTGTCTAATTTGTTGGTATTGTCTAGAATAATACTGGATGCCGATCCATCGTCGGTGGTTAAACGTGTCGATCTTCGCAACGATGACATTCCAATTGGAGAGCAAACAGTGGCCCAGGTAACACATGTCTTAAATGGGCTGTTTTGGTAGTGGACGTTCAGACTCATCTTATTTCTATTTATTTGATTCACGTTATATTCTTAGTTTTTGGTCTAAACTTTACTAACCTCTTAAAACACAGTTTCATGCACATATTTAGTTGATTTAACTCAGTTATTGTTATAATTTGTATTTAGTTTTTGTAAATACCTCCATTCATTAAATTAGCAACTGTTGGATTTGATGAATAAATACTAATTACTATAAACGTTTACTTGCTTGTTTTTAGGTTCTACAATCTGCGAGAGAACAGCTCAAATGGTCGATACTTAAGTGAAGTAGTAAACTCAGACTATCGGCGTACACATTCTGATTAAAACTAAAACTTTTGTATCTTGCATCGTAGTTGAGCCAACCCCGTTCGTATATAGTACCCAGGAACCTTGAATATATAAATATTTACATAGCATTTTATTTAAAAATAAAGTTATTACATTTATTAGGTAAATTTTTGTTTGCTTCATGAAACTGTAGGTGTCTCTAAATTTGTACAGTTGGCAAACTCTGTTCTGGTTTGAAATCATTTTACTATTGGGGATACTCTAAGAGAAAGGCAGGAACCGCATGATTTGCATCGTTCAAACAGACGGAAAGGTGAATTAAAGCTGGGAATTACACATACACTGAGTGTAATACCCAGTGGCACACTAAGGTGTCTAGCTTTCCGAGCCTCCACTGTGTGTGGTAAAATTTCGGTTCTGGACGGCAGATTGCGTAAGTTGAGAATTATTTGATATATTTATAAAAGACAATAATAGTAACGTCAACTTCTGAGCACAATGTATCGACGTCTTAAGTATCAGGAAAAAGCGGGGGAAGGGCGAAGGATAAACTGAGATTGCAGCATATCTGCGAGGAAATATGGTAAGCCACGTTCTATTTTATCGGTACTAAAAACGTCAAGTTTTGTGCCATCAAAGTACATATAGGTTTGTTACTGCACTACTTAGCCTATTATAAAGGCTGTACAATTTACAAAAAGCTAAAACTCCAGAGGTTCCTATCCCTTAAAAACTAGAACCATGACAGCGAAAGCCCGACAAACACCCAAGTTATCAGTACTACAGACAAGAACATGTACGCTGCCGCAGCGAAAACACACATGACGTCACTAAATGAAACTCAACAAAAAATATCAGACGACCAACATAAGGTTACGTATAAAACAAAACTGCAAACCGCGCCAACACAGACACGACATTCCAAGGAACATACACAACCCACATCTGAATTGACTGAGCTCAAAAAACAAATGATGCAAGAACTAATTACACAAATGACAAACATGATGAACGTACTAACCCTATTAATAACGAAACTGATTAATTAAATATGGACCAATCGATAAACTTCCTCGATCTCGAACGCAAACGGACTGTCGCAGCATATAAACAAACTAAGACCAACAGGACCAACAACATAGACATTTTACTTATATCAGAGACACACTTTACGGACAAAAGCATATTTAAAATCCCGAACTGTAATAAAGGGTGATTTTTTAAAAGCTATAGGAAAGTTTTTCAATAAAAAAACACATAAAATTCAGGAAAATGCATGAAATCTTTATTTGAACCGATAGTAGTACGGTCCATATAATTTAATGTTTATAGATTATTTCATGCAAATGTTGACCTTGACTGCGCCTCAAATGGTCCATCCGCTTAGTCCAATTTTGGCATACTCTTTTCAACATTTCGGCCGGTATCTCACGAATAAATGCTTCAATGTTGTCCTCCAATGCGTCAATTGAAGCGGGCTTGTCTGTATAGACATGAGCTTTAACATAGCCCCACAAAAAATAGTCTAAAGGTGTTAAATCGCACGATTTAGGCGGCCAATTGACCGGTCCCGAACGTCAAATAAAATGTTCACCGAACTCGTCTCTCAATAAGTCCATTGTTGCGCGTGCTGTGTGGCATGTGGCACCGTCTTGTTGAAACCACATGTCATGCAAGTCAAGCTCTTGTATTTTGGGCAAAAAAAGTTGGATATCATCTCACGGTTGCGCTCACCATTCACAGTTACGTTACGAATCGCGTCATCTTTGAAGAAGTACGGTCCAGTGATGCCACCAGCCCATAAACCGCACCAAACTGTGACTTTTTCTGGATGCATTGGTAGCTCTTGCAATGCTTCTGGCTGATATTCACTCCAAAATCGACAATTCTGCTTATTTACGTACCCATTAAGCCAAAAATGAGCTTCGTCACTTTCTTAACTTTCTTAACAGAGCACGCATTTTGATAATAAAATTCAATAATTTGCGAGCGTTGTTCGTTTGTAAGACGATTCATGGTTAAATTATAGACCAAACTGAAGATGTTTGACAGTGAAACAAAACACGAAACGTGCGTCAGCTGTTTAAACCAGTGTTGCCAAAAAGATAATAGCTAAAAAATCACTCTTTACATACCATACTAGCTACCCATACAACAAGGCTCGCGGTGGGCAGCGATTTTTGTTAGGCAGAAACTAACCAAACTGAACTCGAGCAATAGAAAACTAAACATATACAAGCTACGACAATACAGTTCGATAGATAGATAGATAGATAGTTTTTATTATTTTTTTTTATTAAAAACTCTTAACAGTTCATTTTATATAACTTAATAATATCTTACAGCTTGTTGAACAATTTGATTTTTAAAACGAATAATGTTTGTCTCATTCTTTATATTAGTACGGAAGTCGTTAAACAATTTTGTTCTCTTATATATAATATTATTTTGTGTTCTTTTCCGACTATACAATGGTAAGCGAAAGTTTCCTACGTTTCTTAAATTATAATAATTGCCTACATTTTGCAGATTCCTTTGTAAATAAGTAGGATACAAACCATTTTTTAATTTAAATATAAAAATTTATAAATTTGTTTTCAACTTTTGTTCAACATTCATCCATTTCAATTCAATAAACATCCTATCTGTCCCATCCTGTTTTGAAATCTTATTTCTTATTCTAAAGAGAAAGTTAATTTTTTTTGGATATTTTGCCACATATTTAGTCAACATGAGAAAGTTTATTATCAACAATAATACCAAGATACTTATTTTGTGTTACGCACTCTATGTCATTTACATTTAATTTAACATTTATAGCACCAGCACTATTGCCAAATAAGATACATTTTGTTTTGGATACATTTAACATGAATCTGTTTTTACACAACCATGCATATAGATTCTCGGCGTCAATATTCATTTTCGCTTCGCACGCATTTAAATCTTTCTCTACGACATAAATTAGCGTATCGTCTGCAAATAGTGACATTTTTGAAAATTTTGGGCAATGCTTTATATAAATTAAAAATAGTAATACCCCTGGGATTGTTCCTTGGGGTAAACCTAGGTTTACTTCCTTAACATTAGAGAATACTTCCATCACCTTAACTTTTTGTGACCTCGAAGAGAGAAAGGATTTAAACCACACAAGTTTTTTGTTTCGTTCGTTCAATTTGGGCCACTCACTATCTCTGCACTGTACTGTCCCCGAACCAAAATATCTCAAAAGACCAATACGGACTTCAACGCGAACCACAGTCCTAGGTTCATACGTAACTAACAAAAACGAAACCACATTTATTGTTTTATAATATATGCCCTTATTTTCTAAACATAGTCGTATCACCCTATATTATATAATCTCATATCAATTATGTAACTTGTATCGATTTTCTATGTTACAAAGTTATACCTTATCTCTTATTATGCATGTAAACATATCTTTTCTATTTAACTTGCAATGGCTGCGTCTATTCTTTTGGAGAGCAGTTCACATGGTAAATAAATAAATTTCGTATTTGTTTTAATTCAATTACAATCAAACTTCATCATTTATGACCGTACTGAGACGACAAACTGTAAAATTCCACCAACCAAGGCAAAGAGACCTTCGCAAGCCGTGGTAATCTACCAGATCTCCTGACATAAAAACCGGACTGAACAAAGCCACAAAAGAACTAAAAGAACTGCTACTAACATATAAAAACAATAGTATAAATAAACATATCTCCAAGCTGACGCTCATATTCCAGACAAATTACTCGCTCTGCAAGGTCACCAAAAATGTGAAGACAATAATCCTTCACCAACCCCCTATCCTTAGTGACAACAAGACCTGGTCTAGAACTAATGAAGAAAAAGCTGAAGCATTTGCAGCCCACTTTGCTAACACATTCACCAACAAAAAAAAACCATCAATCACTGAGCTCAATAAATATCACGGACACCACAAAAATAGCCCTGACCACAAAACACAAAATCGAGTATTACATTAAGCACAAGACGAAAAGCAAAAAGAGCACAGGCTATGACCTAATCACTGGGAAAATCCTAACAGCTGTCCCTAAGCCCGGCAAAGACCCCGCAAGAACTAAACACCTACAGACCAATTTATTTGCTCCCAATCCTGTCCAAACTGCTGGAAAAAATCCTCCACTCAAGAATCCAGCCCATGCTTGACGCAAACCAACTAGTCAAAAACACTGGACTATTCAGCAGACGCAATGAGTCATAAGCAAAACCTCTAAAGACCTTGAAGCGAAAAAGTACTGCATAGCAGTATTTCTTGACGTTTTTAAGGCTTTTGACAAAGCATGGCATACCGGACTTCTACACAAACCAAAACGATTATTACCATTAGACTTTTTCCTTCTACTACAAAGCTATCAACATAAAAAAATCTTTCATGTAAGATGTAAGCACAAATGCTCAAAGCTGTACATATACCAAGCCGGCGTTCCCCAGTGAAGTGTCCTAGGCCCCCTCCTCTACCTACTTTACACCGCTGACATGCCCATTCCTAACTCTCCCATTTCCATGCTCGCCACCTTCGCCGACGATACCATCAAGATGCAAGCAGACAAAAACCTCTCGGGCGCAACAAAGTCACTGCAAGACCAACTCGACAATACCTTAAAATGGTTAAATAAGCGGGGCATACAAATTAAATTAGGTCTGCAACGAATGTCTTAAAACCATTTTCACGACATTCATTTTTTTCAATTACCATATTCATTTGACTCATGAATAATGAGTACAAAACACTGAGTACACTGAGTGCAATGAATCCATTCAATACAATGAGTACATCCAATACTCTTGTTTTTAATATAAATTAGGTTGTCAAATATATCCCTTCCGCCTTTTTGTCTTTTGAATTTTCCGGCTATGTACAAAGCGCTACAGACCTTTCAAATTATGTATTGCCAGATACGGTACTTGCTTGGAGAAATAAATAAATGAATCCATTCGTGCAGACCCCTACTATACAAATAACATACACGACAAGTTGCATCAGCACCATTCTACCACTTCGACTAAACAACAAAAACATACAGACTGCAGAGTACGCTAAGTACCTGACATATGTACATCGACAGCAAATTAACTTGGAGACAACACATTTTACAAAAAAAAAGAGACAAATACATGAAAAATTCGGGCAGCCTCACTGGATGCTTGGGAGGAACTCAAAGCTGACGATCGTCAACAAATTATTAATCTACAAGACTATCATTAAACCCATCTGGATATACGAACTGCAACTATGGGGCACTTCTAAAAAATTTATGTTGTGCACTTTATGAGCATATAATTGTTCGTGGAGATTTCAATGATGACTTGCTAAGAAATGACTCTCGCGCATTTCAACTGAAAGACTCAGTGTTCTCCGTTGGTCTGAGCATAGTTAATAACACTTACCCAACTCGCTTTGCACAAGATTGTTCACCCAGTCTTCTTATAGTGTTTGATCCTAAGCTTGTCCTTCTTTCAGACTAGATATCTTTTGATATCTCAGATCATCTTTATAACATACAATATCAACTTATCTAGATCTTCTACTACTGACTCTTTCACTTATAAAGACTTCAATTCTGTCGACATTAATGCCCTTCAATTAGCTACAATATCTACCCCTTGGATGCAGTGCAGTCTAATGATAAAGTTGACTCCTTTCAATTGATCCTAACTCAATTGTTTAATCAGCATATACTGACAAAAACAGTAAAATTACAAAACCAAAACTGTCCATGGTTTACCCCCAATGTAATAAATGTAATTAAGAGTAGAAACAAATTGCACAGTAGATGGAAACGAAGTTCAACGAATGCGAAACATTTAAACGAGCCCGAAATCACGCAACCTTGGTTATACATACGTGAATCTAAAAAGAGCTACTTTGCATCAAAGCGTAAAACACCCGCCAAAACACTTTGGAGAAACATTTAAAAAATGTGTGTTTCTAACGTTCCCAACCCTTAAAATGCTCCTGATCCTAATCTTCTTAACAACTTTTTCGTAGGTGATCAACTCCATGATATTGATCTTGACGCTAATCGCATATTGGCGCAGGTTGAAAATCCCGTGCCAAGACTAGAAGATTTTGAAGTGGTGGGTGAAGAGGAAGTTTTTAAATGTACCATGGGCGTTAAGTCCGATGCTATTGGAGAGGATGGTCTATCGATACGGTTTATTAAACTTATTTTACCCCATATTGTCGGCCACAACATCCTAAAGTGGAAATTGAAGTACTTTTTTGGTTTCAGTCTATTTATCAGGAAGATCTCAAAAGGTTATCTCATCGCATTTACGGATGTTTGCGCAAATTATGGTTATCAGCTTATTTTACTGCGGTTGAAACACAAGTTGGTAGTGGCATTAATAATCCCAATAATTATGTATGCTGATTTCATCGACAGCACCCTTGAATCGCTACCACAGCACAAGCTACAAGTAGCTTTCAACGATGCGGTGCGTTATGTACATGGCCTTCGTAGATACGACCATATTACAAGAAATTCTATATTTATACATAAAATCATTTACAATAAATGTCTGACCTACTTATTTAACAAACTCGTCTGTAATTGTTCAGTAAGAAATTTAAATATCGTTTCTTTTCAACACCAATATTTGAGCTCTTTATTTTTCATTCATGCTCTCAAACTATGGAATTCACTACCACCGCGAATTAAATTCATATGTAACCACTCAAATTTTAAAAGTGCACACAAATTCAAATTTCATTGTATAGTTCCAACTAAATTGTATAGTTCCAACTAAAATTCAGTGGGCGCCGTTGGCTCGATCGGTTAGTGCGTCGGACTGTTGAGCGAGAGTACCCGGGTTCGAATCCAGCTCGGGGAAAAAAAACACCACCAAAATTTTTCACGGCCCCACCTCCAGCGAACGACTGACAACCTTTCTGGAGTACTTCTGTCATGAAAAGCTTTCGCAATTCGCCGTTCGGAACCAGCATTAAACAGTAGGGGTCCCCTCCACATGTGACAAAATTATAACGCGCACAACACAGTGGAGGCGCGAAAAAGCTAGGCTCTGGTTCTCAACGGGCTGTTACGCCGCCCAATACAACTAAATTTCTTTGTATACTTCCAACTAAATTTCTAAAAAAGATAATAATCTTATTGGACATCCCAAACACTTAATAAATTAAATAAAATTAAATTTAATAGAACGATCATAGAGCGCGCGCAGAATAAAATACTAAAGACGATAGTCAACGCGGAGTGGCACGTGCCTAACACCGAAAATTATAAGGACCTGAACGGCAATCGAAGAGGAGACCATAAAAAGCAGTACTAAATAGCCTAAAAAGCTACTATTACACACAAATGATGAAGTACGAACCATACTAAATGACGAGCAAACAGTAACCAGACGACTAAGAAGACTTGGACATACAGACTTGCCATACAGGCAATAACATAGTAATGGTATTCTGGTTCCAGTCCATATTCAACATAACATCAACACAAGACAACAACAGAAAGTAATAAAACTAAAAAATAATGATTAGAAAATACATTAATGTAGAAAAAAAAAAAAAAAAATATATATATATATATATATATATATGTATGTACACGAAAACTGTATAATTAGTTCTTAAGCATAAATGTAAACATATAATTACAAAGCAAGCACATTTGTAAACGTGGCGACAACGAGCGACAAAGAGTGCTCGGTGTCAGCAAAACCCCCAACGCCTCGGGTGAATTAAATAACAATAATATAATATTATACAATTAATCAACAATAATACAGGACACTGGTCCTAAATCATTTATATCATTCCCTTTTATTTGTTAAACCTTTAACTATTGGCGAGAGACGACAAATTTGGGGAAAATAAAAATAATAATAAAAAAAGAAATGTGCAGAAATGTTTAAGGCAATGGGAAAAGGGACTTTTTATGGCTCTAGTGTTATTAAAGTGGAAAACGTTTGGGATTTGCAAGATAGGCATAAATGAAAGTCGAGTCAAGGAATTGAATGTAGTGCAACTTGTTTAGGCTTTTTAATATGTACTTACATAACACGTTGGCCACCATTGTATCATTAAAAAAAAATCAACATAACAAATTTCACCACAAGAAGCCAATGTATCACAATATCTAAATATGTATTTGTTTTTCCCTGGGATTACATGAACCACATACAAAAAAGAGACAGATATACAAATCAGTGCACAGTTTATTAGCCATTGTATATCACGATCTCAGATCAGGTCAAATCAATTGAGATTGTGGAAAGTTTTGTATAGACTTAAGCCAAAAGATTAGATCCGCTAGTCATAATGCCTACGTCACTAAAAGAAAAAAACAAAAAACAACTGTTCCCAAGATCAGTATTAGTTTGATTGTGTTTACAGGATATTGAGTTGATATTTTTAAATAACTGATTCAGTGGCCATGTTATGGCGATAAAATCCGGCTGTGATCGTGGTCATGGTTAATATTTTCAGGTTGTTTTGATTAGCCTGATAATTATGATTGCGCTAAACATTCTATAATCGAAGCAGATTATTGGTGAAGTTCTGTTCACCGTAGTAAGTGGGAAGTGATAATTGGAATGCACTGAGAGCTATCTCATGACTACTCGTATCAATTGCTTCGTCATTTCTTTTATAGGTTTGTAGGAAGTTGTGGGAGCATTTAATAAGAAATCGTTAAGAGGATTGTAGACGGATGGAATGTCTGGTATTTTGTTTTGAATTTAATGAACAATGTGAGTTATTGCGATGTTGAAAGCAACCGAATGACGCATGTACATACTCCGGAAGAGGGTTTTTACGGGTGTTACTGCCGTCCCACGAAGTTTGGTAAAAGCAAATCTAAATAGCCGATTGTAGATTAAGCACATAGTATGAATATTTGTTTGATTATAGGAATACCGGTAAACAGTGAACTGCTCTTTGAGTCGTTGTTAGTCGTCAAAGAAGACTATGTTGCTATTTGCAAATTTTATTCGGATGTGCGCTCCTCATAACGCTTATAGTTTTGTTAAGATTTTCCTTTCAAATGCCATGTACAGAAAACCAAAGACACAGTCGGTAAAAAATGTATTTGCACACCTAGTTTTTTGATAACTTCGCAGTAATGGGAAAAGTAAAACTATTAATCCTCAACCGATTTTTCCCAACTTTACATTTTAAGACAGGGTTGTTCTTTTCCTGATCTTTCTTTCCATATATGTATAACATTAAATACAAACTTTTCCGATTACTGCGAAATCATTAAAAAACTGGGCATGCTTTTCCAGAAGTTCAGTATTCATACGTTAAAAATCTTGACACAGACGTTTTTATATTAAAATGGTAAGAGCGAATGATTTAGAGTCTTAATATGAAATTTGAATCATAAGGAATAGATGAACTTAGTGTATATAAAAATGGACACCTGGCCGAGGAATGTTTACAAACTACTATTCTTTTCGACAACATCATCTACGGATTCAAATCAATTGATCGTCATCCTTTTCTAAACAGATCCTTTTCGTCGCTTAGAGCAAAAAATTTGTAATAGATTGTTCCATAGGGTTCCTACGACATATACGAGCACCTTCTTGTTGCAAGCCAACTACTGGGCTTTTAGTAGTAAACCAGTTGTCCGAAAACAATTTTAAAGTTTGAGTTACAGGATTGTTGGACGGCAAACGTAAAATAATGTCTTTGCCAACAATCCTCTCAATGTCTCAACCAAGCCAACCTCAATACTTCTCCTAATCACACTTTATTTTCCAAATTGATTTGTAGTGATTTTTTCATCTTTTTCTTCCCCATCAGCATTATCATCCCAATTAAATTTGAAATCTTTTTGAATTTCTTACTTGATCTAACCTTTTGGACGCATCTCTCACGCATAAAAAAAAAACACTGCCACTATGGACCAATTGTGTTTGATAAATAATTTCAAAAATTAAACTTGTTTTTTAATTATAATTTTTTTTTCCTAATTTTCTTATCTGTTCTTAGTTAGTGTACGTCCTTTGTTTTGTAAAAATAGCTTTGTTTATATATTTTTTTTAATTATTTGTACAGCCAGTTTTTGCATAAAAAAATGTTAGGCGTACACTCACCGCAGATCAGCCATAAAGCGATCACTGCCAATATTCAGAATAAAATATTTGTGCACAAGCTTACTCAACATATCAAGCTATTCTAAGAAAAAAACTCTTAGACAAAAAAATTAAAATTACGAAATCTAGAAGCGCAAACATGTAATGTTGTCTATAGGCAACATTGGGCGTTAAAGGGTTAATACATCGATATTTACAACAAGCATTTCTGTAGAAATCCAATCGATGTCGGAACTGTCTATATGATCAGTTCCTAAAGTTTGCTATTGCAATTTACAGCGAATAGTAACGGTTGAAATAAAGAGATATCGGTTACCACCCTAATATTGCAAGCTATTTCCGTTGAAGAGTGTAATTCAATGCTGACGGTTTTTAAACTTGTTTTCGCCCATACCAAAAATAAAGAACCTAAGACCTACCGGAAGCCTCGATACGGCATTGGTATTCGCTAAACACTATCTCCCTGTCACGTTATCATCGAATTGATTTCCCTGCTTCTAGTTGCCATCAATACTAAATTTAATAAACTAATTGATGTTTCTGAAAAGCGAACAGTTAATTGAATTTCAGAATTCTGTTGATACCGCAAATAAAGAAGAAGAAAAGGCAGAAAGATACCATCGCAACTCGTGTATCGTTCATTGAAGAAACAACCTTCTATCTTTGTGCATCTATTGTTTGGAATTAACTTCAATCGGAACAGTTGATAACGGAGCCCGCCTTAAGATAGAAGCATGTCTGATAATGGAACCCGATGTCCCTCACATCTAATTTTTAATTTTCAATAGCACGAAGTTTTCATTTAGCTAGGCTCTTACTTCAGATACTGATAGGTAATCACTAATCAATATACTGTGGCGCTAGGAATAATATCGCGTTTGGAAACATAAATCAATCAATGGTGATCGTATTTTTGTTTTGACTGGGGGACATTTTATTTGCAATCGGATTAGCAATTTCCTTCTATATGTGTGCATATAGAAAAACCCAGATATTTTGGGTGAAGGCGCTTGAGCGTCTGTGAAAAAAAAATTAAAAATTAACAAACACTCAACCACAGACAAATATGTCTACACGTAATCACAGATCATCATCTTCATTAGTGGCGCAACATCCCACGAAGGGCCAGAGCCTAGCTTTTCGCGCCTCCATTGTGTTGTGCGCCTTATATAATTTTGACATTAATAGAGTAGAGTTTGGAGTATTATATAAGTATCACAGATACTTTTAATTATTATTGAACTTTAATGCCAATTTAGTGGTAGCTCCTAAGGCTTTAGACTTGAATCACAGATACTTAAAACCACGGCTTGATAATAAAACTGATGGAGCCTTGCAAGGCCTATCGGAAATGTAGCATGGTGAGAAGTCGTTCGACAGTATGGTGATCACATTCACAAAAAACGGTGGTATCCATAATACAACTCTCATTCTCACAGTGGATAAACAAAGTATTTGCAGGTTTTTCATGATTTCGGTTATGTTAAATGATTCAATGTCTGGGGATTGGGGATAACACTGGGGACAATATACAATAATCATGCTTTCATAAACCTTACATAGATTTTCCATTTCTAATATTTTCCTTATCCTGTTTAAAGGAAAACATTTCCTGTGTTTACAATTTGGATCAAATTATAGCGAAAAATATCTATAATCTTAAAATCCGTCAAAATCCTATTCCGCTCCATATCATAATATACTCACCGCCGTGATTTACTGTTTGATTGATTTAATTTTCTTTATAAAAATCGTTTCCTTTGCTCTTTGTTTCTACATATAACATTCCGTTGAAACCTTTTAGATTACCGCGGAATCAAAAAAAAAAATAAATACATGTGTGCAATTCACACGTGGTAAACCTTAAAAAATGTTGGTTTCAAGATAATGAAAGGAATTAAAAATTTCGGGAAGAGTATAATTGTAGGTTTTGGTAATGATCATAGTGATACAAAGTTTGCAAATGGCACCTAGATCGAAAAGTTGTACTACAGTTGGCACAAACAAAACAGTAACCACAAACTCCGAAAAACCGACTTGTGTACCGTGTCCCATACCTTATTTTCTAAAACAATGGACCAAAAAATCTAAAAAAAAGTTGGAGTTATGAGGCAACTCATCGCAATAACTCAAAAATACCGAAAAATATTATATGATATATATAATTTGTTTAAAATTTTTTTTTACCGGAATTGATTGAGGTAGGTAACGTTGGATAGGTTTTGTAAAATAAAGTTTTCGAGATATTAAGCTTTAAGTGCGACAAAAAGCGTTCCCCCATCCCTTCAAGTTTCCACACCCACGGGACGAAAACTCTGAAAAAAAAATCTAGAATGTAGGTCTTTATATAATTTTTAGTTTAAATTTAGTTTGAGCATCTTGGCAGTTTTCGAGTTATTGGCCAAAAACCAAAAAACAATGACATTCGAATCTTAAATGTCCGAAAACGCCATTTTGTAGATCTCATCAATAAAATAAAAAAAAATTTATACAAAAAAAACAAAATTTTAAAACAAACCTGTACCAAAAAAACATCACAATTTCGAAGCTGTGTTGGTGGAGTGGTTATGGTCTTTGTTGCCTTCTGCTCTGAGAGTCGGTCTCTTTGCCTTTTATTTTTCTTGCTATTTTCACATTTCTTCTTTTTTTCACAATTGTTAAAATCTAGTTCAAACAAATTGGATAGCTAGAATGTGTTACTAACTCAATCGAGAACGCAAAGATTCTTAAAAAGAGTTCCTATTTTCTCTCAAATTCCAAAATATCTTTTGGCTCTTTTCAGAAACTGAGCGAATATTTTGCATGACAGTTTTCTTCTTTCTCAGTTCTCTTAAAAGAACAAAGCGAAGTAAAGAAATTATTGATCATTGTAGCTTTGTCATTGTATTTTTTTTTTTTTTTTTTGAAAAAGTAAGAAAATTAGTCATTTGTACATGTATGCGTGCTCAGACCATTTCTTGATACTCTTTAAAATTTTGCCACATAAAGAATTCTAAAGAAACAAAAACAAAATTGAACATTAGTTTTGTTATTGCTTCAATGTGATTCTCACATGCCAAAAGTTAAATAATAAACCGTAGTGTAAAATTCAATTTTTTTTGAATTTCAAACACGAGCACTTGATTTGTTAATTTCTTGAATGTTTGTGACTGCACCACATTAGTGTTTTAAGTGACTGAGTGGCTATATATTAATAAAAATACTGGCGAATACTTCATGATTCAAATTGCTTGTCGACTCAAAGGAAGGGCATTCAGATGATTCCACTCAAGGGCCGATCTGACAACAGTCTCCGTCCAAAAATTGCTATCAGACATGAAAAAAGTTTTCGAGGATCGGGTGAGCCGCCTCAAACTAAAAAGACAATTTGAAGAAAGGAATTGGCAGCCGAATGACACATTCGTAGAGTATTTTCACGAGAAGACAATTCTAGCTAACAAACTAAGAATTGATGATGAAGAATTGGTGGAATACCGAGCGAGAGACTAAGGTCACAAGCACGAATACAATGCTTGGGTGACAAACAGCATATTTTGGAAGCTTTCAAGAATGTGCAATTAGCGACACCACTGATGAGAGGTGAACCATCAACATCACTTAGAAGAGCGTTAGCTGATGAGCTGATGAGCCGACTGCTATTCAATGGAATGCAGAATGCAGAAAAGCCAAGCAGGAGTCAGGATCATGTCACATTTGTGCCGAGATGGGGTACTATGCAGCCGAATGTCCAAAGAGAAAAGTGCAGAAGCAGATACATCACATCAACGAAGACGTACAAGAAGATGATGATTACGTAAGATCTTTGACTTTAATTTTTATAAACAATAATTATAATCTCTTCTTTTCTCTATATATAAAAATTAATGTTTGTTTGTTTGTTTTTGTGTTTGTCTTTTATAGACTTCTAAATGGTAAGAGATAGAGCATTGATGTCTTTGGCAACTTTGTTCAGAATTCTGTCAAAAGGGTTTTGGTACCAATTTTTTTTTTTTGGATGGCTCCCATTGAGGTGAAGTAGTTCTTTCTTTCAAAGTTCACCTGACCTTGTCGAGCGATATATAAACCAAAAAAATGAGATTAAGCTTTCTTTCGAGTTTTATCAGTGAAAAGTACCGTTGGAAAGATATGAAGCTCCAAAGTTGCAAAAAGGGTGTCCCCTCTAATTTCCACACCGTTTTGCTTAAAAATCT
This sequence comes from Syritta pipiens, assembly GCA_905187475.1. Taxonomy (NCBI): domain Eukaryota; kingdom Metazoa; phylum Arthropoda; class Insecta; order Diptera; family Syrphidae; genus Syritta; species Syritta pipiens. The sequence continues at coordinate 32,461,063 of LR994574.1, read as the reverse complement.
GAAAAAATCATGTAGAATCCGGCTTAATGAATACTTTCAATTCAAGACAGAATTATATCTTTAATACATTTGAAGTTATTAGTTGATTTATTTTATTGCGTAGTAAGGCGCGCCGAGTACAGCTAGTTATAGGTATGAATTATCATTAGGAACATTATTAGATACCGGCAGTTCAATCAGCTTTATTAAGAAAGAGATCATGCCACCAATAATGATAGAGAAAAATGAATTGAGCTCTAATTTTTATGGGATTAATAAAAGCCGTCATGGGCGCCGTTGGCTCGATCGGTTAGTGCGTCGGACTGTTGAGCGAGAGTACCCGGGCTCGAATCCAGCTCGGGAAAAAAAAAAAAACACCACAAACATTTTTCACGGCCCCACCTCCAGCGAACGACTGACAACCTTCCTGGAGTACTTCTGTCATGAATAGCTTTCGCAATTCGCCGTTCGGAACCGGCATTAAACAGTAGGGGTCCCCTCCACATGTGACAAAATTATAACGCGCACAACAGTGGAGGCGCGAAAAAGCTAGGCTCTGGCTCTCAACGGGCTGTTACGCCGCCCAATAGAATAAAAGCCGTCTTTTAATTTACGGAAAAATGAGTTGTATAATTTTTTTTGAAGGAAGAGAGATAAAAGGAAGTTTGTTAGTTGTAGCGGATACCACTATGAAATATCCTTAGATATTAGGACAAGATTTCAGCTAATCTTAAAATGAAAGTAGTTTCAAATAAGTCCAAATATGTTATTTCTTATATTGTTGACTATAGTAATGAGTGTATAAATTTAATGAAGATAAAATTATATGAACAAGTAGATCTCATAGCAAGCGACATGATTGATATTAAAACCAAAACAATTTTTAAAGAGTTATTCAAGGAGTGTTATTTGTACTGTGAGCGTCCCGAATGTCCGGAAATAAAGTGTGAAATTAAATTAGTACTGAATGATGTACTGAATTAGACTGAATGAATGACTATCCCATTCCCCTAATAGATGATTTATTGGGAGGATTGGTGAACAAAACAATATTCACTTTATTAGATCTGAAGAGTGCCTTCCACCACCTTCGGGACAGTTGAAGAACACTTAGAGATAATGAGAGAAGTTTTCAAAAGATTAGTTCGAAATAAACTAGAGCTGAGGTTAGACAAATGTCGATTTCTGGAGTCACGAGTCCGCTATTTAGGCTACCTGGTCACTGAAGAGGCGATCAAACCTGATGTAAAAGGGATAGAGTCGGTTAGTAGCTTCCCTATACCAACAAATGTGAAAGCAGTTCACTCTTTCTTAGGGCTTTGCTCCTATTTTAGGAGATTATAGAAGGATTCTCTCAGACAGCGCAGCCGTTGTACAACTTATTCAGAAAGAATGCTTTCAATTGAAGACGCTGGCGATTATTTACGCTTTGCGAAGGTTTAGAATATACTTGCATGGGCTTAGATTTAAAATACTTACTGACTGCAACTCACTGACACTGACACTCAACAAAAGAGAGATCAACCCAAGGATAGTTAGGTGGTCATTAGAATTGCAGAACTTCGATTATGTTCCAGAACACCGTAGTGGTTCTAAAATACAGCGTGTAGATGGTCTAAGTCGTATCTCGAATATATTGGTTCTTGAGGAAAATACGTTTGAGCAGAATCTATCAATCTGCCAGTATAAGGACGATGTAATTAATAGACTCAGGGAACAGCTTGAAGAAAAATAGAGTAGCTTCTATGAAATGAGGAATGGATTAATTCATAAGAAAATAGGACAAATGGTGTTGTTTTATGTCATAAGAATGTATCATGATGAAATGGGACATATGGGTAATGAAAAGATTGTGGATTCCATACTTAAGATATATGGGTTCCCGAATATGAGATAAAAAGTCAGGTGCCACATCGCTAATTGCCTAAAGTGAATCGCGTTTTCGCCGAAGTTTGGAAAACATGAAGAGTTTCTTCATAATATTCCTAAAGGCAATGTGCCTTTTGAAATAATATACATATGTGGTAAATCATCCAGTTGTTCTGAACAGCGCAAGTAAATACCATGTCTTATTAGTTATGGACGGATTCACTAATTATATTCGATTATATGCGGTACGGACAACCAATTCAAAAGAAGTAATATCCTGCTTTAGAGGTTATTAAGCAGAATATTTTTTTTTATAATGGCGACAGACGATAAGGACGAAAAGTAAATCGAGTTTTATCTTCAAGCTCTATTCGCATTTTCACTGATTTATCGCATCCTAATTCGTTGTCATCTATGGCGACACAATCGCGATATTCATTCAAAATCTTTACTAGCTCCTGTCTTGAGAGGCATTGTGCAGAACTTTCGGCTCTTGTGTCTGTTCTATGTGAACTGCTGTGTCAGTCACGTTTAGGGGTTGCTTCAGGGGTAGACCGTCCACTATCTCTTCTCTCTATCTAATCTCTAAAGGAGATAGCGGACAGATGTAGTCTTACCCGGTGCTGGGCCCCTGGGCACATGGGTATTCTAGAGAACGAAAGGGCCGACGCATTAGCTAGAATGGGACGGGAGATAAGTTTGAACAACAACTAGGAGGCCCCGTTTCGCTCCATGCAAGAGGTTGGCTTACACCTACTTGCAGAAGCCATTAAGGCAGCAAACTCGAGATGGTGTAACTTACATTCCTGCAAGGTCTCTAGGTTAGTGTGGCCTGGAATAGATAGGAGTGGGACAAAACAGCTACTCTCGATAAGCAGAGCTAGCATTAGTGGAGTAGTTGATGTTCTAACTGGTCACTACCACTTCGGCAATCACGCCAGAGGGATGGGCGCTCCCTTCAATGACTTCTGCAGAAGCTGCAGGTATGAGGAAGAGGAGGAGACGCCACTTCATCTTCTTGGAACATGAACAGCACTCTCCGGTACTAGGAAGCGCACTATAGGTGCATACATACTTCGACGATTTAAGCGAACTTGCCAACTTGGATGTAAGGCCAATCAGCGTTTTTTTTTTATTCGGTTCGGTTTGTTCTTCGGTTCGCCAACTTGATTTGCAAAAATATAAACCGAGTCAACTAAATTTGGGCGCAACTCGGTTTGGTTTTATTTCATTTTTTTATTTTCCCAACTTGTTTATTGTCTGTCTTGGTTTTTGACATTACATAAAGGTTTTATATGTTAAGGGAATGTACTTTAGCAAGTCAGGACCAATGTCCTTCATTGTTGTTTTATGTTGCGTATGGCACAGGTGGGTTTTAATCCACCCGAAGCGTTGGGGGCTTTATTCACTCCGAGCGCCCCTTGTCGCTCGTTGTTGTCGCCAGGTTTTTGTTTTATAATTATTTGTTTAATTGTTTACATGTATGCACACACAATTTTTATGTGTGTATATTTGACATTATTTTTTTTCCGTCATTTATTTATTTTTAATTTACATTATTACATTACATTTTATTTTTACTTTTTGTTCTTTTTTTTTTATATATATGATATACATATATATATAATACATATATATAACTTTGACTAGAGTCTGATAATCGTTAATATATAGTTATCTGTTGGTCTTAGTCTTCTTACTCGTCTATTTGATGTTTGTTCGTTGTTTGGTATGGTCCGTACTTCATCGTTTGTGTGTAGTTCTAGTTTTATACGATGTTTAGTGCTACTTTGTCTTATCTCCTGTTCGATTGTCGTTATGTTCAAGTCCGTGTGAATTTCTGGTTAGGTACGTACCAGTCCGCGTTGACTATCGTCCGAAGTATTTTGTTTTGCATGTGCTCAATGATTGCTCTGTTAGATTTCTTAGTAGTGCCCCACAGTTCGAGTCCGTATGTCAATATGGGTTTGATGATAGTCTTGCAAATCAGTAGTTTGTTATCGATTGTCAGTTTTGAATTTCTTGCTGGCATCCAGTGGTATTGTCTAAATTTTTCTTGTATTTGTCTCTTTTTGTGTATAATGTATTGTCTCCAGTTTAATTTGCTGTCAATGTACATACCCAGATACTTGATACTTGGCGCACTCTGTCGTCTGTATATTTTAATTGTTGAGTCGTACTGGCAGAATAGTGTCAACGCGCCTTGTCGTGTAAGTTATTAGTGTTGTCTTTTCTTCATTAACTTGGATTCCCCAATCGTTAAACCACTTTGAGGTGTTGTCGAGATGTTGCTGTAATGCTCTTTTAGCGTCCGTGAGGTTTTTGTGGCTAGCATGGAGTTTGGGGAAATAGGGATGGGTATGTCGGCGGTGTACAGGAGAAAGAGAAGAGGGCCGAGGACACTTCTCTGGGGAACTCCGGCTTTGGCTATGTGCAGCTTAGAGCATTTGTCCTTACATCTCACGTAGAATGTTCTGCCGTCAAGACAACTTCTTCAAATTAGGAAAAAGTCCAGTGGGGGTATTCGTCTGAGTTTGTAAAGAAGCCTGGTATGCCATACTTTGTCAAAAGCCTTGGAGAAATACAGCTGCGTCGAGAAATACAGCTGCGCAGTACCTTTTCGCTTCAAGGTCTTTTGAGATTTCATTTGTGACTCTATGCGTCTGTTGTATAGTCGAGTGGTTTTGTCTGAAACCGAATTGGTGGTTCGGGATTAGTCTGTTTGTTTTTAATTCTCTTTGGGTTTAATTCTTGCCTGGAGAATATTTTTCAGCAGTTTGGATAGAACTGGGAGCAAGCAGATAAGCCTGTAGTTTTTAGCTTTTGTGGGGTCCTTGCCAGGCTTAGGAACTGCTGTCACTTCAGCGATCTTCCATACTTTTGGAAAGTATTTTGTTCGGAAGATTGCGTTGAATACATTTCTAATGTAAGTCAGTCCATGGTCAGGTAGCTCTTTGAGAATTTTACCAGTGATTTGGTCATAGGGGGGGCTTTTTTTGCTTTTAGTTTTGTGTTTCATGAAGTGCTGGATTTCATCTTTCGTAGTCAGGGCTATTTTTGTGGTGTCAGTGTTGTTTATTAAGCTCAGCGAGTGATAGGTATTGTCTTTTTGGTTGGTGAATGTGTTGGCGAAGTGTGCTGCGAGTGTTTCAGCTTTTTCTTCGTTAGTTCTAGACCAGGTCTTGTTGTCATTGAGGATGGGAGGTTGATGGAGAATCGTCGACTTTACGTTTTGGGTGGCCTTCCACAGCGAATAATTCGCCTGGTATGTGGGTGTCAGCCTAGAGAGGTATTTGTTTATACAGTCGTTTTTGTAAGTTAATAGCAACTGTTTTAAGTCTTTTGTGGCTTTGTTCAGCTGCCTTTTTATGTCCGGAGATCTGGTGGTTTGCCACGTCTTGCGGAGATGTCGTTTACGCCTAATTTTGTCAAGTAAGAACTGGGGAGTTTTGTCAAGGTGATCTTTTGCACTGAGCGTTGGCGTAGAACACGTCGTAGCATCAAGTATGACGTCGTTTAAGTGGATTATGGCCGCTTCTATGTTGTCTGGGGTTCTTAGAGGTACATATAACTCGCTGTCTTTTATAATTATTGCTTTGAATGTGTCCCAGTCGGTCTTCTTATTGTATGGTTTCCAAGGCAGATTGTCATATATTATATTCGTTTTATACTTGACAATTACGGGGAGTGGTCGGAAGAAAGATCAAAATTGGTTGTAGCTGTCATGTCGCATGTCGGGATACCTTTATATATACAAAAGTCTATAAGTTCGGGTCTCTTTTTGGTGTCTGCTGGCCAGTAAGTCGGTTCGCCTGTGGAAAGGAATTTTATGGTCTGTCGTTTGAGTACGGCCATAAGCGTGGTTCCTTTCTTGTTAGTTATGCGTGAGCCCCAGTCTGATCGTTTCGCATTAAAGTCTCCTCCCGCGAGAAAGCGCGTCCCAAGTGTTTTAATGTAGTCTTCGTATTGGTCTTTTGGTTTGGGGGACAGTACAGTGCAGAGATTGTAAGTGATCCGTAATTGTCTTCTATCTGTATTGTCGTAGCTTGTATATGGTTTTGTATTGTTTGAGTTCGGTTTGGTGAATCTTTTGCTTAACTAGGATCGCTGTACCACCGCGGGCCTTGTTGTCCGGGTAGTTTGTATGGTACATTTTGTAGTGTATTTATGAGTAGAATATCTATATTGTTTGTTTGGTGTATTGCCTTATCTCGTTTATGTGTTGTGATAGTCCGTTCGCATTCCAGATAATTAAGATAGTCGATCGGTCCATAATTAATTAATTAATTGGTCATTTTCGTTATAAGCAGTGTTAGTACATTCATCATGTTGGTCATCTGAGTGACTAATTGCTGAATCATGTGTTTGAGATCGTTTAGCTCTGTTGTGGGTTGCGATTCTAGCGTTTGTTGGGAATCGTTCAGTTTGATAGTTGAGTGGAGTTGAGACCGATAAATATAAACATTGCAGATACAGACAGCCATAAGGAAAATACCATGTCTGAAACGTACGTATAGGCTGTGGCGAGGCGTCAATATATTCACAAAATAAAAACAGGCATTGTACTAACAAGGTTGTTCAAATCGTCTTTGAACGAATTGGTGAACTTTGCTCAAAGTTCCTAGGCTAAGGTATTGATGCGATGTTTACAAACAATGTGATAATAATAATGTATATGGGATAGTTTTTGTTTGCTGTCTCTGTTTCATTCGTGCTGGCAGAATTTGAACGAAATGGCAATTTCGTATAGTAATGAAAATAAATGAATTGAACGACTGCATTTGTTATTAACGCGTCGCCACTGAGGACAGTAAAAGAAGTCAGGCAGGTATCAGAGTTTCGCTCCAAAGGAATAAACTCTTATGGAAGCACTTCGGTGTCCGTCTGTCCTGTTTTACCTATTTGCCTGTAACTTCTAAGTCCTTTGGAGATAAGGGATGAAATTTGGAATCTGGAGATGTACACAGAAATAGACCGCAAGTTGCTCTTAGAATTAGTCGTATATTAAAGAAAAAATCAGTACTAATATCGTTCAATTGATCTTTTAAAATAAAATAGAGGTTTTATTTCCAACTTTTCAGTCAAAAGCTTCTTTTTCGAGTTATTTGGACTCAAAGTTTGTTCTGAAGTTGGATCTACTTGAATTTTGTCATCTACAATCATGTAGGAAAAGTTTTTTTCTGAGATAGGTGTTCGAACAGGTCTAATCTTTCTCCACAAGCTTCTCATATCAAGATCTGGATTCATTGTGTTAATGAACTTATCCTACGAAGCTCTTTTAGATGATATCGATTCCCGGTTAAGTTTCGAACATACTTTTCTGTATTCTACACAATTTTCTGTATTAGGGTGCCTTCGAGCCTTCTTCTAAGCGTTATTTTTAGCTCTAACTACAATAGCAATGTGTGTACAATGCGTGTGGGCGCCGTGGCTTATTCGTTAGTGCGTCGGACTGTTAAGCGAGAGTACCCAGGTTCGAATCCGGCTCGGGGAAATAACACCACAAACATTTTTCACGGCCCCACCTCCAGCGAACGACTGACAACCCTCCTGGAGTACTTGTCATGAAAAGCTTTCGCAATTCGCCGTTCGGAACCGGCATTAAACAGTAGGTCCCCTCCACATGTGTCAAAATTATAACGCGCACAACACAGTGGAGGTGCGAAAAAGCTAGGCTCTGGCTCTCAACGGGCTGTTACGCCGCCTAATACATATACAATAGCAATGTCCTTTGTAAACCATATAGTTGGCATTGCTTTTGCTGCCGCAATTGTTACAATCTTTTTAATTTTTGCTGCTTCTTGATTGGTGTTGTCAGATCTCAATGATTTTGAATTAATTTCTTTAGTTAAAGATTTCAAAAATTCCCAGTTAACAAAATCTTCCTTAAATCGGGGGATAAATCTTGGACCTGAGCTCTTTGTAATTGTTCTTATGATGATAGGCATGTGGTCCCTACTTTCGTTAGAAATAACCTTCCAAGAAAGGAGAGGAGCAAGATCTGGGGAGGCAAAAGTAACGTCAATTGCAGAGTATTACGAGTGCTGAAAAAAGTTGGTGAGCCGTCATTTAGTACTATGACTCCACGCTCATTGGCAAAGGTTTCAAATATTCTACCAGCAGTGTTGGTTGTGTTTGAACCCCATAGTATATTATGGTATTGGTATTGGTAATTTTAATAATTCTTAATTCGATAGGTCTAAAAAAAGTGAGAAGATTTTTCTGTACAATAAACCATCTCGATGTCTTTCGTTGAAGATTGGTTAGGGAGACCTTCAGTAAATTTACCAGTGTTATCAGTTCTGTTGTTGTTGAGTTCGGAGTTTGAAGATGGTTTAGATGTAAGAAGTGTAGAGATGATTACATGATTTTGATTAGATATAATTTTTTTCGTAGATGGGTCATATGTTTTCTCTTGAGTAATGATTGTGTGCGAGGGGCGATGGTGTTCATAACATGATTTGGTAGTGTTGGCTGCTGATGTCAAAGATGTCGGAGCTGAGAGCGAGCAGGAGGTGGTGGTGATATCTGAATGAGTGATCTTGTTGGCGCTACTGAAGAGGGTGTAATTATGGTGGCGGGGCGAATGGTTGAGTGAGTGGATGCCGAAGAGGTGATGGTTGTGGTGGCTGATAGGGTGGACATATTTTCGGCTGTTGAGATATTGTTCCTTGCATCTTTCTGATTCAGTTGTGTCGAAATGTCCAGCCGAGATTTAATTATCTCAGCCATTGACGGTTTACTATAATTGCGTTTTTTCGGAGCTTCAAGTTGATGAAGGGACAGATTGTCATTGTATATAGCCCGAGCATCGCGGACAGAACAACGACGATAAACTTTGATTTTATTAATTGACTTGTATCGGAGGAACGCAGGGCAAGCGGGGTCATGCGGGGTGTGGTTCTCTTCTTTGCAATTTAAACAATAAACACGTGTGCATTCATCATGAGGAGGAGGACGACAGCAATCCTTACAAAACGACAAATTAGTACATCTGTTCCAGTGTTGGCAAACATTTAATCTGATTAATGATTAAAAATTAATGATTAAAAATCATAATCAAACAATTTGATTATGATTAATTAATCATTAATCAAAAAATTTGATTATGATTCATTAATAATTAATCTGATTATTTGATTAACTTTTAACTTTGTTGCTTACCGATGGGTTTCGAGCAATAGCGAGGCACGAAAGTTTGTCATTATCATCATCATCTGTGACAGCATATTCCACTAACGGGGTCGCGGGGGCAATGCACGCAGAGGAGGCAACCCGATCCTCCGCCGCCGACTTTAACTCATCAGAGAGTATGCCCAAACCTAGTCAGGCGAGATTTTGGACTTCTTCCAGCCATCTCATCTTGGGTCTGCTAAGCGGCCTTCCCTAATGGAATCCGATTCAAGGCGCGCCGCGGAGGTCGTGATGGGGACATTCGTGCCACGCAACCAAATCATCGAAGTATAGCCCTTCCGTTCGGAGAAGCAGAAACAGCTGAAGCACTAAAACCATTTGGCACCTGAGTGCAATATTGACACCTTCACCTTGTCATTGGTTGCGAAGCAACACAAATTTATTTAATTCAGTGTTATTGGATTACGCGAAATTTTATTATTCTCAATATTTAGGCTATTCATCTAGTCAGACTATTGCACACAAATAGAAAAATGCACCTAATTAACTGAAGACAAAGTGTCCCTCACATGAAGAAAGTGGTGCACCAAAGTTCTCATTTAAAATTTGCTTACACATTATTTCTTATTTGTAGAATTTTTTTAACCATAATCAATCTTCATGATTACTTTTAATCATGATTAAGATTACTTTTTTAATCATGATTATGATTACTTTTTTAATCATGATTATTTTAATCCCGATGAATTTAATCATGATTAGTTTAATCAAATTAATTAATTGATTAAAAAGTTAATTGATTAATGCCAACACTGATCTGTTCTTTGTGTGTCCGAGTTTTTGACAGGTCACACAACGCTTGGGATTCTGTATGTATTCTTGGACCTTACAATTAACCCAACCGATTTTTACTTCAATAGGTCTTCGAATCAAGTCGAAAGTTAGTATTGCGGCTCCCGTTGGAACTTCAACATCATTCTCTCGTTCTCGTTATTTTTCTAACGTTTATAATCCTGAGTCGCTTGAGTTCTGTAACCAACTCTTCTTCTGTTATGTCCATTATATGTTTAGAAAAGATCCTCATTTGAATTGAGTTTAGACTCAAGTGATTAGACACCGTGACCGGAATTGAATCAATTCGCTTAAATGCAATAAATTTCTCTGCTGTTTGGACATTCATAACTTTAAGGAGAAGGTCGCCAGACTTCATCGCTTTGACTTCCAAGATGTCTTTCGATATGTGTTTTAGGCCGCGATTTATTTGGATTGGATTGTATGAAGAAAGGGGACGAAGATTATCACCAGATTTTTCCATTTCTGTGATAACTATAAATCGAGGAATATCTATTGTTATGAGCAATGGACAATTCTAGATATTCCCCATCATCGTGTTTTGTGCGCTTAATTTTTCGTTTAGTGGTGTGGTTATTGCTCAGTTTAAGGTCAACTTCTGGAGCTAAACCCTTAAACTAGTTGTATCGGGGGGTTGTCCCCCCGTCCATGCCTGGCGAGTGCGTTTCTCGTTTGTTAAATTGGATTGTTCTTTAAACTGTTCGAAGTAGACGAGTAAGAAATAAAAAAGAAAAGGAAAGTAACTAAAGATAACTAGAACACCTTTTTTTTAAAAATACGAAATGTCTTATTTTATTTTCACACCGCGAAATTTATAATCAAGATCTATATTCCAGATTTTTTGTCACACGGGTGTGAAAATGGGGGGACGTTTTTTTTTTCGTGGTTAAGGATTAATATCTTGAAAACCTAGCTGCCAAATAAAAATAGAAGCTCCATTTTATTTTACAAGAGCCACGCGATGGTACCTTAGTCAATATATTCTCGTAAATTTTTTTTCAAAAAAATTTAGTAATTTATTCATTTTAGTATGAACAAATCGTACGCGATTCTTTGTCATTTTTTGGATATTGCGATGAGATTCCCTATAACTCCAATTTTTTTCATATTTTTTGGTCTAATATTTTAGAAAATAAGATGGGGGACACGGTACACGGTAGAAATTAAAATTGAAATACAAATTTTGTATTACTGTTAGCACAATATTACTTAATGAAGGAATAAAAGTGAGTATTAAAATCTAGTTCAAAAAATAATATTTTGTATACTTATCAGGCAATGCTGTAAATTGGAAATGGTTTCCAGGTAAATCAGCTTCCATGAACCTAGCAGGGAATAGCGGAATCAAATTTCGGATCACGATAAATGATCCCAATAGCTATCTGGATCATATGTTGTTGTTGCAATGCGTGCAAACCAATGATCTATATAGATCATGAGTGCATAATAAAACACGGCTATTATCCTCTTTCGAACGATACCCATATCAGAAAACGTATAAAAGAAATTAGTTTTTCGAATTTAGTATTGGTACTAACTTTTTCCCTAATATGAAATGAAATATATCTTTTGGTGAAGTTTTATTTCTTAATTCTAAGTGGTTAGCCAGTTAGTTAGGCGGATAAAGACTTTTAGTAAGAGTTTACGCTTTAAAAAATAATAGATCGAGTGATAGTTTTGACAACTATAAGTAGCAAACACTTCACAGATACGCATCCCTGTAAATGCCAAAAGATATTTGATCAGTAATCAAGAGTCACAAATAGCAACACAGTGTTCGTGAACATCGGCATTACATAGTAGACAGAATTTAATCATCAGATAAAAGATATGTGTATATGACACTACCAATAAGTATTACCAATGGTTTCCCCCCTTTCGGTTTCTCTCACATATTAGTAAACGGAATATGAAAAAGTGTTCGACTATAAACAGCCTTAGCCAATTTACGAGTTCAACGATCTAGTGAAGTTTCCCTTGGCAACACCTGTTTGGATCGCCTTTTAGGCATTATTACTAAGCAGAGCTTGTAAAGTCCTGAATCGAAATCATTGTGAAAAGTATTTAGAACAAGCATAATTTTTACTTTTCCGATAAACTGTTTTCGTTTGTAAGGCAACAAGGCATATGACGCGATTTTTTTGTAATAGAAAAACTGTACGTAATGACACTTGAAATTGTATGCGCATCGAGGGTTTAGTTTAAACAAGTCTACACAGTTCGATTTTTTCAAACCAATTAACACATTTTATGGAAAATTATGATCTAATTAATATCTGTGCGAATTCCATACGCCAATTTCGACTTGTTATCAATACAAAGTAGCAGATTTTACATGGCGGTGACCTTATCTAAATGTAGTCCGTCTTTAAAAAATTGTGTTGACCTTGTTGCTTTCGGTAAGATGGTATAGTTCGCCGAAGTTGACAACACCCAAATTATTGCTACCTGTAATCAGCTACGACAAATTGAAGTCTACAAAATTTCTATGAGGTTTGAAGTTTCGAACTGATGTCACTAAACTTATCCGGAATTCAATTGAAAGGATGATTGTTAAAACAATCATAAGTAACACATTTGTTTCAGAACACGTGTATTACGTTTTTGTACCGTTTTTGGATAGAGCTTGCGCTGAAAACAAAAACGATATACATAATTTGATACGTAAAAAACATTCAAATTCGAATGCGAAATCACCATTAACGGTATATTTTGTAAAACAGTATATTCTGTTTTTCCTGTAAAAAAAAAACTACTTACTTATGTAGTTTTAGTTTTAGCAATCGTGAAATCAATCAGTGAAATACTTCGAATTACAGAGGTTTCAAATAGAGTTGTGTCGTTCCGGGCATGTGTAGTTCCGGGACACAACGAACAACCAGGAACAAACGAAAACATGCACATCGTTCCAGACTTGAAAACATGCCCATCGTTCTGAACAAGAAAACAAGTATATTTTCGTTAACCACAGACAACAAGACAATTACAACCGAAAATGCCTCATAGCATATAGTTTTCAAAGAAAACCAAAAACAAAGAACGCAAAACATACGAACAAATATCCATGTATTTACATATGTAGATGTAGCGACAAAGCTCGAACAGTTTGTGCACACTGGAAAACAAAAAAAACATGGGCATGTTGTTGCTCGTTCCTTTTGAGGCTTGATAGTTTCATATTCCATATGTGTTGTAATCGAGTTAGTTAGGGACACGGTGGTTCCAGTTCAAGTCCCAGTTCCGACAGGGAAAAGAACCGTCCCATATTCGTTCGGGGGTTGGAACGATTTTACGCAACTCTAGTTTCGAGTTACGGAGGTTTCAGAAAAAAAATATGTTTGCCTTTTTCATGTACGCATTTCAACTAACACTTATTGAAAAATAGCTTACGACAACGCCTTTGAGACTGCCTCTTACTAAAAATTCGTTCATTACATTAGGTCCAATAAAGCCGAAACCCCACCTAGCTAAACAGCCGCTCGTTTTGCTTGTTAAAGGCTTGTTGAAGAAAAAGAAATAAACTTGACTTCGAACTATAGAAGTAAAAAAGCCATCATTTCCGAATTTATTTTGCACAAAAGTTAATTCGAATTGACGAAAGGGACAAATTCTGTAAGTTTTATTCGATTTACAGATTTTTTCACGGGAATGTGAGAAAGTTTCTATTTGCACCGGTTTTTGAACTATAGAGGTTTGAATTATGAAGCGTTCACTGTATTTTTCACGATTGCTTGAACAAATTGTAACACATAAAATTTATGAGTTGTAATTATTTGTTCATAACCAGTATTAATTTGGAGAGATCTTCAGTAAATTTTATATTCTGTAGAGGTTAAGGTTATTATTAGGGGTCTGCACGAATGGATTCATTTATTTGTCCGAGCACGTACAGTACTTCAGTGTACTCTATTCCTGACAATGTACAATAAGTACCACATTCAAACAGCCAATCACTGTACATCATTCGATCACATAATATCGAAATGAATACTCTATTTTCATATAAGAGGGTTCTCGATTCAAACAAAACATGTACCATTTTAACTTTTAAAAATACATTGAGAACACTGAGTGCAGTGAATGCAATGAGTGCATTCATTTGGGCATTCGTATTCTAGCTATCTGAACAAAGAAGTTTAATCGCTTACAACCCTATGTTAGTGAACCAATAAATATTTTTACATTGTAAAATTACTGATATGATAAGGATTTGGAAGAAAATAGTAATATATTTTAAATAGCAAGACTATTTATTATATTGAATGGATTAAAGGGATTCATTGCGCTCAGTATGCGCACGAATAATGAGTGTTGTGTACTCATTATTCGTGAGTACACTGAACTAAATGTTTGGTTATCCATGGGTGAAGTACTCACTCAGTAGTCAAAAATCAGTTGATTCATTCAGTTCAGTTTTCAAGAGGTGAGTCAAATGAAGATGGTACTTGAAAAAAAAATGAATTTTTTGAAATAGATTACAAGATATTCACTGCAGACCTCTACTTATTATTATTTATTAATTTCGAAAAAAAAATCGTGCTAAGATAGACAGACTCGTACATTTTTGTTTTTAGAGTTTCGTTCCAAAGGAATAACGAAGCCCTTATAGTCCGTCTGTCTATTTTGCTTTGCTTCTGTGCATTACATAGTAAATACGAAAGAATTTGTATCTACGGTTATGCTACTGAAAATGGCACAAGTTGAAAAGGCGTAGCAGGGAAAATTTTGCAGATCCATAAACCTAGTTTAGTATGTACAAACTAAACTATTCAATTAAAATTTATTTTTAAATTTTCGGACGGATTTTCCTTCGGATTCCTAAGAGCGCATCATAAAGGTCGAAGATTTCAGTTTGTCATAATTCTAATAATAGTATTTCCGTTGTCGAAAAAAAAGAAACGGTGCATTTGATTCTCCCCAACCAAATTCTCTACTTGGCAAATTCATTGTATTCAATTTGTCGTCGATTTCGAATTCGGTAATGCCATTATTTTATTTTATTAGAAATTAATGGCTATGTCACCCGAAAATATTTATATCGAATTTAAAACAAAATCTGTTTTGCGATCATGTAATGACGCAAATCACACATCCGAAAATAGTTAAGACAAATTAACGACAATGTTACATGACTCTAACAACCAGCATTGTTGATTCAAGGCAGGAACGAGCTTCTAACTATAACCATACATATGCGACTGTAAACAACTCTGAGATGCTTACCATGCCCCGTCACGAAAAGACATTAGCTACCAGGCAGCAAACGCTTTTCTATTGCACAAGTACCCTTCTTGGACTTTGGTCTTTAACAAACGTCAAAAAATATGAATAAACATTTGGCTGTCCAAACATGTTCACCAGCTTAATTTGATTTTGAGTTTGGCCCGCACCTCTCAAAGTTTGCTACAACCGCCTCCACCTGCCAATGCGTCTCGGATTAAGCTCAGCTAAGGTATTGCGGTATTTCAGCGCCAACGTTTCAGCTTTTCTGTGGCCATTACTAACTCCACCATTTTAGTTACTTCATTTCCATGCACACAGGCGTGATTTCTTTACAGCAAGGCACCTTAATCTTATCAACGTATAGATGTCGTTCGCAACCTCATATCGCAGCGATAATTGTTATTTAAGCACACGTACAACTAATGGCACCTTTTAGTATCAAGAGCTATCGGTTTCAATTCGTACACGTTCTCAAAAACCTCCCCATTATTATTATTTAAAGCTTTTTTTTTTAATTGTCTCTTGCCCTAAGTTACAGAGGAAAAGAAAAAAACAACAACAACCCAATAATTAAGTGAGTGATTGCGTGCCTTTATAGCGGTGATTTTATAAAAATCCATCATTAAAAACCTTAAGTCAATAAAAAGAACAGTGTAAGTTAAAGTGCTTTTTGAAAAACTGCCCTCGAAGTGTCATACTGAGGCTACTCAAATATTCAGTGAAACAAAGAAAACGTTTTTGGAATAAGATGAAACTGCGGTAAGTACTACTGAGCTTTTAGAGTTGATTTCTTTGTAAAACAAGTGTTTTTATGTTTTTAAAAAAAAATTATCAACAGAAAAAATTGTTAAGAAAATGAGTCAGCAAATCAGACAAATTTATTCCATGGAATTTTTTTTCAAGATCCTAATAAGATAAACGCGGTAATAAAAAGCAGAAGACGGTTTATAAATTTTCATAGCACACTCAATTGCTGACAATAAAAATAAAAAGCGAACTTAATTTTGATTTGGATTTGTCGTAGACACATGACAAGCACTCTTTTAGCTCAATCAACTGGTAGAAGGTGCAGACAGGTTAATGAATGGTTTAAGATATAGATTAGAGTTCGTGTAAGATGTGTAAATGTTATGTTTCCTTCTATTTCTTAGGTTATTGGCTGAAAAACGAAGATGTTGCAATCTGTTGTGACACAATAGTTTCTTTATGCATCCTAACTTAAGACAACAAACAAATCAGACTAAAAAAATATTATTTTTACTAGACTAACAAATTGCTTATATGTGCTACTTTCGCAACATTAATTATGACAAACTTCTTTTTCAGTCGATTTCAATGAGATTAATTCGCACAATTTGTATATGGAATAATAACTACAGTCGAAGCCCTCTAAGTTGAATTTTCACGGAATATCAGAATTAGTTCGAGTTAAAGGGATTTTTCGAAAAATTCGAATTAGAGGGATTTTTTTTTGTTTAAAAGCATTTTATTCAAAAGAGTATACATGTAAGGAAAAAACACAGGATATGGATTGGAGACTGAAACCTTTTAAAAAAGGACTCTATTTTTAAAAAGGCAGTTTGGACCTCATCCGGACTCTCAATGCATTCACTAAATGAAGCTTGAAAAAATCTCAGATACCTAACTGTTGGTATATTGAGGCCAACCAACAACACAATGGCAGCGCAGTTATTCATATAGAGCCGGACGGTTGTGTGCACAAATAACCTATATCTCATTTGTGGTTGTGTGTAGACGACAATCGTGTTCGCCCAACATGATTGTACAATAATAAGGGCAACCACGTGTGCTTTTTTCTCCAACATGTTTGCAAAAAAACCAACATGAAAAGAAAGATGTTCGTCGTCCAGTGCCAAATTGAGAGAGAGTCAGAGCATGCAATATAAGTTGCGTGCTTGATACAAGCTGCGAGAAGAAATTATTTGTTTATTTTTTTGCAAAAAAAAAAAAATTCGAAAAAAAATGTATTCGAGTTAAAGGGCTCTTCGACTTAGAGGGCGTTCGACTTAAAGGATGGATTTTATGTGGAAAATTGAAGGGAATGCCAAAATATGTCGAAAAAATTCGAGTTAGAGTTAAAGTTTGCCTATACTCTAAGTTTTTGTCTAAATTTTTCAAGACTTGTAAGATCATGTGTTGGAAATCAAATTTCATTATCTCATTAGAAACAATTTAGCAAACAATTTTATGTTCCTTTTTTCACCTTCCTTTTTCCGTTTTCCGTTTTCCATTCAAAAAATAAAATTTGTTTAAGACCCGTGAACCAATATACCAGTGTTCAGTCAAAACAAAACCCCTTTGTTATCTTCTCTAAAGGTTGGGTAAAGTTTAAACACTTTAAACTTCCATTCAACTCAGCCTTTGCACTTTGTTGGGTTATCAACAAAAGTACGACTGATACATGTTCTATAAATTCGGCTAATAAATTCGAATTTTATCGTAAAGTAGAATACGAGTGCCACAATAAATTGGTAATTCCAAGTTCTTAATGAAACTTTTTACAAAAGAAAACAATATAAATTTGTCACATATTATACTACAGTAACATACTCCCAAACGTTTGGCAGTGAAAGTTCAATGAAATGTTAATTCCTCTTAAGATCGAATTAAGTAAATGAATTATCGATCCACTGATTGAATTGGTTAACCTCTATTTTGCATAATGCCTAAGAGTATTTAAATTCATACGGTTGGGCCGATTTGCCTCGAACGTTTTTTTCAGTTGTTAACAATTGCTAGAAGACGGTTTTTACGAAAGAAAATTTTTGGGATAACACTCCCGAAAAGTAAGGAAATTGTAAGAACATAAACCCTGATCAATGTAAAAACGGAATCGCAAATTATAAATATAGATATCAATCGCATTTGCCTGGTTCTATTCTATTTGAATTATACAATGAAATAAATAGACGAAATAAATTTTTGCTTCTGACTGCATACTTGAATAAAATGTCTGCTGACTTGAATAAAATTACCTACAAATATTTCAAATTCACAAAAAAAAATTCTGTTTCATTTAGTAAAATGTACTTAACCTGAATTTACAATATATAAAACCAACAAACATTCTTAATCGCACTGAAAAATCACTGTAATCACGCTAGTTCCAATGGAGATAATCCAATCTAGGTAAGCTAGCCAATGTAGGTCGTAATCTAAGCTAAAAACAAAACGTGAGGGAAAAAACTTACACCACTCAAAAGAAAAATTAACTCATACAAATACTTGCATACCACTTCGAGGAAAATTACAATTTGACAAGCAAGTATGTGTTAATAAAAAAAGTGGGCACGTCAAGTTTCCCAAGCTATTTATCCAAAAAAATGATAAAAAAAATATTAAAACAATTTGTCATATGCACGTTCAGAGTGTTGACCCTTATCGAACATGTCCAAACGCTGATCAAAGTCTTGTGATATGAAAGCAGAAACAATTGCAATAGAGGAGTGTGTTCTTGCAAAGTCAGGAAATTCTTACACAACTAAACAAAGTCAATACGGCCGACCGATAAATGAACAGGCAATTTATTGATTTCATAGGTTTTATAGGCGCCATCGGCAACAAGTATCGTATGAGTTTGGCTATCAGAGATTTCGCTGATTTTGAACGGCCTTCTTAGGATGGTGGCTACGGTCACACTTGCTCGCCTAGGCAATGAATGATCTTTGATTGTTGATTTTATCAGTGTTGATTGTTTGGAGTCGTAGCCTGCTTATTCGAGAGCCGTGTCGATTTGTCGACTGGGGTAAGAGAACCAAGATAAGTGTGATAAGGGTCTCTGAATATTTTGTTCTTTATTCTTTGTGGATTACAAGGCTATTGGTTTCCATGTATTATTTTTCCCTGTGCATCACGATAAACTCTGATGTGGGTGTTAGTACATTCCTGGCGATCAGCTTATAACTGTTATGAACAGTCAATTGTTATATGTTTTAAATGAGATTACAAAAAATCCTGCGGTGCACCAGAATTTGTGAAAGATGTGCATTACTTTGAAAGTTAAAGAAACCTACATTGAGGCTTTCTTAGATATAGAACCAATTAAAAAAATAAAAATAAGAATGAAATTTACTAGAAGTAAGCCGTTTCGATCCTGGATTGCACTCTTATATTTTTACTTTAAACGCTAACGCCCCTGTACATTTTTTATTCCATTTCATACAAAGGTGACAGGCTCGATCTGGTTGCTATGGTGTTGCATATGCCGCTTCTCTTAAGAAAAAAAAAAACATTGCTGATTTATTGGCCGATGATAAAAAATGACACTATCCGAATATCAATTGTTTGCGGATATGCTTTGTTCTTTTATTAAAAGCTTCGGCAATATATCTGTAATGGATTTTGCCTACATCTGATCTCTAATTTGGTATCAAATATAAATATCATACGACTGCATTGTTATTGATTTTTATTGCTGCTAATTTATGGTTCTCAATTTTTCAGGTTATGATTTATAGGCCGTTAAAGTAAGAATAATGTTTTTTTTTATCATATTTCAATGGAATCAAATCAAATGTTATAAACATGGCCGTATTGTGTTAACGAATGGAGTGGTGGAAATCCATTCTTTGAAAAAACTCAGTAGATCTAACGCTATTAGTCATAGAACTGCTCTTCTCATCAGTGCCAGAAGTGCTTTTATATGACCAAAATAGCTTAAAAGGCAGTATAACGTTCTTTTATTTAGGCACGTTGTTCCTACCATTGAGACAACGACTATGATAACTCATTCTAAGCCGCTTTTAAACTATTTCTTCTTACGTCAAACTTGAGTCTTATCACTGAAGCCCATTAGTCAAAGTAAGGAATGGACATTGGTGTGCATTATCTAAACGAGTGCTTAAACTTGAATGAAAATCTATCTTAAACCTCGTCCGACACTCTAGTATCTAACTGATAACCACAAATTACAATAATTTACTTTCTTCTTCCTTTGTGTAAACTTTAAGTGGGTTGCAAGAACTACTTTTATCTGTGTCCCAGACGATGATGATTGTTGGATGTTTTTGATTTGTTTGCTCATAAACTCCTCAATTTAATTAAATGGGAAGCATAAGTAGCTGCGCAATGGTTGAACTGTAAATTAAATTATTTATTTATGATACATATTCAGTTTTTATGAAACTTAGTACAAACATATCATTATAATTAAGCAATCTGTCCTGTTGTCTTTCCTATACTACGATCACAGAAAATACTAAGTAATCAAAATGTTTTCCATTTCAACAGAATTGAATCAAAGAATTTTTTTGCTTTCAGAATGTTGCGGTGTTTGCTTCCCCGTCCAGCAGAGTCTGTACGATCAAACCAAATTGACAGACAGATCACTAAGGATCACAAAGTATTTGAGAGTGCAGTCAAAATCTTACTTCTTGGCACGGCAGAATCAGGGAAGACTACAATTATAAAGCAAATGCGAATATTGCACTTCAATGGATACACAGATGAGTAAGTGCTAACCAGATATCGCAGCAGTCTCGTAATCTCTGTTACTAATTCTAAAAAAATCATTCAGGCTTATTGATAAAGACAACAAGAACATTGTAATTAAAAAAGCATTTCGTTCAATTTAATTTTAATTGTTCATGAGAGATAGAGAGGCTTCAGACGGAGATAAGATAAATTGACGAATTCGCGTGTCTGTTTGGATGGTTTCAGGGTTAGATCACTTTTCAACTGCGAGTCTCTTATTTGGGTTGCTGGGTAAAGTTGAAAGCAATAAGACGATGTTAGAAACTTTGGGGACATTAGGAAAAAATTAAATGTTGATAAAATTGTTCTGGGACAAAAAATATTTAGTCACTTACATATAAAAAACATCTTATATAAATAAAAAACAAAATCTTTTTTATTATTTTCAGAGAGCGACGTGAAAAAATATCTGAAATCCACCAAAATATTCACGAATCTATTTACCAATTGACAAAACAAATGACAATCTTGGGTCTGGAGTTTAGCAGTTCTGTGAGTCAAAAGAGTGCCCAGTATATTCTATCAATGGGCGATTGTGCACCAGAAATTCTAGATGAGGTAATTCCTTCTAAAGTTGTTGCCTATAACGGCTAATCATCTAAATTTGCTATTTTCTTCGTTAGGAATACCGCGATAACATTCTGACTCTGTGGAATGACATTGGCATTCGAGCTTGCTACAATAGATCCAATGAGTTCTCCCTCCTTGACAGTACAAAATAGTAAGTTCCTTATGTCATTTGGAAAGAACTAAATTCTAACAAACGACTTCGTATATCTTAATTAGCTTCCTGGACAACTTTGAAAGAATATCCGACGGCAGCTATGTTCCCACAACTGACGACATCCTGCACAGTCGCAAGATCACAACTGGCATTCAGGAGATCACGTTCCGAGTCAAAGTACATTTATCACCCTCCTGCACGCGATGATTTTAATAACCGATATGGTTTTCTTCCCTCCAGATTCCTAGCTCTCTGGGTGGCGGCGAACAAGAATTTAGAATGTTTGACGTTGGAGGGCAAAGAGATCAACGTAACAAATGGATTCAAGTGTTTGAGGGTATCCAGGCTGTGCTCTTCCTAATCTCATGCAGTGACTTTGATCAAACTCTCCGTGAAGACCCTAGTCAAAACAGGCTCACGGAAGCCCTTAATCTTTTCCGTGGTGTTTGGCAGAATAGGTTTCTGTCGTCCGCCGGACTTATCGTCTTTATGAACAAAGTCGACATTTTGGAGAGAAAGATACGCGCGGGAAAGCGCATCGTAGACTATTTTCCCGAATACGAAGACTTCCGTAGGTCGCCAAAAATGGGAAACTACTTTTGTGAGCTCGACTGGACCAGAGATTTCATAAAACAAAAGTTGGTGGTAAGTGATCGGAGCAAATCGGAGGTAAACTTTCGTGCTCAAAAGCTTTTCCTTCCTTCGCAGGATATTACACTAGAACCAATCAAGCGACCTTCGCGAATGAGTGTAGACAACCTGCCACGAGAATGTTATTACCACTTTACAGTGGCGACAGACACGAAAAACATTGAGAAGGTCTTTAAAGACGTACACAGAATGATTCTGACAGAAAACCTTTCGGCGGTAGGATTGTTATAGAAGTTCATGGTCCACGCTTTCACTACATTTTACCTGCACTTTTGATCTTTGGTGAAAAGATTGAAATATCTCGAGGCTGTGATTATCCATGTTAAGCTTAGTTTAAGATAAAAGATACTTATAACAAAAATTATAGATGAAATTCATCCCCAATAAACTAAGTTTTGTTAACTAATTTTTGATGATTGATTGAATACTTGTTTTAGCAGAGACTCAAAATTCATCAATAATTGCGCGCAGGCGTTGACGTAAATTGAAAATTAGTCCTCTCTTGACTTTGACTATTGAAGCTATCAGTGTTGTCTTTTGGGTAATTGAATTGTTTGTCCACATGTGATTGATTGTGGATACAACGTTCGGTTTATCAAAAGCCAATTCATCATTAGTGTGCACATTTTAAAGATTGGACTGGGAATCAAGTTAACCACGTCAGAAAAGTTTTTAATATCACATTTGTACTTATTGAAGTATGAAGGTCACAGATAATAAGATTAGAAAGGAGCACAGCAAAACGAAAATCAGAGAATTGCTGACAAGCTTTCTTTCATCGGTCACGGACTACTAAGAATGAGTATAAGACTCCTGCAAAATACCATTCGAAGTAATCGTCACATGGAGATCGCGCATTTTTAATTAATCTACATCTTTACCTCGCCTTCCGATCTGGTTTTTTTTTTTTCTAAAAAAAACATAAGTCGATCGATTTTACCGCAAGTAGTAGCAAGTTTTGCAATTCCATACACAAACATCTATTGTTAGTGTTCCGTTCCAAACAGAAATAGCATGTAACAAGTTCGAGTTATGTTAACGCGTAGAGGGTTTAGCTCTGATTGCTGAAATGGCGTTGGCTTTGAAGAGAAGCACCTTATTCGGCTATAAGACTTAATCTTTACAAAACCTAAGCTGTTTCGAATAAGCAAACAAGTCGATTATTGTCTCCATTAAATAATTCCAAGTCGTGACTTGTCAGAATCTCAGACAGAAATGCTGTAATGTAAACTTATTAATTTTTAAGGATGTCTCAAACTTCACCCAGGAGTCAAAGTGTTTCTGTTTAGCATTTCGCTTGACTACATTTTTGTAGAGGGGTGAAAAGCAAATATTTTTTAATATGGGAGGAGGGTCTATGACTTCCCGTTTAAGAGTTAGAGGCAATTAGGGAAAATAAATTGATTTGAAAAAAGAAATTATTAAAAAATAACTACAACACTTACAATAAAGTACTATACCACACTTTTAAAAGCCAGAAACTTTATCTTTAATCCTACATTTAATTTTTTTACTGTGTTAATAGTTTTTGAAAAATTCGCATGCAAGCGCAAGATTTTGATATAAATATAAAAGTTGTTTTTTTTTTCAAAACTTTGTAATGTAGTGGTAAATTGGTAAATTTTTGTGGTCGATGCGCTTTTCAATTCTAAATCAAACACAAAAACCTGAATGGTTTTATTTCTTCTATCTCTTTTTGAGAAAATAGACGATTGTATTTGGTCGCCCTTTTCAAGCGGTTTGTATTCCAAATATCGAACAACGGAAAAGAAATCAAATGCCATCAATATCAAGCACAGTGCAGTTAGAGCCAAAAATTTAATTCAACAAAAGAGGTCGTTGTCACTTGTGTACTTTATGCTCAAATTCTAGGAAACACCACGTACGGTGTGATAAATGTGTAAAATATGTCTGTTCTTTCCATCACTTCAAAATCTGCGAAGAATGTGCACCATAAACCGAATTCCGGAGACTTGATTCCTTTTTTGGATTTTCCAATGGGTTGACAGAAATCCTTTTTTTTTGGCGCCGTTTTTTGGCACTAAAAGTTCCACCATTCCTAAGTCATTGGAGGATTGAAGGATAGCACTCGGCCTCAATAGTTCTAGGCGAGCAGCTTATTTTGATGTATTGACATATAAAGTAGACTGCCCCAAAGGGGAGAAAGGGGGGTTTACATTTTCTAAAGTTTCCGGAACGATTTTTAAAAACTGCAGAATTTTTTGAAACTTGGCCTAACAATAGGGCTAGGTCCCCTACCGATCCTTAAGTTGAACCATAACGACCGGACCAACCAAAGGAAAGTTATAGTTATATTATACGTTTTTTTAGTCCACTCAACGCTGACACAACGTCTGGGCTACATGACACCTGTGCATTTCAACGCCTCGGACGCTGTAATGTGCGATACCTTTGGGAGCAGATCACTTCTGGATGCAAGGCAACCAGTAGCGTTAAGTAGAACTAAGTGGCGTTAAGTAGAACTAAGTGGTCTTTTGTCTTTTGTTTTGTTAGCGTTAAGGAGTTAGTATCATCATCATTAGTGGCGTAACAGCCCACGAAGGGCCAGAGCCTCGCAGAGCCTAGCCCTACAGTTTATTGCCGGTTCCGAACGGCGATTTGCGAAAGCTTTCCGTGACAGAAGTACTCTAGAAGGATTGTCAATCGTTCGCTGGAGGTGTGACCGTGAAAATTGTTTGTGCTGTTTTTTCCCCGAGCTGTATTCAAACCCGGGTACTCTCTAACAGTCCGACGCACTAACGATTAAGCCATGGCGCCCACAAGGGGTAAGTATGCCTGAACGTTTAAATAAATAATTTTTTTTAAATATAAAATAAAAGAATTTTATAATTGGCGCCCGAGCAGAAACCCGTGAGTGCGTGAGTTCGTAAGAACAGTGCGAAGCCTCAAGTAGCTTCCGTGCCGTTTAAAACGCATAGTTCCAGCGACCGCAAGAAACTCCAGTGCCATCGCCATTCCGCAGAGTTGGGATGTAATGATTACAAATCAGTTTAATTACTAATTACATGCATTTGTAATTGATATATTTAAAAATCGTCAATTACATATTACGTGTAATTGAAGTTTTCAATTACTTTCCATCCAATTACATTGATGTAATTGAAGCAATATGTAATGGTCAAATATATTCTAATGATTACAATTATTTGTAATCATTACGTATAGTGTAATTAAATATTTTAAATCAAATAAATAATAGAAAACATAAAATGTATGTATATATGTATTCAATGAGTAGCCCCAAATAATACAACGCCTATAGATATGTAATTTTGAAAAATGCCAAACAAGCTGATAACGACTACTTGCCGTATTGCGTTGATTACATTAATATGAAAAGACTTTTAAGCGCTACACTGGAGACAATCTTATGCATTTCTGCCGACCATGGTGAAATGTAACTGTCATATGTTATTTGGCTAGATATACAAGTAAGTAAAAGAACATGCTTACGTTCAGCATTGAATCATTGATTTTACGTAGCGAGATTCACTTAACAGTCTGTAGTGATAACGTAAGCATGTTCTTTTACTTACTAGAAAAATTAATTACATTTTTCAATTACTCTTATTATGTAACTGAAATCTTTCAACTACTTGTAATTTGTAATTGAAAAATTTCAATTACAATCACCTGTAATGGTAATTGAAAATATTTTCAATTTCAATTACTTTCAATTGTAATTTAACCTGTAATCATTACGCAAAGTAATCATTATTTTCCCCACTCTGTCGTTCCGTTTATTTATTTTGAAACTTCACCTTTCTTTCGGATCATTTTGTCTTATATTTTAGAAGATATTTGAAAAAAGCGATCCCTGATTCAAAAAGTAACAACCGAGTGATTGTGAAGATTAAGCGAGCTTACTGAATGAACCTTTTCTGCATTTTCTTTTTTGCTTTGTTTTTGTTTTGATGGTAAAGGTTCCAAGTATTTTTAAACATTGAATATTAATAAAATTATGATTTAATAATATGATTTGTAGGATTTATAAATATTCGTTCTAAGTAAATTTGTTTTGTGTTTCAAATGTAATGAACAATTAACCCTTTCACTGCTTATTTTTCCATGATCCACTTAAATTTTCGTGTCTGTTATATAACAAAGGCTCGACGTTTTTATCATTTACAAGACATACATAATTAGAATTGGTCAAATAATTCATTAGAAATAAAAACTCTACTCTATTAAAGCGGAAAGTGGGAAACCAAAATGGCATGAAGAAAGTTTTGAAATATCATTGTCCGTACAAAAATTAATTAGACAAATAATGCTTGAAAGGTATTAGTTTGAATTATTTGATTTTTTTTTAATTATTTCTTTAAATTATCCAATTAAAATGCAATAAACAAAATAAAATAGTACCTTTTAAATACATTTAGTAAAAGAATTGAAAGAAAAATTTTCCTCTTGAATCCTATGGGACAACATTGGATTTCCAAACCATCTTGTGAAAAAGATTTCGTTTTGATGAATAGACTGGTTTCGTTGATACTAACTCTAAAAAAATTTAAGGCAAGAGGAAATTCACTATTTACAACAAATGTATTTCCATATTTCGCAAATGTACTTGCATCAGATTAACCAAAAAAGTTATAAAATACTCTTATCAATATAATATTGTAAGTCCATTATTTCTAATGTCGTTTTCTTTGTTCGTCCCATATATGAGAAGTTCATAAAATTAAAAAAAATATTTTGTAACGTATGTCAATGTTTTTAAAAGCCATAAACCGCGCATGCCATCTTTAAACGCTACCAAGAGAGATAAAGCAGCACTGATTTTTCGCACTGCTATCGGTAAAAGAGTGAGTTTCGTGGTCTCTGGATATAAATCTTCTAAAAGTGTGCGTTTTTTCATACATTTTGGATATAAAACTTGTAATAGGGGTAGTGAACTGTCACTTCACACACACTACTATATGCACCCCCTGACCGACAAACGTAGCCGAGTTGTGCATCATGTTATCATTGATGACATTGTAGTTTTAGCACAAATGAGCCAATACAGATACCAAACTTCTTCTTCTCTTGCCCCTTGATTTTATTTGACAGCGTTTTTAATAACATTTTGTGTCTGTGAATACGTGTGAGAGCTTCGAACAACAAATCAAACAAATGTGCGTAAAAATGATGAGCTAGTGTTCGGTGCTTCCTGAATTACTGTCAAAATGCCTCCTGTATTTCAGCTACAATCGTGAATTACAGTCAAATTCATCGATGGACGAGGGGAAATAGCCGCTGTACAGTTGGGTGTCTATATTAGGTTGTCTGTGATTTCAGCTACATTCGTGAATTACTGTCAAATTCATGGGTGGACGAGGGAAATAGCCGCTGTATAGTTAGGTATCTATATTAGGTTGTCTGTGGCGTAAATGCACTTTCTGTACAATAATTTTTTTTGCAAGACTGAAGAAAGTGGCAATATTTGTCATTTGCTCTGAAATGACTACGCTTTTTTAAAATTGATTTTTCTTAATAAAAACATTCCAAGAAAAGTGAAAAAAGAAAATTTATTGAATTTTGTTTGGAAGATAAGATTATGAGGACAAATGGTGTACAAATAATCTAACTAACTAAACACTTTTTAGGGGTTATCCCTCTTTCGACGTTTGTTGGGTAGATTATAATTAATTTTTATTTAAAAGAATTAAATGAAAAAATGAGTGCACACAATAGAAAAGAACTAAACTATTTCGCTTACACAATTTTCAGAAGTCAATAAGAGCTGTAGGTGAATGACATTTTGTTGAGCTGTCAAAAGTATTTGCAACTTTACACCATTGTATTTTTCTTGCAATAGAGTCGGGGTATATATAAGTAAATGAGTTAAAATAATTAAAAACAGAAAAAAAAGTGATTACTATTAATCACTTTAAAATGGTATTTTAGTCTGGCAGTGCTGCTCGAAACATTTCGATTCTTAATATTACTTCAGACTAATCCCGCACTTTCGCATTTGGCGCTATTTTCGATTGAAAGACCCCTTTCTCCAAACATTGGACGTAGTGAATAATTTGACAAGTGCAGTCTACACGTTTATTTTTAATAAAATCCAATATTAAGAATACATAATTATTAAAATATACATCAATCATCATGGCACAATTTGATTTAACAACTAAAAATTGTCAATTTCTGGATAGACATCTAACATTCCCGCTTTTGGAGTTTCTATGTGGCAAAGAGGTTAGAATGACGACGACTGTTGCCTTGCATATGCTGCTGCCTATGCTGATTAATCGGCATGTTTAATGTTTAAAATACATTTATACATAAGCTTCTCCCGTTTTATTTAGATTTACAATCAGCAAGATTTGCTTGAATATATCCTGGAAACAGTAAATAAGACAAATATGATTGATTACACCATGGATACCCGGAAGAGATTGAACCTGAGCAAAGAAATGCCCGAAGAGTTGGTACAGCGCAAGGCAGAGGTGCTGGCCACGCTCAAGCAATTGCAAAACGAAGTTGCTCCAATCATGAAAGCCACTGATATTCTGAAGAATGGCGAAAGTATGAAGGATTCAAAAACTTTTGTTAATGCTTTACAGAAGGATTACAATTTTAAGATTGAACATTTGGAGAGTGCGTACAAATTGGCTAAATACTTGTACGAGTGTGGCAACTATCAGGAATCAACTTCCTATTTGTATTTTTGTTTGATTGTCATGTCGCCAAATGATAAGGTAAGAAATATTGGAATAGATTGGTATGGAATGTAGATTCAGATTTTAATGAATTAATTAAAATATAAATATAAGAGGTAAAGGTTGAGTTTCCAAAAAAAACATTAAAAGGCAATCGCATCCGCTTCATTTTCAGTTAATTTGCAAAAGTCCAACACAATGTGTTATTCATTTTTGTATAAACATCAATAACACTAAACATCTATATTAATCCTCAACCTCTGTGTGCACGAAATAGTTCTTCACTCATATCTCTAACCAGACCTATTCTTTCTTGTTCTGAGGCACAGCAAGGTGGATGTTTGGCCAATATCTACCTCGCACTTGCAATCGAAGTAAAGCTACGCAAAACAGGTCCAGCCTCGGAACGAACATTAAATATTCCTGGGCAAACTAGTTCCGCCATGTCCGATAATGCATACAAACAACTCGGCTTGCTTCTTACTGTTTTTTGATTCTCTTCCCTCCCCTATGTGCGATCTTAAAATTTGTCTTTTCATAAATTTTGCATGTTTTAAGCTAAAAAGAAAGCATAATGATATAACTCGCAAAAAAAAGTAAAGTCAAACTACATAGAAATTGAAAAAAATTAGTACATGGTAGAAAAAGCCCTATTTTGCATGATGATGATATTTTAAAAAAAGATTTGGAGTAATTGTCGGCGGATTGCCGTTGCAAGCTTCCTTAGCCTTTTGGGAAATCATTGCTTGGATTTTACAAGTCTGACGTTCAATTCCTCTGCCTACAATCTTTCAAAGGTTCTCAATAGGGTTGATATCTAGAGGTTTTGTACCCTAAACAACTCCTTGACCACATTTTCAGTATGCTTTCGGTTATTTTCCTACTGAATTGTCGATTTCAGAGGCATCTCTTCCTCAGCATAAGAATGCTTGGCACTTTGAAGGATGTAGTTGTACTCGAATCGATCCATAATTCCATCTGATGGTATGGACCAATAACGTATCCATCGAAGCGTTCCCAAGCCATGGCACATCGTCCATGAGATGAGTATACATACAAAATCGAGGGTTAACGGCTTGATTGATTGGCCGACGAAAATGCCATCAAAGAGGCATATTTTTCTCAGCGGATGGAAGCATAACATTTTCCAAAATGTCCCTATATCCATATTTTGTCACAACATTAATACGAAGTATACGGCCGGCGCCATACCATGAAAAACAGCCCCGTAGCATGATATGTCCAGCTCCATGTTTTAGGGCATGGTATAGCGGGGATAGTGTTCCTTTTCTTCTAAAGAACATAACGTTACGTCCAGATTCTGAGAAGAACATTGGTTTTAGTTTGGAGACTCCAAAGGGTGTTATGCCAATTTTTACTTACCCAACTTTGCGCCTTTGATGATCTAAGGCAAACAAAAGGCACACTCTAATTTTTTGACCAACTGTGTATGTGCACCTGGTGGGCGCGGTGACTTAATCGTTCGTGCGTCGGACTGTTAAGAGATAGTACCCAGGTTCGAATCCAGGCCGGGGAGAGAACACCACAAAGATTTTTTATGGCCCCACCTCCAGCGAACGACTGACAATCCTCCTGGAGTAATCTCTGGCATGGAAAGCTTTCGCAATTCGCCGTTCGGAACCGGCATTAAACAATAATTCCCTTCCACTTGTGTCAAAAGTATAACGCGGACAACACAGTGGAGGTGCGAATAAGCTATGCTCTGGCCCTGTATGGGCTGTTACGAAGATTATTTTTTTTCTGATAAGTTTAAGTTTATATTTTTCTTATGACCAGACCCTTGCCATAAATGAAATATGGACAAAGTAGTATGTAATACGAAAACAAAATAACAGAAATGCAAAATGCATATAAAAATCATAGTTCATCCGATTAAGAGATAAACCATGAAAATTAATATACGTGTTTATCGCATTGCCAACCTTTTGTTTCTCTGGGCCACATTGAAGACATGATGTTTTGGGCCACAAGTATATTATTACAGCTGGCGAGCGTAAAAAAAAAACTTAAAATACAGTGCCGGAAATAAGTTTAGAAGCATACTCTACAAATCCACAAATTCGGTTCTAAAAAACTGTATGGCGATCTATTCCGCGATCTGGTTTTGTTCCTTTAATACAAATAGAAGGAATGACTCAACAGGAAATGCTCTCAAAGCGGGAATTTGAAAAAGAAAATGATCGGAAACATCTTTCGTGGTGGGTAAAGAACTGGATTAGGAGAGAAACAGGGAATATTTTGGGACTTAAATGGATTCAAGCACCTATAGACGCATATAACAAGCAAATAGGCAAGCAGTTTCGATGCAATGGTTGTGCTTTGGGGAGGCACTAAAAAATATGAACAACATAATGTTGCTTCAAACTAAAAAATAAACTGAATTCTCATAGGAAACTATTTGTTTTATTGTTGTGTTTTTTGAGGCAAGGGATACCTAGAGTCACCAGATCATAGAATCACTTTAAAGGCTGTTAAATAGAACAGTAATCTATGCTTATGTCAATTTTTATCAATGTAAATATAAATATACGTTTTTTAGAACTGAATTTGTAGATTTCTAAAGTATATAGTACAAAAGCGTACACAACATTCCTCAGAAAAATGAAACCCAGCGCTTTGTACATAGCCGGAAAATTCAAAAGACAAAAAGGTGGAAGGGAGATATTTGACAACCTAATATATATTGTGTTTGTAACTTTCTCTATTGGTATAAGTAGTGACTCCTTCTACGAATTCGGGAAAATTCCTGATTCTAGAGATCCGGTCGTAGTCTGGTATATTCTTAATCGAATTACATATTTTACTAACCTCTCATCCGCTGTCACTTTACAAAACTTGGATTTCGTCCTAGTTGGTCTGATATAATTTACGTAATCCATGTTTTGAATTGACTCCTGTATTACTTTGACGTTCCCCACAAAGTATTTTTAAAATTTTTCAGCAATTTCCAAATCATTGTCGTATTCCTTATTGTTTAATATCCCTTTTTTCATTTCTTTCCTTTTTTGTCTAAGCACAAGATCTTTTATTTCACTCCACATTTGTTTTTGTCCATTAGCATTATTTATCTTTCGTTTTATGTAATTATTTGTAGCTTCAGTAATTTTTGTATTATATTTGTTTTTAAGGTCTCTATATTCCGTCCAATCTTGGTTATTGTTAGTCAGTTTTGCAATCTGATATAGTTTAATTTTTTTTTATTTTTCAAAAGTATTAGTTCACTGTTAAACCATCTGTCCACCACTGTCGAATTTTTCGTTTTAACGCTTTTAACCACACAGACTCCGCTAATAGTCTCCTTATGGGTTCTATGTCATGTAAATCTATAATCTGTGCAAACTTGTGCAAACTCTTCCTTTTTGTACTTGAATACTATTCTCTCTCGATCGCCCACTTGTTGTATGTTATGTGCATTTAATTGAATCTCTTTTTTTTCGTAGTCAGATATTTTCTCGGTTTCCCCTAGTCTGTGCGTTTAGATTAATTATGTTTGTAAACATAGTCTACTAGTGTTCTTGATGTGTTCCTGATTCTGTTGTGTTCTTCTACCTTTTGAGTTAAGCCATTGTCACTGAAGAATCGCTCCAGCTCTAGTTTATATTTCACGCCATTACACCAATTAATGTTGAAATCTCCAGCTACAATTATGTTATTGCTTCTGTCAATGATATTTGCAATATTGTCCTTGATAAAGTGATAGAAAGTAGATAATAGCTACATATATGATCTGTACTCCTATGTTCATATTTCTGTTATTTCTTTCACATACTAAGAACAAGCTCTCCCAATCGATTGCTTTTTTTGTTATTTTGACAAACACGAATGACCCTAATATAATAAACATATTTCTGCATCTGCATGAGTTTCTGACAGAATAATAAAGTCAGGTCTGTTTCTATCCGCTAAAATTTCTAACTATTTATTGTATTAGGCGGCGTAACAGCCCGTTGAGAGCCAGAGCCTAGCTTTTTCGCACCTCCACTGTGTTGTGCGCGTTATAATTTTTATCACATGTGAGAGGGGACCTACTGTTTAATGCCGGTTCCGAACGGCGAATTGCGAAAGCTTTTCATGACAGAAGTACTCCAGGAAGGTTGTCAGTCGTGCGCTGGAGGTGGGGCCGTGAAAAATGTTTGTGGTGTTCTCTCCCCGAGCCGGATTCGAACCCAGGTACTCTCGCTTAACAGTCCGACGCACTAACGATTAAGCCACGGCGCCCAAATTTCTAACTGTTCAAAATTATTAGTGAGCCCTTGTTTATTTGCATAGAAACCTATTAAGTTGGTTGCTAGTATCCCAGCTTGTCTCTCTTAGTTTCGAGTTTTCTTAAATATACTGGGTAGAGTGATTTTCGTCTAGTCCTAGGTTGAGTTTCTCACTTAATTGTTTGTTCGTTCTTACATTCCTTTGTGTTATGGTTTACAAGGCAGCGTTTGCATACTTCTTCTCTCTTGCAGTCTATTGCTTTGCGGTTAAAACCTATGCATTTGAAACTCGATCGCCATCCGATATTAATTTAATCTCTTTTAATTACTTCAATAAACGATTCTTTATCCAAAGATTTTATAGCATTGTAGTTTTTAATACAATTCTTAATAGATTCATAAAGTTTTAATTCACTATTTTCTAATATATTATTTTGTTTTTTCAGTTTGTCTACAATATCATCCGCTATATTAAAAATTTGCGTATTTACTATGGTTACTTTAGGATTTATTTTAGGCGGTATTTTGACTTCCAATCTTCTCGCCAATTTCTTTTTCTGTTGCATTCTTTATTTTATTTCTTTATCGTTCATACTCCCCACAATTAAAACTCCGGTAGATTTACTTTCAATGTTTGCTATTTTAAGATTTTTCGGGGCGACCCATTTTAGGGTTTCGTTCCAAACGAATAACGAAACCCGTATAGAACAACTCCGACTGTCAACCTTACATATTTGCTATTAATATAATTCTTTGTTTATTCTTATGTTGAAATCGAGCGAAGAACAACAATTCCATTATCAAAAAACTTTCGTAATTCGCCGTTCGAAAGCAGCAATAAAAATAAGATGCTTTGAACAACACAAAAAAACTCGACCACTACGGTCTTTTTCGATGATAGAATTTTGTATCCAATTTGTTTTTGAATCTTTCCAGAACTATCTAAACGTACTTTGGGGAAAATTAGCTGCTGAAATTCTTACTCTGAACTGGAACACTGCTCTGGAGGATTTAAATCGTCTCCGTGACTACATCGATAACAGCAACTACACCAATATACAAGCATTGCAACAACGCACCTGGCTAATCCACTGGGGAGTTCTGGTTTTCTTCAACCATCCGAAGGGGCGCGATCTCATCATTGAAATGTTCCTGTACAAGCCGTTGTACTTGAACGCTATTCAGACGATGTGCCCCCATATCTTACGTTACTTGGCCACTGCTGTCATTATCAACCGGACCCGCCGGAACGCCCTGAAAGATTTGATCAAGGTGATACAACAAGAATCCTACACGTACCGTGACCCCATTACCGAGTTCTTGGAATGCCTGTACGTGAATTTCGACTTTGAGGGCGCTCGCATGAAGTTGCACGAGTGTCAAACCGTAATCCTGAATGACTTTTTCATTGTCGCCTGCTTGGATGAATTTGTCGAAGACGCTCGTTTGATGATCTTCGAGACATTCTGTCGTATTCACCAGTGCATTACGATCAGTATGCTAGCGGATAAACTCAATATGAAACCAAGCGAAGCCGAGTGTTGGATTGTAAATCTGATTCGTAATGCACGGTTAAATGCGAAAATAGATTCAAAACTGGGGCATGTTGTTATGGGCACACAACCACTGAGTCCATACCAGCAACTGGTGGAGAAGATCGACTCTCTCTCTGTTCGGTCGGAGCATTTGACAGGTTTGGTGGAGCGTAAGAATAAGCAAAAAAATCAAGAGGACTCGTGGAAGTATTATTAGTCAAAACCGATTTTTTTGTATTCTTACCTTACAAATAATTAAAAAAAAAAAAAGAAAAAAAAAACGAACAGAAAGAGACATTGAGAAACGTTTTTTTTTCCAAATTTTATTACGAAGAGAATACTATAAGGTCTAGAATCAATAAACAATCTCTGGTAGCAACTTAATGGATTTTTGTAATAAATTGCTTTGGAATAAACCATCTATCCGAAAGAGTGACGGTTGTATTATTTAATTTACCTATGAAATCTTCTTACCACCTTTAAGGTACTTATGGGCTTAGTTGTCAACACAAGTAGATTTTGAGCGGCACACACGCGTTCAACTTTTACGGATGAACTACGTGGAATGCTTATATTGCCTGCCATACTTCACCTGTGTGTATGGATAGCCAGCTATAATTGCATAATTTTTAAGATTCTAGCCGAAATTACTCCTTACTAATTCTGCTTATTTTAAAGGAATCTGCGTGAAAAGTTAATTTGTGTCTAAATATGGCTTACTAGCTATAAGAACTATATAATAAGTAACACAACAAGTGTAACGTCAAACTAATCACACGTCTTTTATCGCGGCTGTTTATTTCCAAGTTTTTATTATTATTTTTACATAATAAAAGTGTGTAAAAGTGTCCATAAGCATCTTAAAATCACTTTCGCATTAAAAGATTCTCCGAAATTGTTTATTTCTTATTGAAATCCTCAATCGTTTAATTGTGTAGTGACAACGTTATTAACACAGTGTCAAACAAAGATCGTGTTCTACGTTCGACCGAAAAATCAGTTGATGTTTTGCCAAAAGTTTCGTTGGACACCAAAATCAACATATCTTTAAATGAAAAGGTGGTTAAAAAAGAAATGAACGATTTATGACAGTGGTTTCAATTAGAATTTAACAAACTGACTGATAAAGTAGATAACATCGAAAGTGATTTCAATCATCGTCTCAATAATGCCGGTCTGAATATGGCTAACCTTAAAATCAGAGTAGACCAACTTGAAGCGAAAACGGTTAATGCTGCTAGTACCATCCCCCTGGACCATTCTCATCTCATGCATCGCAGTGATGAGCTTGAACGTGAGAAATAGTCCACTAGAGCACTTCTGCGAGGAATCCTAAAGCTACAAAACGATGATCTACATACATTATTCTCCAACTTCTGCGAATCTATTGAATATACACCGACACCTGTCTGCAAAATATATATCGTGTCAAACCAAAGGGCATTATTGGCAATATTAATACATCAATAGCTACATAATTTAGCACCTTGAACTACAAGAAGACATTTTTTCAATCGATCCGTCATAGATGGAATCCATGTAAAAAAAATCTTTGTTTACATGATGTAAAGCTTGATTCTGACAGACCAATTTATGTTAATGAAAGTTTAACGACATCAAACCATCTGATTCTGCGAAAAGCTCTTTCGCTGAAACGTCAGAAAGCTCTTACCACTGTGTACACAAGAGAAGGAAGGGTCTACGTGCGACGCATTGGCAATGAGAAAACACTTTTTATTCCATCCATCGAAAGCTTGGACAATATTAATGCCAACGTGACAACATGATGAAAACAATCTGTGAACAGCGATCTTCATATCAATTCTTTCATATTTTTATTCTTTTGTTGAACTCTTTATCTGATTGTTTTTTATTTATATTTCTTCAAATAACTTTGTTCCAAAGCCTAATACCTAGATGTTTTTCTGTTCTCTCTTATTGGTACGTTACCTATATCTTGTTCCGTGGTGGAGGTTTCAATTTCAATAACAATTTCATTTATTTCATTTTCTTTGAAAATGATTAGTAATAATTCAACTCATATGTCTGACAGTACTAGCGTAAGGAATATGCGTACGTTGTTGAACATTTTTTGTAAACAGTACAATAAATTACACATATGTCATTTGAATGCGCAGCCTTTACCCTAAA
Organism: Syritta pipiens; assembly: GCA_905187475.1. NCBI lineage: Eukaryota > Metazoa > Arthropoda > Insecta > Diptera > Syrphidae > Syritta > Syritta pipiens. Next base: position 32,424,552 of record LR994574.1, on the reverse strand, counting down.
ATAGACGAGTTTAGGTTTGTATTTGAGGGTTCACCTGTAGACATTGTTTGTATATCAGAAACATGGCTTAATTCAAATCTATCTGATAAATGATGTTCTATTAAAGGCTTTAAACTTTATCGAACAAATAGGAGTGATTCGAGAGGAGGCGGGGTGGCAATTTATGTTCGTAATACTTTAAATAATCGTTTAATTGCATGTTCGGACAGTTCATCTGAGTATTCATAGAGTATTCCTTTATTCAAATTTTGAACGGTCGAAGAAAATGTTTAGTTGGAGTAGTTTATCAGCCAAATAAACATGTAGGTTTTTCTTCTTTGTTCAGTTCCTTAGAGAGAATATCACCCGAATTTTCAGAGATTTCAGGGACTATTCTATTCAATTGCGATCTGCTTAAAAAAGATTCGTCTAAATCATTTGTTCAAGGTATGAGCAGCTTAGGCCTTTCAATGAATAATTTTGACACCCCTACACATTTCTCAAACAATACCGCAACACTATTAGATGTGTTTATAACAAATAATACTGACAATACCCTATTTTATGATCAAATTTCGGCCCCTGCCTACTCAAAACATGACCTTATTTTTGCAACACTAAATATTATCCCTAAAACAGAAAAAAATCAATTTGAATACCGTGATTTTAAAAATATTCGCTATGAAGAACTTGAACGTGACATTTTCCAAACTCAATGGCAACGAATATAGTTTATGTACTCTGTCAATGAACAAAGTGTTTTCTTGCAAAACTCTATTCTAAATCTTAGACTTTTCGAATTGCGAAACTCTTTTCGAATTCTACGCAATGGTGTTCGTTCGAAAATACGAGAAGCTAAAATTAAAACTTACTCTAACGTACTCAGTACTGATCTGCCATCTAAAACTCTTTGGAAAAATATTCGGGAACTTGGTATTGGGCGTCAAAAATATGCGTGCCCAGCTGAATCGAGCCCAGACGATCTAAACATTAATAATGCAAAAATTCAAACTGCGTCCCACAATCTCGATGAATTAACTTGTGATATCGATCGGTTAACCAACTTAAACTATAGTTTCAATTTTCGAGGTATCGATGAAGCAGATGTAGTTTTAAACATCCTTAAAATTAAATCTAAAGCAACCGGCTTTAATGAAATGCATCCTGTCTTCATAAAAATAATTTTGCCTTGCATACTACCGTATATAACAAATCTTTTCAACACTATTATTACGACATCCACATTTCCTACGTATTGGAAAGATGCCAAGGTAGTTCCTGTTCCTAAACCACAAAACAGCCGATCTTCACCTGAGGCCTATTTCCATCCTTCCATTTTTATTTAAAGTTTTAGAAAAGATTCTTCATGGACAGTTCTTATTCTTTCTGAAACAAAATAATCTTCTTTGTGTGAACCAATCTGGGTATAAAAATAATCATAGTTGTGCATCTGCTTTGCTGAAAGTTACTATTGATCTGCGGTGTGCCATAGACCAGGACAATGTATCTTTTCTAGGACTACTTGATTTTTCTAAAGCCTTCGATACAGTGAATCACAGAATACTCATATTGAAAGCAAAACGATTTTTTAATTTTTCTGACTCAGCAGCTAAGCTCATACTATCATACCTCTCAGATAGGCGGCAAGCTGTTGTTGTTGGAAAACGAGTATCAAGTTTTATGAACCTTTCACTGGCGTTCCTCAAGGATCGATGCTTGGCCCATTCCTTTTCTCCATGTACATCAACGATTTACCTTCATAAGTTGAGCATAGTTCTATCGATATACGCTGATGATGTTCAGATCCGGTTAAGTTGCAGACTAGGATTAATTAAAAATGGAGCTTTGTTACTTAACGATGATCTTAATAAAATCATGTTATGGTCAGAAAAAAATGGTTTAAAACTAAACCCTACTAAATCTAAATGTTTAGTTATTTATAAGCATGAGCTAGATATGAGTTATTTCACTCCCATTCACATCGGTAATACTAACATTGAATATGTTGAAAAAGTAAAAAACTTGGGAATCTGGTTTCACCACATCACCACATCCAAACAGTAATTGGCAAAATTTACGGTTGCCTTCGGTATTTATCTTATTCAAAGCAATTCACCCCACAGAACATAAGATTCCGGTTAGCAAACACTTAAATTTTGCCGATAATCACATATGGCGTACAAATTTTCTATTGCTTAAGTTCCGTGTCTAGAAGAAATTTGAACGTAGCTTTTAATAATATTATACGTTATGTTCATAATCTCAAACGTTTTGATCATGTTTCTAAATACAAGGAAAATTTACTAGGATGTACTGCAAACGCATACCTGAGTACATTGCCTTAAAAACTCTAAATAATGTGGTCACTAAAAGCGATCGGCTTTACTTATACAAAAAATTGATTTTTTCAAATTCAACTAGAACGTTTACCTTTATTCAGCCAACATATAAATGTTTAGCAACTAAGCGCCAATTCTTTGTGCATGTTGTCAGACTATGGAACTCACTACCATGGGACAATAGAAAACTACGAGGTACTTTGAAGTTTGATAAAATGATCTTTAGGTATTTGACTAACAACCCTGATTTTTCTTAAAATTGTATAGATGAAAATAAATTAAAACAAAATAAACTTGATTATATATTTATTAAAATCTTAATTAATACCCATTATTCAAATTTACATGAAACTAGCTGCTCCGCGTGAATATCAGTTATTGCGCAGTACATGCAAAATTTCTTCATAATCGAAAGTTTCGATATTAAATCGTCAATGCTGGCTACTTTTATCTACTTTTCACCTTACCCGCGACCAATTTCAATTCTGTTTTCAAAATTAGGTACATTCCCGTCTCCTATTGAAAGTAACCTTAAAGGAAAATTTTTACTGCTTCCACCGAAATGCGCTCTCTAAAGAATTGTTTTGTTATATGTAAGGTCGCCGACTAAAACGTAACGCGTGTGTTCGCGTTACGAACAGCGGGAATACGTTAGAAAATTCCGTTAAGGCCGGAACTCACTGTAAATTTCGGGGAAATGAAACGCGTTGTTCCGGTATAGGTTCAAGGTTCAAATCACATTTATTACACAAGTGTTTGTTCTTATATACAATATTATTGTTGTTTACATAAGCCCTTTGACATTTGTCTTCTTCTTCTTCTCTTGTTCTTCTTCATAAAACTTCGAGGTATGTTTGATTGTGCGTAACTTGTTGCACATCGAACAGCGTGTTTATTTTTTTGGCAGCTTTATTGCAACTGATCATCTTCGTTTTATTTTAACAGAATTACACTTTACAGAAAGTAAAGTAAGTAAAGATATAAGATAAGATAACTTAACTAATGTATGACATTTCGATATCATACGATTATTCCTTATGCAATTTAAAATGATTGTGTGAGTGCATGTAAAGTGTGTGCCGGGTGTTACGATTTTTAAGTTTATTTATTATTGTTTCTTTAGAAAATGATCTTCTACATATAAAACTTCGATATGATATGAAAAATAAGGTGTCCTCTATAGCCTAATCCTGATTTAAAAAATTAAATGTTTTTTTTTCCAAATCAAAGACCACACGACTACTCTTGTTTCTTTTAACAGCGTGCTCACTAAAGAGATACGCTCTAGTTCCCCTAACTATCAACGGTAACGTTTATACATGGGTTATAACATGGGTGATTCTACCCATGATTTTATTACAACTTCTAATATGTGAACCTCTACAGAAGCTCTATAAATCATGGTTTACAGAATCAGTAATTTAACACAACGGAATTTTGACAGTAAATAACCCCCTGAGTACTTTTGCTGTAGAACAGAATACGCTTCAGACATGGTACTTTCCCATTGGCAGCGGTCTGGTATCGCAGTCTGTATCTGTAATGCGCACATTTATGTTAACCTACACACATAGATCCATATTTCATATGTCCTATACCTCTATCTATACAGCACGCTGTCAGCGCGATCATCTTCGTGCTAACTGCGTGCAAATTGTAGTTGAGCAAATAGTGGTTGAATGAATGTGAAAAACACCACTCAGATCGTGTCAATTTCAGCTAGAACTTTATGAATTAAAAAAAACTTTCAATCGGCTTTATTCCTCTTGCTTCGTCTACTAATCGATATTTTTATTCTTATTTTTTCTTACTGCTTTCACTAAGATCTACAAAACTGCGTTTTCGGATTTTTGAAATTCGCATATCGACGTTTTATCGTTTTTGGCCAAATGCTCCAAAACTATTGAGGCCAGAATGCTGAAATTTTTTTTTTTTAATGTACTCATCGAAGTCGATTTTTTATAATTTTTCCAGATTTTTTGGGGAAGTGGTATGAAAATTAAAGGCGGGATTAGCTTTTCGACTTCTTACAGAACCATAAAAATTATTATTATATTCGTTAACTTCTTGTATCACAATGTCCAAAGAATATAGCCATAAACTTTCCCAGAAAGCCAACAATAATACTGGTGAAAACTGCATGAAAATCCGTTCAGTAGTTCCGTTCAGTAGAGCGTTTAAACAAAAAAAACTCTTCACCTTTATATATTAGTATAGATATAGATATAGATTATTGTAAAATAAGAATATCTTGATATATCATTAAAATAAGTTAATTGTTAAATAAATTGAATTAATTAAACTCTTGCATTAAATGAAGTCTATTGCAAAAGATATTGAAAAAAAAACACTTAAATTCATTATAGTTAAAAAAAAAAGAAGCATTGAAACCATGTAGGGAGAGTTGGGGCACATTGATACGCTCAGAAAGCGCCACCATCTTACCAGTAATAAGAGTGCAATATATGTTTTTCTATTCTGTGAATTTCTAGCTCTCCTGTATACCTCAAAAAATTAGGTATCAAACTGCCCCATTCACGGGGCACATTGATACAGGACGGAGGCAGTTTGATACATAGCCAAATGATCAGTAATTATGGAGAAATCTCAGTTAATCAAATAGTGGTTTTTATTAATTTATCTCTATTTAAATGCAAACGTCGTGTAGTCTGGAACGCAAGTGCGGCGAAGGCGGTTTCGTCAGGAAGAGCGTTACAACTTGATGTTTGGATTTTACTATTACTTGCAATTTTTGCATACTTTTTAGGCCGTTCGTACCCAAAAATTCAAAAATCAAAAATTATTTCAAATTAAATTTAATTGCAGCTTTTCTAACTAATAATTTGCCTTGCAACCTTCATATATTGCAAAAGCCCCAGGAACTTCATCGATTTTAGTACATCTAATTTTTTGATTGTATGTTCGCATCATTTTGCCTTTAAAAAAATTCAAAATTAGATTTTACCCACGGTACAGACCAGTGTACAGACATACAGGCAATATATTCCGTACGTGTCAAAATATGTAAACAACAAAAAAATCCAAGATGGCGGCATTTTGAGATGGATTTTTCCCTGTGACGTTCGTTTTTCATTATGAGGTGCAAAGTTTAATAGCACTTGGAAGACATGTAGAGTAAATTTCAATATAAAGTGCGTTTGTTGCACAATTTTACTTGTGCTTACTATTTTAACTTGGTAAATAGTTTATTACATTTTTGTTGTATTATTTCAACAAAAAAGAAACATTATATACATCATTAATAAACCTTTTATTTTATTTTTATTTAAATACTCAGATCTTATTATGAACATTTTTAAAATAACAAAATACAATAATGCAATAATAAGCTACAATTTACTATAAAATGATCTTGCACATTTTCCTTTTTCTCATTGTTAAATTATCTGAAATTTCATTGTTTAAATTTATAATTCTAAAGTACATGGGAGAACGAAAGAAAATCTCTTTAACTTTTTTCCTGATGAAATACCGTCGGCCAAACTAATAAAATTTTTTTAAATGATTTAAAAATTGCTTCCAATATTACCATGTTCAATACCTTTTCATCCGTTGATTGGTCCATGTAAATGATGACTCTTAATGAACTACAAGATCCGGGTTCATTCTATGGCAAATATATTCGGCTTAGTGCTCCGAACCGTCGTATTACAAACATACCAATTTTTCTGCCGGCTCTTAACCAGTTTCTTTTCCCGGGTGTATAATCCGGAGCAGATTGCTACTGCTTAGCCCACTCTAAATGCCCGGATAGTAAAAGATATTGCTTTATTCCTTGTAATCTGGAAAATACCTCTGTACCTATATAATATTATTCTAAATTAATGACGTGCAGTCCCTATCGTCCCTTCATAAGGTGAAACAAAGTGGTGGAATGAATCAATCGGTTTCTATAAAACAGGGGAGGGGTGTAATCTCTTAACCAAGACTCCGGTATAGCTGTAAGAATTCGTGTTTTTAACATATATTATTTAAAAAGGGCGCATAGTATTTTTCAATAAAAATCTAAAGCTAGGCATAAGCAGGAAATACTAAAGTGTAGGGCTTAAACAATATAATTACTGGGGCTAGGTAATGTTGGTTGTTCTGTTTTTTTGGTTTCATGCTGATATTTTGATCTACATTTTCAACTATAGGTATAGGAGTAAAATCAATAAAATAAGCCATTATTAATATAAATAATGAATATATTTGTTTTGCACAACAAACGCACTTTTCTCAAAATGTTGAGAACAAACTCTAGACGTTTATTTTGCCTTTTTGGCGGTACAAAAACACCCACTGCTTACACACATTTTTTTTTTAATTATTATTCTGACCTTGACTTACTTGTTGACAAGTTAACTCAAGTCCTTTGTAATGCGTTGTCTGCATCCTGTCCTATCACCAGATCAGGCCGGAAATCTCGCCCACCATGGTGGAATCGGGAAATTGGACTCCTAAGAAAAGAATGTCGTGAGCTTTTTAACAAAGCTAAGTTCTCTCGTCAGGCAGAGGACTGGGACGCCTATAAGAGGAAGCTAGGCACATACAAAACGTTCCTAAGGAAAGCTCAACGTACATCCTGGAGGCTCTTCTGTGAGAAAATAGAATGCATCCAGGAGGTGTCCAGGCTCAGGATGGTCTTGTCCACCACCCCACCGAACCCTAGTCTTCTCATGAAAAACGATGGCTCATGGACCATCTCCTGTAAAGAGTCCCTTGAGCTACTAATGGACTCTCACTTTCTAGGAAGTTCTGTAGATCGAAACAGAGCTCCCACTCACCTGCCGATATCCGGATCCTCCGAATGGGTGACAGAGAATGGCATAATGTGGGCTGTCAACTCATTCGAGCCCTAAAAAGCAGCGGATCCTGATAGCATCTTCCCTGCTGAGCTTCAGCAGTCCTTGGACCTCATACTTCCCTGGCCCTCATACTTATCTTCAGGAGTTGTGCGGAACTGAACCATATCTCTAGATCATGGACAGAGGTAAATGTGGTCTTCATACCCAAAGAAATCGCTAGAGCGTAAGGAATTCACGCTCGCAGCGTTCATCGACATTGAAGGCGCCCTTAACCACATCGAGAGAGAGAGACTGGGTGTGGCCCCATACGTTTGTGCAATAGTTGACAGACTGCTGTTAAGCAGGGTCATCAACTCCAAATTGGGTGGAGCAACTATCCGGCGTTATGTGAGCAGAGGCACCCCTCAAGTTGGGTTCTTCTCCCCTTTACTATAAAACATTGCGGTAAATGAGCTGCTTTGTATCCTTGAAAGGGAGGGCTGTACTGTTGTCGCCTACGCAGACGATGTTGCAATAACCATCTCCCGAAAATACCCTAATACGCTTAGTGAACTGATTCAGAATGCCTTCTCCAAGTTGGAAGCATGGGCCTTAGAATCCGGACTCGGGGTAAACCCCCAAAAAACTGAGCTCATACTCTTCACTAGGAAGTACAAAATCCCTCGCTTCGACCTTCCCCGACTCTTCGGGACAAGCCTCTCCCTAACGGATAAGGCTAAGTATTTCTTCATTATTGATCACAAGCTAAGCTGGAAACCCAACATCCTTGAACGGGTCAAAAAGGCCACAGCGGCTCTCTACTGCTGTAAGAGAGCAATCGGATGTAAATGGGGTCTAAAGCCTCGTATTGCCTATTGGCTATATACCTCCGTTGTACGACCTATACTACTGTACGGAGTCGTAGTATGGTGGAATGCTCTGGAAAAGGGCAAACTTCAAACTTCTTAGCCGTGTGCAGAGATCTGCCTGCATATGTATCAGTGGCGCAATCAGGACCACATCCACAGCTGCCCTAGAAATCCTCCTTCACCTGCCACCCCTAGATATCTTCGGCAAGCAGGTCGCAGCCTGTGCAGCAGTAAGGATCAGAGCCGCGCAATCGTGGCCTTCTAGATTCTCTACCATTCTTGAGTCTATAGATCTCCCCTTCAGAACTGTTTTCAAAAGAAGCTTCTCCTTCAGCCTGCCCTCCAGATCAGACTGGAGAGAAGGCATACCTATAAGAAATGAATCTCTGGTGATCTACACCGACGGAACAAAAACTGAATCCGGAGTCGGTGGAGGGGTCTTCTCCGAAGACTTAGGAATCCAGATCTCATTTCGCCTTCCCAACCATTGCAGCGTATTTCAAGCGGAGGTAATTGCGATCAAGGAAGCCTTGTCGTGGCTAAAGTACAACGTCTGACTGCCTGTACATATCTATCACGATATGTACAGGCAGTCAAGCTGCGATAAAATCCCTCCACGTGGTATCATAATGGGCCTCATCTGGCCTAAGTGCTTGGCTGCCTTGCGCAGCCCACCACACAACCTACCTACCTACACATATTTTTCCTTTTTGGAAACGAATGAAATGAAATATCCCCATTAAAGTTTTTGTTCTGATTACTTATATATTTTTTTTTTATATTTATTCGATATATTCCAATTGATTTCAATTTTGATTTGTTGTTTAAAATAAACCTCCAAATTATTTTGGTCTTCTCTATCTCAGTAACTCGCCATATTGGCAAAAAATGGCAGCAGTGTGTGAAGTTTGTGCGTGGAGTATATTACCTCTGTCCATATACCATGGGTTTTACCAACTTATGACGATTTGTGAACACATTGATACATATCAAACTGCCCCGAGTTCGTCTGTATCAATGTGCCCCAACTTACTCGCAAACAATAAGCACCAATTGTAACTAAGACAATGTTCATTAAAGCTTTTTAAATGAAAATCCTATTGAGAATAGCATATTCTTGCCATATAACATTATATACAATTTTTGACAGAAATATGGTAATACCAAAGCATACTCGAGAAGCGTCAAAATGACGCTTGTGTGCACCGCTAGCGAAACCGCCGCTTTCGCTGAAATCTGCGAGCATTTTTTTCCGCAAACATGAAGAAAAACTATGTATGTATATATATATATATATATATATTATGTATGTATATATATATTATACTAATATATAAAAGTGAAAAGTTTGTTTGTTTAAACGCTCTACTGAACGGAACTACTGAACGGATTTTCATGCAGTTTTCACCAGTATTATTGTTGGCTTTCTGCGAAGGTTTATGGCTATATTCTTTGAACATTTTGATACAAGAAGTTAACGGTAAAAAGAGATTTGTGAATAAAGTCGAGAAATGGCAACCTTCTAAGGCGGGCGCTGTCGAAACAATTAAAGATACAAAAAAATAATGTATGGAGGAATTGAGCGCCTCAAAAAGTTCTAAAAAAAAAGTCAGCGACAGCATATGTATGTCTATCTTTTAAGGTAGATCCACAATAATAATTTTTATGGTTCTGTAAGAAGTCGAAAAGCTAATCCCGCCTTTAATTTTCATACCACTTCCCCAAAAAATCTGGAAAAATTATAAAAAATCGACTTCGATGAGTACATTAAAAAAAAAAAATTTCAGCATTCTGGCCTCAATAGTTTTGGAGCATTTGGCCAAAAACGATAAAACGTCGATATGCGAATTTCAAAAATCCGAAAACGCAGTTTTGTAGATCTTAGTGAAAGCATTAAGAAAAAATATGAATAAAAATATCGATTAGTAGACGAAGCAAGAGGAATAGAGCCGATTGAAAGTTTTTTTTTAATTCATAAAGTTCTAGCTGAAATTGACACGATCTCAGTGGTGTTTTTCATATTCATTCAACCACTATTTGCTCAACTACAATTTGCACGCAGTTAGCACGAAGATGATCGCGCTGACAGCGTGCTGTATAGATAGAGGTATAGGACATATGAAATATGGATCTATGTGTGTAGGTTAACATAAATGTGCGCATTACAGATACAGACTGCGATACCAGACCGCTGCCAATGGAAAAGTACCATGTCTGAAGCGTATTCTGTTCTACAACAAAAGTACTCAGGGGGTTGTTTACTGTCAAAATTCTGTTGTGTTAAATTACTGATTCTGTAAACCATGATTTATAGAGCTTCTGTAGAGGTTCACATATTAGAAGTTGTAATAAAATCATGGGTAGAATCACCCATGTTATAACCCATGTATAAACGTTACCGTTGATAGTTAGGGGAACTAGAGCGTATCTCTTTAGTGAGCACGCTGTTAAAAGAAACAAGAGTAGTCGTGTGGTCTTTGATTTGGAAAAAAAAAACATTTAACTTTTTAACTCAGGATTAGGCTATAGAGGAACACATTATTTTTCATATTATATCGATATTTTTCATATTATGTAGAAGATCATTTTCTAAAGAAACAATAATAAATAAACTTAAAAATCGGAACACCCGGCACACACTTTACATGTAGCAGTAAACATTTTTCTTTAAGGTTACTTTCAATAGGAGACGGGAATGTACCTAATTTTGAAAACAGAATTGAAATTGGTCGCGGATAAGGTGAAAAAGTAGCCAGCATTTACGATTTAATATCGAAAGACTACCTAGATACAGTCGAAGTAGAGAAAAAAACTACATTGGCAGTTGCAACAGTAATTGTTGACGAAATTAACGATCTAATTTTAACGAAACTTCCAGTGTTCCTTTATTATTTATGTTCCGTTCCGTACCATTCCATTTAGTCGATTTAAAAAAAAAAATAAATAAAGGTGATGAAACCGCAGTCCGCAGCTATGTTATAACAGTTTTTGAAGAACCTTTGCCCGTCTGTCTATCTCTAACGCTAAACTACCGATTTCGATTATAAAGAAATTTAGCATGTACTGCGCAATAACTGATATTCACGCGGACGAGGTCACGGGAGCAGCTAGTTTGATATAATAAACGATTGGGAAAACTTTGGGGCGTTTGTCTCGTAAAAGGGGAAGTGTTGCGTTCTCTCACTTTGGAAAATTAAAGTCCCATAGGGGAGCTATCACTATGCCAAATTTCTACTTAATCGATGACCCCAAGTTCGTACACTCACCTTAAGAGTATACCACATGCATAAAAGCAAAACAAACTAAAAACAAAACTAAGGAAAGCGGTACACGCGCGAATAAGCTTTTGGAACTAATATATTCAGATGTACTCGGTCCGTTAAGGAGTAAATCACCTTCTGGTGCTATATATTTATTATCATGTGTTGACGACAATTCGCGAAAAGTTTTTGTATTCCCACTTTAGCATAAATCGGAAAATAAAATTTGTAAAATTTAAAAAAATTAAAAACATGTGTGAGAAGTTCTCACACATGGTTCTCACTGAGAACCAATGCACATCTAAGCCAAAAATATTACGCACTCATAACGGCGGAGAATACATCAACAACAATTTCAAAACCTTCAGGCCACCAAGGTTGCTAGTAACTTTGGGAATTTTCGTTTTTTGCCAAACATTTTTAGTTTTCAAAAAGTCGCTGATTTATCTAACAGCTTTCGTAGCTTCGTTTGTGGTAAAAAACTGCTCCACACCTGAGCTGAAAGATGTTTTGATAACTTTTCAGATTTTCGAATCCATTGCAAGCTTTAAAAAATTTTACTTGCACCGCACCATACCATAAAAAGTAATTTTTGTAAGAACAATGTTATTTTATACCTTACCTAATACCTTAGGCCTAATAACCCTTCTTTTTAAGACGGATGGCTCTAGATTATCATATGTCTGTAGCAAGATATCCAATCCCCTTGATTTCACTTGACAGCGTTTTTTATGCAATTGCTGTCTATAAATACGTGAGCTGCCAATTGGTTCCTGTTTAAGGTTATTCTTTGCAATCACCATTTTTTTTTTTTTGCAAGTTTTAGGCTTATTTCAATGCAAATATCTACGAAAAATGTTTCTATTGTAATTGCAATGAGCTTTTCACCCCCTGTTACTATAAGAGATAACAAATTTAGCCTATTTATATTAATTAAAACAATTGATTTCCTACTTCCAAAAAGTAGCGTCCTTCCGCACTCCGTACATTCGCGTGCGCGAATCGGCTCAGAAGCCCAAATAAGTGTGCGTGTAAAATGTTGCTGAGCGGTTTTCCAGCCTGGGCTGGGTATCTTGTATAGGTGATTTGTGGCTGAAACTGAAAGAGCTCATTCCTGAAGACGTAAGCACTATACTAATGACATGGCAAATGACTATATTTTGCGACAGTAAAGGTGCCGCACAGATCGCGAAAAATAATTCCTACTCTTCACGTATGAAACATGTCGACATTAAGGCAAAATTTATCCGTTCGAAAATAGAGAACAAAGAAATTGAGCTAGAGTATGTACCAACTTACCAAATGGTTACTGACTTATTCAGAAACTTCTTCAACTTTTAGAAAAAATTGGTTTAAATTCAATGTTTTTTTTAATTATAAACATTTTGTGAATTAAAAACTGCTGCTACACAAGTCGTTAGTTTTACCAATACTCGCATAAAGGACCGCTAGGGTGCTTAGCCAAAAGAGAGCGTTCGAGAGAAAAGTCTTACGTCGGCCTGCGATAGGTGGAAGTGATTGCTGCAAGACGCCCAGATCGAACACCGGCCACGAATAATCTATTCATTCTTAATGTTTTCAATTTTCATTGTGTGAGTTATTATTATTTCTCTATAATGACAATATGCAAAGCAGCATTGAAAGCTGGAGCTCTCAAGAAAAGTCTAAATTCCCAAGTCGGTTTAAGTTTTTCGGAAATGGTTAAGCCTCTCGAAATTACCACAACCAATTTTCCAATTTTCCTAATTTGCTCTATGAAAACAATACAAACGGATCCAAACAAATCAGCTGAACAAACTAAACCGAATACGGCGATAGGGAAATTTTGGTTTTTGTCATGTCTGCCAACTTCGAAAGTAAACGTCAATTTTTTAGTTTAAGCACACAATTACAAGCGTTGGCTTCGAGAGTCAAGTGATTTTAGTTTTCTTCAGTAAGATGTTTTGAGTCTATTCGAGGGATTTTTGTATGAAATTAAAGAACATCTGGAAAAGCAAATCAACGAATGAGTTCCAGGTTACATAGAAGTGTGTTAAGTAAATAATAAAACATTCTTGATTTGTGTTCTTCGAAGATCAACAAGTCACATAAGCTGTCGACTACTGACGTGTCTTTTCTCGCCAATCGTGGCTGGTATCGAATAAGTTAAAATTCATCTCAAATTTTCTGTGATAACGGAAATTAATGCGAACACTCGGTGAAGAATAACAATGACTGTCCGACGGAGAATCGATAGCGCGGATAGTGCTGGAGGTGGGAGCACCGATGACAAACGCAGCCTTTTGGATGTCGATCATGAAGAAGTGCATGAGAAAACAGATTTACGTGGTGACAAGGGCAACATTGCTATTCTGCTATTCCTGTATGTCCTCCAAGGCATACCACTGGGTTTGATATCGGCAATCCCAATGTTGCTGCAGAATCGTGGAGCGAGTTACAAGCAGCAGGCAGAATTCAGCTTTGCTTACTGGCCGTTCAGTTTGAAGCTCTTGTGGGCTCCGATTGTGGACTCGCTCTATGTTTCGCGGTTTGGCCGAAGAAAGTCTTGGCTTATTCCGACGCAATATCTCATCGGATTATTTATGCTGCTGCTTTCGGTGCATGTGGACAAATGGCTTGGAGGAGACGGCGCGGAACCAAATGTTCCGCTTTTGACCGCAATGTTTTTTGCACTAAATTTTCTTGCAGCCACCCAGGACATCGCCGTGGATGGGTGGGCACTGACCATGCTCAAGCGTTGTAATGTGGGATATGCATCAACTTGCAATAGCGTAGGTCAAACTGCAGGATATTTCCTTGGTTACGTCGCTTTCATTGCTATGGAATCAAAGGAATTTTGCAATACTTATCTCCGCACGGCTCCCAAGGACGAAGGAATGGTGACGTTGCCAGAGTTTCTTTGGTTTTGGGGTTTGTGCTTTTTGGTTGCAACAACATTGGTTGCAGTTTTCAAGAAGGAGCACGGCGATGACACCGATCAAAGATACACCGACCATCCAGAGCTGAACATCAAGGAGAGCTATAAGATTCTTATTGATATTGTTAAAATGCGACCGATACAGATCCTTGGTATAATCTTGCTCACAGTGAAGGTGACATTTTCCGCGTGTGATGCTGTTACTTCGTTAAAACTGATTGATGCCGGTGTGCCAAAGGAAAAACTAGCTCTTCTCGTCATTCCGATAATTCCGTTACAGATAATTCTTCCATTGGTGGTGAGCCGCTATACCCATGGCCCGAAGCCGATGGATATTTACGTCAAAGCGATTCCATATCGAATTATGTTCTCGTCCACAGCAACGCTGATCGCGTTCTTTACACCTCATATGATATCCGGTGGGACAGTTCCCCTATACTACTACATTCTGCTTGTCGCGAACTATGGAGTCTATCAGGTGTTCCTCTACTGTATGTTTGTTGCCGTGATGGCGTTCTTTGCGAAAATCTCTGACCCCGCAGTAGGAGGCACTTACATGACACTCCTAAATACGGTGGCAAATTTAGGTGGAAACTGGCCGAACACTGTGATACTCTGGTTAGTGGATGTTCTTACATGGAAGGAGTGCAATGGTGGGGATGAATCCTTGTCCTCTAAGAACCGATGCCTCAACAAGACTCAACGGGAGGTTAGTCGTAGGCATTATGTGTGAGCTAATTTTCCCTAATATGTTTGTTGGTTTTTTTATCGTTACAGAAATGTATTGGAGCAGGAGGTCGCTGTGATATTGTGTTTGACGGGTACTACATTGAAGCAATCATTTGCGTAATTTACGGATTGGTGTGGCTACATTTCGGCCGAAAGTGGATAGCATATCTACAAAACTTACCCACTCGGCAGTGGCTGGTGATAAAAACGCCTGCAAATAGCAAAGGTGAAAAGAAAAGATAGCAATTCATTGTGTGAGGCTTGGAATATACACGTGTCATCCTTGCGAGTCTTTCCGCTTTTCCACATTTGCCGAGTAGCTGTCTTAGTTCTATTTTTGTTTTCGTTTAAATTGATCTTCTCTTAAAGAGATAAAATGTGTTTGATTAGTGCAATTATTTTTATTTTTCTTTAAAAAAAACTATTTTATATATTTGCCTGTTGCCCCTGTGAGAGGGAACTGTGCTAAATTATCACTTAACGTTCCAATTAATTATGATATCAAATTATTCCGAAGCCATCAATATTTAATCGTATTGTTTTATTTTTTTTTACAATAATTAGTGTGAATCCAGTGAAAAGTATACTGTCTAAAATTTGTTTTATTTTGGTTGTTGTTACCTTGTTTCTAAATTACACGGCGTCGAAACAGCAAAACAATTGAAAACGCGAGACAATTGAGATTTGAACCCAATATTCTCAAAAAAAAAAAAACAAAATGCAAACCCCAACATAGTCGACAATTGAACCCAGCACTCTCTGAATGACAGCAGCGATCACACCCACTATTCTGTTGCCACTTCGAGTTTTGACGTTTCTTTTTTAGTATATAAAGCGTTTGAGAAAACTTTGCGGTCTCTCAATTTGGGAAATTCATATCCCATATCGGAGCTATGACTATGCCAAATTTCATCAAAATCGGTGACCCGGAGCCTAAATTCCATATCGCGAAAATGAACACAACAAGCTGCACAAGCCCAGTTTCTCGGAGACACATTTGACATTTCAACAGGATCCATTAACACCCATTTACATTAAAACATTGGATCGGGGAGCAAAATGTTCAATTACATCAAAGATCACCACATTCATCAGACCTGAACCTTATTAAAAATATTTGGGGTGGTTGGTTCGAAAAGTCTACGCTTCGTGTGTTCTTAGGCATCAGGGGTTCTTTTATAGGACTAAGTTTTTTATACTACTGTTGTCTATATTTAAAACTCGTTGCTTTTCACATAAAACGTATTACTCGGCTTAATAAAATTCTATTTACATATCCCAAGGCTTGGCTGACTAAATTCCTTTAGTTTTTAATTTTAAATTTTGGTTGCACCTGTCCTAGTATACCTAGTACAGTTCTTAGCAAAGTTTTTTTTGGATATATACTTCATAACCAGTGTTTTTCAGTTCCCTGCAATATTATTACAGAGGTTCAAATTAATACAGCAGTTACGAAGTACTTATCATTAACATTTAAAGTCGATGCATTACAATTATTACATTATTATATTAAAAACATTTCTTTTTTGTTTAAACTGTCAAATCAGCTAATCTCCTTTGTAGTTGTCTTCTGGAAATTTTTTGGATAGATAAAGGTTTAACTTCGTCCTTATCATCGTGTAATAAAATTTTTGTGATATTTAATACTTGTTTTTTTCATCTTTTGGTTGATAGTGGGCATTCCCATGTCGCGATGAATGTCAGCGTTGGTTATATACCATTTCGTATTAGCTATTGTACATACGATCCCGGATTGCTGTTTTTATATTACATTTTTTTATGTTCCCTAAAGTTGGATGCCGTAGGTCCAGACTGATTTGATTATAAACTTGTGAAGCAATAATTTGTTAGTTAAATCACTTTGGAGTTTTTTTTTTTTTGAGTAGCCTTTCATTTGATAGACTTAATAGCTTAAGTGGAAAGGCGATCAATATCCAACCCGAATATACTTTCCACAAAGTGCTTCGTGGAAAGCAAATCGTAAATAAAAGACAAGTCGGAATATTTGAGGTTTTATGCCATTTATTAAATCTGTTCTCTTAAATAACAACTTTGAAATCAATTGCAAGAAAAATATTCTCAGTGAACTTCATTTTGATAACACTGGAGAAACGATTATTTAACAAAAATACGCTAAAAGCTGGTTTAGATACAATCGATATACATGCAACGGCTTCATTCATTTAATTTTTGTTTTAATACACTAGCATAAATTTGACTCAAAATATTTTTATATAAAAAAGGGATTAAGTATAAAGTTAAGTAATTGAAAACGATAGCAAAAAAAAATATTTTTGAATGTGAAGTAGAATGTTTTCAAATTAGTGACTTACATAACCTATACCACATGTAAAAAGAGAAAACGCAGAAACAAACCTAAACACGATTTTTGGGCTTAACAGAGGACACAGGAAAAAACGAACGTCAACAATTCCTGTGAATTGCGTTTTTTAACAAAAATACTTTAACACTCCTGCTCAGTTTTGCGCGAAATTTTGATTTTAAAAACTATTATAAAAATACTACATTCAGCTGTATATAATCTCATAAGCATCAGTTTGTTGTTCTCTGTTATCGTATGTACTCCCTGAAGATAATTTTCGTGAGGCTGTCATTTCATGGAAATTCTGCGGAAATGACACCAAAAATAGTGCTCGGCTTTAGTTTTCGAAGGCATCCGAAGCAGTATCGAAGTGTTCCTCCCACTTGTGATGGACTTCTGGGGTTAAGTTGATTATTTGACAGTGAACCGCTTGGTGTTTTTCATATTTTGGTGGAATCGCACACAAGCGGAACTTAACTTCGTCACCTGGCAGTGGTACATACTCACCATCAATACTGCAAAAAAAAAAACGTACAGACATGAATTACAATCTGACCTGTCCACTCACATCGGGACTTACTCGGAGATATGTACAAAAATATCCTCCCCACCACTGTGAGGTGTAAGAAAACCATGACCCTTGGCTCTGCTAAAGGACTTAACAATCCCAGTCTCTATAGGATTTTCTAGTGCCCGAGCAGAACTTTGAGGAGGCGGAAAGGAAAAAATCAATTCAATTACAAGAGAGTGGTTCTAGACCCTCCCATACTCACGTTGATGCGGTTCTTGTTCGTTTCGTAATAATCGGACTTGGCAATTGGAGGGTAGCACTTGGGCTGTGACTCGTCGAACGTGGGCACATGGGTGGTTTGCTTAGATTTTTCTCTGGAGTGTTTTGTGAAGACATTTTGATATCGAAGTTTTTTTTCGGTCTTTAGTTACGCTTTTAAATTCAACTTTTTAGCTAATTTTAATATGAAACGAATAAGAAACACGGTCGTAATCGTGTCGTAGCGCACTAGAAAGTAATACCTTAAGAAGTAAGTAGAATAAACGAATTGCCAAAGAAAAACGCTTTCAAGTGAAACCAATCGGTAAGCCAAGAGTAAAAAAAATTTGCTTGCCAACTTTCGATAGGACCTTTTTTTCTTTTTTAATTTTGACAGGAGTGAATTAATAGGGAGACGCCAAAGCATTTGTGAGGTTTGATGGTTCGATTAAAATGCCGGTAGGAATTTTTTTATTTTCTAACTAACGACATCTGTGTTGTGAAAATGTAAGTAGTGTACTCTTAAGGCTTTTAAGCCAACCTTTAAGAAGCAGAGGTGGGCAGGGGCTACTATACGTATGAAACTGCGTTACCCGCAAGGGAAGCAGCCGAGGAAGACGACCATCTCCTTAGATCTCTAATATCCTATTTCGTAAAAAAAATGACACTCTACCACATTAGATGAATGATCTCCAAAGCATTTTCGCCTTTTTACTGGCGAAATTGAGGTCTTTACCCTTTTGGAAGCACTACCCATTGTGCTTTGTGCCACACCATTGTGCTTGAACCTCTGCCCGTTGCCGGTCGGACAAATTGTTTTCAATTCAATAACTTCTAAAAAAAAATAATATATCCCTCCTTACAAATGTCATTGTAACACATATAAGATATAGCTAACAGCGTCCTCTGTGGAGATTTTTTGTGTATGTCAAATTGTGTCAAATCCATAATTTAATTGTCAATAGTGTTTTTAAACATACGCGGTAAATAGTAAAGACGAAGACGAAGTTTTCAGAACAAAAAATCTTCTTGCGGCGCAAATGGGCATAATCTGACTGAAAGGAATCAAATTAAAAAAATAAGAAAATCACCATGCTATGTTAAACATGTTGAGACACTTTGCAAATCAAAACAATGAAGGTGAAGAGATAAGCGACTCGGACAATGAAGCCAATGAGATTCCGCTTATTAATCGGGTTCAAGTAGAGCCAAATATTATAGAAACGGAACCCTTAGAGGCTGTCGTTCAAGCACCTGAACGCCTACCTCCTAGTCGTGAGTATATTTTATCTCCTTATTAGTGTACATTTTTCGATGAAACTTCTTTATAGAACCTAATCCAGATAACATACCGGAAGACACAGCCCCAATAGATGTAAGTCTCCCATCACCATCTCCTGCGAAAAAACGTAAACGCCTTTCGCAGGGCCATACTCCGAAGTTAAAAAAGTCTTTTGACGACGATGACAACGAAGACGATGGCCTTACCTGCCCAATCTGCCTGGACAGTTGGGAGATGTCTGGCGAACATAGGTTGGTGTCGCTCAAATGTGGGCATCTATTTGGAGAGTCGTGCATTCGTCGCTGGCTCATTGAATCTGCACGTAACGGTGCAAAGTGCTGTCCACAATGTAAAAGCAAAGCGATTACCAGGGATATCAGATGTCTGTATGCGAGACGCATACGCGCACTGGACCGAAGTGAAGAACATAAGCTACGAGAACAATTAGATCAGGAAAAGGCGAAAACCACTCGTGTTCAGACTGAGCTGGCTACCTTAAAAATGAGCTACACTATGATCCTGCAAGAGGTTCAGAAACTTGCGGGCGACAATGAGCGCCTAAAGAACACTCTCCGACAAGGTAGTGGTAACTTGGACTTCAGTGCTAAAACATGCTCTGTTGAGGATATCTCACGGTTGCGAGCCTACAAGTTATTTATGGAAAAGAACATAGAAATAGCTAAAGAGCCAGGCTGCCGCGTTATGATATACTCTCAGAATTTCCTTAATATG
Source organism: Syritta pipiens (assembly GCA_905187475.1). Lineage (NCBI taxonomy): Eukaryota > Metazoa > Arthropoda > Insecta > Diptera > Syrphidae > Syritta > Syritta pipiens. The sequence goes on along the minus strand of LR994574.1, from coordinate 32,404,566 downwards.
ATGGTGTCACAGAAATCATCTCAAAATCTCTTTCCTGGCTACGGTCTTCGGTTTATCGATACACCTACATTTCGACCTACAACATTTCTACACACATCTGCCAAAACGGTTAGAGACATCTGCTTAAGTTCCGATCAAACGTTACTAGCCGCTGCTTCTATGGAATCTAGAGCTAAACTGTTTGACACTCGGTCGCGCACTATGGTTTCGGTGTTCACTCCTACTGATAAGCCTTTGTGGGCCTGTTCTTTAGACACAAAAAGTCGAGAAAATACGTTGTATGTAGGAGCGCAGCATGGAAACACATACGCATACGACATTCGTTTCCCTGAAACAGTAATTGAAGAGTTCAAAACGGAAGGCGATATGAGTCCAGTGATCAACATAGCTCCAATTCCTGCGACGAAACACTTTTCAAACGGTGGTTTCTTGGTATGCAAACTGCAGTCAATGTGGTTTTACGAGTACACAAGTGCGACGCAAGAAGTCGTTGCAACAAAAATGAGCATCGAGGGTCCTTTTATATCGATAACATATGATGCGAGCAGTGAAAATCTTTTGGTGTTTGTTAGAAGTAGCACACGTTATCCACAATCTAGATATATCCTTGGTAAACTGGAGAAGATCGACGATGTTCCTGTGTTTAACGTGCGAGTATCGTTTTTTGGGTCGAAAGCTACGCCTGTGATGACAAGGTGCTCTCAGATAGCAGTGGAAAGTAATACATTGGTCGCTGGGTACATTCAAGATGCAAAGCTGTTATCGCTGTTCGACATGAAACGCGAACAGAGACTTCAGTCAATGCCAGTGCATGAGGTTGTTTACGATACTTGTGCAGTGTATGTGCCGAACAGTACATATTTGGCGGCACTAACGGAAACCAAGTGCAGGATCTACAAAGTTACTTCGTCAGAAGGCAGTCGTTAGTTGGACTTATTTTTTACTCATGTTATAAATCGTGTCATGTTAAATGTTGACGTAAGAAATATTTATAAAAAAGAAAATGCAAACCATAACTTTCAGTGTTTTTTATTTGTCTAATGGAATTTCCGAATCGGAAGGGAGAGGGAGAAAAATTAAGAAAGGACTCATTATATTGTGCTATCAGTACAGGAAAACTTTCAGCAAAAAAAAAGTCTGGTAAATTTTGGTCCTGTAATGGTCAATAATGGGAATACGCTGAACCAAATTGATACAAAGTTTTTTAGTTCAATATAAATTTTGTGTATGCATAGCTCTAGTACCTACGTTCTCCAACGTGATACGGACGATTTCTACCCGAATGATGAGTAACCCGTATAGGCTAAACGAAACATTATTTTAGTAAAAAGAAATAGGTATAAATGACTTAATAAATGTAAGCGATCTCAACCTAACTACAAAATTTAAAATTTACTTATTATTGTATAAAACTTTAGATGTAAAAGCAATGAGATCCCACACATTTACAAAGCCAGTCAAATAGTATATTACTTGTGGCCGCAACTAAAAGAAAAATTGGTTATTAAAAAATCAGTAAAAAAAATAAAGATTTAAGTATATATAAACTTTCATATCCATACCAGGGCGTTCAATCTCCTCCAATCGAAATAGGGATTCAAAAACAAGTACCATGTACACATTCCATAGCATAAAATGAAAACAATCGCCAGATTATGCAGCATGCTGGGTGTCAACTTCTCATCTCTATTATAATAGAGTTACTTTAATTCAAAGTTTATTTGCATTCATCGTAAGATCCTTACTTTTCTATTTTATGACAGGCAATAACACCATCCGTAATGCATACAAAGCATGTCAATGCACCCGAAAATGCGTGCAGTCCAGCTCGGAAGACCCTTTGAGTCCTTGTTCTTCCATAGCGAAACAGTAGGAAATGAAATGACATAATATACTTTTCAACAAGTTTATATGTGCTCACTTATTTTTTTTAAAACTTCATGTGGTAATACCCCGCTTTACGAATCGCAATCGCAATTCGATTAATCCAATCGCAATCGCAATTCGAAGATCGAAATTTGTGAACTGACTAATGAGGATAACTCAGGAGTGTAACAAGCTCCATTTCAATTGCCTAAAATTTGCAACAACCGAAAGAAGTTTTATACAACGAAAAGTTACTTGAAGTTACTCTAATTCCTGGGTGCGTGAAGCTACGAGCGTGCCTCGTGCCTACCCACCTATCACATTATTTTCGATTAAAGCGAAGTATTACCAGAGAACATTTAAACTGATCTTACCTGGAATAAGTATATTATTATTGAAAGCAAGCTGATTGGATATTTATTTATGCTTTCAAACTTTTTACCGTCTAGTAAAAGCTTTAACAGGTCCCGGTGTCCTACAAGCATTAAAATCAAAACGAAAGTGTGTATGGCTGCGTGTAATCCAATTACTTTTGTTTGCATTATTCTAAAGCAAGTGCATCCTAAAAATAACTCGTATTTTGCATATCACATAAATAACAAATATACATCAAGCATACCCATTCCAGTTCCAAAAACAACCGCAACTAGATATAAGAAGGATTTCGTGTACTCATGCCGTTGATTGTCTTGTATTAAATTGTAAAGAATTAAGGCGATTGCCAAAACGGCAAGGCAAAAGGAATATATCAACAAAATTATTAATTTTGTTATGGTTTCTTGACGCGTCCAGGCCATTTTACTCTTGTAAATTTTTAATTTTGACACGACTCTCGTAAGACATTAAAAAAAATTATGGTTTCCTTTTTATTTTGAGCTCAGTCAAATGAACAACAGTGTTTTTTTTATACTCACCTTCAGTTATGTGTTCGACGGTTGATCTTGATTGCGTTTATGCCGTCTGGAGGAGCAGATTTCAACGATGGCATGAGGCTAGTCAAGCATCTACAGATGGTCATGCTAAATATGGCTAGTTTATTAATAACGTATGAACAACGCTGTTCCGAAGAATCTTTAAAGTCCGCTTAACTTAACACATGTGAAATGGACCTACTGTTTTAATGATGGTTTCGAACGGTCAATTGCGAAAGTCGGGCTACGAAAATTGTTTATAGTGTTTACCCTGCTTAACAGTCCGACGTACTAACTCTCATCTAGGACGCCCACAAACTAATATAAGATTACTTACAATCGAAAAAAGCTTAACAAATATTAATCACTTGTAAAAGTTTTCTATTTACAAACAACATATAAAGACAAATTGTACATGTTCATATTCACAGGAATACGCAAAGAGAAAATGCCAATCATTTAACCTGTTCATTTCCCACGAACAAATATGTCATACATGTTTAAAGAAAAAAAAAATAAAATAAATTTTACTTTAAATAAATTTTATCCGAATCAGCGCGCGTAGATTCTTAATATTTTAATGTCTTCTAGTATCAGATCGACTTGTAGACTTAATAGAAGATTTTTCAGCTGATCGAGTGGGAGCTCGAGTTTTCCTTGATGTCCACTAAGCAGCTTTATTGCCGCCCGGACTCCTGCCGTATACTCCTGCTTTTGAATATGGTTGGCAAAAGTTGTGCTGTGAGTGAAGCTTCAATTTGACTTACTTTTAGAAATATATTATATCCAAAATAGATGTTTTTTTTTAATTTTCAAATCTAGGTCGGCCAGTAGATTTAATTGAAGATTTGCTAGTTATTCGTGATGGAGGTTTAGGTTTGGCTGTTGTTTTACCCAACTTTGCCTACAGGGCAAAAAATACGTTTGATATATAGAAATTAAAATGATACAAATGAACACAAAAAAGAAATGCAAAAACTACTCTCACCCTATTAATTCTTTGAGTCCTTGCCTGCAATAATTACAAATTATTACTGATCTTGCAGAAAATAAAAATGTTTTACCATAGCATTTAGTCTCCTCCAATCAAAGTAGGGATTAAGAATTATATACCATGTAAATGTACCATATAGCAAAAATATTATTATGCCCAACTGGAAAGTCATTTCCGATTCGTTGTCGGCAGTACTGTTAGGGAAATGTGTAATCAATTAGTTTTAATCAATAAATAATAGTACTTACAGGCCCATTCTTTGGGCAGTTAAAACTCCGTCCATTACACATACAAAAAAAGTCAACGCACCAATGAAGGCGTGTATTCCAGCGCGAAAGGCCTTTTGATTCGGATTTCTCCCAGCTCTAAACACTACCAAATGAAGCGCCAGTAGTATCTATTAAACATATTTGACATTAGCAGTACAAGGAAGCGGTAAGGAAGCGGACAAAAATAAGGTCACATTTTGTTTACAGTTATAGTTAGAATCAAGACCATTGCAACCCATAACCGTTGATGTTTTGAGTGAGCGGTTGTAAGCAGAGGTGATGTTGTGTGCAGTGGTTAAGCACACGGATAATTACTTTATAAATTAAAGCCACAAAAAATAACTTTAGTACAAATATAAATGCTAGCAGGATTCCTTTTCATTTTGTGTTGTTAAACAGCATGTTTGAACTTTAAGTATAAGTTTAAATTGACTTGGCCAGTAATTATAACCATTCAAATTAACACTGGCACAGCGTATGTACAGCGTGGTTTATTTGGTTATATTCGATTGCAGTTCCAAACGATGGAAAGTCGACAACAAACAAGTTTTTCGCCGCATCCATGACGTTGGCTTACTTACTTTTCACTACTGTCTGATCCAGGCAGTTAGTTTTAAGAGCTCTCAATAGAAGGCTCTGAAATGGGCCATAAACTATCTCTTGAAATTGAGGAAATTTACTTAAATAGAAGAAAAGGGTTTATTGAAAAAGTAAGACACTTCGATTAAGCGGTATGCTGTCCAATATTTTCAAAAACTGCGAGCAACTATTTGGTTTTCAGGTTTTAACTTTTATGTTTTCAATTCGAGAATCCTGATGTGTATCAAAATAGCAGCAAACGTAAACACGTTAAGCAAAGAAAGTTTTTACTACTTTTTGCTTTCCGTAGTTTCAGTTTTGTTCCCCAGTTTCAGGATTTACAATGAATTTCGTAATTTTAAATCAATATATCATAGAAACTGAATTAAATTTACACCGACAGGTGTGAAAATTGGCTTGCTCTTACTATTGCAATGCATTGCAGTGCATCATGCAATACCACTGTACAGTTTCATATGTTACTTTTAATTAAATAAAAAAAATTGCTTGCTCGGTTATAAAAATTATTTGCCCAACGTACTTATAAAGAGTATACAATTATCAATTAACGCGCCAACGGATCTGTTTTCACCTGCTGATGTTGTTGCATACATCAGTCTTCATTACCAGACTCAATTAAAGGAAATTTATTAATAACTTGTATTTAAGATTCTTAAAAATCGGAGCTTAAATATCCTACATCAGAATGGATCTTACCTGTAATATATAAATCAACATAGTGAATATACTTATAGTATACGCATGGAAGGCTTCCGAATATTTCTCGTTTGTGATATCTTCAATAACATGTTTGTGGCCAACCAGCATTAACACTATCGCAAGGACGTGGAACAAGGCGTGAAGAAGAACTAATTTCTTTTTAAGAAGTCGAAGTGTAATGCAGCCTTGAAGAAATAAAAATAACACGTTAAGTCCATTTTAAAGGAAAACAAATTATTTTACCAAGTCCAGTGAGGTAGGATGTTCCGCAAAAGTAAATAAATGATTTTGAATAGTCATCATCATCAGCACTCAAAAAAACCAGTGCTAGACTTCCAAACATACAAGCAATTGATAAGACTAACGAAAGCACTAAAATTCCTTCAGTTTTCTTCCGAGACCACGCCATTTTATTTGTTTATTTAAAAAAATCCCGATGTGCAATTTTTTTCAAATATATAGACGTCTGTCGAAAACTTACAAACTAGGTGCCTTTTTAACTCAATTATGAATTTAGAGTGTTTTCCGTTGTTTCCAATCTGAATTGAAGCAATTTACTAACATGGACCGTACAGAACATTGGGACGGCCAGTGTTGTCGTGCGATGAATCCAGACAAATTAGTTGAAATAATTAGTCTTTTAGATAAGGTTTTGTTATAATTTATTGACAATACACACCGCTAGGATTGGTTTGATTAAACTGTACAATCATAGGGTTCTACGAACTTTTAGAAACAAGCACAAACGTAGAGTGCTGTACCGTGCGATGACACTCGAAAGATGTGTACATAAATATTTTTAAACATTTAAAAGTTGATTTTTCATTACGTCACGTATTTAAATTTCATTGATTCTTTAAATACCTAGAGCAGTTCAAAATAACGATGTGACAAATAATCATTAAAAATCTGGAAAATAAACCTGTTTATTTTTGAATTATTGTTTTGTTTTTCATGTTGATGAATTTTTATAATTTTTTTAATTTTTATGAGTTCCAAGAGAGAGACAATCAAAAATCTGAAGTATTACGAGTATCGTATGTCCCAGATTTCTGCTTGTCCTATTTTTCTTCGAGTATAAATACAGCTTTGAGAATAAAACTTTGAAGAAATGGCAACATTTCTGGTTTAGCATTAGTTTGCAGGTTACAAAGCCGTGTGGACAGTATCGCGCGTTCCATAGTCTTATAGAATTCATTCAATTCGCAAGTAGTCAATTTTATGAAGCAATCATATGAACATTTAAGACTTGAGTTGAGTTAAACAAAATATAACACTACTTTCTTGTAAACAACAGCTTTATTTCCACCATCATTCGTGCATACAGAATACTTGTAAGTTCTTAATGATTTTGGAGTGTCTTGTTTTGCCTTTGCACCGTAAAGATCTACATAAAAAAAGCAATAAATTTGTAAAAAGTAACAAACCGATTTTATTACAAAGCTTTGTGCTGTTTGTAAATAGATCAAATCCAGCTTGAAGATTCACCGTCATCGTCTCTATTCATAAAATCAAGAACTTTGCCACAATGCTAAATGCCAAAGATTTTCTTTCAAAGATTGAATGTATATTTCATTTAAAAACACATTTCGAACGATACTCCACGTTGTTTATATTTGTAGTAACTTAAGATTCCAAAAAGAATCCAGCTCCCCACAGATGGATTTTGAAAAAGGGCTATATTTTGTATGAGGTTTAAACTGGGACAGATTCCAATGTACAATAAAACAAATTTCGACTGGATTGAAGATTTTTTTTGTATTTTACGTTTCATGTTTTACATGTTCATCATCAAAATGTATTTAAATATAAGATCATTTCAAAATATTAAGTATTAATTGTTTGTTTTACTTTGTAGATATAAAAAAATATAATCGTACTCTTCATTTGATTTGGTAAAAGTTTTTGTGTTTTACTTTAATTTCACGAGTTCTACATTTATGTTGTTCCTAGTATTTCATTTTTATTATTTTTAACAATTTCAAAAATAGCTAGCTTATTAGGTTATAACAAAACGTTGTTCCTATAATTTTTCTTCATAAGCATGGACATTATAGGTAAAAATATACATATATGTTTGATATAGAAATAAGTGACAAAAACAGAGTGATTAGTGACAATTGTAAGAACAACTTACGCTTTTATATATATTTGTTTTACATATACCAAAAGCAAAATAATAATAAATTACTTAATTTAATTTAGTGAACTAGAGTTTTCATTGAAACGTAACGATAAGTATGTTTACTTTTTTTTGTAAGCAACCTACGAAATAACATTTATTTATTAAAATTTAAAGAAATATTTACAGTGTTGATATAGCTCATAACAATGTTTTATGATACTCAATTTCTTCTATTTACTAATAACTAGAAATATATATATATATATTTTTAAGTATGTGAAATGTTTTACTTTTACATACATGCGTGAATGCATGGAGGAGAACAGTGCTAAACATATTCACAAAAAAAGCTATTTGTTGTCAATGATTTATTAAAGGCGTTTCATTAGTTTCATTAGTTTTTATGCTTCTTTTTTTTAATAGAAAAATACATATATTGAATTGTGATCCCTTATCTCTGACTAAGTGAATAAGACTATATTCTTTAATTTTATTTCTAATACAAACGTAATAGTCATCAGCTTGGAATGTCTCTTAGCGAATTTTTTGTAAAGCCCTTTTATAGTGTGTAAACCTTTGCGATAGGAAGGATCGTTTCCATTATCTTTTGTTGGTATTTAAAAAAAATATATATATATATTAAAGGCATATGTTACAAAAATTAAAGTGTTTCTACGATAAGTACAACTTGAAAAAAATAAAAACAGCTTTTTAACGGCCTAATCAACTCCGGCGAAGCCTTGACTACCCTCTATAGCTTTGATTAACTTATCCTTTAGCTGAAGATAGCCTTCATATGGTGGCAGATCTAAGCGATTGAAACTGTAAAAGAGACGAAAAAAGTCAATAAAAGCATATTGCTTGTGATGCTAAAAAGAGTACCATGTATGTGCTCTGGGATAATTGTTAGGTGTTCCCCATTTTTCAATCGTAAACATCTGAGGCCCATTGGAACCATATAATTCTTTAAAGCCATTCATTGGAACGCGCGAAGTGCCGGTAACAAATTGAAGAAGTCGTGAACGCATTTCATTAGAGAACGAAAGCACCGCTCTCCAGAACCATTGAATAATGATATGGTTCATATGGTAGTCGCCCTTGTATAAGGTGTTGTCTCTCCAGTCTTTTACATCAATATTTTGTATGCCGCACATAAGAAGTTCGAGCTCATGTTCGTCAAAAATTTTAAGTAAATTAAGAGGTATAATTGATCCAAAGCCGTCTTGGAAAGCTGACATCTGTTCTTTAACTCTGGACACAAATCTCCATTCGATTACTAACCTGAAATAGGAAATGTGATTAATTAATAAATGTGAACGTTTTTTTATTATGTACTAGCTGCTACCCGCGACTACGTCCGCGTAAATATCAGTTATTATTATTTTGTTCATTATTATTTATTATCTTTATTACAAACAGAAATTGTCATAACATCTAAACAACGAATTGCAACAAAATTAAATATAACAAAATTGTGATAACATTATGAATTTAGAACTCTTTGTATGAAATAGTGTAAGATACATTCATTTGCAACGACAAATGGCGAATGTATCTATTTGATAACAATAAAGGAAACAAAATGAAACAGTTGAAACAGGTTATGGGGGTGATATTAAAAAATAAAAAAAAAATAAAAATTAGTATATAGAATAAAGATTTAGATTAAAATTAAGAGATCAACAAGGAATAAAATTAATAAAAGTAAAATATATACATACTTTGGGAGAGAATCTTAAGAGATAATCCAAACAAGACCATACAAATAAGTTAAGAACACAAAAAGAGATTCAATTTCCGAAAAGCTCAGAGATAAGCCAGCCAAAAATATTTTTCAAGGAAGTTGCTTTTATTTTTTCGCATCGAAGATTTATTGGAAGTGAATTAAACAGCCGCGGCGCAGTAACAGAAAAAAAAAACGTGAAAAATTTCTTTTATTTAATATTGGGACAGACGCTAAATTTCTGGTATTCACACGCAAGTTATAATTTTCATCTGACCTAACTACATAGTAACCAGAATACTGGAAGAATACTTTCAAAAATTTATAGCAATAAAAGTGGTCGAGTTTTAAGATTCTGGAACAGTTCAAAGCTAGGTGTAAATCGGTTTACTCTGCAAATTATTCTTACAGCATGTTTTTGTTTCAGTAATAAAGATTCAATATAGCTAAAGTATGTACCACCCCAACATGAAAGGCCGTATTGCAATTTAGATTTTAGGGAGCCATTATAGACTAATTCAAAAATAGATTGGTGGCAAAAGTAACAGAGGTGGTATAACTGCTTGACAAGATTGTTCAGATACTGCTTTAGATACAAAATGTGTTTCTTACAATTCTGTTCTTCGTCCAAGGTAATGCCTAAGTACTTGTAACTATCGACAATCTCAATTATAAAGGAGTCGTCAGTACAACTGAAACTATCATTAAAATAATGGCAGTTGGTTAGTGAAAAACGGCAACAATGTTGTGAATTAAAATAAAGGGGGTAGTCATTTAAACCAGAGCTTTTAATGTTGAGAAACATATACTTGGTTTTGATACTAATTAAGAGCTTATGATGAGAAATTAAAAATGAAACACAAGATATCTGAGATTTGAAATGATATTTGTTTTAGGATAAAGCTTGTAATCTGATCGATAGAAGAAGAATTGGAAGTTTTAAGAGACATAATTATCTTATTAATTTCAAAAGACGAAAACTCTTTAAAGTGAAAATATTGTAGGTGAATAGGGTAATTTTCACAATTACAATTATTATTGGTATTACTACGAAGTGTGGGCGCCGTGGCTTAATCGTTAGTGCGTCGGACTGTTAAGCAAGAGTACCTGGGTTCGAATCCGGTGTGTGTTTTCACGGCCCCACCTCCAGCGAACGACTGACAACCCTTCTGAAGTACTTCTGTCATGGAAAGCTTTCGCAATTCACCGTTCGGAACCGGCATTAAACAGAAGGTCCCCTCCACATGTGTCAAAATTATAACGCGCACAACACAGTGGAGGCGCGAAGAAGCTAGGCTCTGGCCCTGTATGGGCTGTTACGCCGACTATTTTTTTTTATTACTACGAAGTTCATGAGTGGATTCAAATTAGAAAAATAGCCATTGAATAAATTAGCAACCCTGGGCAAAGCCCTGGTAGCTGGTGCCGTAATTTAAGATTAGTCAAGTGATTTACTTCTTGATTAATAAAGTTATAATAATAATAATAAATTAGCAACTTATAGTTTGTCAGCCACAGTGGAATTATTAGTACTTTTTATAATTTCATCATTTTTTTTATTTATTTCGTATATCATTAACTACTCCCCATTCCTTTTTCGTTTTGCCAATACTTTGGGCTAATCTATTTTTGAACTATGTATCTCTGCGGAGTGGAATATCAGATTTTAGTTCTAAGCAAATCTTCTCATAATATGTCTTTAGCCTTACGTTATTGGGATGCTTTTTGACTTTAGAATAGAGTAGAGGTAAGTTCATTCACTGCTTAACACATCTTAATTTGCTATACTTATGACCTATATGTGGACTACAGTTCGACAAATGTAACTGAAGTTTTTTGAGAAATAAGTCAAGACAAACGAAGGATCGTGGGCGCTAAAAGCATCAACCCAAAGTTCAAAATTTAATTGATGTTTCAGTCTAGGGAAGTTAGATTTCCTAAATGTTTTCGAGAGATACTGTTTTGTACGAGGGACACTACAATCTAATTGAATAGTAGTTAAACAATGGTCAGTTATTTTCAAGTCATAGACTGCTGCTTTATAATTAACGTTGTTTCTATAGAGACGTATAAATATATGATCTAAGCATGACATAAAACGAGTAGTTTATGGTTTATAACAGAATTAAAGCCATACGAAGCGAGGGACGAAAGAAACAAATTAGTATCAGCTGTTTCAGATAGAATATTAACATTGAAATCACCTAACAATATCAAGTTCTTACAATGCTGCAGTTCTAAGAACCCCAAGAATTCATCCAAAAAGACAATAAGGTAGTTATTGTTGTTGGATAAATAATATTACCATATATCAATGCTGGTTACTTATTCACCTAAATCGCGATCAATTTTAATTATGTTTTTTAATGTCGCCTACCTGACGGAATCGCATTCAAGGCACGCCTCGGAAGTCGTACTGCAGGGGACATTCGTGCCACGTGGCCAAACCATCGAAGTATGGATCTTTCCGTTCGGAGAAGAAGCTGCTCAACGTTAAGCTCTCCCCGTACTGTCGTGTTTCTCACCCTATCTCGGCGAGTAACTCCTACAACAGCACGCAGAAATCTCATGTCGGTAGCTTGTATTCGCGATCTTATTCTTTCGGTCATTACCCAAATTTCATGACCATAGGTGAGAGTTGGAACAAATACCGAATTGAACACCGATAACTTGACCTTCATCCCAAGCTCGGCCTTCCTGATAACAGACCTTCCAAGCTGCTTCAAAATTGACCCAGCTTGGCCAATCCTACAGGAAAGTTCAGTATTGCTCCTCTCATCACTCGTGAGAAAGACCCCGAGGTACTTGAACTTCTCCACCTGTTTCAATGGGACTCCGCTGACCTGCAGAGTGCATTGCACAGGCGTTCTGGAAATGACCATCACAGCGGATTTGTCCACGTTAACCTTCATCCCAGCATCAGTACAAACCTATCTAGCGCAGTTTCGCAGCTGGAGTTTTGTCTGTGAGGATGTGAGGATAACTAAGTCATCTGCAAAAAGCAGGTGACTTACCCTCAGCTCCCCCAATGTCAAACATTCTTCACCACGGCTGCGTTGTAACATCCAGTCCATGTATATAATGAAAAGGAGAGGTGACAAGACGCACCTTTGGCGAAGTCCAACGCCCACAGTAAAAGGTGTTGATTTACTGCCGTTAATCCGAACACAGCTGCTACAGTTTGTGTATAGGGACTGAATGGCCCTCAACAGAGACCCATTAATCCCATACTCCTGCAGAACACTCCAGAGTTTTCCTCGAGGAACTCGGTCGTACGCCTTTTCCAGGTCTACAAAGCAACTGTAGACCGGTTTGGCATATTCCCACGCCTTCTCGAGTACCATTCTTGGAGTGAAAAGCTGGTCGGTATTACTTCTGCCGGGTCGAAAGCCGCACTGTTCATCCCCCAACCTGGATTCGGCCATAGCTCTAGAACGCGCCTCCAACACCTTAGCATAGACTTTACCGGGGAGACTGTCTGCTCTAGTTTTCCTATCAAAGGTTATGTTTATTGAAAATCTCCAACAACAATATTGCTACTCTAATATCCCTAAAAGTCCTATCTAAAGGCTCTATATGAAGTCTATAAATCATGGAAGAAAGGATCAGTAATTTAACTCAACGAAATTATGAGATTAAAACAAAAAAGCCGGTCAAGCGTAACTCGGACACTTTGAACATATCCGTATCCTACAGACTTCCAAATCACGCCACCATCTTCCGAGCGAGAATCCTGGCCATTAGGGAGGTGTGTCGTATACTTAAGTCCCACCCTAACACAACACCAAGGCTAAGATTGGCGATCTTCGTTGTCAATCTGCCATCAAGGCTGTTTCGTCAATCTCCATAACCTCAAAATTAGTCTAAGAATGTCGTAACGAGCTAGCCGAGATAGATGGTAACGAGAAAACTGATGAACTGCCCAAACACGACGCTGCTCTCCATAGCTCGCTAGCGATGGAGGTACATACTCCACTTTGGCCAGTAAAAGTTCGAATTAAAACTAACTTCTTGGAAAGGGCTAACCTCAGATGGTCTCAGTTAACCAACTGTGCAGTATCTAAGGAGGCCGGAGTACAACATATCACGAACTAACGACCTTCTAAAGAGGATTCGCATAGACATTGCTAAAGTCGTAGCGATTACGGGTCACTGGTAGATAGGAGACCATGCAGCTAGGCTTGGGATCCCACATTTTACATACTGCCGCAGTTGTAAGAACTCGGCAGACTCAGAATCATTGACCCACTTCCTCTGCTCCTGTCCAGCGCTTGCCAGGGCAAGGCTACGGACCCTAGGCAAACCCTTTCTTGAATCTCTGCGCGAGGTATCTGATATGAACACCAAAGATTTGATTTCGTTTCTCAACGTCGCACAATGGTTCTAAGTTCTAATCTAATTTACTTTTCAATTTTCCAGAGCTGTGGTAACAAAACGGCACTTACAAGGAGAGTGCACGACCTCCGGGTCATCGATTAATTAATTATTCTTTTTATTATAATTATAATAAATTAGTCTTTCGACTAATTAATGATTCTTTTTATTATAATTATAATAAATTAGTATTTCGACTAAAAAAAAAATTAAAAACTCAAAATGGAACATCTATTTTATTTTAAAGGATTCATCGAATGATATATCACATGATTAATTTTAATAAAAAACTAAAGTACTAAAGAGTACTAAATTTTTTGCTAGTATGTAATTTTTTCTCGGAATCTTTAATGCACAATCAATGATACCCATAACCGTCAAAGTTAATAAAAGTTTTTTCGGCCCTCAGTGTCAATACTAACTTTTTCTTTAATCTATCCCTAATTCTAAAAACAACTTACGGTCTATTTCTGGGTTGCCTAGTACCAGATTCATCCAGTCCAAATTTCATCCCATAATTCCAAAGGACTTAAAAGTTATAAGCAAATATGTAAAAGACGATAGTCAGACAGACGGACACCGAAGTGATTCTAAAGGGTTTCGTTATTTCTTTAGAACGAAACCGAACATATTTATTTTTTTTTTGTATAATTTTGATATTTTAGTTTTTGTTTGTTTGTTTATTTTTAAGCGATAGTACTACAGAATGAACTAAAAAGTAACACAAATACGGTATGGAACGAAGTTAGAAAAATTGTCAATAGTAAACATGTAAGCACGGTAAATCAAGTGTCATTCAATGAAGTTGTCAATTCTAAGAGCTCACAGCAAGTTTTGGGCGTGGGGTGATAACTAAAAATGGCATATACCAGAGTGAAGGTCTTCGACAGACGATGTCAAAACCGCAAGTCTGGCAGCGATCTGTCGGGGCCAATGGTTGCAATAGTCTGCTGAAAATGTCAATTTTTTTCCGAAATCTGAATTTTTATATAACCACTTGAAAGTAGCATCAAATGAAAGAATAAACTGCCACGATTACAAAAATGTGGGTGCCAGACGTCTTAAACGCGGCCTTACCGCCACCAGACGGGCTTAAAGTATGTCAAAAATTACTTTTTTTTTGAAAATTGGTATAACCAAAAACCGATTACACCAGCAGAATTGTGAGAACGTCCTGATTACAAAAATGTGGGTGCCAGACGTCTAACAAGCTGCCTTGCCCGCCAGACGCGCAAATACAAATCTGCTTTTCTATTACAGCTATGTATGAACTGAAGGACTTCGATGTTTAATATATGTATACATAAATATGAACATAAATGGAAAATTGAATAAGAAATAATGAGGTATTAAACACTAGTCTTCAATTTATTCATCTGATGTATCGCTAGTATAATTATCATCATCATCAGTCATTGTCAAAATGAACTTATCCAATTGCTATGTTCTCTAGCGAGCTTGGACCATGCCTTAGCTTTTAAGATCATTTTTTACCAACAATACAGGTTTCTAATTTTTTTTCGTGAGAGGCGTAGTGAATATCCTAGAGAGTTCTACTTACACTTTAACGATTAACAGGTGTATTTACTGCTGTAAAACATCCTGCGGTATTGAAAACTTCTTTGTTTTCACTTGTCATCACATCATAGGTCTACTTCCGTTTATGTCCTTTTACGGACTCTAGCTTATGGTTTTGATGCAGCTCTTCACCTCGTATGACCTTCAATGGTGACAGCTTGGCTTGTATTAAGCACAGTCTTCGATATATTGAAGTCGTTTTATCATTCTTTTGAAAATCGTTTGCAATTAATACCAATACATCGATTTTGAAGGATAAAAAAGGTCTTATTGCATGCAATTGAACACCCCATAAACAAAAATAATTAAAGCACTGAGAAAGCAGAAAAAAAATGCGATCATGGTACATTTTTGAGTTTTTGGGGCTAAGAAATAAATGTTGGGTGCAAAATTGAGTACATACTGATTGTTCTTTGTTTTGCTCGTTATTTCTCAAGCTTTTAGGTTTTCCGTCTTATATTATATACCATTCTTTTCGTCTCTGAATGTAGTAATAAAGTGCTTATTTTAAGCCTCATTCCGTTTTTTTCTATGAAGTGTAAATTACACTTACAAAAAACATGTACTCATTTGTGCACCTCACTGTACATATATGACTTTATCATCCTATCGGAAACCCATCTTACGGAGAAAATATGTAACGACGAAATAAGTATAAGAGGCTATAAATCGGTCTTATGTATATCAAACTCAGCGAGAACAGGAGGAAGCACAATCTATATCGCATCTAAGTAAAAAATCGACAACGTTTGGAATTCGTCAATAGATTACACGACCCGGTTGACTTGCTGTGATTGCAGGTGCAATGAAAATAATGTCAGACTCGCGGCAGTCTACAGGCCACCTAATAGCTCGGAAAGAACTTTCTACAACATATCGAAAACATAGCTGAAAATCAAAAGAAAGTTATAATTGCCGGTGATTTTAATATACACCTCTATTGCGAGTGTCAAAAAATGAATGATAAACGATACTTATCAACAAATTTGACGCGTTGGTATTGTGATTGTCAATCGTCAATGAACGATTGATAAAAATAAATTTTTCTATTGCGAATGGAGAAAATTGGTATGAGTGTCAATTGTGATCAATTTTTTTGTTATATATCACTTTCTTTGTCAATGGCATTTTTGTGGAGGACGATGGCACAAATCGCATAGTACGTAGATCATCTCCGAACGAAGACAGAGGATACGAAAAAAATGTAAATTATAATCTTGTGAAATACATCTAACAATACAAATATATATTTGTAGGTCTAAAGTAGGAGGTGGGGCCGTGAAAAATGTTTGTGATGTTTATTCCCTCGAGCTGGATTTGAACCTGGGTCAACAGTCCGACGCACTGACCGATCGAGCCAACGGCGCCCAACTTAAAGACAAGAAAATAGAAAAATACTGGAAAGCTAAATACATAAATAATGAATATTCTTGGCAGGAATATACGCAAGTAAGGAATATATTTGAAGCAAACCCGTGAAGCAAAAAACAAATATATAAGACCGAAAATAATAGCAACGCAGGGACAACAGCAAATGTGGACAGAAAGCATCCAACAGACAAGTATAATTACATTTAACAATACCCAATATGAAGATGGACAGTAAATTGCGGATAATTTCAACGATTACTTTGTAGACAGCATAAACAACGTAAGGTCCCAGATTACGGAGAAAGAATATATAAATAACAGACATCATCCATACAGGTTTACTTTAAGGACCGCAACCGTGGTCAAATAGAACGCTTGCAAAGGCTGCAGAGTAAAAACATGCGTATAAAGCAACCATTCACACACGACATCAATTGAATTGAAAACCTACCAATTTAAAAATAGTTTTTCATTTTAACACTGAACAGAACTCGTTTAAGAACGATTTCACAGTGAATATCCACCGCAATTTCTGACTTTGACTTTGACACTTTTCAATTGAATTAAAAGACTTGCCAGTCAACTTCGAAAAATCAAAATCTTGAAATCGATCAATTGACAAAGCCACATACGGGTTGATTTCATTTCAAGGGAGATTTGACTGAGTTGATAATTGAATTGAGTCGTTAATACGCCTCTGTAACTGATATGCGCGAATTCAGAGAATGCTAGACGCCCTACATTGGATGAACATAGAACAAAGACTAATGCTAAATACACTGACAGTTATACACAAAATGAAAAATGGGGAAGCACCGAGCTATTTGACACAGGAACTACGAAACGTGGGACAAACACAACATTACAGCTTGAGGACCAACAATGACCTTTGGATTCAGCGACAGAGGACAAATATAGCAAGAAACACCATTCTGAATAAAGGCCTACAAAACTATTCAACAGTTTGCCGAGTGTTATAAAAAATTAAGATAATAGCAAAAAAATTCGTTTAATGTGTGTACAATTTTTAAAGGAAACAATATAATGTACACTTTATATTTGTGTAAGAAGTAAATTCAAGTTTATTAAAAAAAAATGTGTAAAGCTTAATTGTGATATTTATAAAGTATTTGGGTGGAGTTCCGAATAGTACTCACCTCCGAAGATTTTTTTGAAATTTTGAGAACATGCATCCAAAACCGAAATCCTAAGCCGTTTTGACCGCAAATGAATAGCAAAGGAACATTCAAGGTTCAAAATCCGTAACAAAAAAAATGGAAACTTCTTTTTCAGATATCGCCCTCTGTGCTCTGTAGCGCTTTGTACATAGCCGGAAAATTCAAAAAACAAAAAGGCGGAAGGGAGATTTTTGACAACCTAATATGTCACAAGATAGGTAGTAAAATGAACTTTCACATAATGTAAAAAAAATGTAATCCTAATAACGGTACTTTTTAAGAAAATTAACTATAATTTCTAAAATATAAATTTGACTATAATGATTTTTATACCAATCGAAAGAACTTTTTAATTCCTTTAATTCGAGATATTTCCATTTCTTTTTTTACGGATTTTGAACTTTATCCTTTTCGTTCTTGCTATTCATTTGCGGTCAAAATGGCTTTGGATTTCGGTTTTAGACGCATTAGACTATGCTCTCTAAAAATTTCAAAAAAATCGGAGGTGACGAGACGAAGCAGGCTTTCAGGGAACAGAACCCCAGCCCTACAGCCTCCGTATCCTACGCCGCAATCTCTAAAAACCCATCCCAACCAATTGCACCTACCACGCTCCCAAATAACTGCGTAAAGCGCAGCAAACCCATCGAAACAATCAAAACACACAGCTCCCAACGTCACCGCATCCTCTAACCCAACGCCAGCAATTCCGCAATCAAAAAACCCACAACAACACAACAATAAAAATCAGCCCACCATTAGTCCCAGCACCACCACTACCACCGTAAACAGAAACTCAGCCACTCCCCAGCCCTCTACGATATCTTTCAAGCTTGCCACAACCTATACTAACACACAAAATTTAAACACCAACACCACCACGCGAATTTTAACCAACTCAATACAAACAATGCCTGACAACAAAATCAACACAATCACACAAACACTCAAGAAAACCAACAAATATTTCTTAGATCTCCCTGTCAAAATTGACGATAATGACAACTAACACTAACCATCCGACTCTACAACCAGTCTCTGTTGTCCAGGCGTCGAAACATTCGAACTCCAACCGGACGTTGGACGCACGTTGACTTGTCCCTCATCTCCCCCTCTTTCCTACCGAATACCACCTGGGGCATCTCAGACAACCTATCTGGCAATAATCACTTCCCCATCTTCATCACTCTCAAATGCGGCCCCACATAAAGCACATAAGAAAATTCCTAGAAATTTCACTTCATCTCCTCGACGCTGTCAGAGAAAAACCACGTGTCTGTTCTAAGCTTAGACTTAAAAACTGTAAAACTGGTCCCAAAATCTTCACCTCCATTAAATCATTTTTGTGTAACAGACATTTTCGCGTCAAAGTCTCCAACACCCATTCGAATCCACACCAACTAAAAAACGGTATTCCACAAGGATAATCCCTCTCGGTAAGTAATTAGTAAAACAATAGACAGCCTTCCATCCATAGACCATACGCTTTACGCGGACGATTTTTTTTTCATTTTTTCCAAATCGAAAGACCTTCTTGAAGTGAATAACACATTCACCCGTATCATCCTAACCCTATAAGAATGGTACGACTACTCAGGTACATCCATTTCGCTCCCAAATCCGTCATCTTCTATATTTGCAAAAAGCACTTATGTAACAAAACAACAGAACTCTGCATAAACAACACCCAAATACAGATAATAAACTGTCCAAAAATTCTTGGGCTAGTATTTAATACAAAGTTTGATTTCAAAAACCACTGCCTGTATATAAAAAAAGCCTCACAGCCAGAGTCAATATTATAAAATATCTATCGGCAAAAAATCGTAGGTCAAATATAAACTCCCTCATTAATTTAACAAAATCCATCGTACTTTCAAAAATAGACCATTGACTTCCTATCTATGGAAAATTCTCCAAATCGTCCATGCAACTACTAGCCACATCCTATCACGCCGCCATCCGAACAAGCATGAGGCCTCTTCGTTCTACAGCCATCAACAATATTTTGACCGAATCAGGACTCCCCAGTCTTGCAGAAAGATTTAGAAACCTCACCTCTTCATCATTCACAAAATAAGCTCCAAATACCCATCTGCTATCCACAAAACCCTAATAAAGACCATAAATCGCAGTCGACCTCCAAAAGTCCAATCATCCATATTCAACGTCATAGCAAGACGCAAGAGACCTAAATATCCCCATATCCATCCAAAACCCCAAAGGCAATAGCCAACCTCCATGCAGCTACACCAAATCCCAAACCAACGATCTCATCTTCAAAGCCTTCTATTCATTCAAACATCTCCGACACATACAAATCACTTGGCTGGAACTTTTTGTTTACAGATGCCTCTAAAGCCGACACATTCACCTCATTTGCCGTGGTCAACGAAAGTATCTTATTGTATTGGGCGGCGTAACAGCCCGTTGAGAGCCAGAGCCTAGCTTTTTCGCGCCTCCACTGTGTTGTGCGCGTTATAATTTTGTCACATGTGGAGGGAACCTACTGTTTAATGCCGGTTCCGAACGGCGAATCGCGAAAGCTTTTCATGACAGAAGTACTCCAGGAAGGTTGTCAGTCGTTCGCTGGAGGTGGGGCCGTGAAAAATGTTTGTGGTGTTTTTTTTCCCCGAGCTGGATTCGAACCCGGGTACTCTCGCTCAACAGTCTGACGCACTAACCGATCTAGCCGAAAAGTCTTCTTCCGCACTACATATCAATATTCAGCGCAGAAGCTTTCGCCATTCTCCAACCCATAAAACACTGTAAAAAAAAGAAATCCATAATCTTCTCAGATAGCCAATCAGCAATTTCAACCATTAGAGACACTCTAAAAATCACCTGAATTTCCGGCCATATCGGCATCAAAGGCAACGAAGCCGCCGATCTGGAAGCCAAAACAGCCACTCAAAATTTTTTACCAATACAGTAAAACAGATATCAATAAACTCATTTACAATAACTGGAAACACAATAGGAAAATCTCTTGGTCATCCTACAATCACACCTACAAACAGCTAAACCCCGACGGCATTAAGCCAATCTATCCCAATAACATCGCCAAAAACAGATCCAAATCTACACCCGACTTCGACTTGAACATAGTTAGATCACCCACAAACATCTCTCCAGAAGGAATCGCCCCCTATCTGCCACCTCTACCAAAAGACCTTTAAAAATGAGATTTCGGGTTTTGAAAAGTGAAAAGTACCGTTGAAAAGATATGAAGCTCCAAAGTTGGAAAAAGTGTGTCCCCTCTCACACTGTTTTCCCTAAAAATCTGGAAAAATCATGTAAAAATCCGCCTTAATGAATACTTTCAATTTAAGAGAGAGTTATGTATTAAATACATTTGGCGTTATTAGTTGATTTATTTTATGCGTAGCGAGGCTACAGCTAGTAATTTAATAAATTTTAAATAAATAAATAAATGAATGCAGAGGATACCAAAGATGGTGCTTTGCCAAATGCTGCGTAAAGGAGGAAAATGCGTCCGAGAATGGGAAAAACTAGCATCGCAGTGCGATCTCAATCTACATTTTACGCCAGATGAGCAGCAAACTCACTAAGGCAAAAGTTCTACACACTATTGCAGTAAACGGGGCACGCAAAACGACGTATTTTACTTCATCGCTTTGTTTCCTATTCTTAAAGAATTCCATCTTTGGCGCTCAGGTACTCTCGGTTGAAGACGCAATGATAGCCATCTTAAACGATGACCAAAGCTAAGCTAACAAGACAAAGGCGCTTTGCTACAGATGATCTATAATGGAGAAAAACTTCTAAAAATATATATTTCCAACGTCAATCTGGTACACGGTTCTAAGCCAAACCATAAAGACAATTACTTAATGTTATAATACATTATTTTTTCGTGAAACAAGTAATCAATTAAGCTAACTAAATAGTCATAAACTGTTGGCCATAACTATGAAATTTTTCTATTCTAAACATATCATTATGAGAGTAACACATCAGCAGAAGAGCTATAAAAATAGGTTCATTAACACTTACTTAATATATTCATCCTTGTTGTCGTTGGTCACATCAATGTTAGCACCGTTTGTTTTTAACTCTCGTTGACTGGTATGACCGAATGTCTCTTCATCCACACAGAAAGTCAATTCAAGCTCACTTGGATCATTTTCTTTTATCCAAAGCAATGAGTTATAGTACTCTGTATCCACTGATTCCATGTCCTTTAAATCTATGGGCTTTTGCAACATCATTTTGTAAAAAGGACGTATAAAGAATGCTGTACAATAAAAGTAAATATGATTATAAAACTAATACATAATTTTAGTTTTCTTTACCATCCAGCAATTTGCCATGATAAACTGCCATTCCAGCAATTCTTCCAATAAATCTAAAAAAAATGCATATATATGAGAATTTTAAATCTGTATATAGCCTCGTACTGTAAGATGCTCACTTGAAGTAATTTAAGTGTTCTTCATTGCAAAGTCCACTAAAAGGATTTATTTGTAAAGTATAATTATCCATTGCTGAATACTCAAATAATCCATAGTAAGGGTTGAACATTTCTTTGGATAACAAGTAGAACCATTCCCGCGCAAGACCACCATAGTCTAAAATAAATTAAATAAGATTGTTGTTTCTCAGGAATAAAGTAGTTCTTCTTTTTGTAGTTTACCTAAACCAGTCTCCCCTTCAAATTCCACCCAAAGCTTAGTTTTTAGTAAATCAGTTTTGTTGACCGAATTTATAATTCTGTAGGAGTCCTCTAATATCGATGTACGTCTAATACGAATTTCGAATTTGTTTGGTACATTTGTCTAGAATATATTACAGATATTTTTATTCATTATGCAATTTATTATTAGCATTGCTATATTTAATATGTATGCAATTAAAAAGGTGCGCATATAAAGTATAAAGCTTTTATAGGTTAGACTGTTATAGGGCCCATAGCCGTGACATCGTGTTGTGTCGCCTTTCGCCACAAACGTAGCACGTGAGCGCACACATCATTTGATCCTCGGTCGTCGGCAAAGAAGGACCATGGGTATGAGCGGATCGTACTACCCGATGAATGCATAAAAATGCGTAAACAACAACATTAATGACCGCCGACGATTGTTCGCTACCTGCTAGCTCGAAAGTGTACGCACTCCCCCACACACAACACACCAGTTTTCGCACTGTGTGAAAACAGGTGTGCACACCCCACCCGAGACTCCGCCCGCAATCGGTGTGCACACCAGGCACACCAGGCACGGTATTGAAAACGGTGTCACGTTTATGGGCCTTGTTACACTTTAACATATTTATTTATTTATTTCAGTATCTTTTACAATAGACTTAAGTCCTTTAATGCAAAAGTTTAATTAATTCAATTAACTTATTTTAATGATATGTCAAACTATTCTTATTTTACGTCCAAAAACGAAAAATGTTTGCTATGGGCGGGGAGTCTATCTCACCCCGTTTAGGAAGTAGGGACAATTTAAAATCAAATCAAACAACATGGAAAAAAAATTCATTAAAAAACAATGGCAATGCGAATGGTGAAAAATTCGCATTGATATACATGAAGAAAAGCAACGGGCCAAGAATCGGTCCTTGAGGAACCCCAGTGAAAGGGTTCACAAAACTTGATACTCGTTTTCCAACAACAACAGCTTTCCGCCTTTCAGCAAGGTATGATAGTATGAGCTTAGCTGCTGAGTCAGAAAAATTAAAAAATCATTTTGCTTTCAAGATGAATATTCTGTAATTCACTGTATCGAACGCTTTAGAAAAATCAAGTATTATTATTATTATTATTAGGCGGCGTAACAGCCCGTTGAGAGCCAGAGCCTAGCTTTTTCGCACCTCCACTGTGTTGTGCGCGTTATAATTTTGACACATTTGGAAGGGACCTACTGTTTAATGCCGGTTCCGAACGGCGAATTGCGAAAGCTTTTTATGACAGAAGTACTCCAGGAGGGTTGTCAGTCGTTCGCTGGAGGTGGGGCCGTGAAAAATGTTTGTGGTGTTATTTCCCTGAGCCGGATTCGAACCCAGGTACTCTCGCTTAACAGTCCGACGCACTAACGATTAAGCCACGGCGCCCACAGAAAAATCAAGTAGTCCCAGAAAAGATACATATTCCTGGTCCATGGCACACCGCAGATCGTCTGTAACTTTGAGCTAAGCAGACGCACAACTGTGATTGTTTCTATACTCAGATTGGTTTAGATTATCCTGTTTCAGAAAAGATAAGATGAAGTATCTTTCCTAAACCTTTAGATAAAAATGGAAGGATGGAAATAGGCCTATACTCAGGTGAAGTTCGGCTGTTTTGTGTTTTAGAAACAGAAATTACCTTGGCATCTATCCAATACGTAAGAAATGTGGATGTCATAATAACAGTGTTGAAAAGGTGTGTAATATAAGGTATTATGCAAGGTAAAATTATTTTTATGAATACAGGATACATTTCATCAGAACCAGGAGCTTTTGATTTAATTTTAAGGATATTTAAAACTACATCTGCTTCATCGATATCTCGAAAATGAAAACTATAGTTGAAGTTGGCTAATCGACCGATATCATAAGGCAATTCATCAAGATTGGACACGCATATTTTTGACGCCCTATACCAAGTTCCCACATATGTTTCCAAAGAGTTTTAGATAGCAGATCTGTGCTGAGTACGTTAGAGTAAGTTTTAATTTTAGCTTCTATTTTTGAACGAACTTCACTGCGTAGAATTCGAAAAGAGTTTCGCAATTCGAAAAGTCTAAAGCGCTTCCATTGCCTATATGCATAATCCCTTTTTTTTAATCAATTCCAAAATTTCTGATGTAAACCACGAATTATTTTGATTTTTCGCTACCATTTTTTAAATTTTACCTGTTTATCAAAAAGATTTATAATAGAGTTTTGCAAGAAAACAGTTTGTTCAAAATATATTCGTTGCCATTGTGTTTGGAAACAACAAAATGTTACGTTTAAGTTGTTCATAGCAAATATTTTTAAAAACTCGATACTAAAATTGATTTTGTTGTTTTTGGGACAATATTAAGCGTTGCAAAAATAAGGTCATGTTTCGAGTAG
This sequence comes from Syritta pipiens, assembly GCA_905187475.1. NCBI lineage: Eukaryota > Metazoa > Arthropoda > Insecta > Diptera > Syrphidae > Syritta > Syritta pipiens. Next base: position 32,379,813 of record LR994574.1, on the reverse strand, counting down.
GATATAGGAAAAAGGATATTAATAATATCATTTGTTATAAAAAATTCTAATAGTGTAGTGCTGTTGTTCGAGAAATGCGTAGGGGTGTCAAAATTATTAATTGTAAAACACTAACTGCTTATACCTTGAACAAATGATTTAGACGAATCTTTTTTAAGCAGATCGCAATTGAAATCGCCACATAGAATAATCTCTGAAAATTCGGGTGATATTCTCTCCAAGGAACTAAACAAAGAAGAAAAATCTATATGTTTATTTGGCCGATAAACTACTCCAACTAAACATTTTCTTCGACCGTTCAAAATTTAAATAAATGAATACTCTATGAATACTCAGATGAATTGTCCGAACATGCAATTAAACGATTATTTAAAGTATTACGAACATAAATTGCCACCCCGCCTCCTCTCGAATCACTCCTATCTGTCTACAGGTGAGCCCTCAAACACAAACCCGAACTCGTCTATTTTAGGGTAAAGACTTTGCGTATTCAAATGACATATGTGTCATCCATTGCACTGTCTACAAAAAATGTTTAACAACGTAGGCATATTCCTTACGCTAATACTGTCAGACATATGAATTGAATTATATTACTAATCATTTTCAATTCAGAAAATAAAATAAATTAAATTGTTATTTAAATTGAAACCTCCACCACGGAACAAGATATCAGCAACGTACAAGTAAGAGAATAAGGAAAAACATCTAGGTATTAGGCTTTGACACAAAGTTATTTGAAAAAATATAAATAAAAAACAATTAGATAAAGAGTTAAACAAAAGAATGAAATTATGAAAGAGTTGACATGAAGATCGCTGTTTACAGATTGTTTTCATCATGTTGTTACATTGGCATTTATATTGTCCAAGCTTTCGATGGATGGAATAAAAAGTGTTTTCTCATTGCCAATGCATCGCACGTAGACCCTTCTTTTTCCGGTGTACACACTAGTTAGTGTGTCTGACGTTTCAGGTAAAGAGCTTTTCGCACAATCAGATAGTTTGTTGTCGTTAAGCTTTCATTAAACACAGATCTTTTTTAAACGCATTCCATCTATAACGGATCGATTGAAAAAATTTCTTCTTGTCGTTGAAGAAGCTAAATTGAATAGCTATTGATGTATTAATATTACCAATATTGCCCTTTTGTTTGACTCGATATACGAGGTTTGTTAAAAAAATAGGTGAAATTTAATTTTTCCCAAAGAATATTTATATATTCATCAATTTCCATTTTGTCCCCCTCACATATAATACACTTGTCCCAGCGTTTTTTCCAATCCTCCAAGCAGTTCTGGTATGCCTTTGAGCTCTCTCATCGATTCGGTTTGTATCTCTAATCGTCGCAAAACGCCGACCTTTCATGGGTCTCTTCAACCTTGGGAACAGGAAAAAGTCTCAGGAGGACAAATCTGGTGAATGCGGTGGCTGTGAAATGATTACAGCGTTGTTTTGGGCAAAAAAAACTTTTTTGGTCAAAATTCAGCAATTTTGGAACGGACTTCGCTGTCACACGCTTCATGCCCAAAATTTAGAAGAAAATTGCATGGCATGAGCCAACGCATATGCCGACATCTTCAGCAACTTCAATTGTTTTCGCTTCAAATTGGTCTACTCTGATGAGACGATGATTAAAATCACTTTCGATTTTATCAACTTTATCAGTTAGTTTTTAAAGTCTAATTGAAACCATTGTCTTAAATCTTTCATTTCTTTTTTAACCATCTTTTCAATTGTAGATATGCTGCTTTTGGCATCCAACGAAACTTTTAGCGAAACATCAACTGATTTTTCTGTCGAATGTAGAACACGATCTTTGTTTGACATTGTGTTAATAATGTTGTGACTCCACAATTAAACGGCTGAAGATTTCAATAAGAAATAAACAATTCCGGAAAACCTTTTAATGCAAAAGTGAATTTAAGATGCTTATGGGCACTTTTACACACTTTTATTAATTTGATTATGTAAAAATTTTAATAAAGAACTTGGAAATAAACAACTGCGATAAAAAACGTGTTTGACATTACACTTGACATTTTGTATTTTGTATATTTTTTCCTCAATAAAGAGGCTATTCCTACTATTTGTCATATTTATGGGTTTTTTATTAATCTATACTGATCTATACTAATATATAAAGGTGAAGAGTTTGTTTGTTTAAACGCTCTACAGAACGGAACTACTAAATGCAGTTTTCACCAGTATTATTGTTGGTTTTCTGGAAAAGTTTATGGCTATATTCTCTGGACATTTTGACACAAGAAGTTAACGGTAAAATGAGATTTGTGAATAAAGTCTTTGATTTGGAAAAAAAAACATTTGGTTTTTTAAATCAGGATTATGCTATAGAGGAACACATTATTTCTCATATTGTATCGAAGTTTTATACGTAGAAGATCATTTTCTAAAGAAACAATAATAAGCTAACTTAAAAATCGTAACACCCGGTACACACTTTACATGCACTCACACAATCATTTTAAATTGCATAAAGAATAATCGTATGATATCATACATTAGTTAAGTTAGCGTTTTCTAAGCTAAGTACTTTCTGCAAAGTGTAATTCTGCTAAAATAAAACGAAGATGATCAGTTGCAATAAAGCGGCCAAAAAAATAAACACGCGTTACGTTTTAGTCGGCGGCCTTACATATAACAAAACAATTCTTTAGAGAGCGCATTTCGGTGGAAGCAGTAAAAATTTTCCTTTAAGGTTACTTTCAATAGAAGACGGGAATGTACCTAATTTTGAAAACAGAATTGAAATTGGTCGCGGGTAAGGTGAAAAGTAGCCAGCATTGACGATTTAATATCGAAAGACTGCCTAGATACAGTCGAAGTAGAGAAAAAAAACTACATTGGCAGTTGCAATAGTAATGTTGACGAAATTAACAATCTAATTTTAACGAAACTTCCAGTGTTCCTTTATTATTTGTGTTCCGTTCCGTACCATTCCATTTATAGTCGATTTAAAAAAAAAAAAAAAAAGGTGATGAAACCGCAGTCCGCAGCTATGTTATAACAGTTATTGAAGAACCTTTGCCCGTCTGACTATCTCTAACGCTAAACTACCGATTTCGATTATAAAGAAATTTAGCATGTACTGCGCAATAACTGATATTCACGCGGACGAAGTCGCGGGAGCAGCTAGTATTCAGACAACGAGCATGAACATAACAAGGTCTTTCTCTCCTCTCTCTCTCACTTACCGGTTTCCTAATGTGACTCTTGAAATATTCGTACTTTTGCTTATAATCTCTAGAATATGGTACCGCTTGGCCAGCTATATTTGGATTAGACAGTCTTGGATCCTCCCATTGTGTTGTTCGTGTATCTAAATATAAATTTAAGCTAAATAATTAAGCTAAAAAACTCAAATCTTTACAATCTCTGCTTACTATGATCAATATAAAACACCCTCCCATCCGTGTGAACACGTTCTTCCCATCCCTCCGGCAAAGGACCCAAATCATCTTCAACACGTCGAGTTTGGTTTGGCATCGGACTGGCTCTCCCATTGCGCGGATCAATCCATGTAGTTTTTCTTGCAACATGATCTATGAAAAATATGCGCCCATTGGGGGCAACTTGCATTGACCATCGAGGCGGTAAGCTCTCCTCGTCATTGTTCGTTGTTGTCTAAAAGCAAAGATTTTTATATTTTCTTTTTTAACTTTTAACTCATGATGTCTAACTTCAAAAAAATGTTCATTATTATCAAATTCATATGTAAGGGTAATTAAATTATAATTTAAAAAAAATGCATTTTACTTGATCGCCAACTGCTGTGTTGTCTTCAACAGAATTTCGCCTCGTTGACGACGCTGAGTTCTCCGATCGATTGCCACTATCGGCTTGATCTACATCTTCGTTCTTTATGTATCGTGTGACGGATAAAAGATGTTTTTTTTTGTAATTCAACATAAGAAAGAAAACAAATAAAAAATAAATGAAAACGTACGCGTAAAATGTATAGTAAAATTCAATTCGATTTTAACACATTTAAGTAACATAAAAGAACCAACTAAAAATTATTAACACAAAATACATCAAGGTCGGGTGGGTGAAACGGAATGAGTTTTCGATGCGTACTTACAACAAACGAAGGTAATTGTTACAGTTTTTTTTAGCAATTCACAACTACTTATTTCAAAATAAACAATATCTTTATGCGCATAGAAATTGGTGATTAAATTGCAAACACTTGGAATTAACAGGTATTAAATAAATCTTTTAAAATTATATTTATAAAGCTTGCTGAATAAGGCACAAAAATGGATGGATAATAACATTGTGATAGGCTATGAGATGTAAAGGAATAAATTAACATACAGTGGCAAACAAAACTAGATAAATGGGAATTGTTTGACCATTGTGGTAATACCATTGCTTTTGTTAATGTCTTATTTTTTAAGGTTTAACAAACCATTAAACTGTTTTTGAAAACATTGTATTGATGGGGACGTTATGAATAAAATAAATACAGCCAAATTAGGTGTTGACTATTTTTCAAGAACCCAATGTGTTGAGGGATATGGAAAGAAATTTACCAGTACATATTGGTCTTAAATGTCTTATATATTGACGACAGGGTGTGGAAATATTGAGCTCGAAAGAGAATGTTGCTGTTAAAATAAAAATACCTGAGTGCAGTTAACATGTGATAGAAGTGACGCCTTCAAAAATGCCAACTCCAAGATAATGAGCAGAATGTAAACTAATGTGTTCAGAACCAGGATAATTTTAGGGTTTTGTAATGAAAACACTGTGTGCTATTCGTCAGTTCGAAATGTTTTGCTACCAAAACACAGTATTTTGCGTTTTTGGAAACATATGATGCTTTCCATCTCATTTTCTCCCACGATTTATGTGACTGTCTCTTTTTACTGCCACCTTTTCACTATATCTAATTTCATAGTGAAACTAAAGAAGTTCACACTTCAAAATAGAGTCTGTTGAGAGTTCGTTTAAAAATAGGTTTGGAGGTATACTCATGGACATTTGTTACGATATAATTCCAGGTAATATCAGCTAATTAGAAACGGCTAACAGGATCTTATTTTTGTTGTAATTCATATATATTATATTAACCTACAGCAAGATCATTTGTTTTATACTATTGATAAAGATTACACTAATTAGATTTAGTTGTATATCATCAAAAACGCTACACTTTTTCCCCAAAAGACAACCTGTCCAAACGAAGCCCGGTTTAAAATGACGCCTTCACTGAAGTTTAAAGCTAATAAAAATTTCTCGAACCGTTAGTATACTTTTATTTAATTTATGACTTGATTCAGCAAAAATTTCATTTTTGGGTTATCCAAATACATCTTCAATTCAAAAATCTTACTTCAAACAATTTAAAAAGTATTAAGTAAAAAAGTTAATAAAAAGGGATCAACAAACGAACACTGAGAGTCTGCATATAATGCTTAGATTGTGTGCTTCTGAACATTTTAACATTAGAATGTAAGAAGTTTGTGTACAAATAGATGTTCTGCAGAATCATTCAAAAGTTAGATTATATAGAAGCGGTGACAACAATTCGAAAATTCATTCCAATATACACTCATCAACAAATAATATTTGTGCATTTCGCTTACAAACATAAAGGAAATTATCAACGTTTCCCAAACAATAAAATCCTGTGCTTTCAAGAGCAGCAGATCTTTTTCGGTCACTTCTCTCTGACTTTCGCTTCTTAACCGTTTCATGACCGCACCTAATTCCAGCCCCAAGAAAAATATTTTTTTTTTCATTTCGAATTTCGAAAGATCCCGAATATTTATTGTATTAAGAGACGTTTGATGCAGAATTAAACGGACTGCAACTAGGTCTTAGAAGGAACCTAAGTTATTTTTATTACATTTGCGTCAATATTACTGTACACAACCCCCACCGAACATGAAAGGGTTAAGGCTTTCATATACTTAAGTAAGTATACTTTAAAAGTACACAACGATAACTAACTTTACTCATAAATTATAAATAACAGAAAAAAAATAAAACGAATGCGTTATATTCGTATAGCTAAATTCTGAAAACTGTTCAAGTTCTAATTAGTGCCGATAAAACAATATTTTTATTTTACTACATAAATTAAGTTATTAGTATTCAATGTGTTAACCGAAGATGACCGAAAATTATTGTTAAGGTGTTTCAGTAAGTTATTGGCATTCGAGATATTATCATTGTTATACGAAATGAAGATTTCATGGTAGAACATTTCGTGGAGATTTCCCAAAAATTGATGCCTTAAATATTGAAGAATAATTATGGCTGCTTTCGCCAGTATGACGGACCACCGACCAAATTCGTTGCTCACATGCATTTAATTGTGGGAACCCAAAAGTTGGTTGGCTAAGTGTACCAAATTTTCATGGCTGCTTTAGAAAATACCAAATAATCATATCCTGGATAGAAATTAAATAATTTCTTATGAAAATCTCAGCGTTTCCAATTATATGCACGGCCTATTTAGCAGCAAACGCTTAAAGTTGTGGTACTTCGTGCGAAAGCCGTGGTCTTTCTAATAGGTGTTATCTGTAGTTACAATAAAAACAAAAAGTTGACTTTCTAAGGTGGAAAGCACATGAGTTATGATAAAAACTAAAGGACTATTTTATGTGTTTCTATTGTAATTACGTACACGTCGTTGTACTTATACTAAACATTTTTGGAAGAATATTTTTATCAGAATCGTAAAAAACCGTTAACGGGGCAGAAAAAACAATAACAATAAAATACTTTTAAAAAGTCGAGTTTCAGACGAGATGAAATTAGCAAAATAAACAAAGATCTATTAAAATTTACACTTTGTGTGTAATATCAAATATTTCTCTAAAATCGTCGTATATTAGGACTTCTCCGTCATTGACTGTCGCTGACATTGGCTTTACAATTTATCCTTCTTAGTTTTATTCTTTGTAATGGTAGTTGAATAAAAAAAATAAAAAATCTATACGCTTAATTCCGCAGTAATCCAATGTATATCTGTTACTGTTGACAATAATCCGTTTGATAACAAAATTGGTAAAATTCAATACCGAATGATTTCAGCAGATTGCATTTTCTTATTTTATAGCTCATTCTTTTGACTCTATCTCACAACTAAAACTTTAACTAAAAAAAACTCTCAAATACCCACCCTCCATAAGAACGTCTGCGCCATTCGTTAACGTCTGCCAAACGCTGTTAGGTTATTCGTAGATGAAATAAAAAGAGAAAATAATCCAGTATAACTGAGACATGTTACTGCGGAATTGTTATAGCTAAAAGTAATTGCAATATCAATTGCATCCATTTACGAAATATGGCATGCAAACTTTTCAGAAAAATTTAGTACACATATGACACTGACAACAGACAATAGAAAGACGTCAAAATAAAAAAAGAAGAAAAACTTTTTTTTTAACAATTTTTTTTTTCTCATAAATTGTGTCTACATCGAAAAGTGTTAATTGATACACAAAAACTTCTCACCTCTTACTTTGCGAAAAACGAATCCATATAATGGTTTTTTAGTTTAGGAAAATTAGGAATTTCAAAAAAGTTCCTATAAATCTAACTACTCAGCCAGCTGTTCCTTTGCATTCCCTATCACTCGTTTACCCCGTGAAAAAAACACCACAACCAATTTTCACGGCCCACCTCCAGAGAACGACTGACAATCCTCCTGGAGTACTTCTGTCATGAAAAGCTTTTACTATTCAGAACCGGCATTAAAAACAGTAGGTTGCCTCCACATGTGTCAAGTTATATTGCGCACAACACAGTAGAGACGCTCTGGTCCTCAATTGTAATGGCTTTAACGCCACCCATTATTATAATCAATCGTTCACGATTAAAAAAGCCTATGTATCCGCCTAGGTTATTTTCATTTCGCAGCTAATCGCAAACCCGTTCTTTTTTATCGCTGTCTCGAGTACTGACGGCCAATGGGGATGTTTGTGGTAGGCCCATTAGTCACTCGAACCAGCTACATGTGGACAAAAGTCGGTCATGTTGGTATTTTGCTAGCTAACAGAGGTTTTATATCAACAGTCCTTTGTATTGTGTATAAAACGTACAGGCAGGACGAACCTAAAGCGTTCACTGAACGAAACACATAAAAATCACCACAAACTCGAATCATTGAGTTTTTTAAAGAGCCTGTAATATAACAAACGTTCAAAAATAGTGACTAGTGATCGGATGAAATCATGCGTTTTTCAGTTAATGGTACTATCGAAATTATTCAAGTCAAGTATTGTTCTTTTATATCTCTGATCTTAGGAACTGCTAGTTCTGACCATATTTATGAATGATTTTGCAAAAAAGGACCCAATACTTCTTAAAAGCACAAAATGTATTGCTACTCATCTGACATCATGCAAAAAACGGGGTACTCCATAAACCAAACTAGTGAAAAAGCAAACCAATATGAAGAATCACCAAACATTTACATAAAAAAAATCATGACCACCAATATCAATGACAACTAACATAATTACTTATTATAATACTACAATAATCTAACCGATTCAATTGAATTTTGCAAATTGTTTATGTCTGTTAGTGTTTCCGGGGCCCTGAAGTGACAACGTAAGTTGTCTATTACCCTCTGAGACATCGGTATAATAGGACCCTCGCGAACTGGCATAAGATCAGTCAATGTGCTTGTGTAAGGCCTAGTTAATCAAATTGAAGGTTACTTGATTATTTGATAAGAAGATGAAGGTACACAAAAAATCAAAAACCTTTCAACTGAGTCCGATGTTGGCGGATGCAATGACGTTAATGATAGAGATCGATACATGTACTCATCTCCAGTACTGGTATCCTAAATAAAAATAACAGATGTTTTACAACTCATTCAAAGATCTAGTTCGTTGTGAAATTGCTTCGTACACATTTCAAAGCACATATAAAACTGAGTATGTGATTTACAGCCTGTCAAATTTATGCAATGAGGACAATGATCGCAAGCTAGGCAGGGTAATATGAATTTACTTACTATCGTTAAAATATAACAAATTTAAATGAATCTGTATTCAAACTATGGAATGCAATGCAATTAAGTTAACATTTATGAGAGTGAATCAGATGCGTTGCTTGGTATGAAAAGTTATTGAAACAAGGGAATAGTATTAAGAAGAATTCAAAATGAGACTTCAAACGCACAGTTTCACATGAAAATTGGCGAGCATTAACAAGCAAAATAATTTGCAACTTTAATTAGTGTTAAAAATATAAACAAATTCAAGCGATTGGTCTAGTTAAGCTTAACGACTTCTTGTGGCGAAGTTTAGAACAGAGAAAGCACACAAAGACGTAGTCCAAATATTACATCTCAAAGGTTTTGATAGGTTAATTTGCTTTATAAGATACGAACACCATAACCAAATGCTGTCAGGAAAATACATTTCTGATAAGACGTGCACAGTGTGACAGTGATTTAAAAAAAAGCTAATTCTCCATATTGATAGTGAATAAGTGAGAATAGTAATTATGTTGTAAGCATCTTTTATCAAATGTACGATCACAAGATTTCCAATTACATTAAATAAAACGACTCAACAATGTTCAAGACGACCCACAACACATCTAAGTCTACTTCTAATTCTAACCAAATTAATGGAGCTCTGCCTGTCATTGGTGTTATTGTTATTTAATCCACAGTTAGCAGGGGCAACTGCTGCTTCCACTGTCAATAGTTCAGCATCCATGTAGTTATGATTACGGAGATTATTTATAGCTCGCCTAGACAATGAACTTGGAACATTTGGTGCTGGACGTATGGGTCTAAGATCACCCAACGCGGTTGTGTTCGGTCTAATCGATTGGTTAGATTATTAATTGTAATTGAGATTTGGTTGTTTTTATTTAAAGACAGAAATAAACACCTTGCAACTACGTCCGATGTCGATGAATTCAATGAAGTTAACGATGATGATCGTGAGATAGTGCCGTCTATGCTAATTTGACTGATGGTATCCTAAACATAAATTATTTGATGTTAGTACTCCAAACAAGAATCAAGCAACACAAATTAAACATCCTATAATAAACTAGCGAGAAAAATGGCTTGCTAAGAGTTAGGTTATTCGTTTTTTGTATTAATTACAATTAATTCTGTCAGATGTGGCGGTTCAGTAAAACTACTACAATTGTTGTCCTCTCCATCGCTTTGCACTCGGTCACTGGTGCTTACATCATCGTTACTAATTTCACCATCATTCTCATTTTCTTCTGCAGCTGTGTTACTAAATGAACCTGAATACGATGTACAGCTGCTTGATCGACTTAATGAAGTACTATCATATCGCCCTGTAGCCGCCGCATCACCATCCATTAATAATATCGTACTCTTTTATTTGTTCAATTGATTTGCACATAAGAAAGGCAAACAGGCCAAAAAATCAAAGTATTGTAGTATGAAGTAAAAAGTATAGTTTGGTATTGAATAAAATAAGAATTTGCATGCATTTTTTTTTAAGGAACACATTGAATATCAAACAAGTATAGAAACAGGATTATGAACAGAGAAATTACTTACCGGGTTTCTTTGCGCTTCTGAGTCATCCACACTGATGTGAAACCGTCTTTGAAAGTCTGACGCGGCAGCATCAACGGACACAGAATTTGCCGCTGATCTATTAGGTAAACAATTGAAAAAAATATATTAAATTTAGTACGCATATTGCAAAAATATTGGTATTGGTTTATATACAGTGCTCGACAAAAATTTACGTACGAGGACGACACATTGAATTTGTATACTCGAGATTAGCAAATGAATTTATTAAGTGAGGTACCATCGGATAAGTCTTGTAAAATAAAATAGAGTTTTCATTTTGAACTTTTCATTTGGAAGTTAAGTTTTCGTGGTACGAGCTTTAGGGTCGAAAAAAAGGCGCCCGCCCCCCTCTCTATAACGCACCCGCTGGGCTAAAAATCTGAAAAAATTTGAGCACTATGGCTTCAATAATTCTCGAGATATTGGCCAAAAATAAAAAAAACAACAACACTCAAATTTTGAAGATCCGAAAACGCCGTTTTGTAGATCCCGGCGAAAGAACAAGTTTAAGGTTTAAGCTTACTCTACACTAAATTTTCTACAAAATCGGTAGAATATCGTGAGAGATAGACAGTTTAGTTTTAGTGGGGTAAATAGCCCCATTTATTAGCTTAAGACAAGCAAGGAGAAAACTTAACATAGCTTAAAGACTAACAGAAACTTAACCTAACTTAAGACCTATTGGGGATGGCGGTTAAGGCGGCGGAGCCGGAGTTTTAGAGCGAGCGGAGTTACACTTGCGCAACATTCGTGATATAGGTTCATTTGAACCATAGGAGGTGTGATGGGGAGAAAGGTAGAAGAAGCGAATTCAAATATTGGGCGGACGAAGGTGGTGTAGAGTGCTCTTGTGACGTATGGGTCAGAGAATTCTTTAGACCAACGTTTAACAAAACCGAGGGTAGAGTTTGCTTTGCTAATTATGTGATCAATGTGGGCTCAAAAGTTGAATTCACTGTCACATATTACACCCAAGTCACGGATAGAGTTGACACGGGCAATGGGATGGTCGATAGGCGGTAGAAGCGGGGAGTGGAGGCTAATCGCTTTCTTGAGAAAGTTATGGACTGACACTTAGGGATACTGAGCTGTAGGCAGTTTTTTGTGCACCAAGTTGAGAAGCGGTCGAGGTCCTGTTGAAGAAGTAGAGAGTCGTTGGCGGTTTTAAAAGCCTTGAAGAATTTGGTATCGTCGGCATACAGTGAGACGCGAGAGTGGAGGATAATATACTTCAAGTCGTTGACTGCGAGAATGAATAGGAGCGGACCTAGTTGACTCCTTTGAGGGACGCCTGATGGGGCAGCAAAGGATCGGGATAGGATAGATCTGAAGCGGACTTGGTAGGAGCGATTGTTTAAATAAGATGAAAACCAGGATAGTAAGGACGAGCTGAACCCAAAGGCAGTTAACTTATAGAGAATCATCTTATGGGATATTTTGTCGAAGGCCTTACTGAAGTCGGTGGTGATGACATCAACGTCATCGCCCCTTTCCATGGCTGACAAAGCGAAAGAGACTAGTTCGACGAGATACGTGGTAGTGGACCTACCTTTAACAAAACTGTGCTGGTTCGGCGATATAAGGGACTTGCACTGAAAGCTTAATGAGTCGTACATTAGGCTTTCCAAGATCTTAGGTAGGTGAGAGAGTTTGGCTACAGGTCTGTAGTTTGTGACATCATGCTTAGGACCTTTTTTGTGAATGGGGGTTATGAAGGAAGTTTTCCAGGCATGGGGAAATACGCCCTGAGCTAGCGATAAACGGAAAAGAGTGGAAAGAGGGAAGGACAGGACGGAGGAACACTTTTTGAGGAAGATGGAGGGGAGACCGTCGGGACCAGGGTTGTATTCTTCGGGCAGTTGGTCTAGTCTGAGGTGTATCAGGGTTGGGTCGAAGGTGGGTAAGACGGTGGGACCGAACGAGAATCTCGGAAGGTACGCAAAGTAGGAAGGGTCTGGTATGAAGGGGTCGTCATTAAACGATTTTTCGAAGAAAGATGCGAAAAAATTTGAGATCGTGTAGGGATCCAAAGATGAAGAATTATCAAAGGAGAGCGAGGGTGGGAAGCCGTCGGATCTTCTTTTATAATTTATGAAATTGAAAAAGGACTTGTGGTCGGTTATAAGATTAGTGCGCGTAGCCTCTGGGTATCCCTGGTAGAGGGAGTCGTAGAGTTCAGTGAAGCGAAAGTAAGACAGGCAGAGTTACTTCAAAAGCCGCAATAACATACATAGCTGTACGCTGCGGTTTCACAGCGTTTTGTAGAAAATAAAATTGAATTGTAGCACATGAATAATAAAGGAAAGTTGGAAGTTTAGTAAAAATAAGATCGTTAATTTCGTTAACGCTACTGTTGCGACAGCCAATATAGTTCATTGATAATCTTTTTTCTCTACTTTGATTACATATGGGTGGGTTTTTCGATATTAAGTCTTCAAAGCTGGTTACGTTTTCACCTAAATCTCGATCAACTTCAACTGAGTTTTTAAAATGAGGTACTTCCCTCTCTCCTACTAAAAGTACAATAACTTTAAAGGAAAATGTGTACTGCTTCTACCCAAATGTGGTCTTATATTTGTAGATAGTTTTAGGGTATGAAAAAACTTCTATAATTGTGAAGCTTTTAACACTCCAGTAGGTGCATAGTCTACGATCCTAGACCACTTTTTTTTTTAAATGTCGTGTAATATTTACAATATTTCTTGTTTTAGTTAAAACTTTTTTTAAAAAAATATTGTTATGAAAATTTAATAAAATATGAAAAATTAACCCGAATTCGAATACTAACAACACATGATCAAATACACATGTTTTTTTGCAAATAAAATGGTCTACAATCGAAGACTAAACGGCTAAACGTTTATCGAAAATCTTTAACAGACATGACAGTAATTCCACTCATGATTTTATTACAACTTCTAATATCTCTTATCTAGACCTCTACAGAATCCCTATAAATCATGGTTAACAGAATCAGGAATTTAACTACGAAATTTTGACAGTAAACAACTGAGTGCTTTTGCTATAGAACAGAACACGCTTCAGACATGGTATTTTCCCATTGGCTATCATCTTCCGAGAAAAAATACCACAATCTGGTATCGCTGACTGCATCTGTAATGCGTTAACCTACACACATAGACCCATATTTCACATATCATATACCTCTATCTATACAGCACGCTGTCAGCGCGATCGTCTTCTTGCCAGCTGTGTGCAAATTTTTGTTGGGCAAATAGGGGTTGAAATTAACGTGAAAAACACAACTGAGACTCGTGTCAATTTCAGCCAGAATGCTAAAATAAGATTTTTTTAAATTTATGTTAGCATTTAAAATTAAATTTTTTTTTTAATTTTTTCAAATTTTTTGACTAAACGATGTTTAAATTACAGCGTGGATTAGCTTTTGGAGTTTAGACAAAACCATAAGTATTGTTATTGTGGCTTTACATTAAAAGATTGACATATGCTTTCGCGAAATTGTTTTTAGAACTTTTTGAGACGATCAATTCCTTCATACCTTATTTTTTTGTATCTATAACGGTTTAGGCAGCACCCGCCTTAGAAGCTTGCCATTTCTCTATTTTATTCGCGAATCTCATTATACCGTTACTTTTTTAAGTCCATATGTCCATAATACAGCTATACTTGCTCAGAAAGCCCACAATACTACTGGTGAAAACTGCATGGAAATCCGTTCAGTAGTTCCTGAGATTAGCACGTTTAAACAAACAAACTCTTTAACTTTGTGATAGTACTATAGTATAGATTTAAATCGAATCAGTTTCCTGCTAAAAACGCTGAACTGACGCCAGTCTCAGTGTCGCTGAAATGTTCACACAGCTGGTGCGATCAGCAAATGGGAAAGGATTTTCTTTTGTTGAGTTTAATTCGAAATGAAAAGAAGAATTTTACTTAAGCTACACTCGGTCGCATAAGTCTGCGTACAACGCAAAAAAATGGGAAACATGAACTTTAAACGAGTGTATCTCAGCTTATGTAGAACATAGAGAGCAAAACTTTATTTTATTTTCTTTCTCAGATATTTCTCTGTACAACTAATATTTTTACAGAGTTATTGTATACTAAACAATAATTTTCATTAATTTTTTTCCAAAACACGCCGAAAAATCACACCGCAAAAGTCTGCGTATAACTACGAGCAGCTGCATATAATGAGGGAATATGCGATTACCGTTACCCAAAGAATTTGTCACATTATTTCGGGTGTTTGCTTTATTGCTTTTTGATACTTGGGAGAGTATCATAAGAATAAAACGATGGCAGATAAGGGAAAAGAAATTTGTATTGAAGAAAGACAAATTATCATAAAGTTATTCTTTGAGGGTAAAACCTATAGAGAAATTGGACAAGTTGTTGGTAGAGCTCACTCTTCAGTGCAGAGAGTAGTAACTAACTATGGTACAACAGCTTCCATTTTATCTAAACCCCGTGCTGGTCGTCCATCTCTTTTAACAAAACGAGAAAAAAGACGGATTGTTCAGTTAGTGTCCCTCAATCCAAGAATAACTGCCCACCAACTAAAACTTGAGGTAGAGGAAAGGTTCTCTAAAAACGTTTCTGCGGATACAATAAGAAGGCTTTTAAAAGAAGTTGGGTATCATAGCCAAGTAGCCCGCAAGAAGCCGTACATTTCAGATGTCAACAAACAGAAGCGTATGGTTTTTGCAAATGAATATGTTTCCAAGCCCCTTGAGTTTTGGAATAAGGTCATTTTCTCTGATGAGAGCAAATTTTGTGTATTTGGCATAAAGGGAAAAAAACTGGTATGGAGAAAGAGGGGTACAGCCTTCGAAAAGCAAAATTTAATTCCAACTGTTAAACATGGCGGTGGTGGGATTATGGTTTGGGGATGCATGGCAGCAAACGGCGTTGGAAAAATAGCATTTATAGAGTCAATAATGGATCAAATGGGGTATATACAACTCTTAAAAGATAATTTATTGCAAAGTGCATAACTATTGGGACTGGAAGAAGAGTTTTGGTTTCAGCAGGATAATGACCCCAAGCATACCGCCCAAAATGTAAAGCTTTGGCTGCTGTATAACGCAAACAATCAATTGCGAACACCTCCCAATCCCCGGACCTGAATCATAGAGCATTTGTGGGACTTGCTTGAACGCAGAATTCGCCAACATAACATAACATCAAAAAGTATGCTTAAAGACATAATTTTGGAGGAATGGGGAAAAATAACACCCAACGATACTAGGAAACTTGTGGATTCCATGCCTAAAAGTCTTACGGAGGTACTGAAGAGAAAAGGCTATCCTACTAGTTATTAAGACACCTAGGACATCATTTTCTGCTTTAAAAATATTGTGTACGCAGACTTTTGCGGGTGTGATTTTTCGGCGTGTTTTGGAAAAAAATTAATGAAAATTATTGTTTAATGTACAATAATTCTGTAAAAATATTAGTTGTACAGAGAAATATCTGAGAAGGAAAATAAAATAAAGTTTTGCTCTCTATGTTCTACATGAGCTGAGATACACTCGTTTAAAGTTCATGTTTCCCATTTTTTTGCGTTGTACGCAGACTTATGCGACCGAGTGTATGTTGATTTGTTAATTTTTCACTTTATGAAAGCAAGTTTTCGAGATCTTGTGAAATATAGCCGAATTCAAAGAGAATGCAATTCTGAGCGGATGAACCTTATTTAGTTTTCATCCGCTCAGAATTGCCTTCTCGCTGGGCGTTATTGTATGACACCTGCAACCCCCTGCTTGGCTCAGAGATAGGACTTGGGGTGAGTGCGAGGCTGTCCGAGGGTGTTTCCTTATACTCATATTTAGAATGCATTTATAACATATACTCAAAATAATCCTCGCACCCACCCCATATCCTATCTCTCAGCCATCCTATCTCTCAGTCAAGGGTTAGAGGGCGCAGCATGCCTTTCATACCATCTTCACTTTTCACCCCTTCAGAATTGCCTTCTAAAAACAGTTCGGTGTAGTTTTTATAAATCAAAAGTGAAATAACACCGAATTCGAAAATTCGGACTTATTTTTCTCGGCGTTATTTCACGGCACCGACTTATATTAAGTCCAAGCTACTAATCTGTTTGCGAACGAAGCAAACAGATTTTTGAATACAAAGGATGTGTGGTTTAGGAATGATGTGGGAAAAAGGAGTGTTCCCAGACGGAGTCATAGAGGTTGCTTTAAAGTTTTGGAATAAAGCTATAAAAGGTGAATTAGAGCTAAATACAAGTTGTGATTGTATTTTATTATAGAACATTTTTTGAAAGTCTTCCGGCTATCAAGGGACAAAACAAAGCAAAAATAATAAGCTTTCAAGTGCAACAAAGCGGACTGTCTGCTCGCCCACTATAAAACTATCGATCACTTCTCCTTGAAATTTTTTGTGCACAAGGAGGAAATACATATATATATATATATGTATATACAATTTGGTATGTCCAACTTTTGAAAAAAAAAATCCTTTTAATACAAAATAATCAAATTATGAACAAGAGAGTGGTTCGAATAGAAAATGCACACCCATGTTGTATTAATGATTCACTTAATTTAAATTTTTTTTGTACCACTCTTTAGAAAAACAATGGAATAAATGCTGCTACACACATCATAAATAAGACAATCCGACAACATAAGAGTTTTCGAATGAAAATCCGCAAGAGATAACGATTTTTGCCATTCACTTTCGACATACAAAATACGAAATATTCGTAAATAAATTGGTCGCACTTTTGAGTTCCCATAGTTGATTGTGGACATTTCCTATAGTGATAAAAAATAAAAATTTCCGATTTACGAACATATTTCCGATACCATAGCAATATGAACAGCAACGGAGAAATGGTCCAATAAGCAAATGCTAGATAGAAAACCGTTTATAACGGCTATAAGATCGGCCGAACAAGTCCAGAAATTCTATAATATCCAAGTGTATTCGTATCTTAGGGAGAACCGTCTCTGAAATGTGGTTTAGATCATGTATACCAAAAAAAAACAATTGACCAACAAAATTAACAAACAAAAAAGGCTCGCGCTTGCAAGAGATTACCCAACCAAGCCTCCAAACTGCTGGCGTATTTTTATATTTTCCGACGAAATTAAATTCAATCATTCAGTTCTTTGTGTTCGACCAAAAACCAATTTCTATCTCCCAGTCTTCAAAAAAAAAATTGGTTTAACTTTTCTTTTTCACTTTTTTATCAACATTTTCAGTTTGTATGCGAATTTTGCAAAAACTATGAACATAAATAAATTAACTTAAATGTATGTATTAAAGAATGCATTGTAGGCTTTGAAAACTGGTAAAGTACATTATTTTAAATGTTTTTTTTTATTTTAATTGATTTTTTTATTTTGAAGTTTTGAAATGAAGTCTCAAAATATTTCCGATGGTCCTATTGCTTTATCCGTCACGGTAAGACGCTGAAACTTCCATACAATGCACTACATAGCATATATTTAAAAACAAAAAATGTTTTGAATGAATTAGGTTGATTCATATAGGTGGGAAAAGAAACTTTACATCATTCAATAATTAGATAAAATTTCTGTATTTAGTGGTAACCAGTAACAAGTAAGAAAATTCATTGGAACTAGAATACTGGTTTTATTTGGATCGTATTTTAGTAATTTTACTGAAAGAGTTAATCTGAAATTATAAAATTCCGCCTGAATTCTTTGCATTGTGTAATGCACCGAAAATCATAAGGATGAGAACAAGAAGCGCATTTTAGTAATGTTTATGTAATATGACCATATCCAAATTAATAATTTATACTTACAATACTGGCCTATTCCACTGTGTTGTTCTGGCTGTATGATTCACATAGTATGTTCTTCCGTTAGCATCCTGACGTTCTTCCCACCCCTGAGGTAAGGAGGATTCATTTGTAGTGATTGGAATTGGATTCTAAAAAAAGAAAGACAAACACATGCTAACTTTATAATTCATTCGAGATAAAATTTTTTGAACATTATGTAGTTACCCCTAATTGTGTTCTATTCAGTGAATCATTCTCAACGTTTTCCCATTCTTGGTGGGATGGTGAATTCGTTTCGCCTAAGTATGCATGATACACAGCTAAAGTGCCCTTTATCCGGGATTTAGCGCTACAAACGAACGTTATATTAATAACACTATTTTTTCCTTAGTCAAATTATAAAAAAAAAACTTATTTTAGTAGTATAATTAATAATCGAATAACAAAGTAACGAATCGAAGAAATTAAACTGTGTTCAAGATTTCAAGGTTAGTTTTTAAGACAAAGAGAGTTATGTATCAAATAAATCTCAAGTAGCCGCCAACAATGCTTTAAATGAAATTAGCGCAACAGAACTCAACTGAAATGGAAAGAAAATTAACAGCAACAACAAAGAACTCAACCTATCTAAATTTTGTGCAGTAGTGTTTGTGAACTGTTTGAAAATGAATGTTCTTAGTTTTTTTCCAAGCAGTAAATCTAAATTTTTTTTATTATATTTTATTTACTAAAAAAAAAACGAATGCATTATGACCACGAATAATTCCAGCTGCAGGAACAATTTTTTTTTTTCACTTTACTAAAAACGAAATAAAAGATTCCGAATATTCTTATTGCACTAAGATACGTCTGATGCAGAATAAAATGGGCTGAAATTGGGTTTCAGAATAAACTTAAGACGCGTTTACTGCAATTACAGCAATATTTTGGAGTTGTCAGTAGATAAAATTCATGTTGTTCACGAACAACGCCGGGCATGACAGGGTTAACAAAAGCACATACTTGTTGCAGTGTCTTCCATTAGAAACTGAACGTTTTGTTCCATTTGTTCTTATACTATTAGTATACAATAGTAAACAAGATCATGAGCAACTAATATTTCTGCTCCTTCTTGGAGACTGACTATAAGTGCCCAGTTAATAGAAAATGTTTCAATATAAAAAAATTATAATAATAATGAGAGCACAAGGCTAAAAATGTATACTAAAAGCAAGTCCGACATCAAGTAATTAAAATAAAATATTCGAACATAGTAGGCAAGAGGATTTCACATCCCCAGTTTACTTTAATTTTTTTAGTTTACTCCCAAAAATAATCTTATCTCACATGTGTTATGGCCTAAGCAAATGGGTATGGTCTAAATGGCTTAAGATTAAGAGGTGAGTGTTTTTACATCTCGCTTTAAAAGAAACGATTGCATTCTTTTACTAATTGATTTTACATACTTGCTTAAAGAACTAAAAATCTATGTTGCAAATACCAACCTACTGCAACCTACTGCACTTCAATTTATATGTTTTTTTCAATTTATCTGTTGTTGCTGTTAACAATCGTATAATTAAAAACAAAATACAACTAAAACAAATAAATTACAAATCATAAACATACCCTACTGACCTTCTAGGCCGCAATGAGTAATTTTTAGGGCTAATAATTCTTCCCTCACTTTCTCTGGGAATACCACTTAATTGCAATTCGACCATCCCCAAGAAGTCATCTCGAGTCAAACGATTTTCATCAAATACTTGAAATACTAGCTTGTGATCGAGTGGTTTTACCTAAAATAGAACGGATTATGTGTGATATCTTTAACTATAACTGCTACAACAGCACTAAGAAAAATCAAACCACCCACCCTGAAAACAAATTCTTCATTCCACACTGGATTCAAAGTCTGCACGTTTTCATGAAACGAGAAAAACAAAGCGCATTAATCCCAACGAGTCCATATGTACTTATAAACGTACATGCTACCCCTTGGTCTTACCTTCTTTTTGGTTTTAGTTAAAACTGAGTCGATATTTATGTCACCGTGAACAGTGTTAAGGTCGATTCTGACATAAGGATCACTGCAAATAGAAATGAGTTTTTACGCGTTTCGTACGACTTTAGAGTGACACTTCAATTACCTGGCTCCAAAAATGTCTTTCTTTGCTAACGATTGTCCACCGATTACCTTGATGCGTAGCTGAAGGGTGTCGGTGTCATTCTGCTTGTAGGCCGAAAATCAAAATAAAAAAAAAAAAAGAAAGAACCATTTAACACATTTAATGCCACTATCAATTATTATTATTGTTTTTTTGTTTCATATATCGTCTTTTATTCTTATTGACGTAGTTTCCAACTTTTATATTCTGATACTAACAAGTCAAGGGTTGACCGCACGATTGTTTACTGTTTGAGTTAGTATTTAGAAATTTTTAGAGTTAAAGCTCTCTTGAGCAAAGTAGATACTAGTTGCGACACCTGGATGTACCACGATGATGAGACAATTACACTAGACCAGACGATAATTTTGTTTTCTTTATAATCTCTTTGTTTATCACTAGGATAATCCAATTAAGTGTAAAACATATTCGCTTACACCTCTACATATACGAACGAAAGTTAATAGATACACGAAGTAGATTATTATTTAAGTTTAAACAAGTTGTATCAGTTTAAACAGCAAATAACGAGCTAGTTGACCGAAACACACTCGGTGACCAAATATGTAAGACGTTCCATTCCCATTGAATTGAATGAATGAATGTAATTGAATGTTTATCGATTTTCTGAGTAATGATATACCATAATCATATACCTCAGTTTTTTTTTTTTATTAACTAAATTGCAGTGATGTGTGGTAATAAATTGGTGTTAGTTTTCGCTCATTTTTGTTGTTATTATGATACACTCTGATACTGTGGGTACAGGTGGGAGTTTCTAGCAAAAGGGCATTTGAAAATGTGATCAATGGATCAAAGTGGTAATCAGTAGAAGAGTTTGGCTGATATATGGGATACACCTTCCCAGTGCTTGTAACATAGACAGAGTTAGTCGAGCATTCTCATAAAAGGAAATGCCTTCGAGCAGTAAAAGACGATCAATTGTTTTTGGTAACGATTCCTTCAAGGATTCAACAGGTTTTAGCACATCCATGCTCCTAATCTGCAACATTTAAGTCATCAATCTTAAAACGCACAAACCATCATTCCCAAATAGGTACCTATCTCGTGATTGATATCTTCATAATTTTACAAGGAAACAATATCTTGTTAATTCAATGGAAGCTATTTCAAAATGCGTTGGTGATTTTATTACAATTTACAAGAAAATGCAATTCACTAAAATCAAAGTAAAGGATTCCGAATATCATCTATTGCCAATAAATGCCTGAATAAAATGTACTAAAATAGGTTTAAGCAGGAACATAACACACCTTTTGTTTTATTTGCGCCAATTTGTGAATAGATAGAAATAGATAGCATAAAAAGATTAATAAAAAAAAAACTCATTTATTTTGCTTTTTTTTTGTTTAATTTATTTTTACTCAGTATATTTTAAGCAACTAGACGAGTACTTGTTTTATTTGTGTAAAATATTCATAAGTGTCGAGAAATCAAAAAGCGATACTCATTTTCAGTGAACACTATTCTTTGTGCCTGCAATGAATAGAGTACACTAAAGTAGAGTACACTGTGAGAAAAAGCAAATCAATGTATTCATGCAGACCTCTACTCTGAATTATCAGCATCGTGTACGTGCTCTGAAATCCGAATTTCAGACGTCTACGCCCGGTATGTGGCATTTCATATTAAAACATAGATATAAATATTAGACCTCCTGATTTTAAATATGTTTTTAATGACACGTACATAGTACATTGTATTGTTACTTAAATAAAGCTGAGTAACTGATATTTTTATTCACGTATAATTCACGAATCAACCTCTGTTTTACCGTAAAACTGGTGTAGGCCAAATTAGTTCTACATACAAATGCAAACTTTTTTCAAAAAACATATGTTAATAACTGCTCTTGGTACTCATTAACTGTAGCCTGCGCTGTTTTCAGTATTTTTACCACCGGCATCTTTATGAATTGAAGCACAATTCTTTTATACGCAAAAGATAAGCAATTAAACGCGAAATTACTACTGTACAAAATAGCTTTGAGATGAGCTAGTTTCATTTGCACTTGTATAAATAACGAGATAACTACATGGAATTACGTTATGATGAAAATTTACAACTGTATCTCATTTATTAATGAAACATTATGCAGAAATCAGGCTCTTAAGATAAAATTTAATCCAAAGTATGTTCATAATCAAAAAACCTAATGTAATTTATCATTTTAAAGCTGATGAATGTTACTTGGCAATAATAATTGAAGGTCATCATTCAGTAACACTGATCGTTTGCATAGCACTTAGCTCGTATGAGCGTACAAAGATTCCGTGATAGACTATGTCGAAAAAGTGAAGAATCTTAGACTCAACTTTAACAATAGACTTACTTGGTCCGATATCAACGTTACCATTGGTAAGGTGTATGCTGCCCATCACTACCAGGTTTAAAAAACATACTCTAGGGAGATACTTTTTTGGGTTTGGGCTAATCTTGTTCAAATATGCTGCATGCAGCCAAACAAGCCTGCAAAATTTGCCCGCATTATTTGAAGAAAACTTTTAAGCAAAACCTGTGCCATATGTGGGCCGCGAATCTTCGGAGCAGTCGCATCTACTTAAGACCTAAGATATTTCAAGCACTTCACAACAAGGTTTGTTGCCTGGCATGTTAATGAATTGTAATTTTACCAGATTTTATGTTTTTGTGAATGCATTTGATTAAGCTTGTCTGTGCATTTTACAGCAAGCATTAAGAAAAAAACTTTTTGGCCTAAACTAACTGTATAATGATATTTTTCCTTACATATATAATATTTTTGTGTCATTGCAATATATATGAAGAGAGGCTAGTGTTAAGTTGCGTGTGAACCTATTCAGATGAGAGGCAGTGCATGTGTTTATTTGATGTAAGAATTTCGGTGAGACGCGGCGGCACGATTATGATGACCATTTGGATAACGCCGGCATGGAATACCCAAAGCAAAATAGTTCTACTTTCCATTTAATCTAAAATGGTCAAACTCCAAAGCCCCCGTCGCACTCAAAACTTGCGGCCAAAATACCATAGCTGTTTTGTGTCTGTTTTTGCTATCGTTATCACAAACATCTAAAGTTATAAAATAGATACAAAACGATAAATGGTTGGAATTTAACTTTGGACAAAGTAGTATGTAAGGCTTTAGATAAAATACCGATTTAATTGGACACATTCATCAACTGACATGTTTCAGTTTATCAAACAATTTGATATTTGTAGGAAAAGAACAAAAAGTAATGGAAACATTTATTTCCTTTAATGGGAGGTTATGTAAACTTTTTTTTTGAGTGGGCGGCTTCTCACACACCTTCGCTTAAGTGGCGAAACCACAAAACAAATTATATAATTAAATAACTTATCCCCATACCCAGACACAAAACTATCATATCAAATACGATTGGAACATTCGAAAATTAGTCGCATTGAATTAAACTTAATTGTCATGTTACGTCGATTTTACTTGGACAATACTTGAAACCGGGCCTTTTTTTCCTTTTCAAGATTAGATCAACTGTCTACGCGTGACTTTGTTTTATTTCCTTGGTTTTTAATCGCATTATCGCCATCGTTCCATGTGACCACCCACAATTAGTAAGATAACAAAAGATCGTGACTCCAAAACACAATTTTGTTGCTTCACTCTCTAATATACTTCTGAGTGCTGCACTCATTGACACACTTCAAAAAGAAAGGAGGATGCGGAATGTAAAACGATACTTAATATTTACATCCCGTACAACTACCGACACTGATAGCGTCTAGCATCTGGTATAGATGATGTCTGTGTTTTAAAACTGGTTTTTAAATCGTTTTTAGCCTGGCATCTCTTTACTCGTATCCCCACAGTAATTATTACAAACAATGTAAATTTCTCACAAACTAGAAGACATAAAACCATTCGGTTTTTTGTGTTCGGTTCAGAATTGACCTGAGCATTCACAAAAATCAAAACAACGCAGGACTCCACTTCAAAATTTTGAAAAAAAAATTGGTCTAAAGTTTTTTTTTATATTTTTTTATCAAAATTTTGCTTACGAGTTTTTCAAAACTATGGACATAAATGATTTAACTTAAATGAATTGATTTTCCTTTACAACTGCCCCTAACTTCTAAACCAGACCAGATGAGCCACCTCCTCCCATAGTAAAAAAAATCTTGTTTTTGACCCCTCTACAACAAACCGTCATTAAGTCTTGGCGCCTCATTGTATCTGTGCCTCAAAAAATTACGAATACTTTTGCGGTTCGAAAAAATAACGATCTAATCATTTTTTTTTTCTGACACGATCAAATTAGTAATGCTAATTGTCTGTAGTATTTAAATATTAAATATAATAATAAATAGTATGAATTCATATTATTAACCTCAGTATTGGGACAAAAGAAGATTCTTAAGAAAACATAATTCGGTCGGCACAGTATGGAGATCATGTTAGGTAATTAGGTACGAGTGGCTGGCTGTGTTAACAGAGGCCCACAGCCACACTTAGGTCAGACTAGTATCGTTGTGATACCACAAGTTGAATATCTATTCCGCACCCTATTGGAACTATTACGAGCTTTGTATGGTCTGGTCGATGCTGATATTACTCAGATCGCTCATACTATCTAGGAAGTGTTCGCCTAGGTGAGTTCTTTTACGTAGCGCTAGAGCCTTGCACGACCAAAGGAAGTGAAACATTTATCGTTCATTCATCTGCGTCTAGTGTGGACGAAATCTGTTTGCTGTGTAAATACGTTGGCTTTGAAGCTGTGGAGCCTTATGACTCATTTAGTTGTAGTTATAGGCATAATCGGTTATTCTCTTTGGCAGTGCAATGTGATCATGTGAAAAAGTTGCAATTCCATATTTAAATTAAATTAAAATTAAATTAAAATTAAAATAATTGCCTTTCCCTTTTTAACACGGCCTCTTCTGCTTTTCTTTTGTTGAACCAAATTTTAGGGAGAAAAAAGTTATCAATCACATGCTCGAGTATGGTTTGATAATACATTGCAAACTCAATTTCACTTTAACCAATTTAGTGACAAGCCCCTTAACACAGTGGAGCCCAATCTTTTCCCATCGACGGCGCACCTACATTTTTACAATTTTTAGAATATTGCCATAGCGCCCTTCCCTAACTATTTGAAACAGTGAAATTAAAAATTAAAACATCCACAAGATTAAACTGAGTTTTTTATAATATTTATAAGAATTCACATATAAAAGAGAAAATAACAAAAGAGACTTAAGAGAAGCAAAAATAAAATGCAATATCTACTCAGCGAAATCAATGTGACGGGTGAGAAAGGTGATTTCCACACAGTTTTTCAAAGCGACGAACAAATTTTTGAAGCCTTTGAAGTTAAATTGGGATATTAACGTTTAATCGATAATCGAAACTACACTTAACCGGAACTGGTGAATCTAGATTTAAGTCTCCATCATCATCTGCAAAATATTTTGAAAAGCATTCGATTAGCTTCGAAAGGTTTTCGGTGGAAAGGTCTTGGGAGAGTTGCGCATATTTATACAATTTCCGGAAGCAAACATGACCGCCACCTTCGTTAATTTTTCTTATTTACAACTGTAATTTCCTTTTAAACACCGAAATTTTCTGCAATAGCTTCAGAATATGCGTGTTGTTTACTTGCAAAGACATATTCAAGTTATAAAGTTTCTCAAATATTATACATCCTAAGTGTAGCAAACAAATTTGGTTGAGCAAAGTAAATTCCGTTCTCATGATATTCTTGCTGTAAAGTGCGAATCTCTTCATGTAATTCGAACAGACAAACCAACGTAGATTGGTATATTACTAATGCTGACATTCACTATGACCTTACATATCATTAACCAAGAAATAGCAAATACTAGTCGAAGACATCATATGCAAATATCACTATATAAAAGCAATGGTCAGCCCAGCGCAAGAGATATTTGGGCGAAAAAGATTGAAAAGTATATGGCTAAGTCTAAGAGGACACTCTCAACAGCAATTGTGAGAACATACATATTAACTTTGACTTCATTTTAAATCTAATTCTAACTCGGACAAAATGATTTCCTGACATGAGTCGAGAAGTCACGATATTCTAAAGGCATTAAAAGTACTAGTGGTGTCCAATCAATGTACAGACGTATACTACACAGGAGACAAATCATTAAGAACAAAAAAAAAAATTCTTAGCTCGAGCTACTTCAAATATTACGCAGCGCCCCTCTCTACTTTCTACGCGGCTGCGGTGCACACTTTGGGAGCCCCTGCTCTAGCAGGTCTGATTTATCTTGCCGTCAATGCAATGATACAGTCTATAATGTGTAAGAAAATTGATTATAGCAAAATAAATATTTCAAATAAAAAAATCTCATATTAATGCTTAGCTACTTAAATTACAATGAAGCATTTAAGCATTCGCCAAAGCCAATAGAGATTAAAAAACACTCAAGGGATAGTAAGCAATAGCGGTGAGAAAATACCCGTATTACTACAGACTCTAACCAATATTTCAATGCAATTTTTTTCACTTTAAATGGACTACTTCAATTCGGCTGAGTCGCACGACCCCATTTTGATTCGCCAGATTTAATTTGCAGAATGAGTCAGTGTTCTGCCTTAGCCACAACAATGGGTTCACCTTAATCGATCATAATTTCTTATTACAACCCACATCCTCTTCTACGGAAACAATGTACATATCAACTGGTGAACCCCAATGTTCCATTTACCATTTTGAAACCAAAGGCTTCTTTCTGGTGGTACGAATGTAAACATTAACGTAATTTCAATTGTAGAAAACTCTCATGCCGATCCATCGAAAACACGATGCCCCAGACAGAGTACACTATACACTTTGTATGACACTTTTAAAATCAACACAAATCACTATCTCTTTCCCGATTGCACTCTCTGTTATCATTCAGACAAAATGTCAAAATGCAGCATAGCTCCGCTGCCGGAGCTTCACAGCGACCCGGCTGAGTGCATTTAACGCACACTTTAAGCTTAATGGTCTTCCATCGTGGGGGGGGGGGGGGGCGAAACCAAATAAATACGCTTACCAAGTGCAAAACATTCCGATACACTGGTTAAACAAAGACAACAACAGCCACCGATTAGCAGCCATTTCACCAATCTTACCCAACGTTCGCTACGTCTGTGTACAAAAAGAGACAAATAACGATAGATAACAACGGCGTGACAAAAACAGCAATACGTCTTCAATAAGACGGACGAAATCGATTAAAGAAAAATTCTTATGCAAAAAATGAGTAATAAAATTACCCATTTGCTCGTGATAAAACGCCAGGACTTACATATTCCAAATAGCCATGAACCTGATTGTCTGTAGTCCCTTCGGCCATTTTATCATAAATTGTAGACTATGCAAAGTTATTTGCGGCCAATCGAATCCGTTTTTTTCCTGTTTTTAATTCCGTCCAATTTACCCACTCGCGAAAGTACTGCAGTAACGAACCGAAGTACTGCTATAACCTCTCTTTTCCGATAATTCTGCTAATATATTGCAATCTGGATCTCACTCGAAACAAAGCAAATGCACTGATATATTTTTTATTTACTTTAGAATTGAACACAACCGCGAGTTTCACCAAATAAAATATATTTTTCTACTGGGGACAAAACCCTTCAAAGTGACAGTAGTACAGCACTCCAACCTAAACTAAATTGACTATGACCACAAATAGAAATGTCATACTACGACATTTTCGGAGTGAGAAATTTGTAAAAGCTCGCAAACCGGAATTTTCATTATTTTTCTTCTTTTTTTACAATTGTGAATATTCTGATGGTAAAGCTCTCGTCGTGGTGTGTAATGGATAATATACATTCACAATCGGTTTCCCGGTTTCGATGGTTGTTGCTTGGCAAATGCTAATGTGCACATGTGAAATGTAATTATCTCTGCTATTTTTATTATTTAAGCGGGTCAGTGATTCAGTTAGTAGTGCATTGAACTTTTGGTCAAGGGCTTAAGCTCATGGTTGGGTTAACATCATGTGCGCTGCGAACCGCAGACTACCCCGCTCACCATCAGAGATCTAAGATCTGTGCTCACCATTGTGCACATTTCCGTCTTTAAAAAGACGGAAAACCAAAGACGAAGCAGAACAAGTTATAAGTAAACAAATAGTAAACAAACCCCGTGAGGGTCGATAGGTCCTCATGTGTCACTGACGGAAATCAGCAGCAACGGGGAAATAACATATGGGCGTGCAAAGCAACTTCTATTAATGAACTTATTTTTTTATTTATTATTTTCCTTGTCTTTTTAAAAAAGACTAAAGACGGCAAGCTTTACTAATTTGATCGTGTCGGAAAAAAATAGTGAGTAGAAATCATTACTTTTTCGAACCGCAAAAGTATTCGTAATTACGGTGAAACTTCTCTTTACGGACACCCCGCTTCTCTATAAGGGACACCTCTCTGGTTCCCGGCATGAAGATTAGTATACATTTCGGTCCGAGATTGTCCGCTATAGAGAAGTTTCACTGTATTTGATTTTCCCAATAAATGATTATATTGGTTAATCTTTAATATTTTGTAGAATAGCCTCGTTAGTTTTGTCCAGCTTTCATTCCTGGGACATTGAGAATACATAGATATGGACTCTCTCATACAAAATATTATTAACAAATTCTTTTATTTGCTGGTATGAAGTGTTTTTTTGTTTTGTGAGCAGCGTGGCTTGATGTGCATCAGACTGTACCGGACTGAACCGAAAGTAACAGGGTCTAAGAGAAGGAATCATTTTAACCAAAAAAATTAAGTTCTTACGCCTAAAATCAGTTTGTCTATTTCATTTTCAAGGCGAAATTAACAAATTACGGATACTTCTGCAGGGCATTGTACTTCAAATTTATTTTTTCTTTATAAAGGCAAGTAAACAAAAAGAATTCTTTAAAGGAAATTGTCAATTATTAATCTTCGGCTGCCTATGCAACCGTATTAATAGTGCAAATTCACTTATGAGCTTGTGCGGAAACAGTACTCTGTAGTTTAAGCCAAGTAGGTATGTAGTAAAATTGTATTGATGCTCAAAAATTTGATATTTCGTAAATAAAATTGATATTTTGAGTAGATATGAGTATACATAATTATGAGTCAAAGAAATTCGTAAAGCAGTCTGTATGTCTGTATCAGTATTTATTTTTATTATTTTCCTTATTTATTTAATTACTATTTTTATTTATATAATCATCTAGGAATGGCTCCTCCTCATACATTATACAAAATTTATAGATCTACGCATAATGATACGAGAGAGCTTTTGGCTACCACCCAAAACATAATTCGATAAATAAAAACAAAGTGCGACTAGCACACCAGCAAAGTGCAAGGACTCAATGGTATGAAAATAGAATGCAATTGGTTAGATTGAAGCGGGAGTTTGTTTTACAATAATAAGAGCAATTAATTTGCATACTCCTTCTTTTATAAACCTAATTCAGTTTATACTAAATAGAAGAGTTCTCTATTTTTCTCCTGTCGTTGAGATCTTTTCGGCGTTATTTACGCCTGATGATATGCAAAGAGAAAAAGTGCTAAGCTAGTAACTAGTCATAGTCAGTATTCGATCGACTGATCGACGATTAATGCGTATAATCGAGTCTAAGTGGTGTCACGTTAAAAACCTCATTTTAACAGAAATTCCGATTGCTCCATATGATAAATTATCTTGGCATCGAATAGTTATTTATTATCATATTCTACTCTGGAATTATTGGTTCAAAATATTCTTTGAGTCGATTTCATGTCAAAGTGTACACTTTCAACACTGTCAATGTCACTTTACAAGTGGTGCTCGACGAACAAGTAGATCCTCTTTAATTGGATGTTATTGCTATAGCTCTTGTTCAATTATATGCTAATTTAAGTGGGTCTCAGCTGATTTAATAAATAAACAAATATTTAAATTATGATAAGCGCGTCAGATCTTCTTTTCTCTCTCTTCGAGTGAATAGAACTGTATAATTTATGTTAAATTAGTTTGAACTAAGCCAATAAGTTTATAAAATCTTATTGATATACAGAATAAAATTTCAGGAGACTTCTTTAGCTCTCATTGTGATACGGGAGTTGCTACAATAGCTCAAAGTACTAATACGGCAAGCAAAAATCTGGAACATAAACCTTTGTTGAGTTTTGAATTCGGTTTAATGTTGATGTATTTTTACGATTTTTGGTTTTTAGTAAGCTAGTATTAACTTTCATTTAATTTTTTTTTTTACTTTTACGAGTTCTGAGAAAGAGACGAGCAAAAATCTGAAATATGATGCTTCAGACTTTTGCTATAATTTTTAAGCCCTTGATTTTAAAATTATTGCAAATCATATTTTAGTACGGCAACTATTATTATTTATATGACATTGCATTGACACATTAAAGAAAAAAACCAAGCTTCTTTTATACACTCAGTGAAATTAAATGCAACCTATTTTTCATTGAAATATCATGAATTTTTGATGATCTGCGCAGCTTTTAGCCATCGTTGTAGGACTCCAGTATGTAGAACTTCTGCGCAATTTTAGGTAATTTATGCAGGTGGGAGCCTTCAAAAGTAATGTCTTTTGCAGACCCTTTCATTCATAATGAAAGAGATTTTTACCCAGTAAAAACACCTCCTTTCCAATAAAATACAGTCGACTCCCTGTAAGTCGAACTCCCTCTAACTCGAATTTCCCTCTAACCATATTTTTGTATTCCCCTCCCAATTTTCCATACAAAAACCATCCTCTAAGTCGAACTTCCTCTAACTCGAACTGATGATGATTGATGTCCCGTGAAAATTCGTCTTAGAGAAAGTCGACTGTATATTTATACTACAACTACGTTTACACTTATCCAACAGTTTTACTTTCTTGATTAAAATGCGTTTTGCAAGAGATTTTCCACTAAGAGTCCTTGCTTATAGCGCAACGAAGATGAAACCGTTGCTGTAAATCCTGTAGAAATATTCTTTAAATTCACAACCATATCCAAATTATTTTTGGAAGCTAACATATTAGGCGTACAACTTGAAAGACGCACATTGTTACTAACTTCATATACCTTGTAATCAAAAAAGAACCGGAATTTTATTAAAAAACGCAAAATTTCAATTTTTGATAATTTTCTTTATTATCACCTTCAAAGTATTCTCCTCCTGCGGCAATACATGCATGCCAACGCTTGATCCAATTTTCCATACTAGTTTTATAGGCCGCCGAAGGTATGGCCTTTAGTTCACGCAGCGAATTCTCTTTTATGGCCTCTATGGTCTGAAAACGCGTTCCCCGCAATGGCAATTTGAGTCTGGGGAAGAGGAAAAAGTCACACGGGGGCATATCTGGAGAGTACGGTGCTTGGTTGATGATATTGGTTGAGTTTTTGGCCAAAAACTGAGACACAACGACGCTGTTTTTGAATGAAATTCAGGTTTTTTGGCACCAGCCGAGCAGCGACGCGTTTTAAACCCAAAACATCAGTTAAAATGTGTTCGGTTGATCCATAAGAGATGCCCAACAACACAGCAATCTCTCTTATCGGTGCAGAACGATTTTGCAACACGATTTGCTTCGCCGATTCAATGTTTTCTTCACTAACAGATGTTGTTGGGCGGCCAGGGATCTCATCATGATCCAAGCTTGTACCGACCACCTTTGAACCGTTTATACCACTCATATGCCTGTGTTTTTCCTAGACACGACTCACCAAAGGCCTTTTCTAACATTTTCAACGTTTCGGAACACTTAAATCCATTTGCAACACAAAATTTGATGCACGCACGTTGTTCTAAATTTTCATCCATTATAAAAATCGCCACACGAAAATTTTTCAACTTATTTATATAGACGTCAAACAAAAACTAATCATACGATATCCGTCAAAATTTTACAGAATATGTATAAAAGTGTTGCCAACGTTGAGAGAATAAAATTTTACCGATTGGACAAGCGCGGGAATTTTAAAATGAAAATTTCGGTTCTTTTTTGATCATAAGGTATATTCACACGCTATTTTTTTGACAGTGACAGCAATTGTATGTTAAAGACCGTCGAAAAATCTAGTTAATTTCATCTGTCAAAGTATACACAAGTTAATTTACACAAATTTTTTTTTTCATATTCAAATAAATGTTTTTTTTAACAAAAAAATACGCGTCTTTCACCGCTCACAATGTTTGTAAGGATGTGCATGGATTCGTTTACGAGTTTTGTCGTCCTGTTCTGAAATTTCGAGCTTTGTAGCCATTGTAATATAGTTAATTACACGTGTACACATGTAATACAACACGTGTCACTTGTACACATGTCAATAAACACACTTTAAAATCTGGACCTCTATTAGCAATCACCCCAATCACGCAACTCGCATTCGACACTCGGGTACGAGTACAGTCGTATTTCATTATTACCGAAATCGTACTTTACGATCATCGTCGTATTTCAATTTTGACAGGACTCGTATTCAAGCAACGCATACGAGTGTCGTATTTTTTCCTTATTCCGCTTTCGTATCTTTGTCGTATTTGTGTCGTATTTTCCTCGTATAGAAATGTGCCTACGACTCGGTGTACGAGTTAAGGGTTGTTTGAAAACAAGACGTGCAAATACATATTTCTGAATGGGAATTGTTGTGGAAGTGTATTTTATTGTGTAAAAGAGGATACGGTGGTGTGAAATACAAAAAACTTTTGATACGAGAACTTATTTGTGTGGTGCATAAATGGTTCTTTTAACAAACGGTTAAAGGAAACTGGCATCAAACACCTAAAATTTAATTTTATTGATTACAATTCACAAATATCTTTCATCTTGCATATCTTGCAAGTACAAATAAGATTTTAAAATAATTGGAATTGATTAATCTATTAAGTAGATGTAAAAAAATCCAACACAATTCACTAGGAACTAAGAAACTCCTGAATTAAAGCGCCGGCGTACGGTTTAGTTGTCAGGCAATCCTCCAGGGTCCTCCAAGAATACCATTTTATTCAGAACGATTGTAAAAAAAACATACAAATAAACAGAATAAAATAGGCCACTTTTAATTTTGTTCTCACTCCAGAATTTCTTTTTTATTTCACGAGAGATCCTTTTTCTTTCCTTTGTTTTGTTTACATTTTCCTTTGTATGTATGTATGTATGTATTTTATTGAGATTTTTGTTATTACATTATTCGATTTCTTAAGTCTATGTACATAGCACACTTACAGCTATGGCCACATAAATAGCACAAGGCGAAACAAAAGGTATATTTTACTTTTTAACTGTACCCTACTGCACTCCTTTTATTTTAAACGATGTAAGACAAACTTGTATGCTTACTACTGCTTGCCTCTGTGTTCCAGTAGACTATGACGAAAAAATTTGATCATTATCAATGAGTTCATAAGTCAAATCTTTTGCTTCATTCTTTGAAGTGTTCTCTGTGGCTGGACACAAAAATAGCACAAATCGTGGTAATTGCAATATCTCTTAAAATAATGTGTGTAGTCTTAATTTTTTGGTTTTATTATATTTTCGAATAGTGTTTAACTGAATTTTGCATTACAATGGGTAGAGGTAAGCACTGCACTTGCGAAAAAAGGAACGCAATTTATGCTCTTCATCAAGACGGCAAAAAACCATCTGAAATAGCCGAAAAATTGAAGTGCTCTAGAAAAATGGTATACAACGCAATTAAACTGGTAAAAGAAGACCAGTTGCACTTAACCCGTAACAAAAATCGCCTACCAAGACCAAGAAAAACCACATTTCTGATGGATAGAACCATTATAAGGAAGAGTAAAAAGGATCCTTTTAAGTCATCTCGCGAGATATGCAACGAAATCCGTGAGGAATTCAACTTAAATATCTCAAGCCGTTCCATTAGAAGAAGATTGAATGAAGCTGGCCTATTAGGACGCATTTCCAGGAAGAAACCACGTCTTTCCAAAAAAAATATAAAAAAACGGTTATTATTTGCAAGAACTCATCAATATAAAGACCTGCAATTTTGGAAAAGGGTACTATGGAGTGATGAGACAAAGGTAAATAGAATTGGGCCAGACGGAAAAACATTTGTGCGTCGCCCAATAAACAAAGCCTTGGATCCCAAGTACACCCAAAAAACGATTAAGCATGGTGGGGGTAATGTCATGGTCTGGGGTGCATTTTCCTGGCAGGGAGTTGGACCTATCGTAAAGATCAATGGCAAAATGGATAAATTCCAGTATTTAGATATATTGAAAACTGCAATGGAGCCCTACGCTTTCGAGTCCTTGCCAGTAAATTGTATCTTCATGCATGACAATGACCCAAAGCACTCAGCTAAAGTGGTGAAAGATTGGTTTTCGCGGGTAAGTATTGATGTTCTTGACTGGCATGATGTAAAGCTTAAAATTGGACAGCAAAATTACAAAAACAATGATGAATTATGGGAGGGAATAAAAAAAGCTTGGTATTCCATTCCGAAGAGTAGATGCAAGAAGCTTGTAGAGAGTATGGAAAGGCGATGTCTTGCGGTAATTCAAAATTCAGGCTATAGTACGAAGTACTGATAAAGTAATATCAAAATCAAAAGATATATTGAACCTTG